>CM053585.1:500172656-500191343 GCA_028646515.1 Pseudochirops corinnae
TATATGTATACATACACATACATCTATAAAGCGGGTTATATATGCATATGAATACATATGTGAGTGTGTATATATATATGTGTACAAGTATACATAGACAGAAGGCACAGGATCAATTGAATAGGAAGGGATGATATTTTAAAAGGTGAAATTGAGAGGTAGGAGAGAAATAGAATGAGAGGAGACAGGGAGAGACAGAGAGAGACAGAATGGGGTTAATTATCTCACATAAAAGAGGCAAGGGATAACTGTTACAATGGAGGGGAAGAATAGGAAGGCAAAGGGAATGGGTCAACCTTACTCTCATTGAATTTGGCTTAGGGAAAGAATGACATACACTCTAAATTGGGTATCTTGCCCTACAGGAGAGTAGGGGGGAAGGAGATGAGAGAGGAGATGATGGAGGCCAGAGGGCAGGTTGAGGGGGATGGTTGTTAGAAGCACACACTTTTGTAAAGGGACAGGGACAACGTAGAAAATAGAACAAGTCAGGGGTGGGATAGTATGGAGAGAAATATAGTCAGTCTTTCACAATATGTCCATTGTGGAGATGTTTTGCGTAACTCCACAGGTATGGCCTGTATTGAATTGCTTGTCTTTCCAGTGGGGGTGAGTGACAAGGGAGGAAGGGAAAGAATCTAGAACTTAAAGTTTTAAAATCAATGTTAAAAAAAATTATATATATGTATCTTATAAAAGTGAATGTTGACAACTTAACTTTCAGGGACTGCTAGAGATTCACCACCCAGGACTCTAGAGAAATTGACAATTTTTTAAAGACTGTAATTTTACAGTTGGTTTTTCTGGTGTGCGTTTTCTCATAGTTCCCATTTGAGATGATTTCTGCAGACTTGAGTATTTATTGATATGTCCTCTGTAGAAAGGGACACTTAGAAATTTGTCCAGACCCCAGTGGGAAGACTTTCTGCTCTGAGGGAATCACGGCAGAGTTTTCACCTAGGACAGTGGGTTTGTCACAGAGAGCGAAAGGAGTAACTTTTAGTTCTGTCTCCCTGTATGGAGCTCAGGGATTGTTACAGGTATTAAGTTTTCTTGACATAGGAAAAATCGTTTGCTTTTTTCTACAAGGCTTACTCAATGACTGATCCACTCAGTGAGTGTTGATGGAAAGCAAAGGTGGGAGATCACTAATGAAATAGGGAAAGGGTGAAGAACCACAGTTCCCTGGTAACACCAAGCCAGGTTGGTTTGGTTTCTCATCCAAGAGAGAAGGGAATAACTAGTTGATCTCAGATCCTAAACCCCTTCAGGGAGGATTCACATAGTCTAGAAAAATCTGTCTTAAGGGGATCAAGTATCCTTTTGGGATAAGAGTCTTTTTTTTTTTCGCCTGTGTCTTGAGGAAGGTCGTTTAAGCACTTATAAGCACTCAAATACTAAGAAAAAAGTAATATTTGATAAACTTTATGAAATATCCTTATTTGTTGAATCTATATAACTATTTGGAGACAATTATGATTTTTCGCTGTATGTGTGGGACTGTATAAGTTCTTGCCACATGGCCTCTTTTGAGACATTTTTTTTTTCTGTTGGGCACTGGGGAAACAAGCAATGGAACAATGCTATACCTCCCCAAAGGTACCCCTACCTCCCCAAAGGCAGAGGATTGCTTTGAGGACATGGAGAAGATACTCAATGTGCTCCCACCCTGTTCATCTATCAAGGACAGCAATTTTGAAGAGGGTACGGGTGGGGAGAATGAAAGGAGGGTCTGGGGCAATGTGGCATGCCTGGGATGACATCTCTCTATATGGAGAGGTTAAGGAGCTTACTTCTGGTAGAACTGTGATGACATGTAAGGAAAGTGCCTTGGAAAGACTTTGGAGCATATATGGGTATTCTATAACTGGTTCCTACAGGTTAAACATGTGCTGAAGAGGAGGCCCTTGGTCTGCAGAGGTATTCAAAAGAGGCCTTTTAGTATCAGCTACTCCCATTTTGCTTCATTCACTCTTGGCCTCATTCAGGGACTCCTTGGCTCATGGAATCTCATGGGACCTTCTCTCCTCTGAGGCCATGTGGCCTTATGAATGAGCCTCTCAAATTGTACTTTTCAGTTTGAGGTGAGAAGAGTAGCACCTCTATAACCACGAGTTTCAAAAGGTCTGGCGGGTGCTTTACCAGGTTAGAATTGCAGGCCATGTTTTGCAGTCAGTCTAACTTTGACGCCCCGAGGAACAAGAAGTCACCTTTGGAATGACCCATCCCAGTGGTGGTTGAAAAATGAATTCATCCTGGAGCCATTCTGTCTGAATATAAACTTGATGGAACTGGTGCTATCTAGGGACTGAGCTAAAGTTCTGAACCTATTTCCTTCTAGAAACTGAGGTGTAATAGTGGCAAATATGCCTTTGAGGTATTGGGGGCAAATGTTTATATTTTTGTTCTTGCCATAATGTTGACCCTCCACAAAGCAAATATTTCTTCATAAAAGCTAATGGATGCTAAGTGGATAAATGATATTGGGATGCTAGTAACTGGCCCTTAATAATGGGGAAGAATGCTGCCAGAGGAGGCTTGACCCAATGGCAGCAGAAACCACCTCAACCACTCAGGGTACCCTAGAACCGTGAGAGGGAAGATATAGCCTGCCTGGCCCTGTGAGCACATTCCAGATCACAATTCCCCATAACATGTTGAAAATTGTAGATAAGTTGGAATGAGGGGAATTACCTCCTGGAGTTGTACTGTTTTGAGCTGGAGGGCTTCACTTTGAAGGCATAAACCAGCTGGGAGGCTCCTTCCCTCCCTCAAAGATCTACCTAGTTTTTAGAATAATAATAAGGGACATTTATACAGTTTTCAGGTTTACAAAGAGCACAGTTGTTTAATTTGATCCTCCCTGTTAACTCTGTGAGGATGATACTACATGTATTATTATGTTTTTTTCAGATAAAGAAAGTGAATCTCAGAGACATTAAATGATTTGCTAATCAATACACAATAAATATCAGAGGCTAGATTAAAACCCAGGTCCTTTCTGACTACAAGTCCAGAGGAGTTTTCACTATTGCATATCGTCTCTTACCAAAAGTATAGCAGTGTCTTGGTGAAAAGTCGTTTGTATAAGAAATAAAGAGATTCTTCTGGGCTAATGCTGAGACCCTCCCTTTGGGTCCCACCTTTGCAGTCTGGGCATCAACAGTCTTTTTCAGTCATTATTCTTCTAGTGAGCATGACTTATTCTCTAATAGTTAACTGCCCCTTGGATCAAAACTTGGAAAGGGTTCTCTTTGTGCCTATATGGAATAGAATAAGGTTGTGTGACCAACGTAGCAGCATTTCCTGTCCTATACCAGATGGAAACTACTCACATGCTCCTTTCTTGTTTAAGGAAAAACCCTGGATTCATACTTTTAACTTGTTTTAGGAAATTATCCAACTTAACTGAATAAGATTCTCCTTCATTTCCCTCTAGAGCCCTTAGCTAGGACAAATCCCAGTGACTTCTTGCAAAGAGTCTGTTTTTTAATGTCTCGTTTTCTTTCTGTGTGTACATGTTGGCCACTGCCCCCCTCCAACATTCTTTTCTTCATAATGACACATAAAAATCCAAACTTGCTCTAATCAACTGCACTTCTATTCCCATGTTAAAACTAAAAGGCAAATGAACTATAAAGAATGGGTAACCTTTGTTCTTAGAATAAAATCTCCATGACGAGTAGGCAGGGAGGCAGGACAGAAATGAATCACCGTCCTATATCAGTTCTTTTGGACAGACTGTACAGAAATGACTTGTTCACCCTGAAATGCCTCTTGTCGTTGGCTTTAGGCTATTCAACCAGCTGTGCAGGTAAAACAGTGACTGAAGCAGCTGAGCTGTAGTGGCTGCTCAAATCCCAGCCGCCCTCTGGGATATCTCTTTCACTCCTGGCTTCTTCTGGAAACTTGTGGGCCAAGAGACCAAGCTAACCCCCACTCCTGCATACAATTTGTTTCATGTGAGAGTTAAACTCTGGGGCAAGGGCTTTAAAGGTAGCACTGTCCTTTAAGTCATGGTCAAAAACAAACTCAAGGTTTCTGTCCCAATCATCGTAAAGAGTATAGCTCCTCAGCAGCCAGGATAAAGAGGACTACAGAAGTAATAACGAGAAGCCTATATTCTTAGCCAATGGAAATGGGGGAATCGAAGCTCCTTCCGGGAAGATTACTAGCATTTTAAAGTTGAGTACTTGGTCAAGTATTAGCTTCCTCACCAAAAACAAGATTCTGATAGTTCAATGCTGGAAATATGGGAAAGGAAATAAACATTTATATGGTGCCTATGTGCCAGACACTAAGCTAAGCACTTTACAAAGATCTCATTTGATCCTCACAATCCTCCCAAGCAGGTGCTGTTATCGTCCCCATTTACAGGGGAGGACGCTGAGGCAAACAGAGGTTAAATGATTTAAGTTACTAAATGCCTGAGGCCAGATTTCAACCTATGTTTTCTTGACTCTACCCACTGTGCCACCTAGGTGCCTTTGAGGTAGGGGATGAGCATACTGCAGTGAATTCTATTTCCTTGTATCTCTACTTTTATTTACTGAATTGGGGATTGGTGCAAGAGACAGACTTTGTCCCCTCCTAGGCTTTTGAGTGGGGTGAGCTACTGTTTTTGCTCAGCAGGAGGCCTGGGCTGACCTTTACCTCCCAGGATTTTTCTTTGTTAAGAAGCTGGGAGGCTTTATGCCTCCCTGGATCGTTGAGGTTCAGCACGTGGGATCTTCAGGGCTCTCTGTGGTGTCTTGGGGCTACTGGGTCTGGGGTATCCTAGTCTGAGTGCTTCCATGACTGGGTTGCTCACTGCCTCTCCCAGTTGCGTGCAAGGTCCGCAATGCATGTTTCTCAGTATCCTAGGGAAACTTCTCATGAGAGTCTTCTGTTGGGTACATGCAAATATTTCTGAGACATTTCTGCTCATGATGGCTCGTTTCCATCTTGTTTCCTGTGTTATAACCTACTTTTCTGGCAGACCCCCTTTCTTACTTTCTATGACATCCTGGAAGACTTTTAGTACAGTTCTAGTGTGGTTGAAATCTCTTACTGTAGTATCCTATTGGATTTATTGATCACTATTCAGGTTGGTGCTGTTTTAAGATTTTACTAAAGTAGGCATGTGGGAGCTAAGATGCCTGCTTTTATTTAGGCATGTAACTTAGCCAGGAGTCCTAAAGGCCCTAAGAAGAACTAAAAGGAGAGTTTAGTAGAGCATGGGGATTTAGTGACCTTGGCAGAAAGATCAATGCAATCAAATGACTACCTGAAAGACAAGAATAATATGAAGGCTTGGGGCTAGAAATAAAAATGTGTCAGGTCACCAAGATGGTGGGAGAATATATAGCCCTTGTCAGCGACAGTTTATGGTCCTTTACAAAGTGTCAGTAACTGTGTGTGCTGTGGCTTATACTTCTGATATAGTGATATAGGTCAGAGTGCTGGTGAGTCCAGTCTGGTGACTACAGGAGGGAAGGGAATCCTTAGGTAGGAATGAGAATCCCAAGATTAGAGAAGGAATTGGTCTCCCTAGAGACCTTAAATCTCCAAAAATAAAGCCTTATTAGGCTCATGGAGGCTAGTGTTTCCAAAATGAAAATTCCTGATCTTATGGCCTAGTTACACAACACAGTTATGTGGAGGAACCCGACTAGTGGTAGCAAATTAAATTCCCAGAGGAATGGCAAAAGCTTCTTCCTTTGCCAAACACTTCAGGAATATGGCAGTTAGAGGTTTTGAGAACCAGAAACATTGGTTAATCAAGTTCCCTGAGGTTACATGAAGAAACCCAAGCTGATCCTCTAGAAAGGGGTTAGAGAATAAGGAAGTATGTTATTGATGTAACACTCAAAAAGCCAGGACAGCTGAGCCCTGGAGGTGGGAAGTAATAGTAGTGGGCAGTAGCTGAGATGATTATATCAGCCTCTATTCTACTCTGAGGCTTTCTCTAAGCAAAACAAAAAACAAAAAATGTCACCCCAGATTCCTGGGATATCGTTTGTAGAACTGGCCCATCCTATTTATGTTGTAGACCTGATTCTTTTGAAGAAGGGAGAGAGGGTGAGATAGGTGAATTAGAGCTCTGCTGTGGCAGAGAATAGCTCTGGAAGGTGATGGTGGGGGAATGTGTTCTTGTTCCTAGATTGCTTTCCCTGTGTGTCCCCGGGGAAGTCTGGTGTGCTAGGCTATGTGGAGAGCGCCCTGAAGTCTTGGGCATAGAGATCACGAAAGGTTTAGTGAGAATAACAATAGTAACTCCCCCTTACATAGGGCTTTAAAGGTTTACAAAATGCTTTCTTCAAAGTAAGAGCTAGCATTGTACAAACATTATACCCATTTTAGAGGCAAAGGAACTGATAAAGTACATAGTAAAGATCAAGGTGGGCTTCTGACTCCAGGTCTCTCCTGAGCCTAGAGCCCTTTGCTCTATGCTACCTTCTGTTCTTGATTATGAGAATTCCTTGAGGAACTTGGTAAGCTTACTGAGAGGTGAGTCTTAGACATTTATCACATCTCCCTATGGAGTGTATTGACATGCCCATTGGCACTTGTGGATATAATCATATCTCTCTGAGAAAGGGTCTCTGAGTCTCATGACTGGTGTTTATTAGGTTGGTTCAGATTGTTGTGGGAAAGGTATGGTTAGGATACTTTTGTGCTAGGAAAGTCTTTTGTGAAAGGATGTCTTTACCTTTAGGGTCAGAGATTAGCAACATAAGCATGAACTCTGATACCTAGGGTATAGCTGTTTATTTCAGCAACTCCCCAGAGATGGTGGCTAGAGAAGGTGGCCTTTTAACTCAAAAGGGGCCAGCAATCAAGGCAGTGGTGGAATATCAAAGTTCTTGGACTTTAAGCCCCTGGACCCCACCCTGGAGAGTCTGTGGCAGAGCCATGTGGTAGATTAACATGTCAACAATGTAGTCTCAAGAAAGGGAAACCACATAACTAAGTAGTCTGTTACCAAGGGAGAGAAGTGGGAGTTTTCAGTCAGTCCCATTCACAAAATTACCTCTCCAGCATGCTTGAGTTTGATAGTTCCAGACCCTAAGCTTTTTAGGGAAAGAAGGGGAATTCATGGACAGTGTCTAGCTCTTGGGAAGAGAAGATTTGTGTATATGGCCCGTATAGCTGGAGAATCAGTTAAGGGCCAAAGCATGTGGGGGAGAAAAAGAGCTGACCATTGCTTTCCAGGAGTTTAATAATGGAGGTCCCAGGTGCATTTTCCTTTCAGGATGTCTGTATGAGTATCTGATGTGAAAGTGGGACTCAGCAGAATGCCAAGGAGTTGCCTCTCCAGAAACTTCAAGTATGTTTCCTTTCCGGGAGAGTCCAAGCAACAGGGTAGTATTCAGAGACTATATGAAGGCTTAAGGGAAAGGTAAGAGTCAGTTGAGTGAAAGGAAACAGTGTGGGACCGTATAATGGATGCGGGAAGAGCTACAGCTCTGCCACTTACTTTGTGACTGGGCAAAGTCTCTCTGGGTTTCTGTTTTGTAAAATGAGGGGGCTGGACTAGATGACCTCTAAGGATTCTTTCAATTATCTATCAATATGCTCCAAGAATTATATTGTTTTGGGTCTAAGTCTTTTATGTTCTGTTTGCTTCTTTGTAGAAAGAAATAAAGATGGTCCTATAATCTGATATACTTCATTGCTTTTGGTGCTTGTATGGTACATGGGAACCCTTTTACCTACAATTGTGAGGAACTAAATTGAACTGTATTTGGAGATTTCTCTGAGACAACTCTGGGTAGGGTTAAAATGAGCTACAGAGACTTTTGAAGCTGTCTCTAAGACTGGTCCATGTTATGTCCAGAATTTAGAATGCTGGATGACAAACATATGCCAAAATGTCAATTAAAATTAGAACCTTGATGGCTTCCAATTATCAGTCTTTTCTTATTCTCTTGGATGTTCTTATAATTATAGTTCATGGAACCTACCAGTCAGAACTCATAGGACCCTGAAATACATTCCAGGCAATCCTCTGGGGAATATTCTTCTACTCTATGTAGGTGAAATGCATTCGTGATACAGTTTTCATTGTTGAAACTTTTCTGCACAGTGACCCTTGCTCCCAATGATATGAGAAATGGGCTTTCCATTGGGATAATTCTGGAGAAAATGTGTTATTAGTATCTATCCTTTAATTAAGGCTAGAATTAGGAGTGGTAAAGGAACTGTGGGACTTGAAGAGAATCAAGAGGAAATGATTAGAGATACCTGAGAAAACAGAATCTGAAGACTTCAAAAGGCAACAGATGAGGCCTAAAAAGTTAATTATAACAGGATCTTAGATATTATCTAATCCAACCCCCTAATTTTTTCTATGAAGAAAACTCCTGGCCAGGATGGTTAAGTGACTTTTTGAAGGTTATACAACTTGAAAAAAGTAATTGAGCAAGGACAAGATCACAAGTCTTTATATTCCATAGACAAGCATTCTGTACTAGGTCAAGAATTCTTAATCTGGGGTCCATTAACTTGTTTTAAAAAAAATATTCTGATAACTGTATTTCAGTATAAATTTGTTTCCTCTGTAATCCTCTGTATTTTATTTTATCCTTTTAAAAACATTATTCTGAGAAGGGATCCTCATGCTTCACCAGACTGCAAAAGGGTTCAAGACATGAAAAAAGTTAGGAACCCCTCTCTAGCTGTGGCAGATAGGTCAGTAGTCTAAATAGTGCATGTATAGACTATTCAAAATTATAGGTTCCCAAATCCAAATCTCATTCCAACTTATCAGCTAGTATTTTCTCTCATGAGTAAGAGAGAAGTTCAAACCCTTTGTATGCTATAAACGTGAGATAATAGCCATGTTGTTTTCTTCAAACATTTCTTCTTCTCTACGCTTTGCTAGGCTATTTTATTCTTCTTTCCTTATTCACCTTTCTTCCTCATTTCATGTGGCGTTCTTTATTCATGTTTCCTCCTCCTCCTCTCTGTCCTTTAAATGAATGAGTTTCTTCTTTAACTGCCTTATTTCAACCGTCATCTCTAACAGACAAGGGAATGTTCTTATATCAACATTCCATCCCTTCTATCAAAGGCACAGTGCCCACTCAAGACTATCCCACCTATTACAGGGCCAGCAGGAGAGAAGAAAATAACCCGAACTTACTTTCAGACCCTTATTATCCACCCACTCTATCCATTCCTAAGCTGTGGACACAGAGCTGGGTGCATTGTGCGCAAGGCTTAATAGCTGACTGGCAGTAGCCTGCTATTGTTTAGAACTCAAAAATGGAAACTTCAAATGAACTTAAGAGCACAGAGTCAAAAAAAAAAAAGATTCTACTCTGGTGACACATCAATTACCGGACCTATAATATATTTACATGCTCTCCTTTATATACTTAGTTTTAAATAACTGCACTTCCAAAAACACTTTTAGAAGGATTATAACATTTGGGGAGAGTTTGTGCCTTTACAAAGCACTTTCAAATATGGTATTATGTTTAAATCTCATGACAATTCTTTACGGTCGACAGGGAAGTATTTGCAGTTCCATTTTATAAAAAAGACAAGTAAGGCTCAGAGGCGTTGTGTGATTTGCCAAAGGAAAAACAGCTAGTGAGGGGCAGGGCAGGGGCTTACACCTGGTTCCTGTCCTATGACTAAGTCCAGTCCTTTGTGAATCACATCATGGTCCTTCTCAGGGAAAATAGATAATGACTATTTTCCTTTATCACAGATTTAAAGCTAGAAGGAACTTGGGAGGGCATCTAGTCCAATCCTCCTCCTTTTAGGAATGAGGACTTAAAGTGACTTTGCTTTGATTTGTCTCTTTGATGCTCCCAGCTGTTTGGGGGAGTTGCAATCAATCAACAAGTATTTACTGACTGCTATGGGCGAGACACTTGTGTTAAGTACTGGAGATGCAAAGGCAAAAACGAAGCAGTCTGCTTAGAGGAGAAAACTTTTCACATATTTCTCTGAAGATGGCATTATTAAGGCATGAGAGATGAGGACATTGCTAAGCATTGAAAAGAATGTTTAGTTATTAAGTGTTGTTGCTGAGTTGCTTCAGTTATGTCTGACTCCATGACTCTACTAGAGGTTTTCTTGGCAAAGTTCCTGGAGTGGTTTGCCATTTCCTTCTCCAGATCATTTTACAGACAAGAAAACTGAGGCAAACAGGGTCAAGTGACTTGCCCAGGGTCACGTAGCCATGAAGTGTCTGAGGCTGGATTTGAACTTGGAAAGATGAGTCTTTCTGATTCCAGGCCTGGCACTCTATCCCCTGTGCCACTTTGCTGTTTTTCAATATAATTAGCTTGCTTGATAATCCAATGTATTTTATTTTATACATTTGAAAAATTATTTTGAGAAAGGGCTCATAGATCACCAAAGAAGTCCACGTTTCAAAAAGAACTGTTTTAGAGAATACTGCAGGAGGATACTGACAGCAGCTGAACATACAGATGGATGTGAGAGGGAGACAGGGCTCCTTTCCAGGTTTTCTAAACTCATACCACAGCCCATAGGTATGGTAATCATATTTTCCAAAACTACATCAGTAAACAAAAGAATTTCCTCCCTTGATTTGTGAGTGTGATATGGAATCAAGCCTGCCCAGGAAATTTTTAAGAATAGGGTTGTTATACTCAATGGTTCACCTAATGGTGAGAAATGGTGAGGCAGAGGAAATAGAGAACAAGTGGACAAAGAAAGAAATGGAGGAGGATGAAGGACCATAAAAGGGGTGCAATGGGGAGGAAGTGAAGTACAGTGGAAATAATTCTATACTTGGATTTAGAGGACCTGGGTTCAAATACTTGCTCAGTACCTTACTACTGGTGGGACCAGGCAAAACACTCAACCTGTCTAGGCTTTGGTTTCCTCATCTGTAAAATGGCTGGACTAGATAGCTTCCATCTCCAAAAATCTATGGCCCTACTCTAAAGGGTCAGTCAGGAAAAGCTGATCAAGGCATCTGAGATCAATTGATTTCCTTCCAGTTCAACTGATGCAATCACCGAGGTGTGAAGTTCTTCAGTCAAGCTTGATGAAATTAGAGGATAGCTAGACACTGACTGGCTGAAGGATAGGCCACCCCCTGGTAGAATTTAGAAAGCAGGATGTACCCTTTGGGGAGGCAGTCAAGCACCGTACATCTCTGAAGAGCGTGACTCCTAGAAGCAGAGAAGAGAGTCGACTGTGGTGGAAGAAACTAACACTTGAGAAAGGAATAGTTCCTAATATGGGAGACAGGAAATTTAATCTATTTATCCTCCTCCCCTCACCCCCAACTCCCACTATGGCATCTTGCAGGAAAGCTATTTGTTTTGTAGGAGACACCTATCGGGCAGAGAGAAGAAATGTGACTTTCGTGAGTTGGAAAAAGAGAAAGCCTTGGATGTGGAGAATTGGGCAATGGAAAAGGACTGACCAAGGAAGCCTAATTGAGTGATCTGTCTGGCAGACATGCTATATATCTAGGGGAAATAGCATACAGGCATCATGGAAAGCGGCCCTACTGCGCTTGAGGTGTGAGGTACCTTAGCCACATGATTTACTTATGTGTACCATTTACTTCATATGTGTGCACACTCTTCCCATTAACAATATATGCAGTTGTGAGAGAATACTTCTGGTTGATGGGGAGAATGGTGTGTTACCATTGTTTTTATGATGTTGGATGAGTAAAGTTCCTTTGCTTAAGTTACTTGTATTTACTGGCTTACTATTACAGTGAGGGCTCGTGTACTATTATTTTAGGATGGAGGACCACAGAGTGCCTTACACACTCTAAGTAATAGATGCCCTCTGGGGGATCCAAACCTTACCCTGTAAGTATACTATGTGGTGGAGGGGAGGAGATGAAAACTAGAAGAGCTGACAGTTTGAAAAAAAAAACCCACAATAAAATAGATAAAACCATAAGTTAATTTTATTAAAAAGAAGAAAGAGGGAAATTAAATTACTAGTATAAAAACAAGAAGAGAGGATTCATGCAAATGAAGAAGAAAACTTTATTCCAACAAAACCAATAACTTAAGTGAAATAAATAAAAATTTACAAAAAAAGAAACTATCAAAATGAACAGAACTAGAACTAGAGAATTTAAGCAACTCAATTTCAGAGTAAGAAACTGAACAAGGTATAAATATCCAAAAAAACCCAAAACAATTCAAGGACCTGATGGACTCACAAGTGTATTCTGTCAACTATGCAAAGAATAATTCCAATATTTATATAAACCATCTTCAAAATAGCTAAAGAAGGGATCCAAATCCTTTCAGTGACACAGATAGGGCCTTGATACATAAACCAGACAACGTAAAAACAAAGTCAAAACAGAAAAAGAAAACTTTATAGACCAATATTCCTGTATACTAATGCAAAATTTTTTTTAATAAAACATTACCAAAAAGCTGAAAACAATCACAAAGACTATAATACAATATGACTAGGGTTGAATTCTTAACAGGAATACAAGTTTGGTTTAATTAGGAAAACTATAAACTTAACTATATTAATACAATCAGCAAAAATCATATGATGTCAACAGATGTAGAAAAAGATTTAGATGAAATATAATACTGATTTTGTTTAGAAAATTAGAAAAGATAAGAATCATCCTTAAAATTATAAACAGCATATTATCTAAAACCAAAGCTGCCATTATATGAAATAGATATAAACTAGAATCCCTTTCAATATAATCAGTGGTTTAATAAGACCATTGTTACTACTATGAGTAGAAATGCTGTCAGTATCAAATGGACACAAAAAAGAAATTAAGGGAATTAGCATATATAAAGAAGAAACAAAATTATGACTTTTTGAAAATTATATGAAAGTATACTTAGAAAACCTTAGAAAGTCAACCAAAATTAACTGAAACAATAATCCCAAGCAACCTCACACAACATGAAATCCACACAAATTATCAGCATTTCAATATAACACAAATAAAACGTAGCAGGAAGAGACAAAAAGATAAATTCCATTCAAAGTAACTACAGAATGTATAAAATATTTAGGATTCTAGCTACCAAGATACACGCAAGGACCATATAAATAAGAAGAATAAACCACTGCTTACAGAAATAGAATACTAATTGGAAAAATATTAATTGCTCATGGACAGAATGAGTCAATATAATGCAAATGACAAAACTACCTAAATTAATTTACTTATTCAATGTCTTACTAATCAAACAACCAAAAATTACTTTATAAAACTAGAAAGAATAAAATTCATATGGAGTCAAAAAAGGTCAAGAGTCTCAAGGGAAATAATGACAAAAAGTGTGAATGAAAAACATTTAGGAATATCAGATCTTTACTACAAAGTAGCAATGATTTTCAAAATAACTTGGTTCTGGTTAAAAAAAATAGATCCAACTTGAAAAGATTAGGTATACAACATGCAGAAGCAACTGAATCTAATACCCTAATATCTGATAAACACAAAGATTCTAGCTACCGAGATAAGGACTCACTATTTGGTAAAAATGTCTGGGAAAACTAGACAGCAGTATGGGAGAAACTAGATTTTAACCAAAAGCTAACTTATACCAAAATATGATTTAAACTGACATATGACTTTATATATAAAAGGTTAAATCATAAACAAATTAGAGAAACATGGACAAAATTATCTATAAAATCTTAGGGATATAGCAAAGTCCATAACCAAACAAGGGAGAGAAAATAAAAACAGAAAATAAAATGGACAATTTGATTACATAAAATTAAAATGTTTTTACATAAACAAATTAAATTAAAATTAAAAGGAAACCAATTATCTCAGAAAAGATCACTGTATCAAGTCAAATTTATAAGATCAACTATTGCCTATTGATAGTCAAATGATATGAACAGTTCTCAAGGGAAGAGACCCAGGCTATCTAGCCACATGAATAATTTTCCAAATCATTACTAAACAGAGAAATGCAAAGTAGAGCAATTCTGAGATACACCTATCAGATTGGCAAAGGTGACAAAAAAGGAAAATCATAAATGTTGAAGGGACTGTAAGAAAAGAGATACATTGGTACACCTATGAATGACTATTCTAGAAGGCAATCTGGAATTATATACAAAAAGTTACTAAAGACTACATGCCCTTGACCTCGCTATATCTCTGCTAGGCCTATACCACAAAGAGATCAAGAAAGAGGAGGAGGTCCTATAAGTACAAAAATATTTTTAGCAGCATTTTTTTGTGGTAGCAAAATACTGGGAAACTAAAGAGAGGCTCAATGATGGACAACTGGCTGAATGTTACCGTATATTAATACGATGGAATACTATTGTGCTATAAAAAATGAGGAAATAGATTATTTCAAAGACATATACAAACTGACAGGAAGTGAAACAAACAAGTGAAATAATTTATATAATAATTTATAGTACAATACTCCAGGTATTAGAACATCAATATTATAAAAACAGACTTCTGAAGACTTTTATAAACTGGTAAGTGAAATGAGCAGAACCAGAACAATTTATATAACAACATTGTAAGTACAAATAACTGAAAGCTGTAAGAACAATGACCAATAAAATAACCATCCATGAATCCAGAGGACTGATAATAAACATACTATCTATCTACCTCTCAACAGCGAGTATCAAGGGGCGATAGATTTAGAGTAAGACATGTAAGTATAATATAAAATACAATGCAATGTAGTATGTGATTATAACATGATAATATATTATATATACATGTATGTGTGCACACATGTTATAGCCAATAAGGAAATGTTTTACTCATCCCTACATATTACAAGGAATTATTTTTTCATTCTCATTTTCTAGTGGTTCTCAACCTTCTTAATACCACGACCCTTTAATACTCGTAGGTGGGCGTATCTGCATGTGGGCAGACCGCTGTTAAGGGAATTTGAAGATCTTCCCTGTCCCTAGGCCCTTTGCTAAAGTGGCTTACAGTGACTCTGAGAACCTACCCTGATTTGAAAATATACTCTGCCCCCTAATAGGTTGAATGTGGTCACATGGAACCAGTGGCGGGAGGCTTATTTTTCTGGGAATGCCTACGCCTTATTACTTTGTGATTGGGCAGTGGGTCAAGAGGGCTGTGACAGGAGAAGGCTATATATACACCCTGATGTGAAGTTTTGCTTTGGGGCTCACTTTGAGAAGAGTTGTGTGATTTGGCCAGATGAGATCTGGGAAGCCGTTGAGCCCCCAGCTCTGAAAAACCCAGATGTTGCTGCTTCCCTCTCTGGTAACTAAATAAGTATGGACGTAATGGTCAGACGCTGGAAGGCATCTGCTGATCTATTTCTTTGTCTGCTTGTTAACTTGTGTTTGTAACTTCTGTTTGTATTCTCTGAAGTTCAGGGTGCTGACTTTTTCCCCTGAACTAGGTAAATGAGAAATGTTTGACTGATTAAAGTGAAACTGTTAACCCATTCTGAGTTGCTTTCCTTTAGAAAAGCAGATCTAAGAACCTGTGCTAGCAGCCATCCTGGGTACACTAGGGTGCTTGCTGATACACCCGCCTGGAGACAGATAGAGGAGCCATGTCTCAGTTCCTAAGACCATCGGAAATATGTTTTCCGATGGTCTTAGGCGACCCCTGTGACTCTATGAAAGGGTCATTCGATCCCCAAAGGGGTCGCGACCAACAGGTTGAGAACCACTGGATTGGCAGAAGAGAAAATAGATTTTTCTTCATTAAAAACAAAGAAAAAAAGGGATTGGAGGTGGCTATTACTAATGTGGAGGGTGGCACGCACTTTTGAATGACGTCCTGTCGTTAGTTTTGCTTAACTATTTTTCTCCATTATGAGACCTCTCATGGAGTGGGGGAGGGGAGTAATTTGAAAATGTATCAATAAAACTTCAAAAAATGAAAAAAATTAATTACAAGCAGTAGCTTCTATGTTGGCTACTATGTCTTGCAATTTTACCTCCAATTAGAGACTGTTTATTGTGTCAGACGAAGCTGGGAATGAAAAGTTCCTCCTCTCATTCCTTCTTACTTTTAGGTTCTAAGGTTGTGTTGGGAAAGTTGTGTGATCAGAGCAGGGGCTCCCAAGTGGTGGTGGGGGCACCACTGCTACTTCAGTTGTTTTGGAAGCCCCAAGCTCTGCTGTTTTTTGTTTTCTGCTGCTGCCAAGCCCCTGCACCCTGCAGCCCTTTTGACAAAAATAGGCATATGCCCTATGTAGGGAGTGGGTTTCCAGGCACTGGTTGTCATAGTATGTGCACCCTGAGATGAGGCTGCAACTCCAACTGCAGCAGCTCTCAGCAGGTGGAGAGACACAGACAACAAGGTTGGATGGATGGGTTTGTCCTGTGTGTTTCTCTGCAATTATAGTTTTTTTTTTTTTCAAAAATGCTCCTTGGACTGCTTCCCAGAACAGCAGAAGCTGGGAAATATACTTTGAGAAATGCTGTTTTAGAACTGGAGTTCTGAAATGCTGGACAGATGATTTTTTTCTAACATGGGTTTAAAAATAAATATTAAATAAGGTTATAAGAAGGGTTTCTGTGAGTTCACATTTTATTAAATTTTATTTTACGCAGACAGCTCATATAGAGTATAACAGCAGCATATTAAGTACTATTTTTATAAATACAAGCAATTGGCATTTACTTCTAAGGTGTGGTGCATTTTACATACATCACCTCTTTCAAGCTAACCACCAGTGAGTAAGATGGGTGCTATGGGGATTATTACCCCCAATTTACAAATGAGGAGTCCGAGGCTTAAGGAGGCTAACCAAGCTAAAGGTGTCGAAGGCTAGCCCATGTCTACTTTATTCCAAGTACAGGCAGGCCTCTCACCACTGTCCCATGCCACACAAAGTAAAATGCAGCACTTTAAAAAAAATTGATTTATTTACTTTTAATTTACAAGATTTAGTTCCACAATCCCTTGAGTTTCAAATTTTCTCCCCTCCCCCCATGGCGGCATGCAATCAAGTATAGGATCTGCAAATACTTTCACAATGGACATTAGTGTGGTTGTATAGAAGGGTTGTAACCAATGGAGTGAACAATGGGAAAGAGGAAACAAAATCAAACATGGAAAAGAAAGAGAACATGTAGTTTGCTTCAGTCTGCATTTAAACTTTGTTCTTTCTAGATCTTCCTCTAAATGTAGACATCGCCTTCCATCCTGAGTCCTTCAGAGTTGTCTTATAACCTTGCATTGCTGACAAGAATCCAGTTTATCAAAGTTGGTTGTCACACATATGTTGTGTCTGTCATTGTGTATAAATTTCTCCTGGTTCTGCTCTTCTCACTTAGCATCAGTTTGTATAAGCCTCTCCAGGTAAATATGAAGTCCATCTGCTCCTCATTTCTTATAGCACAATAGTATTCCACTACATTCATATACCACAACTTGTTTAGATATTCCCCAATTGATGGGCATCCCCTCGATTTCCAATTCTTTGCCACCCCAACAAGAGCTGCTATAAATATTTTTATACATACAGATCCTTTTCCCACTTGTATGATCTCTTTGGGATACAAACTTAGAAGTGGTATTGCTGGGTCAAAGGATATGCACTTATTTATAGCCCTTTGGGCATAGTTCCAGATTGGTCTCCAGAATGGTTGAATGAGTTCACAACTCCACCAACAATGCATTAGTGTACCAATTTTTCCACATTCTCTCCAGCATTTATCATTTTCCTGTTTTGTCATCTTAGACAATCTGACCAGTGAGATGTGGTACCTCAGAATTGTTTTGATTTGCATTTCTCTAATCAATAGTGATTTAGAGCATTTTTTCTTATGCTTATAGATATCTTTAATTTCTACCTCTGAAAATTGCCTGTTATATCCTTTGACCATCTATCAGTTGGGGAATGACTTGTATTCTTATAGATTTGACTCAATTCCTTGTATATTTTAGAAATGAGTCCTTTATCAGAGACACTGGTTGTAAAAATTCTTTCCCAATTTCCTACTTCCTTCTTAATCTTGGTTACATTGGCTTTGTTTTTACAGAAAACTTTTCAATTTAATGTAATCAAGATTATTCATTTTGCATTTTATACTGCTCTCTAACTCTTGTTTGGTCATAAAGTCTTCCCTACTCCATAGATTTGATAGGTAAACTATTCCTTGCTTTTTGTCAAATAGTGAGTTCTTATCCCCAAAACTGTGGTCTTTGGGTTTATCAAACAATATATTACTATAGTCATTGACTACTGAGTCTTTTGTACCCAATCTATTCCACTGATCCACTACTCTATTCCTCAGCCAGTACCAAGTAGTTTTGATGACTACTGCTTTATAATACAGATTAAAAACTGGTATGGCTAGGCCACCTTTCCTAGCATTTCTTTTCATTAATTGCCTTGATATTCTGGACCTTTTGTTCTTTTCCAAATGAATTTTGTTATTATTTCTTCTAGTTCTATGGAATTAAATATGTAATTTAATTTAGGTAAGATTGTAATTTTTGTATTAGCTCGACCCAGCCATGAGCAATTGATATTTTTCCCATTAGTTAGATCTGATTTTATTTGTGTGAAAAATGTTTTGTAGTTGTGTTCATATAGGTCCTGGGTTTGTTTTGGCAGGAAGATTCCCAAATATTTTATAATGTCTACAGTAACTTTAAATGGGGTTTCTCTTACTATTTCTTGCTGTTGGACTTCATTAGAAATATACAGGAATGCTGAGGATTTATGTGGGTTTATTTTATATCCTGCAACTTTGCTAAATTTATTTTCTCAA
>CM053585.1:500191843-500216908 GCA_028646515.1 Pseudochirops corinnae
TTTTTTTGCAGCCCCCACCAGCTTTGGCTCACTGAAAACGCACCCCAGGACCACCATCTAAGACCATGATCCAGATCCAGGCCACTCAACGCAAGAGCACTAAGCCTCTGAACGATCACTTGGCCCCCCTGCAGTCTGCAAGCTGGGAGCTCTGAAGCAGCCACATGGAGGCGGCTGCAAGGCCACCACTTCTGCTGCTTCCTTGCCCTGAAGGCAGTTTGGCCGGACAGCTTTTCTCCCCCGAGTTTAGTTGAGTTCCACTGACCCTTCACTTAGTCCTTGTTGTTTCTCATGGCTTGATAATTCTGGAAACTGCCACAGCTGCCACTGATCCACTCTCCTGAAGGCTCCAACTGTGGCTCGTCCTGGCTGCCCCAGGGGCCACCCTATGGTTTCAGGCTGTGCTGGTTTCGGCTCCCAGCGTGCTGCACTGATCCCTTCCTGCCGAGCTGCCTTCAGTGGGAGGTGTATTTTTGTGAGTTTTGGAGCCTTAAAATTTGTTTAGTGTCATATTTTATGGGTATTTGAGGTGGCTATGTAGGAGCTGCGGTACCTTGCTGCTCCTATGCCGCCATCTTGGCCGAACCAGTGAAATCTAATTGGACTGGTACAGCCCCAGAGTCCTGGAACGCATATATGCTAAATCTAACAAACCCAGAGATAAGACATCACCACGGCCACCACCAGCCTTGCTGGATGGCACAGAGAAGGGAGTTTAAACTCCTTGTGTCCCAAAGTCTCATTCTTACTTCTTATTTGGCAATTTAGACAATGCCCTCTTTCTACTAGTTCTGCCTACACTACCATCTTCCCCTATGGATGACAAGGCAATCTTCTACTGGCCATTGCTATTTGTTTAAAACTCTGTGTATGTCTACCTCCACAATCTCCCATCCAACCCCCTTTCTCCACTCACATCACTTCTTACCACTTAGGAAGGTTGCTATAATAGCCTTCTAATTCGTCTTCCTGCCTCAAGTCTCTCCCCTCTCTGGTACAACTAATATAATTACTGTCAAACTGATTTCTCTCAAGCATGGATCTCACTATGTCATTTCCCTAATCAGTTAACCCATATGGCTCCCCTATTGCCTCTAGAATCAAAGATAAATTCTGTTTAACTTTACCACCTGGCCCCAGCCCATCTTTTCAGTTTTATTACATATTACTCTCCTTCCTGCAGTCTATCACCCACAAACTGGCCTGTCTTTCATACATATGACCCTTCATCTTGTCTCTGCTCTGTTACACTAATCACTCTCTCCCCCATATCTGCAATGCATTCCGTCCTCTTCTCCATTTCACCAAATCCCTCTCTTCCTCCAAGTATCACCTTCTACTTGTTTTTCCTCATTCCCTACAACTTCTAGTGCCCTCCCTCTAAACTACATTATATTTAAATACTCTGTCTTTATTGCCATTTTTTCTCTTTATATTTATTCAATATGTAATTCTGTATCTACTTAATTGTTTTTCCCATTCAGATGTAAGCTCATTCTTCATAGAGATTTTTTCTTTTTATTTCTTTGTATTCTTAGCACCCAGTGCAGGACCTGACACAGAGTAGATGCTTAAAAAAATACTTGCTTTAAAAATTGTTTATTTTTAGTTTACGTCATTAAAATTATTTCATTTTTAATTTGTGGACTAAAACAAGCATTTCCATAAACATAGTATAATAAAAGATTGCACATGAAACTTCAATTATTTAAATGTATAATACTTAAATATCAAATAGTTATGTAAATTTTTCTTCCCTTCCCCCCCACCCTAGAGATAGCTACTATTAGACTTATATACATATATATATATATATATGTATATGTAAAATTATTCTATTTATCACTTCTTTTTCTGGATGCAGATAGCATCTTCCTTCATATGTCCTTTGTAGTTAATTTCAGTATTAATAATAGTCAAAAGTGACTTAGTCACTCAGTCATTATTAAAACGGTACTGCTGTTAATCAATTGATTGAGCCAGGCCCCGGTAGCTGAGAGACCTCTTAAGTAGAGATGCATGAGGTCATCATGAGAAGGGAGGATGTAGTGTGGGAAGGATATGTTATCTGGGCCATGTGTGTTCTACACATAATTGCCTCCTCTTCCCACAGCCACTGCATATAACTGTACATGAGTGAGTGCACCCTATGAGTATAGAGGAAATGTTCTGTTACTGTTCTTCAATGCCATCTTGGTAAATACCGTTGCTTTTAGCTATTATTGTTCTCTTGCTGACTACGTGATGCACTCAAGGTAGTTCATGACCTATAGTTTTAGGAGTGTAGGCTTATAAGAGAACTACGATGTCCGTAGGACTCATAATGGGAATGGGAGTTGGGGGTGAATTCACAATTCATGCACCCAACGAATTTATCATTATGTATGCTGGCTAGTATGACAGAAACACTAATTCAGACTCATCAATGCATGTAATCAAACTTTATTAGTATGTAATTCAACAATACAAATATCAACTCCTCTAGAAACAAATCACTAATCTGATTCCTAAAGGTCACAATAAGCATATCTGGTACTGATGTCCAGGACAGTTACTTCTCTTGCCAGCCACAGATCACGTTTCACTCCAAGGTGGTATTCCAGCAAGACTTTGTCAATTAGCATTGCTCTCACGTGAACATGGGATGCTTAAATTTCCGAGTGCAGGGCATGCAGGATTCTGTCCTAGTGACCTGGGAGCAGACTGATGGTTGGGGGTTTTGTGGTTCTGGCTAAAGACATTCACAAGTTTCATCTAGGTTCTGACTGGTGGACTAAGCTTATGATAAAAGGAAACAATCAATTGAAAATTTAGTTTCCTAATGTCATTAGCAAGTGCTTATTAGTTACCAGATTTGGGACATATACTCATGGCTAATAGTTGTTTACAAACAAATAAATAAAGGGGCTAAGAAAAAAAAATTGAAGAGAATGCATTTAGGTACTTTTCACTGTCTCAGATAGGGAGAGATTTCTTAACTAAACAAAAGACAGTAGTGATCTCTCTCTGTCTCACATATACATACACACACACACACGAAATTAAAAAGCTTTTACAGGAAAAGTTTAAAATGCAGAGAAAAAGAAACCATCAAGTGGGAAAAATGCATTACATATCTCCAATGAAGGTTTAATATGCAGGATAAGAAGGGAACTAACACAAATATGCAAGACCACAAACCATTTCCATAGAAACAGTTTGGGGGTGGGGGGGAAAGAAGGATTGCAAACTATGAGCAACCGTATGATAGGATTGCTTGAAATCACTACAGCAGTGGTTCTCAACCTGTGGGTTATGTTCAATTCAAATACTTCCTGCATATCAGGTATTTACATTATGACTCATAACAGTAGCAAAATTACAGTTATGAAGTAGCAACGAAAATAATTTTATGGCTGGGGGTCACCACAACATGAGGAACTGTATTAAAGGGTCGTGGCATTAGGAAGGTTGAGAACCACTGCACTAGAGAAACATGAATCAAAACAATTCTGGCATTTTACCTCACACCTACAAAATTGGTATGATGCCAAATGGAAATAGTTAATGTTAGAGGTGCTACAACTGATTGTGCTGGCATACCCGACCCATGCTCTCATTATGCTTTTTACAGGCATGCTAATACATTGTTAGTAGGACTGTGAATTATTTCTACACCTGGTGTAAAGCTATTTGAAAAGATGCTAGACAAGTTACTAAAATATCCATTTTTCCCCCTACAGGATGAGGCACGGGGCACCCAAGTGTTTCCCTGGCAACCTCAGGACTTAATGATGACTTATATGTGCTAAGAGCTTTACAATTATTTCATTTGGTCCTCACCACAATTCTGCGGGGAAGGTATTATTTTCCCTGTTTTATAAATGAGGAAACTTAGGCAAACGAGTTTAAGTGACTTGCCCAGGGTCACACAGCTAGTAAGTATCTGAGGACTGACTTGAACTCAGTTCTTCTTAACTCCAGGCTCAGTGCTCTATTCACTGCTTCTACATAGTGGGTAGAGTCAAGGAGAAACTGAGCAAAAACATCCTAGTTTCTGAGCATGCTCAGCACTACTGCAAATTACCAAGAAATTGTAGCTGCTTTCTTTCAATATTCAGTCACTAGGAGGGTATGGAGGGCTAATGGGACACATAACCAGTGGTGTGTTGGCACATGTTTAACAATGGGCTGGGGGTGGAGTATACACAGAACACACTTCTAAGTTTAATTTGCATTATTAATATTCTTTTCTCGCTTTATTCTAGACAATCAACAAAACAATTAAGCCCTGATTTGTGTTTGCCAATTCTGAAGCATAAATGCTCACAATGGAAATTTAATAATCAGCTTTTAGGAGTTAATGGTCACGCTGGAAATTTAACAATCAGTTCACCAGAGTCCATTAGAGCTGGCTCCACCACATGCCTGACATCTGGACTGAATAAGAGCTTGTCAATTTGTACATTATGTATTAGTAAAACTTTTATTTTCGTAGTTAAAACAAATACAAATTATAATATTTTCTTGTACTCCTATAGATCCTCTTGTGTACCACAAGGGTTTAAGCACCCAACTTTGGAAGCCACTGATCTATAAAAGTAAGCTTTAAATGACTTGCACTTTTCTTTTCTACAATTTATTCTCTCTTGGACTTCCAGATCAGGGTACAGCAATGAAGATGGCTCCCCATCCCTGCCCCTCTTCAATCCTTCTCAAGGAAAAGTTAACAGTAGCTTCCCAGAAAAGGGTATGATAAACCTGAGAGGGGAGTTACTGGACCTCCAATTCCTGGTTTCCTTTTCTGAGTACAGGCCAGAGAATACAGTTCCTAAGAATGGACTTTCCCTGAATGTCTGAGAGCTCCTAAATTATAGGCACCTAGTAATGCACCTACTGGATCAATCAACCAATTAATCAATAAGCATTTATTAAATGCCCATGTGCTAGGAACTGTGGATAAAAATAAAAATTAAATAGTCTCTTCTCTCAAGGAGCTTATATTCATTTTATTAGGGAAGAAAACATATACATAGCATTTACAGAATACAAAATGAATGGAGAGTAACTTAGGGTGGGATGATAAAGGGCTTCATTTAAAAGACAGTGCTTGAGCTGTATCTTGGAGAAACTGTGAGGTGGAGGTGAGGAAGGAATGCATTCCAGTTATGGGAGACTCTTAAGAAATGGGTATGGAAGATAGAGAAGACAGTTTGGCTTGACTATCAAGTATAGGAAGGGAAATAATGAGGCAGGAAAGGTAGGTTGGGGTCAGGCTGAGATGGACTTTAATGACCAGACAGTTTCTATTTTATTCTAAAGACAACAAGGGAACTTCGGAGATTATCAATTAGAAGAGTGACATGGTCAGAAAGTTACTTAAGGAAAATTGCTTTGGCATCAATACGGAAAATAGAGCAGTTTTGAAAAAAGGAGGACAAATAGGTCACTGCAATAATGCAGGAGAGAGGTTGTAAACAGAGAAAAGGGGTAGAATGTGAAAAATATAGCTTTCTTAGAAATGGCAAGATTTGGCAGCTGACTGGATATGTGGGCACCTGGGAGCATGAGGATCAAGCTTAACACTGAAATCATGAAACTGAGAGACTGGAAAGATGGAGATGTCATTGGCAGAAGGAGAGTAGTTTAGAAGAAAGATGGGTTGTGGGCTGGGGGGAGAAGAACATGACAAGAACATTATTTTGAACTTAAGAAGTTTAAGATGTACTGGGGCATCCAGTTTAAAAAGGCGAATAGAGCTCAGGAAAGAACAGAGAAGGAATATAGGCACACGTGGTGTGTGTATTCTGTAGACTATCCAGAGAGATAATCATTAACCTGTTGAAGCTTTTAAGGTCCCTCAGGAAATGTAAAGAGATAAGAGGGCATGGGACAAGAGCCCTGGGGAAGTGCCCTCAATTAGGTGGTGTGAAATGGGTTAAGTAGTTGGCAATGAAGATTGAGTGGTCAGAGAGGACAAGAGACAGGATGATCAAAAGGCCAGAGGAGAAAAAAATATGCAGGAGACAGTCCATTGTATCTCCCGCCTCTAGACAATGTCCCTAAGAGTTTGGCAATATCAGACAGGAAAGAGCAGTCTGGTGAAGTGATCCATCGGAAGGACTTCTACACAGCAAAACCAGAGCCAGCCCTTCTCTGCAGCCATCCTCAACTTCAGCTGATGCTTGAGTACCTTTCACCCTCCTCTCACCACCACCAACTCTAGCCCACTCTAGCTCTGAGAACAGCCAAAAAAAAAAAAACAAACCAATCAACACTGCCATTCCTGAGACAGGCCATTCAATCACCCTATGGCTCTACTCACCATTCCTGTGTGCTCCCAGACTGAAAAAGTAGCCACTGCTAGTTTTAAAAATTTTCATCACCAAGACTTAGCAAGTGCCTGGATGGCACATCATAAACACTTAAATTATTTTTCCTCATTCATTTGCATGGAGGTAGCAGGGAAGGAAACAACAGAGGGAGGGAAGGAAAGAGAGGAAGGGGAGGGGAGAAAAGAGGGAAAAGAAGGAGAGAGGGGAGAAGGGGGGGTGGAGGGACAGGGAGAGGGAGAGAGACAATGTGAATATGATTAAAGAAGGCAGTGAGAAATGTTAGGCCTTGGGAAGAGAAAGATCATTTTGTTCTTTCTCCAAAGGAGTCCAATTGTTTAATCCCCTATTTTCAAATAGGGTACCACCCTCTAAGAAAGGAATAAACGGCTATGTAAAACAAATGTTCCTTTCACTTAATCTTCATCTTCAGAATCCTATCAGAATTTTGCCCTTAAAAGGCAAATAGCATTTAATAATGTTAGGCCTATTACCGTAATGTCAGATTTGAGTGATCATTAAGAATCATCAAACATTTTCTACATAACTCAGGATAGAGGATACCAAAAGTGTCTATTAAAAAGAAAGCAGAGGAGATTGAAGATTTCCCAGCTACATCACATTTATTTAAAAGTTTACAAAATGTAGACAGATGCTGGAACCCTGGCAAATTTTAGTCTTTAATTTTAACTTTGGAGAATTGTGCATAATTTATCTCGGGGTCTATGAATGGAAAAGTCTTGGGAGAACCAGCTCAATCATTATGTCTAAGCCTAGACTGACAGTTTTTCTCTATTTCCAGTTTAATTTAAAAAATAGGGAAAAAAAAAATCAAGCTGCTTCAAAAAAATAGCAGACTGGAGTTATACTGGGAAATGAGGAATTGTAACTATCTATAAATTCAAGTGAAATATTCTAGAGGCAATTCCATAGCTTGAAGGTATATAAAAGAAACTATTCCGGTACTAAAGAAATCCAGAGTTGTGAGCAAAAATTTTAATTAAAACTATAGCTAAGATAATAAATTATTTGTTTCATCTTTTGACACACACTGCCGTAATGGACCTCAAGCTACAAAGCTATATGTGAAATTATCTATGGTAAACGACAAATAGAAATGAAAAATATATATTTTAATACTATTTCATAGTCAAAGTGTACTTGAAATAATCGCACAATATAGTCAAAACATATTTATTACTTTTTAGTGTAATTTTATACACTCCATTACAGATACAAGAATATAGCCATATTTACAGGTAATTGAAAATAAATCAGCATTTTCAAACCCCACATCTAAAAACAATCGTTTTAAGTCCTAAACTACAATTGCTGTGGTATGCAGAGTGAATTACTTCTTCCCCTTAGAAAACAGCTCCTTCAACATTAGGGTTAGTTAGGCTTATCAGCAGAACAAAAACTGATTTCTGTTTCAAATGATCTAACTCTTCACAAATTATTTCCTTCCCAGGAAGGAAGTTTTAAACTTTAGTGGCAGAATGTCAAAAAAACAGTTGAATTTCATTGGTAACAAATTTCTGGGGCACAAATATTAGATTAATAATCAAGGGGAAAAAAAATCACCCTATTTCATTCCCCTGTCACCCACTTCCCCCCCAACCCTCCAGCAAAATTAAAAAAAAAAATCTCTACAGTTACAGCTTGACATATGGTTTTCAGTTCTTGGGCAGTCATAAGAACTATGTATTCCAGAATTTATTACTAAAGATTAATCTGGTACAGTCTACGAGTTTCAAAATTTAAAAAAAAAAAAAACTGGAGTAACGTAGAAAACAAAATGTTCCATCACTTAAAAGAAAAAAGATGAAGAAATTTCTCAAGAAACCTTCCATGGAAAGGGCTTCAAAGAACTAAAACAGGAAATCTTCACGAAATTCACTTGGTTCCAGTATCACCTAGAACACTGTTTTCAATGTTTAAGTATATATTATTCAAGTTAAAAAAAGTTCCCAAGAGCCACTTGGTAATTTTCTTTTTGAACTGTCAATAATGGTGCCCACCAAAATGAGACACTAATGGCACTAGTGTGTAAATCAAAGACTGTGGACTATTCATCCACCCACAGGAGAAATAAAACGATGGTGATGCTACACTTGCCAACAGACAGATGAATTAAATGCAAAATGGGATACTCTGTCTATTTTAATAGCACTCAGATATTCCCAGCTTGCTTCAAAAAACAAATAAAGTCAACCACTGGATACCATGTTTTAAACAAAGGTTTAGAGCTGTAGTAAGATTTTATATATATATACATACACACACACACATATATATATAAATTACAAGGCAAATCAAATAAATTGGAAAAATATTCCAACTTAGAATTTTTAATTTCTTCAATGCTAATCTTAAAAATACACCATTTATGCAATTTTAGGTTAGCTTTCTATAAGGTGTGGTTACTTCATTTAGAGGCATGAACATACACATATATATATGTGAATGTATGTATACATATATACACACACATAAATTTTAATGGGGAGATACAAAGTGGCATAGATGAATAAATGTTTCACATTCGCAAACTGTATTCAAATTTAGCTTAAATCACAAGAGAAATCACCATCCACTTTAGTGAACATTTGCCTACTACATCACAAAATAAATTACCTACTTCTTTCTAGGAAAGGCACAGTGCTGAAATAGTAAGGAGTAACAGATCTAGATTAATACAGCTCTTAAAAGTTACATTTGAATGAGCTATTTCCAAGTCTAGCATATAGTACCAGTCTCAAAAGCATCAACGTTTCTTGTGACATTTACCTTTTCTGTTACATTCTGAATAATCTTAGAAGGGGGGAAAAAAACCATAAAAGCTAATTTGTGCTCAAACAGCAAACAATCCTCTAGAGATTAAATACAAATTTTTAATTTCTCTTAATCACACTAGGATTTTGTTGCATTTTTGTGAATACCCAATGTATCTTACATTTTAAAATTTGATTTAAAAAAAAAAAAGACTGAACCTTAAAACTCCCAGAGACACTTGATATAAAATCAGCTTAATGTATCAGAAACAAGTGACTCTGGTACTCTTAAGTCAGTATCCCATAATGTAAGTATATCACATTAGTGTCCAAGATATTAAAATAAGCCCTTGGTGCTGGCAGTTGTGAAAGCACATGAGTGTATGCCCCAACAGAAGAAATCTCTCCATGGAGAAAAGTATTTCAAGTCAAGATTTTGAAATAAAAAGATTTTACTGCATACAAAAACTATTGAAATTTATACATATCTGGCAGTGTCATGCTAATGCCACGTGAGGACTAATGAAGATTTTAGCAAAGGAAAAAAAAGCCAAGTTGATTTTTGTAGTAGCAATAGTTTCTTTTTTTATTTTTAATATACTTTAGGAAACAATATACAAAGCTGAGCTTTCCACCATTTCCAGATAACAGTGGGATGCTCCAATTACACAAATTTAGCGTTTTGTGATGGCTAAGAACAGCAGTCAGCACCAGACTTGAACAGTTAGCTACAACACAAACATCCTTCCAAATGAAATGTCGTAATAGCAAGACAGGTAAACCAGGGTTTAACATATGACAACCCTTGGGGATATTCTGATCATTCTTGTTGAATGTCATATTTCATTAAATATTTTATACAGAACTTTTTTGTTTACAAGCTTTAAACAAAACTTCTCTTGAGGGATTATTTCAATTAAGTACAAATGTTCAACAAGAATAGTTCTGATAAAGAATCCCCGAGGAGTCAAATTCTAATATGCGCTGACCGAAGGAAATGAAAAGTAACCATTTTTTTTGTTTTTTCTTTTAACATGTTTATTACAACAGATACAATTCACATCTGACTAGGTTTTTTTTCCTCTTTCCCCTCCCACAACCATGTTCATTGGGCTATTTCCTTATATTTGAGCAATCAATGTACTTTCAGCACACATGCCCAGCAGTACTATAAGTCCATTCTTACAGGGTGCAAATGGAAATACATTTCAATAATTTATACAAACAAGTGGGTTATGCTCAATCACTGCAATTTTAAGCTACTGTACACAGGAATGAAAAGATTATAGAAAAAGTGCCATAGCAACAGTGCCTTAAGAAAAGAGAAAATTAGAAGCATTAAAAAATGGATAAAATCAGATCTAGGATTTCAGAGGGAAAATGGAACACAGAAAATGAAAAACATTTCTCTGCAAAAACAGAAATGGAGAAGCACTGCTCTTGATTGGGTGCAAGTGTGGAAACAGTTGTTTCATGATATTTTTGTACACTGCCCAAACTGTTCCAAATTGTTGCAGCCTTAGACACAGATCGCCTGGCGCCTGCACTGAATTTTCGGAAATGCAAGATTTCTGAATGATAAATTAACCCCCAAAATTAAAAAAAAAGCTAATTTTGCAGACAGGTTTACATGTAAAAGGCTAGGTATTTAGCCACCTCAGCATTGATTAGTTTTGGATGTCTAAGCTCTGATACACATGGCTTCCCATGGCTTCACTCTACAAAACATATTTACAACGTGAAGAATACATCTACAAGAAATCTACATTTCAGGGGTATTACAAATCAATCTTGTAGCTTCCCCTGAATTGACTTTCATGTCCCCATCCCCTTGTCATTTCCATTGCCCTGCTTAACGGTCCAAAGTCTACTCAAATGCAGCTCAAAATTGTTAAGATTGGGCAACCAGTTCCTGTACTCAAAACCATGTGCAATTATTCACATCTTCACACCATGAAGGAATTCTGATTCTTTAGCTTTTCAAGTTCTTTAATTTGTTGTCTCAAAAATAGTATCCTGAAAAATAAAATAAATGATTAAACTTATTTCCCAAATATGACATTAACTAAATTAGCTATATCTATTAATCTCTGAATTATAAATAAAACTTATCAGTGAATATACATACTTCATATACTAACATCAGAGAAAATCTGGCAACCAATGAAAGGTGACAAGATATAACTATAATTACGTGAATAATTGCCTTAAGTCCTTTAAACCATAAAGACAATTTGATAGATGCACCATACAATATTTCACAGTGTTGAAGACAAAAGTTAGTACCAGTATTATCAAACGCCTTTTTGTAAAAAATGAATTACGCTGCAATGTCATAGAAAACAAAAATATAATGGTAATACTTTGAGGGTAATAATACAACAATTATACTTCAACACATCAGAAACATGAGAATCTAGGATAAATCAATTTACCATATTATAATTATACTGAGTTATGTCACAGAAACAGTAAAATAAGCTGTGGTTAGCGACTACGAAACTGGAGTGCTCAAGGAATGGGTTATAGTTAATAACATTTGTTCATCAACTTACTATTAACTAGAACCTATCTTTCTTTGCCTTTCCACCCAACTCTTCTTGTTGAGTCTAAAAAATTATTAGCCTCCTCGACTGCCTTAAATATAAGATGGTCAATATAAATTAAATCCTTATTTTAGAATGGGCTCCTTACCCTTACCCTTACTCAGGGCCCTTTTCTCAGCAATTCAATGAGACTGTACTATAGAGAACCCCAAACAAAGACTGCTGTTGTATCTTATGCAGTGGTTAGGTTTTAAAAGGTGGTGTTAAGGCAAAGAAATCTCCTGTGGTCAAATGCAGTACCCCTGAAAATCCCTGAATCCCTTGGTTGGCTTTGAATTTCTCTCAAAAGCAGACTCTTCCTTTTTATAAAGAGGTTTGACTCTAAAGGAGACATTCTTAACCTTGGGCCCATGCAATAATTTCAGGGGAACCTGATGGAGAAAAAACAATTCTTTACCTCCATTAATCTCTAACTGAAATAGCATTTCTTTCAATCGTTTAAAAAGATTATGCAAATGATCAATAAACTTTATCAGACTGCCAAAGGGATTCATGACACAAAAATTAGGAACCCTGCCCAAAGAGAGCTAAGAGTTTTTCCTTGAGCTGCAATCCACAGGTGAACAGTTATGCTCAATGGCATTTCAGTCTTCACTAATACCTCTGACACTTTAAATTACCTAGAACTGCCTTTATTTTCTTTTCTTATTCATATAGAACTAACTAAAAGGAAACTCCTTCTTTATATAAGCTAACACCCTCCCACTAACAGGAGGGTTTAATTGTAGAGGTTCTTTCCGTAGATGACAGGAAAAAAAACAAAACAGCAGCTGACCAGCTATCCCTCTTTTTTTCCTATTCTTTGTTACAACAAAACAGTTCAATGAGTAGTAGGGAAGAGGGAGGGAATTAATTCAAAACTTGAAAGTTAATATAGGCAACAAAAATTATAAACAAAAAAACAAAGCAATATCCTCTTCTGCCCCTTCCTTCTGAGCTCACTCTCCTAACAGAAGACCATATGGTTCACGAGTGTCTAGTACTAGGAGGTGCCTGTGATGTCAAACACCTTTTCTCAGGAGTGCAAGTGCACCTAGAGATCAGGGCTGAGAGATCAAGTGCTGCGAACTTTTTGCAGATGGGCTGGGTGTTACAGAGCATACATTCCATGCCCTTGGCTGCCAGGTACAGTTCAGAAATGGATGCTATGGAGAGGCAGAGGAAGAAAAACCATGGCACTAACGAAGAAGACATTATACCATGAGTAAGTTACGTATAAACTGAATGTCCCTATGGCCTAACAGTACTGTAACTACATTTCCACCACCTTGGAACTTTGGCCCATACTGACCTCTCCCTTCTTTTAGTTCCCATATCATTTATCATCTGTAAACATTCATTTTAGCACTTATTTATTTGACAATACTGTTACTTACTACATGTATGTACGTCTTATCTCTACAAAGCTTAATAAAGGTAGGGGTCATGTAAAATTCCTGTGCCCTGAAATGATGCAATACTAAATGCTCAAAAAATTTTCAAATCAAACAACATGACCTGAAGAGAAATTTAATTCTATCTGAAAAACAGTATAACAATTTCAATGGAAGAGTTCTACTTGAGGTTTTACATATAATTAATACAAATTAAAAACTGACATATTATTTCTGTCCCTGTTTAATGAAAATGAAGACTATTTTAATGCAAATTAGGACTAATTTTACAAGTCTCCTAGAATGGACAATCTCTCTGCCAAAAAGTATACCCAGATATTTCAGTGTTTAGGATGAAATCTCATTCTTTCCTCAGTCTACCACAAACAGCACAAGTTTCTGCAATATGCTTCTTTAGTGTTCCATGACAAGATAGAACTCGTCAAGAGTGTTTCACTGACTTAAAGCAATACATGAATACTTCAAATGAAAAAAGTCAAAAGTCTGTTTCTGTTTTACTATAAGAATTTTTTTCAAGTGAATAAAGTGTTATAGTTACAACACTGCCTTACATGCTTTGGAAACTTGAGGAGGGTAAAAATATATTGCACTAAACTCTAACATGCTAAAATAAAATCTCCAAGGTTTTAATCAAAAGCAGTGTGAACAGTGGTCTTAATTACAGAATCATCAGATCTAACATTTGAAAAGAACCTTACAAAGTTTTCTAGTCCAAATACAACCTGAAACAAATATCTATAAAAGTGGCTACACTGAAACACACATATATGAAATGGAATAAAGTGTTACTCATCCTCTTGATGGGCTCTCCTCATCCCTAAAATAGGCAGGAAGTTTGTATGGAATTACTCATGTTCCCTAGTTCAATAATGAAAATGAAAAACCTTGAGAAATTTCATAAAGTTGCTGCTGAAGACAGACAACATGCTTAATGTAATGTTTATTCTGTGTAAGTTACATAAAAATAAAGGAGGCAATATTCTTAGTGGCACAGCAGTACAAATTAGCAGGGACAAAGTAAAGTGATTAAATTTATTGGCTTATACAATACACCTTACAACTTTTTACATCTTTAAATGTAAAAATGTAATACGTACTATGTCCTAATTTGCCACAATCATTTATACGACTGAGCACTGGATTCAAAAGATTTTGCCACATTCCTTAATTCTTCATCACGAAATGGCACTTTTATCACATTGGATATTAAGCATACCTTTGATGAACAGTCCATTTTTCCAAGTCTAGCCTTGATTATATATAGCCCATAAGCTTTCAATGGGATTTAAATCACGTAAGTTCCCAGGCCAATGAAGAATGTTTATCTCTCCATCTCTTGACATGATGAAAGGCCATGTTGCAATATTCCATCTCCATTTGGGAATTATTAAAATTCTGCTTCTCAACATATCAATATATCTATCAGACTTCATCATTCTCTCAATGGTTATAATAAGACTTCCAGGAGCACTGGAAAGAAAAAAATCCCCAAAGCGTTTTTTTGGGGGTGGATATTTTATAGTCTGATAAAGAGGCCCTGATCTTATAGGCTCATTTGGATGTCTTCTGACAAGAGTTCTGGCACAGGCTTGGCTGAAAATTTGAGTTTTATTAGTAAAAATTTACAATTCTTTTCCAACCTTCAGTACTCTAGTTTTTATACTGTCTTGCCTGTGACAACAGGTGGTTTGTTTTCCCTTCACTGCAATTGAGTAATAGGCGATAAAAAAAAAAAAAAGATCTTCTCACTATTCTTCCAGCTTCAAGAAGCCTATACTGCATTGTAGAGGTATCAGTAACAGCCCTTCCAGTTGCCATGTTTCTCTGAAGGCCTTGGCTTGTTTTCTGAGGATTAATCAGACTGTTTTTCAGCAATAGTTTGTCAGTTCTTGGCACCGTTTTGTTTTTGATGGGATTTTCCTTTGTGCTTTGATGTAACTGATCCTGTTTCATTGAGGACTCGAATGATCATTTAAATGCTTGACTTCCCCACATCAACAGCAGCTGCAATATCTAACAGTCACTGAAGTGTGCTCTTTAAGAGCTACAATTTTTGCATGTTTCCTTGGAGTAATATCCATTCTTAAAAACCACAGAATTAAAAACACAACAAGAGAGCAATGAAACATGTGTATTGCAGGAAATTCAGCACTCAACTGAGACAACTAACAAATGGTGGAGAAACCAGCTCAATCTGATTTCAGGTGATCAATGACAGATGTTCTGAGTCAACCTAGTATCAACAGAAGTACACATTCATGACCATTGCTGTCACTAAATGACACCATATCAAAGTTACTTGTCCCAAGTCACACACACCACTTTATAAATAAGAAAACTGTATAACCTAAGTTTAAGTTATCAACTGGAATGTTATTTAATTACTAGAACGTGGTAAAAATATGTCAATGGAAATTAGGAGAATTAATAATTTATAATTATGGCCAACAACTTAACTGAAAACAAGGCAAAGGATTTTTTTAAAAAGACAAATACTAAGCAAAATCTTACCTTTGCTCACGCAAAGTTGCTTGAATTTCACATACTCGGACTAAAGATCTTAAGTTTTTTAATTCAGTACAAATTTCTGACATATGAACACTCCCCATGTTATGAGCTTCTTCACGCAATCTTGATGCCTAAGTGTACACAAAAATTATTTTTTTAATATTAGAAAAATGTTCTTTTATTGAAAATTATTTACGGGACTTCTCAATTAGCAATAATCTGTAGCATGGGACTATAAAATAATAAAAAGAAAAAGAATCAGGCTAAACAAAATGACATCAGAAGAAAGTATAAGCTTATTAACAGATTTTTATGTTAATTATGTATATGAGAAGGAAGGAGCTTTCATTTAAAAATTTCTATCTACTCTCCCTGCCCCCCAAAATATAACAGAAGGGATATCAAGAATGATGATAACTCAATAAAATATAAATTAATGACTTAGGGTAGCAAAGAGAGTAAAGGCTATCTTTAGTGGTGCTATGGGAGCCAAACCACAAGGGTGCTTACTATAAACAAAAAAGCAGGAACTCCTTTGATGCTACCACTTGAAAACTGTGATAAGTAGACTAGGCCAGTCTTTTCCAAATCACAGAAATTTACTCCAACAGTAATAAACAGATGGATCGAGTCATAAGTGGAATTAGGGACACTTGAACAGCAGATGTTAACAAGGTACAGTAACCGCATTTTTTCAAAACATATCCAGAATGCTGATAGGGAATGAATGCTATTGGTACAGAAACTGAAATGGACATCTCTACTCTCCGATATGAAAGCCTGGTATTAAAAATTCATTTGCTATAGGGCATATGACTAGACACAGCTAAATGATTTACCAATATACCATCAAGATTAGGGACCTAAATTTTAGCTTCAATCTTAAGTACTACAACCTTAAGGACGATTTTCTGGCATCATAATATATAGGTGAAATAAAAATTTTAACAGTTCTCTGTCCACTCTAGCTATACCTTATGTTAGAATAGATTATGAAAAAAAAAACGGATTATGGTTGGATGACTTTTATAATGTTGTGTCTTGGCAGGTAGGCAAACGCATCTATACCAAGCTTCAGTCTTATTCCAAACAAAAATACCAAATACTCCCCCGACTCCCCCACCCCTTTCACATATATCACTTGATTAAAAAATCCACAAGGAGGAGGAGCTAGGTGACTCAGTGAATAGAGCCCCAGTCCTGGAGTCAAGAGGACCTGAGTTCAAATCTGGCCTCAGACACTTGACACTTACTAACCATGTGATTTTGGGCAAGTAACTAAACTCTGACTACCTTACCTTCCCTCTCAAAAAAAAAAAAAAAAACTCGTAAGCAGAAGGAAAATTTCTTTGAATTAAGATTGTTTCATCTGCTGAGACAATGGACCAGAAAGACTGTTAATAAAAAATTATTTTCACATTACTTCTAGGTTACATTTTATTATATTTGGGGAGGAGGAGGAATAGGGGAGACACACAAATCTGGTCATTAGAAAACTAGAACATATATGTAAACTGGTATAGTGGTGTTAATTTTCACTGTCTAGTAATACAGTAAAAAAGGATAAAGAACTACAAATTATTTCACTTTTGATGCTTTACAAGATGGGGAGTGCATGATAGGAAGAGAGGTCAAAGATTTTATGTAGGAAAACTTGGGAAAATTAAGTAGATTCTAATCTCCTCCAAAGTATCAAAATTAAGATACAGATGAACTTTACTGCTGCTCAGTTTAACATCAATTAATGAAGAAAAATGCAAATATGAGAAGTAGGGTTATATCATTTATTAGAAATTTGCATAGTATTGAAATGTTTCTAAAAACATTTTAAAACCCAGGCAAATTTCTGGAGCAACAAAGTTTTGTTCAAATATTAAAAGTTCAAATTCCTTCAATAATCCACCAATTCTTACCTCCAATGGGTCATACCTTTTTGTCTTCAAACATAAACAAGTCTTCCCCATCTAGACTCAAATCTGGACCCTATCTCCCTCATACATATTTTTCTACCTTAAAACTGAGCCTACAACTCAATTATAAAATCTGTAAAGCACACAGCACAAAGCCTGGCCCAAAGAAGGCACTTAACAAATGCTTGTTTCCTCTTTTCCTTTCCTCCCTGAAGCAATCTAGCTGTCAAAATCAGCAGGTTTTTCTTAGTCCTCATTCTCCTGGACCCAATTGAAGAATTTTTAACATGGTTGAACATTCTCCTTATTTAAACTTTCTTCTCTTAGCTTCTCAGAGGTGACATCAGCAGTTTCCTGATAAGCAAAATTAGATTAGATTATACTATCTCCAAGGTCCCTTCTAGCTCTAAATCCTATACTGACTTTAGCATTCTCCTAATCAACTGAAGATGGGCAATTTCTATGGTATGGCATTTCTGAATGTATTAATGTCTGAATGTAGGACTATTACCTCAAACTTTAAATTCATATTCCCACCAAAACTACTTTTCCCCTTTTCAAGTCATCTGAGCTCAAAATGCTAGAATTTTAAATTCCCCCTCTTGTTCCTTCCTTCTAGTCCTCTTACATTTCCCAGCAGCCATTAGGCTTGGTTTCAGTTCCGCCAACACCAAGCCTATTGCTTTTCAGTTTCCTTTTGTGTATTATCTTCCCTGCACCAGATTCTAAGTTCCTTGAGAGCTGGTACTGTCTTTCTTCTTATTTGTACCCTCAGCACATAGCACTGTGCCTGGCACATAGGAGGTGCTTAATAAATGTTTATTTAACTACTGATTAAGACACCAAGTCCTGTACAGTATTCCTTTGTTCCATCTATCTTTTCCTTTCTATCCCCACTGCTACCACTCTAGTAGGGACTAAAACTTAAGCAATAGTCTCCTTAATGGTCTCTCAAGCCTTGAGTCAATTTTTGCAATCCTCTTGATTTCATCAGACTAATTTTCCTTACTAAAAAACTTTCAATAGCTCCCTACTGCTTCTAAGATAAAACTGGACTCCTTGGCTTGAATAGGGTCCTAACCTATCTCAATTCCAACTACCTTTCTGAACCCTCCCACACAGAGAGAAAATGCTTGGTAATTTCCCACCTCCACAATTTTTGTTAACACTGCTTATGTCCCACTATCCCACCCTTACTGTCCTCTTTTCTTATCTAAGATCCTTCTCTAATCTCTCTGCATAAACCTTCTCAGAGTCTTTCAGATCTCAGTTATGCCACCCTCTGCAGAATTCACATAAAATGTATTACTAATACATTTACATGACACTTAATCCATACCAGCAGCATGGGTACTGAGATAGCCTCCCAGTCAGGAGGACCTGGTTTAAGGGCTTACCTTTGACACATAATGGCTATGTTACTACTGGGAGGTCACAGTTTCTCAGTGTCACAAGCAACTAAGATTCTAAGTTGGTAAAGACAGTTTCCTTACTTGGACTTCCACATAAAACAAAACCTCAGTCTGATCCCAAAAGATCATTTACATAACAATGTAAGAAACTATAATGAAAGAGACAGCATTATATTATCATTTTAAAAAAGCAAATTACCCCAGTGAGATAATAGGGACTACTTTGGCATGGTTCCTACAATAACTCAACATAGTGCTTTACATATAGTAGATGATCAATAAATACCTGTTGGTTAAACACAGCTTAACCGAAATGCTTCTGAAAGGGAAGGCAGCAAATGTTTTCAAAGTATATATAGAATCTTGATTCAATAAACTGTAAGAACCAAAGTACTGTAGTAGACCAGACTTTCATACTCCCCCTCTTCTATGAGGCAGATACGCAGAAAGAGTATAATCTTGTTGGGTGGATGCTTTCACTGGATCTATGAATGACTAAAGAAAGTTTCTTTAGTCAATCTGCAAGTCTTGTTTGTGATTCCCAGTTTGTTTGTGCCTCCAGACATGGTCCTAGGATTAAGTCTTAATGTATAATAGCCTTGGGCTAGGGTAGGGAATGGTCAGGACTAAAGAAGGGTCCTGGCATTTCAATTACTTCAGAGTCTCTGTCATAAGGTATATAAGCCCTGTGATTTTCTTGTACTTTGGCTCTGTAATAAACAGACTGTCAAATACATCCCCGTATCTCTCCTTTATTCAGCTGGTTGCTGGGCCATATTACTGTGCTGGTCGCAGCAGTACAGGCCTTCATTTTGAGACCCATGCTATTATCAAGCAACTAGAGAGTAACCTTGGGTGGCTGAGTTAAGGGGAGGAGATAAATAGTATCTTTACCAGTTAGTGTTTGTAAAGAATTTCATAAGCCCTTCTGACCATACGGACATTTCCTTCAACCTGTTTGGAGGATTCCTTTCTCCTTTCAAAGCTCTTCTTAGAATGTATTTTAATAGATAAAATGAACTTCCTTTGACTCAATTATTAACAAATCTTGTTGATTCCAACTCTGCAATAACTTTCACATTTATACTGTCCTCTCTTATTTTCACTCCCATAATCCTACAGAGGCCTTTCTAACTATCCAACTATTTCAATAACCTCCTAACAGGTCTTTTCTTCTCCCCAATTAAGAGACTAATCTTCCTTACACAAATCCTATCAAATCTCTGCTCAAAACCTGAAACAGAACTTTTATTTTTTGATCAAGGAAAGCGCCTTCATTTATTTAACAAGCATTTAGCTTAACAAATTCCTTAGCCCAATATTCAAGGCCCTCCATAATCTGATGCTACTCTATCTTTCTAATCTCTCCAGTACAAACTGGGCACTGTACTCCTTACGTGACCCATCTTGTCCCGCCATGCAGATGACAGAAACATTACCCACTCCTCTCCATCTGCTCCACTGTTCTTTGTAGCACAATTCAAATACCATGACTTTTAAGAGTATTTTCTCAAAACTCCCACACCTCAGTAATGACTTTCCCCCACTCTGAATTCAAGCAAGTAGGGCCCAGAGTGTCTGATTCTTAGCCTAGTACTATCTCCAGAATAATACACTGCTTCCTTTAAAACTACCACAGAGTTATTTTTCTCCCCAGTTTACAACGAATTCAGAAATCTGTACTCAAAGCGGGTCAAATCTTCTATTAACTTCTTTTATAAATTTTTATTACATTAAATATAGCTTGAAAAAAATCAAGCGACAAAGCAATACTTAAGACATGTTTCTATAAAGAGCTTTGTTTTTAATAATAGCACTAAAAAAGAACTGAACCTAATATTTTAAATATTTACCTCAAAGATCTACATATTCTGACATTTAAAACATGTACATACCTGCTTTTCTGCATGATCTGCAGGCCATCCTTGAACATGTTTTATAAGATTTTCATTGAAGTGTGCTGCTAGGGTAGGTGTTAATGAACATGTAGGTCGGGTAGATGAATTCTGTGGTACAACTGGTGCATTAGATGCATTACTACTAGAAGTATGATTTGGACCAGGAGATGGACTTCTTTGACTACTGTAAGATAGAAAGAATATTTCAGTTTGTTTCTAAAGAGCTAATAAGCATTCTGAAATGGCTGTCAAGTGTCATAATAAAACATTCAAAAAACTATCACATTTTAGGTCCAAGAAAAATAGGTAGTTCACAAAAATTTACTGAAGACATCAAGTAATTTGCAGTATTATTCAATCAACTAGAATTTCTACTGCTTTATAACTGGGGAAAAAAATTCAAGCCCAGTTGAATCTACTTTTCTAGACTGTTGTTTTGAATTAATAATATAAGATTTCTGTGTATCTGAATAATGGTGTTAAAAGGTTAGTGAGGTAGGCATTCCCAAATAGTATTGGTTGTAAAACAACAGATATCTGAGTTATTTGATATAAAGATGTAATTTCAAATGAAATATATAAAATGAATAAGGTCTACAGTGTTTATTTTCTATATTTCCCCAAGTTGCAAGTGCAAATATGGAACTTGTTTCCTCTGTGAATAATAGGTCCCCTAACTATTTAATAGGAGGAAGAACCCTTCCAAATCTTTTTAAAGTAGTTACAGAATCATGATCAATACTGTTTATTCAAAGCGCAAAAAAAATTCCTATGATCAAATATATAAGCAGAATGGAGCTGAAATTAATCAAGTATTAAAATTAACTTACAATATACACATAACTAATTACATAAATTTGTAAAAATAGAAGGGAGCTTGGGATCTTAAGTTACTGTTATGAACATCAATGGGTCATTACCCTGGTGAAGTATAAAATTATCCACTGAAAATTTAAAATGACAGCATGTTTTCACTGTACTACTTTTCAATGGAGTAGACTGCCACTTATCTAATAATTTAACTGTTTTTTCATTTTGTTTTAACCAAGAGTTTAAAGGCATCAAATGGGAAAAAACTCAAACTCTAGATAGTAGCATTTCTGAAGATAATCCAGGTTTCAGCCTCCCTCCAGGATGGCACCCTCTATGTTCCACCCCAACATTTCATACACTCTATAGCTACAAAGAGATGAGGATGCCCTTGGACAACTCTATGTGAGGACAAAGCCCTGTAGACAATATTTTAACTTAGTTGAATTCATTTCTCAACTATTAACATCGTTTCACCCTATCATACCTGTCAATCTCAGTGGTGCCGAACTCCTAATTACCACTGTTCAAACTCCTACCGACTGCTTCCTTACTCCTATAACCTTCAACCCAACTCACAAACCTCTCACACTCTTTAAAAAGAGTTATCCAACCCATCCTACTGTGCTCTTGAAGAATGCCTGCTTCACAGGTAACTGGATTTCATAATAAATCTTTTCCTTTCCCACTCCCTCTAACGTTTTGTACTTCCTGAGAACTGGCTCCCTCCTGGTGATAGAGCCTCCCTGGCTATCCTGAGCACAGGCTACACTTCCACCCGATGCTCCACCTTAACCCCTGCCACTTCCAGGCTCTCCCTCTACCACCCACATTCAGTAACCACTCTTCCTTTGAAGTATGGTAGTTGTTGTCCACAGATCTCCAGGACATTCTCCTTCCTCACTAAGTTCAGTGGCTCTTTTTCTTCTACCTAACTCCTGCCCTCATATTAAGAGTTTAACAAACATACTGATAATTCTCTCAAAGTGTCTAACCTTCCAGTTCCTCAAATCATTCATTTGCCTTGACCTACTCCTACTGAGAGACAGCCATACCCTTGATCTTACCATCAACTAAAAGTATTCCACATGTACCTTTGTGAAATCTGAAATTCTTTTCTCTGATCATAATCTGTTGTCACTCTACTTCTCCCTGGGCCCTGGAACTCTGTAACCACCTCAATCTCCATCTGCTCTATACCTAAGTTATTTCCCAGGTCATCAGCCCTGTACTGGGTACAATCTCTTACCTTTCCCATTTTGACCTTCTGGTGAACTAGTTCCACTCTCACTCTGCACTGCTTTCTTTTCTCAAACCCCTTGCCTCTTTATCCTACTGAAGATCTTGCCTTCCAAATCCCAGTCTCAATTCTCATCATCCACCCTACTGCCTTTGATCTTCATCAAATCTGCTAAACAAAGCTGGAGAAAACCCTAAAACTGGGCTAACAGGATTCACTGCAAACTTAGTTCATATAATCTCAACTGCGCCCTCACTGCAGAAAGGCTCTAGTCCAGCAGTTCTCAACCTGTGGGTTATATTCAATTTGTAACAATGAAAATACATCCTGCATATCAGATATTTACATTACAATTCATAACAGTAGCAAAATTACAGTTATGAAGTAGCAACAAAAATAATTTTATGGTTGGAGGTCACCACAACATGAGGAACTGTATTAAAGGGTCGCAGCATTAGAAAGGTTGAGAACCACTGCTCTAGTCTAAGGCCTTGCTAATCAATTTACTTTCCCATTCACAAAGATTTTCCCAGAGTTTTTTATTCTCCCTCAAGCCTCCTTTCATTCTCTTAGCTGAGAATCCTGACTCTTGTTTCACTTTAAAAAACTAAGCTGGTTAGTCAAGAGCTTTCCCTAACCTCCTCCTGCCTCATCTTTTATCACTTAGATGTTTTCTGTTACTATATCCTTTAACTTTGTCCGAGATGAAGAGATAGCTCTTCTTTTGGCCAAGAAAAATCCCTCTATATGTACAAGTGATCCTATTCCCTCCTTTCTGTCCAGCAGATTGTCCTCATATCATCCCTTCTATCTCACTAATCTTCAATCACTTCCTGTTTACTGGCTGTTCCTTACTGCTTACAAACAGGCCCATTCCCACGCCCCCTTAAAAAATCCTCATTTGATCCATTCACCCTCAGTGGCTCTTGTTTTTTCTCTCTTCCTCCCTTTTGCAGCTAAATTCCTTGAAAAGATCTTCTACATTCCTTGACTCTATCTTCTCTCTAATTTTTGTGAACACTACTCTCTCCCGACTTTTCTCCTCCCTGTCTGAGTGTTCAGTCTCTCTGTTTTGTTGGATCTTGATCCAGTATCTGCTAATTGTGGGAGTCCCTTAAGGCTCTTTCCTGTGCCCTCTATTTCTTTACGTTGATACTATTTCCTTTGGTGCTCTCATCTGTTCCGAAGGATTCAATTATTATCTCTATATGGATAAATTCCCATATCTGCTTGTCCAGATTTAACCCGTTCTGACCTTCCAGTTTCACAACTGCCCAACAGACATCTTAAACTGGATGTCCCATAGCTATCTTAAACAAAGTATGTCCAAGATAATGATGAATAATAATGAACTCATTATCTTTCCCCCAAAGCCTCCCCCTCTTTCCTAACTTCCCTATAATACTACCATTCTCCCCAGTCAGATATCAACCTCAACTCCTCATTCTCTTCACCACCCATATGCAATCACCAATCAAATCCTACTGTTTCTACCTTTTTAACATTTCTCCTACACACCCCCTTCTCTCCTCTGACACTGCAACCACTCTGGCACAGGCACTCATGATCTCATGCTGGGACTATACACTGCAATAGCTTGCTAGTTGGCCTTCCTCTCCCAAGTCTCTCCTAACGCCAATCCATTGTCCACTCAGCTGTCAAACTGACCATAAAATGCACATCTGACAATGTGAACCTCCCACACATTCAATAAACTCTAGTACTTCCAGTAACAACTATAAAATCCTCTGTGTGTCTTTCAAAGCCTTTTATAACCTGACCCCTTCTTACTCTTCTTACCTTTTGTGTACTTGGTGAATCAGTGACACTGGTTTCCATGCTGCTCCTTGAATATGACACTATCTCTCCTGGCTCTATGAACTTTCTCTGGCTGTCCCCCATGCATGGAATGCTCTCCTCATCTCTACCTTATTTTCCTGGCTTCCTTCAAATTTCAACTCAAGTCTCAAATTTGGCAAGAAGATTCTCCTCGTCTTCCTTAATCTTAGTGCCTTCCTTCTGACTCTACCTCTAAAATATATAAATGTATGTGTGTGCATATATGCATGTTGGTATATATATGTGTGTGGGTACCCCTGTATATACACAGACACCCCACCCCCACCCCAAAGGCTTAATGTGCTAAATGCTATCTCTCTTATAAATCACATGGACATGAAAATGTGTAGTGGGCAGAAAGCT
>CM053585.1:500217408-500236841 GCA_028646515.1 Pseudochirops corinnae
TTCCTGCTCCGGATCCCATTTCCCATTTCTCAGAAACTTTTCTCTTTCTTTGTTATTTACTCCATTCATCTGTATTGCCTTGTATAGATCAGGCATTTTTACTTCTGCTGGCTCCTAGGTCATCCCCACTTTCTTTCTCAAGTCTTGGGCTAGGTCTGACTTTAAGATTCAGTCCACACGCTTATCCTTATCTTAAGGGAATATCAGCACCGATATTGTATACCCTGGCTTGCCAGTTCATAAACCTCAATATTGGTTCATTAATTTTCATTCTACTATTTTTCTCACATTTTTATGATTATGCATTGTTTAGGCCTCATTATTACCCCTAAACAACGCCACTTCCATGGCATAGAACATTGAAATTCCTTTCTGATCATGAACTCTTTTCCTTCCGTTTCTCCGTCTGCTGCTTCATTCCTCTTAAACCTGTTCAAACCCTCCCCCCTCCCCAACCTCTGCCCCCCATCTTCCTGTCCCTTCATTCTTCCATATTCTTCTAGGGCATCATTTGTTGGGGCTTCACTTTCTTCTCTTCACAGACTTGATCCTGTAATTAACCAGTTCATCTCTGACCTGTCTTCACCCATTGTACTCCTTGCTTCTTTGTCATTCCACATTTCAGGTTATGCAGACCCTTAGTTCATTTTAGTTCAATGGTAATTTTATTAAACAACTACTATGTACAAGACACTATGAATTTAGTATACAAAGACAGTGTTCCATACTATCTATCTTCTCTTATTCTGTGCTGAGTCCACTAAAAATTTATGTTATCTAGTGTCAACTAAATCCTTTTTGCTGTACTCTCATTTCCTGATTTATTCTTTTTGTTTTCACTAAAACATTTTGTGTTTTCTGTATTGCCATTACTTCCTTTGCAAACTTGTTAGTGTCCATTTTGTGGTTCTAAAGTATATTCTGGCTGGTATAGCATAGGTGGTGTTTCTCTCTTTCTTTCTCTGTTTATATGTCTGTGTTCTCTCTCTTTTTTATATTGTGCATGAATTTGTTCTTTTTCTCTTCTCTAGTGCGGATGCTGAGTTAATAGTATTTATCATTTAATACAGTACTTATCATTAGCCAGTAGAAAAGTAAATCTATCTTAACTCTTATTCATTTTCTTTGATTGTAACTAGTCAAGGTTGTAAATTGTAATCAGTTTAGGTGACTAAAAACAGCAAAATGAATTTTCATCTCAGCAGGAGAGCTTGTAAAAGTCTTCTACCATTTCTAACATATTTGTGTGAGCAGACATTTTCATTCTATTCTTGTTTTAAATCAAAATACAGAAGTAAATTTCATATAGAACCAGATTTATTCTTTGTCAGTTATCGAGCCAAACATTTCAGATCCTTGTTCAAATAAGAAAAAAGCTTATATATGATTATTATAGTGCGTTCAAGATCCTCAGAGTTGAAATGTACTTCATTAATAATGTTATTTATATTCCACATAATTTGTAACATAAAGATCTGATATGAAGTCTTATAGATAGCAATAAGTACTTGAAATCTTCCTGAATAACTTTGTTTCTTACAGAATATCCCATATAAAATATTTATGATTTTATAATTAGTTTTTATAATATATTTAGATTTTTCATAATTCTAGGAAGAATAAAATTTTCTGTTCAATGAGTACAATTTTTGGGATGGCAAGTTATCACTGTAGTTATTTTAAGCACATAGTGAATAAATCTAATAAAATATTATATGTAGAATTTTAAATTACATTGGAGGTTCACATCATGACCTCCAGTCCCTTAACCCAGTGGTTCTCAACCTTCCTAATGCCAGGACCCTTTAATAGTTGTATGTGGGCGTGTCTGCATGTGGGCGGACCCGCCTGGAGAAGGATAGAGGAGGTTCCTAAGACCATGGGAAATATGTGTTTTCCAATGGGGTCGCGACCTACAGGTTGAGAACTACTGCAACCCTACCCAGTTCTCTCCCAGGACATCTCTCCTGCACTAGTTAATTCTCTTTTCACCTCCTGCCTGAAATACTGCAATAGCTTTTTATTTGGTTTTCATGTTTCAAGTCTCTTGCTACTCTGATGCCTCCTCCTTACAAGCTCCAAATTGATTTTTATTAAAATACGTCACCCTCCTACTCATTAAGGTCCTGTAACTCCTTACAAGGACGATGAAATATCAACTACTTTTTGGAATTTGCAGAAAAAATTTTGGTTGCATGAGAAAACAAGTTTAACAAAGCTAATCAACATATTGAAAGAGTCTGACATTTATAGGGTTCCTATACCCGCTGCTAAAGATATGCTAGCTTTATTGATTAAGGTAGATATCTAGAAATGTGTCAGCAGGTCTTTTTTATATTACTTGTTCGTTGATGTGATACCTGTTTCAATTATAAATGTTCTCTGGATGATCTTGTTTGACTAGTTTTTATGCCAAGTTTTTAGCACATTTGTTTTTATTCGTAATTGCTTTTCTTTGTTTTGTGAGGCAACACTGCTTATTATTTTCAGTTATTCTCTATAATTTCTTTTGGGGAAATAATGGAATAAACTCACATTTTCCTCCTCTGTTTATCTTCTATAATGTTTTGCAAATGACCAGTGTTGTCCTTAGCTGTCCTACCTTTTTGTTTGACTAAGAGATCAAATACTTGTTAAAGTGTTCTGTGGGTCCTTTCAGTCTTTTTATGTTTAATGTTTCATGTTTAACTGCTTAAATGGCAATAAAATCAGTGGTTTTGGTCCACCTTCTACCTTTCAGAACAAAAACTTGTTAGATCTGGTTGGAACTTCTTTAATGGCATAGAGTTATCTTTATTCTTTTTCTTTCCCTGTTTGGAATTTCCTTTGGTCTTGTTCCAAAAAGTCAGTTTGTTGATTTTGAAATAATTGTTACTGTAACTAAAAGCTTCCCAGTTTTCTTAGCAATTCTTATTAAATAAGTATGTAGTTCTCTTTAGGTAATTTTATGTTTTTGGATTTGTCATATATTTATTGAATTCACTTTTTTCTTATCGTTTCTTATTTAACCTGGTCCATTGATTTTCCTTGTTTTAAAACGAGCACCTTTAATAATTTTTATAATTAAGACTTTCTAACATAGTTTGCAGCTGGAAATGCTGTTCTCCCTTTATTTTTAATTTTGCATTTTTTTCCTTTCATATTCTTTTGTTTCTTCCAAATAAATTTTCTTTTATATCTCTTTAGGTTTGTAAAGTATTTTATTGGCATTACTTAATCTGTAAATTAATTTAGGTAGTGTTAGTCTTAACATGTTGATCTAAATCCATTTGGAGCATGAATATCCAAGTTATATGAATATCAGTGAGTGCTTTGTTATTGTATTTATATAGGTCTTGAGTGTGTTTTGGTATATTAACTCCTAGATATTTTATATACTTTTTGATTATTTTGAATGGAACTTCCCCTTCTATGTCTGCCTTCTGCTATATAGAAATACTTTTGATTTCTATGAATTTATTTTGTATCTTGCTAATTACTGAAGCTATTAACAAATATTGTTTTGTTTCCTCTTTGCCTTTTGACTTCCTTTCTGTAAATATATATTTAAGTGTCTTTGAGTGTGGATCCTGGGATAAACTGTATGTCTGTTTTCTGAAGTCCAACCTGGCTATGTTTGGAGAAATTCATTAGTAGAAGATTAGTCACCTGAAGCTCGTTTATTTTATTTTATTTTATTTCATTTTTTGGTCAGTGTCCATTGATGGAACATTGTAAAATATCAGCTAGCTTTCAGCCCGTTGTGGTTAGAATAAATAGTTGACCATCGCCACCCTACCTCTCTTTTTAATTCTTTTGTTCTTTAATATTACATTTGACAGATCCATCTACCTCTAAGTATACAGCTGGATACAATGTAAAGCCTGTTGGTTGAGCATAATTCCCTTTAAGGATACACACATAATGAATATTTTAGGTTGGATTTCCTTAACCTTTTAAAATTTTCTGGCATCAACTATATTTTTGTTATTCTTTCCTCGAACCAAAAACACCAAAATGAAGGTTTCCTCCTCCCCACAATTAGTAGGTATGTTATTTTAAGGCATATGGCTATTTTTCAGTTTGGTTAAACGAACAATGAGAATGTTGAATCTTAGTAATAGCTAATTTATGCTCCTGCTCAATTTTAGGGAATCTGCTACTTTTAGTTGATTTTAAAAGGAATATTTGACTCTATACTTCAGGATTTGTTACTTTGTAGATCAAATGAATTACTTTATGATACTCAAAAAGATTAGGGTACATTAATAGAAATCTTTTTAGCCCACTTCCATTTTCCTACCTCATAAGAAATAAGATGTGGCAGTGTGACTTCTTGGAACCTTATAAGAAGGAAAGATGCTATGTACATTATTTAGTAATATTTTCAGTCAATCAACATGCATTTAAAAATATTTTCCCTCCCATTACATGTAAAAACAATTTTTAACATTAAAAAAAAAGTTTTGAGTTCCTAATTCTAACCTTTCCTCCCTCTCTCCTTCTTCCTCCCCACTCCCTTGACAGTAAACAATCTGATATGGATTATACATGTGCAGTTAAGTAAAACATTTCCATATTAGTCATTTTGTATAAGACTGGAACAACAAAAAAAGAATGAAAGAAAGAAGGAAAGTGAAAATGGTATACTTCAGTCTGTATTCAGACGATATTTGTTCCTCTCTGGGGCAGATAATATGTTTCATAATGGGTCCTTTAGGGTTGTCTTGGATCACTGTATTGCTGAGAATAGCTAAGTCATTCACAGTTCTTCATCTACAGTATTGCTGTCACTATGTGCAACATTCTTCTGGTTTTGCCCACTTTACTTTGTATCAGTTCATGTAAGTCTATACAAGTTTTTCTGAAATCATTCTGCTTTAACAGCACTTACCTGCTTGGTACTGTGCTAAAGTACCAGGATTAAAAATACAAGCAAAAAGAATGCTGCCCTTAAGGGTATTACTGTGTTCCAGGATTGGGGGTTCAGCAAAGGCAGAGAACTCTAGCTATTCACCAGAAGCTATTCACCAAGAGAACTCTAGCTATTCAAGATAGGGAAAGGAGGAAAGCCACAGTATGTTTCTTCTTTGACTCTTTGTGGGTACAGGTCTAATAGTAATATTGCCCAAAGGCTATGTATGCACAGAGTAGTAACTTTGGGCATTTGGGTAGTTCAAGATTGTTTTCCAGAATGACTTGACCACAGTTCCACTAGCCACATATTAATATGCCTATTTTCCCATAGCCTTTCTGACATTTGTCATCTTTTTTTTCCTCAATCTGATGGGTGTGAAGTTTAACTTCAGTTACTTTAACTCCCATTTCTCAAATTATTAGTGATTTGGAGCATTTTAAAATGTTTGAAAATAGCTATTTTTTCCTTAGAAATCTTTGCCCATTTGTTAACTGGGTAGTGATTTTTGTTCATATAAATTTAATGTCAGTCAGTAAACATTTATTTAATGCCTTCTGTGTATCAGGCAATGTGCTAATTGCTGGGGATACAAAAAAAGACAAGAGAAAGTCCTGTTCTCAAAGAGATGCATCTAATGGGGGAGGCAACATGCAAAGGACTATGTAAAAACATGCTAAAAACAGGATAAATTGGAAATACTCAACAGAAGAAAGGCACAAGAATTCAGAGGGATTAGGAAAGGCTTCCTGTGGAAGTTGGGTTTTAGCTGAGACTTGAAGCCCAGGTTAGCCAGGAGGTATGAGGAGATAAAGGGAAAAGATAAGAAGGCTTAAGAACGGAGAGCCTTGAGGCACACTCCCAGTTAACAGGTATATTCTGGATGAAGATATAGCAAAGGGAACTGAGAAGGAGTTGCCAGAAGAGTAAGAGGAATTAGAGAAATTCCCGGATGAATTTAGATACTTCAGCATCACCTTGTACCATATCACATTTTATGGAAGATTAAGAAATTTATCCAAGGGATAAAAATGAATATGCTGTAGTGTCTTGGGAACTCACTATTTAAACCTCACTAAAAGCCCTGGGCCCTCTAATTGGCTAGACTTAGAAGAGTGGTCTGTTTGTTAGAGGTTCACTGAAATCTAATGTAATATATGATTTCATCATGAATTAAGGAATATATTATTTCAGTCAGTGGCATATTTCATCTTTATTGTTTTGGATTTGAAGTTTATCATTGCATTGATCAATGTTCTGAAGTCTTTCAAAGTGTTTTTTTCTCTTTAAGGTACAAGTTATTCTCTGATTTTTGCTCACTTTTCCTCTGCATAAAGTTGTCCATTTCATAATTTCTTACAGTGTAATAGTAGTTGCAATTATATACCACAATTTGTTTAGCTGTTCTCCAATATGAGGACACTCGCTTAATTTCCAAATTTTTGACTACTGAGAAAGAAGCTGCTGTAAATATTTTTTGTACATACAGGTTTTTTTCTTCTTTCTTTGGGGAATAAGCCTAGTAGTAATATAACTGGGTCAAAGGGCATGCCCAGTTTGCTCATAGTTCCAGCTTGCTTTCCAGAATGGCTAGTCTGTTCACAGCTTCACCAGCATCATAGCCCCTGCAATATTTATTGTCTTCTTTTATCATGTTTGCCCGTCTGATAGGTGTGAGTTGGAGCCTTAAAGTTATTTTAATTTACATTTCTTGTTATTGGTGATTTAGAGCACTTTTTACATGTGATTATTGATATTTCTTTTTTTGAAAGCTGTGTGTTCTTATCTTTTGACAGTTTATCCAACAAATATTATTAATGCTTGATAAATGTAAATTTGGAGATAGATAATTGGAATTTCTACATTTTGAATTTTGTGACAGAAAACATATCTCTTTGTGACTAGAGAATTTATATCTCCTTAAAATACTAGTTTGTTGAGGGTTTTAAAAAGCCTTTTGTGAGTGAATTTTGCCACATGGTATTTCTATACTGTAGTGTTTCTTGATTTCATAGATTTTTAGGTTGTAGATTAGCATTCTGATTGATGGAGTACAGTGAACACTGTGGTATTTTAAGAAAGTTTACCCCTTTTGTTCTTATCGAAACCCAATATAGTTTTGTGGACAACTGTCCTTTTAGTAGAAGTTGTTAGTTCAGATATTCATAGATGTTGTTCTAATGATTGTAGCAGCTCATATGGTTTTAATTGGATTTAAGCTCTCTGGTTTATGTAACATCAGATCTGGATGCACATAAAATATACAAAATTTTAAAAAATTAGTCTTTTTGAGTCATTTTCAAATTAACTTTGTTCTCTTCTACTAGACTTCAAAACTTTGATGCCCTAGTTTTCATTATTTAATTGGCTTACTGGTCACAGTCAGTAGCTTGCTGTCTCAAAATTTTGGACAGTTTAATGATAATTTAGTGTTTGTAGTGGACATTGTTAGTACAAAATTGTTTATGTTCTAAACTAAGTGCCTGCTTTAAAATGTAGATGAAGAAAATGAAACCACTGTTTAGAAATTGTTAGCGCTTGTTTTTTTCTAGTACATCATATAAAACTCTGGAATTTTTGTGTTTGTGTGAATATAAAGTGATGAGGCTTTTTGACATATGAACTCAACCAGTTTTGTTGAGTTTTCAAAACAAAAAATGTGATAAAATACATGCATCTCCTCTGTTTGACCACTAGATGTCAGAAGCACTACAGGAGCCTGAGAGGTTACTAGGGGCCTTGTGGAAATTCAACATATAATCCTAGACTTTCACATATTTCACTGTTTCCAAATGACAGATGCCAGAAAAATCTGATACAGTGTGATATATAGAAGCAAGGTACAACTGGAATAATGAAATTTCAAAAATAAGCCATTTTAAAGGCTGATTCTAAAGGTCCTATTGGGTATTGTAAATGCCTCAGGTGCACTTGATACTGCTGTTACATTCCTGGCATTTGGGTCTACTTTTTATGGAAAGATGGATTGAACTTCAATTTAAGAATATTCAGTAATCCCTCTCAGGACGTCCTGTAACAGCTGGTATTTCTGTGTTTTAGCAAATCGATTCCGTACAGCAGTCAGCAATACTTAGGGCTAGATTCTGACAAATTCCAAAGCTTTTTCAATAAATTTAGCCAAAGAAAATAGCATAATCACTGCAAAAATGTAGCATAACTTGCAAGTTACCTCCCCCTTCCTTTTACTTTTTTCCAGCAAAATATTAAGAATTTTACTTGTTAAGGATTTCATCAGGCCATTTCTTTTTCATTAGTATATATGTAGGTTCTGGGAGGAATAACTATGCTCAAATATCAGGACTTTGGAAATTTTAATATTGAGTGTTTTACTTTGAAATTTAAAAAAAGAATGACATTTTTAAAATTAAAAAAAGAATGACCTTTTACTATATGAAGTTTATGTGGGCCAGCCAAACTGTAGCCTAGAAAATTTTTCTTATTGAAACTTACTATCTTAGTTATTATAATGGAATAAAACATTTTTTGGGAGAAGCTGCTCACATCAGATAATTTTATTTCATTTGATAAAAGCTCAAGTTTCTGTATAAAAGGAAGGCTAATAATGGATGTGACTAATAATATAAGTTCTTGAACTTGAGAAGATGAGTGGAGGTGGACAGTGAAATTGTCTTCCGAATGGAGATTGACTGTCTCACTTACTTTGTCTTTTTAAAAATTAAAACTTCACTACAACAAATCTTACTTCTTGTTATCCAATGCATTGTATGCCTTTTGCTGAGTTGAATGTGTTACTTTGTCTCTAACTCTTCTAGACTTTTAATTCTAAGAAAATCCTCCTTAAATTGGATTATTTGTCATTTTGTATTTGTATGCCAGTGGAATTAAGTGTGGTGTAAAGATAGTATTGCTCTTTAATATTAACCTGGAGGACATATTAAGAAATTCAGTCGTTCATAAAGTCTGTTTTGCTGTTTCTTCTCATTTTAAAAAAGGGTGTCTAAGTTCATAAGGCTTATGTTCTGTGAAACACTCATCTCTGTCTCCATTTTATATGCATTGTACTTGGTGTCTGTTTACTATGCCAGTTTTGTAATGTGATAAAATAAAATTAAAATTATTGTAGTTAAATTTGACAATTTATTCCATGGTAGATTTTGCTAAACTAACTTTTCACTTTGACAAACGTTTAAGTGATGCCTTTCTTTCCCTTTCTCCTCCCATTTCTCAATAGAGCTAAATTAGAGACTTAAAATTGGGAAAGTTTTTACTCTGTTCTCTACATTTGGTAGACAAATTATTTTGTAATATAATTAACTGAAAAGTATGGAAGAATGTGGACCAAATGCTAAATTTTAATAAAGTGTTTACCACATTTGTATTACTCTTTTCTGTAAAACTTTTTTTAACCTGCTTTTAATAATATAAACATATTGAAAATAAACTTTTAAGTTGAACTGCACTGATAGAAGATAAACTAATTGGGATATTGTGATAAATAACACACACACACACACACACACACACACACATACCCTACACACAGTCCAGTTGCTTATCTGAATTTTTATAAATATAAACGTTTCATAAGATCCATTATTGGGATATGGTGATTTAATTTGAACCACCTGGTAACTCTTACGTGTTAGGTCAGTGTCAGTCTTAATTTAGAATCTTTAAAACTTCCTTTTACATTCTTTTTACGTGAAAACTTTTGGATGTATGTCATAATTTAAAAATATATATATATTTAAGCTACTTTTGTGGTGATTATATAAAGAATTAATAATGAAATTTATAATAGAGTGTATCCCAAAAGTCGTAATGCAATTTTAAGCCAGCACTGAGACTTTCAGGATGCTCTGTACAAATAGTTTTCTAAGTTATTTTAAAAGTATAGATTATAATTTAATCTTATCTTATTTTAAATGTTTTAAATATCAAGAGGGTGTAGCAATAGACTGAAAAACAAACAAATCTTCAACTTAATAACTCAGTTATATAAAAGGGTACTAATTTATAAAAATTAAATATTAGCTACTGACTATATTGTCTTATCTCTTCTACTTCTAGAAATGTGACCTTTTGGAATTCATGGTAACTGTAGGAAAGACATTTTTACTATAGTATTTTAGCATTTGGTCAAAGAATTCATTCAAGTCTTTCATCCCTCACACCTAGCTCTAGCTCTCACCCCTCCCTGAAGTGTCTCACACCTAAAAATGTCACCTGAACTCCTAACTGCTTTCTTCTGCCTTTCCCCGTCAGGAAAATACTTAAAATTTTAATTTAATTTTTTTTTTTCTGAAAAGGGCTTTCATGTTTTGTTTTTAAAATTGAAAATCTAATGTTGATCAAAAATGTCTCAATTGAATGTTGTTGCTAAGAGAGCATTTCTCATGAATTGTGATTCCTTCATTCTGTTAATTTGAAATAAAAGTTTTTACTGCATGGTTTTATAGTTTAACAATACTCTTTAAATTTGACAAAATCTGTTTCTGCCTCTTCTAGGGAAGGCTTACAAATTGGAAGATTATTTTTAGACAACGTAGCCACAAGCAATTTAACTGAAATTAACTGCTTCCTTGCGAGTGGAAAGAATTTCATCATTTTGGTATAAACTGCAGAATAAATCATGCCAGCTCTATCAGCAGGATCTGGAAGTGACACAGGTATGTGAACCTCCCCCATGGCAATTAAGAACTCTGTAATAAAGAACATTGTTTATGTCGATAAACATTTAGATTGTTTTAAATTAGATAAACATTAAATGGTTAGATTTGTAAAAGAACAAAACAAAAGCACTAAAGATAGATTTGTAGACCAAAAATGCCTTTAGCTTGTAATTTTTGTCATTTACATTCATATGTTTAGTGAGATAAAACTGTATTACAATTGGGAAAATTTTTACCTTTGCCTCTAAATTTGAAATTTAGTTTTGTTTTTTTAATAATATAATTTAGGAGCTCTCAAACATGGAAGAGATCAGTAGTAGACCAAGTGTTAAATTTTAATAAAGTGATGTTACATTTATATCAGTCTTTTGTAAAACTTTTACCTTCTTTTAGTAAGAGAAGCTTATGTTGTAAGTTATCTTTAAAAATGAATTCTGAGTTTGTATATGCCCTTCATAGATAAATATCACTGACCCATTGTCACTAGTGTATGCGCATTTTAAAAAACGATGCTGAGTTATTCTGAGCCATCTGCCTCGTATCTTGCCTTTATGAATAATGACATGTATTTAGCTGAGTGGAATTAATATTGGCAGTGCTTCTTATCTGCCTCATATTAAGTAGTATATGTACATCTTAGTCCTTTTGCTAAACAACTGATGTAACTATTTCAGAATGGAAAGTTAATAACTTCGTATCACACTGTGATCCCCTCCTCTCCCATTTAATGTTTTGTTTTTGGCAGTTAATCTTTTTAGTAATATCTGCATTGTCGTTTGCATTTTTTTAATGTTTTATGCCATTTTAAAATTCTTGGCATATTTGTTTTCTTCTTTCAATTTGGATAGTTGTTCTGTTGAAGGTCTTGTGGACGTCAGACAAGGATTTTGCTGAAATTATGGTTGTTAGATTATTACAAAAATTAATTTGTATTATCTCAAATATATTTGACCTCAGGAGTTAGGTCTCTTCTGAAATTCCCTTTTAGTATTCCTTTTATTCACAATTGGGTTTAGTGTTATAAGAGATAAGCAAATTGCATTGCATTTTTGAAAAATTTTGATTTATTGATTGAACCACAATGCGAGTTTGTAATGAATGACAGTTTTATATCTCATTATGTAACCAAGGAATTCATTCTTGTAATTGGGTGTGCAGTCTTACTACTTAAAAATAACTTTAAGGGAATTATTAAAGCAGAACCCAACTAGTACTCCCATTGGTGAATTCCTCTTACAACCCCCATTTTGAGGAGTGGTCCAGACCAGTGACCCTTCATTCTCTGGATTTGGCCACCATGCTTCAGCAGCCTCCCTGTCTGGACTTGTCACAACACTCCTCCTCTTCTTTTTCAACTCCATTTTATGTTTGGCCTTCTCTGTTGGAATGTCTCCTTGAGGGAGGGCAGGGACTGTCTTTCTTTTTGCTTGTAGTTCTATCCCTAGCACTTACCACAGTGCCTGGAACATAATAAATGTTTAACAAAAGCTTCTTGACTGCTGACTGATTCTGGCCTTGCTCCAGACTTCCTTATGAGATATGGGAAGTAAAAATTTAATGGGACAGAATTCTAATTCCAAAAGACAGAGTTGACCTGTTGAATGATACCTTTAGGTATGGATTTTGTGATTATAGGTTACATTTTCCTACTTTTGTATGTTTCCTATGATGAAAAAAATATAATTTGATAGTAATTACATCAGTATCCAAATATTTCCTGATGTTATTGTAGAGCTTGGGCAGTACTACCCTAACCTCATCTCTCAAATTTCTCTCACCACTTCTCACTACCTGTCTTCAGTAATACTGGATATAGACAGAGATTCTTAACAATTTTTGTGTCATGGACCCAGTAGTAGTCTAGTCAAGCCTATGGAACTAGTCTCAGATATATTTAAATGTATAAAATAAAACATTGGATAATAAAGGAAACAGGTGTTGGGATTAGTGGGGAGAGGAGAGACGTCAAAAATGGGGTATGATCAACAACAGTCGACCAAACCGTGGATGGGGGTGGGTAGTTGATTACGGGGAAAGATTCCAATTTTGTTTCACATCCTGTATACTTGAGGGGATGATGGAGGCCATCATTATACATGTTTTTAATTATGCCTCAGCTATAGTTCTTGAATGTTTCTCCTGTACAGTACACCTCCATAATCTCTGATACCCAATTTGGCTATTACGTCTTTATTGGAGTATTCACAATAGCTTTAACCACTTTCTTCACATCCTGATTCTTCTCTAGTCTATCTCACCATAATTAGCTTCTCAATGGACATTTTTAATCATGTCACTCTCATGCTCATAAACTTCTAGTTGTTCCCTGTTGATTAAAAATAAAATCCAAAGTCCTTAGTTTGGAATTTAAGGCTCTATATAACCTGATTAACTTAGGCTATACAGTAAGATGCACCATGTGTGTCTGTTGTCCATGAGTATATATTGTGTATCTCTGACACTGCAAATAGACAGTGACTTGGGCTCATGATTGAATAGGAACACAAGCTGTATTGCCTTTGAGAAATTGAAAAGTTCTTGCAGCGATACCACATTTCCTTTAAAAATGACCCCTCTTTTTAGTAACAATATTCTGTTGTTGCTGTGTTGTGGAACATTATAGACTCGAAAGCATTTAAAAATGAGTGTCACCCGGAGAGTAATGGAGAGATTCATGGTGGGTATGAGGAGAGTATAACACATTATAAAAAAATTTTGAAGGATGACTGCAGTAGAAGATGTTGCCAATGAAATGAGAGTGTAAAAGATGGTATGGTACTAGGGTGAGAATGAGAGAAGCCTTGAGAAAGTGAGGAAGGCCCCTGGCATGTTAGGTGACACTCTATGGTGAATTTATGGGAGGATCTAAAAAGAATCATGTAGGATTATTGCTCAGTTGTGTCCAGCTCTTGAGGACCTATGGATGCTGGGCCTTTCTGTTCTCCACTATCTCCTGAAGTCTGTCTCAAGTTCATGACACTCTCTGTCCATCTCATCCTCTGTCATCCCCCTTTCCTTTTGCCTTCAGTCTTTTCCAGCATCAGGTCTTTTCCAGTGAGTCTCATCTTCTCATCATGTAGCCAAAGTATTTAAGCTTTGGTTTCAGTATTTGACTTCCAGCAAATTGCCTGGATTAATTTCTTTAAGTATAGATTGATTTAACCTCCTTGCTGTACAAGGGACTATCAAAAGTCTTCTTCAGCACCACAGTTCAAAAATGTAGATTCTGTGGTGCTCAGCCTTCCTTGTAGCCCACCTCTCACAGCCATACATTGCTACTGGAAAAATCATAGCTTTGACTATGTGAACCTTTGTCAGCAAGGTGATGTCTCTACTTTTTAGTATGCTGCCCAGATTTTTTTTTTTAATTTCATGGCTGTAGTCACCACCTGTAGTGATATTTGAGCCCAAGAATATAAAGTCTTTCTTCTTCTGTTTGCCAGGAAATGATGGGACCAATTACAAGATCTTAGTTTTTTTGATGTTAAGTTTCAAGTCAGTTTTTACAATCACCTCTTGACTCTTGTCAAGATGTTTGCAATATGCAACAATGTAGGAAACACCAACATTGATAAACTCACTAGTCCATCTGAGTATTTGAATAAGTCACCTTTTCAGTCTTTAAGCTGTTTTTTTCCTTCTTCATTCCACATCATCCATGTTTCCTTCTCACCTCCTATCCCTCTTACCCCTGCCCCTTTCCCAGAACTCATTCTGGTGGGAGACTTATCTTGAATTGTGATATTCTCTCTAAGATTGAGACTGCTGATAAGATACTGCTGTAGAAACTGTACTTTGATGTTCTTGAAACATTTGACTTTTGCTTTCAAATTACAGAGGTTCACCTGCATATAGGTGGCACCTGCATAGAGAGTCAGGAAGGCTCCTCTTCCTGAGTTCACATCTGGCCTCAGACACTTACTAGCTGTGTGAGTCTGGGCAAGTCACTTAATCTTGCATTTTTTCATCTATAAAATTAACTGGCAAAGGAAATGGCAAATGACTGTACTAACTTTGCCAAGAAAACCCCAGATGGGCCCATGGAGAATTGGGCAAAACTGAAAACAACTGAACAGCAACAACAACATCAACGTTCACATTATAGAGTGAATATTTACCAGTATTTTTCTTTCCTTAGGATTTTTAGATATTTCCAAATCCACTGTCAGCTTCATCTCAGAAAATAACTTCCTCTGCAGACTTGTGTGTTTCTCAGTATTTCTTTTTCTTTTAGTCATCATCCAAGTTCAGAGATGACTCTGAGACTTGACTCACTTCCTTTTCTCTTGCCCCATCTCCCAAACCATATAATCAGGTATCATATTTGTTATTGATTCTTCCTTGGGTAACATCTTTTTCATCTGTGTTTTCCTTTGCCTTGCCTTGACCCAGTCCAGGCTTTTATTACCTCTTGCTTGATCTAGTTCAGTAGCTTCCTACCTGATCATCCACTCTTTCATCCACACAAATTTCTCTTGCATTCCGTTGCCAGTATAATCTTCCTGAAATAAATAAATAAATAAAAGTATATATATAATTTGATACTATTATGTTTAAAAATTGTCGATATCTTCCCTGTGTTCTACTACTCCCTACTCCCTAATGCCCAAGGGAGAAATACTATATACCTCAGCCTGTTCTTTAAGGTAGACTTCAATGTGGCTTCAGTCTATTGTTCCAACCCTATTTCTCATTAGTCCTTTACATGAAACCTTTTCCCAACTAAGATTGTTTTCCTGGACATACTACATATTGTCTCCTCTGTTTTGGCTCATTCCATTCTACCTTTTAACAATGCCTTTGCTGTAGTCTTCCACTTACTCAAACATTATTAATCTTTCTAGTTATAGCTCAAATCCCAATTTCAACTTCTGTAACACTTTCTGTACTGGGATGGGGAATTTGTGGCCTCGAAGCCACATGTGGTCCTCTAGGCCCTTAAGTACAGCCCTTTGACTGAATCCACACCTCACAGAACATATCCCCTTAATAAAAGGATTTGTTCTGTAAAACTTGGACTCAGTCAAAAGGCTGCAACCAAGCACCTAGAGGGCCACATGTGGCCCTGAGGCTGCAGGTTACCCACCCCTGCTCTGTACCATTCATTTGGCACTTATTTGTTTATTCCTTATATTGCTAGTTTTCTTTTTTACATGTGTCTTATGCTCTGTACCATTCATTTGGCACTTATTTGTTTATTCCTTATATTGCTAGTTTTCTTTTTTACATGTGTCTTACTACACTAACTAAATTTTGAGATCCTTAAGAGTGAAGTCCAAATTTTTTGTTTCTTTTTTTTCCCCATAGTGTGTCTCGCATAGTGTAAATATTTGGTTTGAGGTAGAGGAAGAAATAGGGCAGCTTGATGACAAAGTAGTTAAAGTGCTGGACTTGGAGTTAGGAAGACTTATCTTCACGAGTTCAAATCCAGCCTCAGACATTTACTAGCTCTGTGACCTCGGGCAAGTCACTTCACCCTATTTGCCTCAGTTTCCTCATCTGTGAAATGAGCTGGAGAAGGAGATAGCAAACCACTCCAGTATTTTTGCTAAGAAAAACCCAAGTATTGTCACAAAAAGGTGGGCATGACTAAAATGACCAAATAATTACAAAGAGGAGGAAGTAGACTGAATTGCATTACAGTGATGAAAATGATAATCAGAGAGATGTCAGGAAGGCATAACTATTATAGTTTTCCACTTGGCTTTGCACTGAAACTACAAGAGGGGTATCTCTTGGTTCATTATTCTGTACTTTAAAGATACTAGATCAGTATTGACATATTATTTATGGCAACCAACATATTTTTAAGAAGTCATTTGATTTTTTTCCCTAAATTTGATAATTACAGTGATTTGTGTGGTGGGAATTTCCTGCCAGCTAATAACAGAGAAGACTCAATTGTGGCTTTGGCCTGCATCTTCAACTTCATTTGCTAATTTGCAGAATTTATATTTTTTGTTTGGAATTTGGCAGGGGGGGTAGTGTGACTACTTTTTGGAAAGAACTGATGACTTTTTGGCAGGATGGTACACTTTTGGTACCCATCTGCTAAATCTAGTGAGATGCAAATGTAGAAATTATTGATATACTCCTCTAACTTCATGCGTCTAGAGTCAACTAGCTTCTCATTTTATGAAGTCCAAATTCGTAAATCCTTGCGTTTTTTGTTCTTTTTTCTCTTTCTTCACAGTACCTTGTAATTAATTGGTCCATCCTGGAATTTCTGAGTGCTTCATTTGAAATTGGGCACTGACATACTTTTTTTTTAAAAAGATTTTTTTAATATTACAGACATTTACTGATTACTCCTACTTTTTGACAGGACTCTTATTAAAAATAAAACTAATAATAAAATGCATGCAACATTCCACATCTGTAGTACCTTCTACCTTTTTCTCTCTCCCACACTCTACCCCATTGTGGAAAAAAAAAGAACAAATTTCTTATAATAAATATGCATAGTCAAGCAAGAGGTATTCCCTCAGTGACTATATACCAAAGTATCTCATTCTGCCCCTTAAATCTGTCACCTGTGTAATTGCCAGCATGTTGTCCTCTGGAATTTTAAATAGTCATCATATTGACCATAATTCTTATAGCTTTCTGAGTTATTTCTTTTTACATTGTTGATATTATATAAATTGTTCACCTGCTTCTGCTCATCAATTTGTAAAAAAAAAATTCTCAAAATTGTCCATTCTCATAATATTGATGTTATAATAGAAATTGTTATTCTGGTTTTGCTTCCTTCACTTCACATCAATTCATGTGTCTTTCCATGTCTTTTAAAAATCTTCTATTTCCATATTTTGTGTGATAATACTCTTACACATTCTGCTCAGTCACCCATCCTTAGTTGATGAGCATTCCCTTAGTTTTTATTTTTTTGCCACCAGAAAAACTAGTGCTAGAAATGTTGTTTATGCACATTATACCTTTTCCTCTTTTGATCTTTTTTGGGTAGAGGTCTAGCAGTGGTATAGCTGTCCAAAGGACACATGCTGTGTAGTATCATTTTCTGTATCATTCCACATTGCTTTCCAGAATGGTTGTTCCCATTCACAGGTCCACCAATAGTTCTTCATTCTGTTTTCTCACAGCCCTTCTAATATTTATTATTTTCTTTTTTTGGTCACTTTTGCCACAGTGATCAGTTAGTTTCTTTATTTCTTGTTTGGTCATGAACTTTCTTATGTCCATAGATTTGATGGGTAATTTTTTCTCCATGTTTCTCTCATTAGTTTATGATGTGACTTAATATATATACCTCATATACCTATTTGGATATTATCTTTGTATGAAGTGTGAGATATTGTTCTAAATCTAATTTCTTCCACTCTGCTGTTGAATTTTCTCAGGAGTTTTTTTTTTTTTCAAATAACGAGTCCTTATCCCAATACCTAGGGTCTTTATGTTTATCAAATACTAGGGTATTAGATATATTTACGTATTTTTTTTGAAGTGTCTATTTTCTTTTTTTTTCCAATTAACTTTTGTTTATTTTTAGTTTGCATCATTCATTTCCACGAAATTTTGAGTTACAAATTTTCTCCCCATCCTTCTCCTACCCACCACCCCAAAACAGCCATCCCACTGTATACCCCCTCCTCCAATGTGCTCTCTCCTATATCCTCCCCTCTGCCCCCTCTGACTTTCCAGTAGGGCAAGATGGATCTCCCTACCCCAGTGCCTGCAGAACCCATTTCCCAGTTGCAATAATAATAATATATTTTAACATTTAATTTTAGAACTTTAAACTCCAGATTATATCCCTTCCTCCCTCATCACACACTGAGGACAGACACTGGAAAGACAAGCAATTCAATATAGGCTGCACATGTGTAGTTACACAGAACATCTGTGCAATGGATATATTGTGAAAGACTGACTATATTTCCATCCCTCCCATCCTTCCCTCCACTTGTTGTTCCATTCTCTACTTTGTCCCTGTCCCCCTACAGAAGTATGTGCTTCTAACTACCCTCCCTCCCAACCTACCTTCCCCTCCATCATCCCCCCTCTCATTCCCTTCCCCCCTACTCTCCTGCAGGGCAAGATACCCAATTTAGAGTGTATGTCATTCCTTCCCTAAGCCAAATTCAATGACAGTAAGGTTGACCCATTCCCTTTTGCCTTCCTGTTCTTCCCCTCCATTGTTAACAGTTACCCCTTGCCTCCTCTGTATGAGATGATCAACCCCATTCTGTCTCTCCCTGTCTCCTCTCATTCTATTCCTCTCTCACCTCAGAATTTCACCTTTTAAAATATCATCCCTTCCTATTCAATTGATCTTGTGCCCTCTGTCTATGTACACACATATACACACACTCACATATGTATTCATATGTGTATACACCCTCCCACATAGACATATGTGTATGTATACATATATATGTGTTTATATTCCCTTCACCTGTCCTCACGCTGAGAAAAGTTTCATAAGTTACACTTATCGTTTTTCCATGTTGGCATGTAAATAGTTCAACTTTGACAAGGTCTCTATGATTTCTTTTCCATGTTTACCTTCTTATGGTATTTGAGTGTCAAATTTTCTATTCAGTTCTGTTTTTTTCCTCAAGAATGCGTAAAAATCCTCCACCACATTGAATGGCCATATTTTCCCCTGTAACATTATACTCAGTTTTTCTGGGTAGATGATTCATGGTTTTAATCCCATCTCCCTTGATCTCTGGAAATCATATTCCAGACCTTTTGATCCTTTAATGTGGAAGCTGCTAGATCCTGTGTTATCCTGATTGTGTTTCCACAGTATTCAAATTGTTTCTTCTTGGCAGCTTGTAATATTTGCTCCTTGACCTGGGAACTCCGGAACCTGGCTATAACATTCCTAGGAGTTCTCTTTTTGGGATCTTTTTCAAGAG
>CM053585.1:500237341-500267891 GCA_028646515.1 Pseudochirops corinnae
CATGATGAGTCATGGGGAAGACCACCCTCTTCTCCCAGGGAAGAGAATAAAGTCCTGTTCTTATCCCAAGAGATCTCTGTGTTTATTTCTTTTCACTAAATTAAGGATGAAGGATATTTTTCATCCCAAACACCATTGACCAAATTTTATTTACTTCCATTTTCCCATTTAAATTTTGCCAAAACTGAAGTTACCCATCTTACAGTTTTAAGAGGAGATATAATCAGGCTCGAATAAGTACAAGGGGAGCTGCAAATAAAATGAGGGTATTAGTCAGTCAGTCTATGATAAGCATTTGTTAAGTTCGACTATATACCAGGTATCTGGTATATGTGCTAAGCATATATCATATATATACGCTAAGCACTGGGAGAGAAAAAATAAAAACAGTTATATACAAATAGGATATGTACAGGAGAAATCGGAAATAATGAATAGAGGGAAGATACTAGCAAAGGGAAGAAACTAGAAGCAGGGAGACCACTTGCAAGACTGCTATATTTATAGTGTGTGAGGAGCAGTGAGGACCTACATTATGGCAGTGTCCATGTCATTGGGTTGAATAGGACACTGCTGCCACCTAGCTGCCTAGGATATCAGTGCCTATATCCCTATAGCAAGAAAATGCCCATCACAATCTAAGCTTACGTTGTACACGTACTAGCTAAAATTCGTGAGTATTTCTTCATTTATAAGTGTAACCTTTGATTACATACCTCTGTACTTTCTTTAACCATATATAGTGTTTGGTGTATGGAATTGAGAGCCAGCATGGAGCTTGATTTGGAGCCAGAGGAACCTGGATTCAAATACCACCTCTGTGACTTAATCTGTTGCCTCTCTGTCTTACCTCTGTTGCCTCTTACTATTTCTGGATCTCAGTTTACTCATTTGTAAAACAAGTGGGTTGGGTTAAATAGCCTCTGAGACCCCTTTCAGTTCTAAGTCTATTGTCTCTATTCTGCAAAGAAATAATGTATGTAAAGCTTAAAGTCCTCTATAAAAACAGGCTGTAATTGTTATCCTATAAGGACAGAATAGAATACATTGGTTAAAACAAACAAACAAACCGGTTTTGTGATGCTCATCTTTTATCACAACTTTGGTTGTTGAGTTTGAAACGTTTCAATTTGGCCAATGCAAGTCTTATGTGGGTGGGCCTTTTCTACCTGGTGAGGTCCAAGTTGAAAGGCAGAGGGTTTCCTTAATAGAATCTTCAACCATTGTGGCATGAATTATCAACAAATGGGTAAAGCTCACTGTTTGAAGGGACCAATTAAGCGTTTTTTATGGTCTCCACCAAAGCTATGATAAGACTGATTCAGAGTTGAGTATGTCTCTAGAGACAGTCAGACTACAGTCCAGGTAAATACCAAAAACCATCCAGGAGACTATTGGTCTCACAGATGAAGCTTGAATCTGTGAAGTGTTTATAGTCTTATAGTCATACTCAAACCCTCAAATAATGTGTTCTCTAGCAAAAGAATAGGAACCATAAATCAAACAGCAAAACTTTTAATTAGGATAGAAGTAAATAACAAAGGGAAACTCTCTATCCCCAAAGGGATACAATCTCTCACCCAGGGAGGTTCTGGGATAACTCTTGTTCCGAGGAACACTTTTCACAACCAGAACACTTCTCATGGTACCATTTTTAGTCTTGGTTCCATTTCTCCTCCAGTCTGTCCTCACAACTGCTGTTCCTTCCCTGCCCTTAAAGCACTAATTTGTTCTTTTTCTTTTGTGAGACTGCCTCTGAGGCTACTCAAAACATGTTCAGATCTTTGTTAGTCTCACATCCATCCTAGGACAGCCCGGAAAGGGGCTTCTCAAAACAAGACGTCCCCTCCTCCCAACAACTTTGTGCCTCATTGCTGGGAATTCCCCTAGATAGACTTGGTATGTAGATTAGCAGGAATAAATTCCTTTTAACTCTCATCATGTCCTTCATTCAAAGCATCATTTTACTCTGCTCTTCCCCAAAGCTGTCTCAGTATTTCTCCCCTCCTTTCACTGCCAAACTCCTATAGAAGGCTCCCTATATGTCTTGCCTTTACTTACTCACAAAGACTCCTCAGCCCCTTGCAGTCCCACTTCTAGTTCCATCTCTTAACAGAAACTTTCTTTTTGAAGTTACTATCAATCTCTTAATTGCTAAATCCAATGACTTTTCCCCCCAGTTCTCATCCTTTACTTCTCAATAATATTTGACATTATTGAGCCCCATTCTCCTAAATGCGCTTTCCTCTCTGAGTTTACATTTTGCTGTTCTGTCCAGTTTCTCCTCTTATATCTGACACATCATTCTCAGTCTCCTTTGTCTCACCCCCATGTGTAGCACTAGTTACCTTAGTGCTCTAGCCTGGGCCATCTTTCCTTCTCTCCCCTTTCTCTTTTGGAGACCATATTAGCTCCCATTGGTTCAAATATCTTCTCTGCAGATGATTCCCAATCTATCCCTCATTTCTTTCCTCAGTCTGGACATACCCACCTGGATGTTCTTCAGATGGAATTTATTGTATTCATCCTGAAACCTATCCCTCTTTCTAAATTCTCTTTTTATGTCAAGGGATACCACCAACCTTTCAGTCACATGGGTCTGCAATCCCAGAGTTATTCTCAATACTTCACTTTCCCTCCCCTAATATCCAGTTTCCAAGTCTTATAAATTCTACCTTCACAAAATCTCTCATATCGGTTCCCTTCTTTCCACCTACATAGTGCCTATCTCAGTTTAGGCTCTGATCACCTCATTTCTGGACTATCTCCTCATTGGTCTCTGTGATTCTAGACTTTTGCCCTTTCTGATCTATCCTCCATACAACTGTCAAATTGACATTACTAAAGTATAGATATGACTCTCCTCAAACAACTCTTGATAGCTCCCTCTTTACTATAAGAAAGAATGAGCACGGGCCCTGGAGTCAGGAGGACCTGAATTCAAATCCAGCCTCAGACACTTAACACTTACTAGCAGTGTGACCTTGGGCAAGTCACTTAACCCCAATTGCCCCTCCAAAAAAAAAAAAAAAGAATGTTAAGTCCTCTGTCATCTAAAGCCCTTCACTATCTAGTTCCAACCTACCTTTTGACATTTAATGTTCCTTACTCTCCTTCACACATTCTACATTCCAGTATATTCTCTCCATGCTTGACTTGATATTTCCCAACTTTGTGTCTTTACATAGGCTATCCTCTATGCCCAAAATGTACTTGTCACCTCTACCTCAGTAAATCCGTGGCATCTTTCAAGATTGAGTTAAAGCCTCCTGCAGGAAGACTCTCAAGAATTCCCAGTTGCTAGCATATTCCCTTCTCCTTCTCTCCTCCCCTCCCCGCCCCCAGCACCCTCTCTCATGCCAATTATTTTGTATTTTCTTTGTGTGTGTGCTATATTTGCTTATCTGCATACATGTTGTTTGCTTCCAGTAGAATCTAAGTTACTTGAAGGCAAGGATTATATCATAGACCCTTACCTAATACTTACTGAATTGAATTGAGCCTTGAGTGAGGAAAATTAACCTTAGCTTCAAAAAGCCTCAATGAGGCACTTAGCAATACTGGAAAGGGCAGGACAGGACAGGGCTGGTGTCCTTTGGCCCCCATTCCTGCACTTATATTCAGGTTGCTCTCCTCTTTCCACTTTCCCTGTAGCAAGACTTTTTCAGTCCCTACAAATCATACTTAGTACACAAGAACATTTCTGTAGTTGTACATTGAAATCCCAAGATACAGAAAAATCCATCAGAGAATCTGTGTAAATACATTACATCACACATTTGGGTGACAAAGTACACTTTAAATACACTCTGTATAATAGTGGACCATGTTGGACAGTTTGTAAAACTATTTTATCTATTACCCTTAGAGCACCTTATGTCAGCCTAGTTACAAAGCCGGTAATCCTGAAGTGACCTGCTGTCAGTTCTGTCCCCTCAGTATCCCTACCCTGGGCCCCTGGCTAACCCAGACTGACCATCACTGTCTCCATGCCCTAATGAGTCAGGGTCTGTGGATGACCTCAGATCCTCTGGGACCTCCACTGATGGAGTAGTAAGCAAGAAAGGCTTGGCTCAGAATTGAGCCTTCTCCTCTCTCTGGATGTAAGAACACCTAATCTCTTGTTACGATGTGACTTTTCAATCCTATAAAGAAGAATTGTGGCTTTTCAGCGACGTGTGGGCAGTCTCCTCATTTCACAGATTTTTTTCCTTTCTAATGCCTACATTTTGTGGTCAAATTCTAGTCTGTGTCTTTAGAAATAAAAATCCTGATATGAATTCATGGTTGTAGACTTACAGAGCAGCTGTTTCTTATGCCTTTCTGTTACTCTGCCTATATCAACTCACCATTATAAACTCCTTAAATCCAGGGATTATTTCTTCTTCTCCTTTGTGTGCTTAGCACCTCCCACAGTGCCTCATAATCAATTATAGACCCTAAATAGCTATTTGATGATAATGGACAGAAAATATTAAAGTTCATAAGATTCTTGCAACCTTTCAGGCTATTGGTAACCTCAAAACCCATGTCTTTTTTCCTTATTTGGTGCTTAAATTCTAAATTAAATTTCTTTATTTGCCACAAGTAATCTCAGGACCTCCTGCTTGGATAGCTCTCTCAAGCAGGTTCAATTGTCCTTTGAGAATGTTGGACTGGATCTTTATTCTCTATATTCTTTCTTCCCACGAAAAGTTATTTTTAGCAGGTAATTAGCCCTCACAACTCCTGGTCTCTACTTGAAGGGGGGTTTTGAGCAGTAGGTTTCAGGCGGGAGGGGAGGTTATTTGTCTTTAATTGCTTGCCTGCTTAATGAAGAGTGTGTTTCCTTGTGCTTGGGCCCACAGCACTTAAAAACTTAGTACAATTCTTTAAAATCTAATGACTCTGCAAAGGGACTGTAAAGTAATGAGGCAGGAGGCTTGTGGGTGTCAGAATTCATACTTAGTAGTCACAGCACATGCATTTTTAGGAACAAAGGAAGCTTCAGAGGCTATTGGTTATAGTGGTGGGGGGCAATGAAGGTTGGTTCTTTAAAAAAAAAGATTTGAAAATGAATAGGAACTGGAGTCTTAATTGTAAGCAAATGAAAGAAAGCCAGGGAGAAGATACAAAAGGCAGAAATATTCAGGATGAATTGGGGAGTAGAGACTGGGGAACTACAGTAATGCAAACAATGGTACCTCACTTTCCAAGTTGCAAGGTGTATAAATTTTAATGATTACAAACTTCTTTCTGAAATAAAGGCCTATCATTTTATCACTAGACTTCTTCTGGTGAAATTTATGGCTCTTAGTCACAGAATGCTGTAGTCTCCAAAGCATTAATGATCACCCACGGGGCAGTGTAGAGAGTCCCATGGCGGGTATGAGAAGGCTGCACAATGTTACAAGTAAGGATTATAAGGAGATAAAAATGGTGCAAAGTACCTTATCAAAGGAATGTATAAATGATAAAGAAGGTCTGGTCAAATGGAGAAGACAAAGGTAACTGGTAGACTGTCTGCTGATTCCCATCCTTAGCTATTTAGAAGACAATGTAGGTAGAAAAAATTATTTGAAATTCAAAAGATACTTGTTAAATACCTTCAATGTGCAAAACACTCCAAGGATACAAACATGCTTCTTTTATTTTGGATTTCAATTCCCTGTTTACCATTTTTCTCTGTCCTTTTCAAGTCACAAGAACTTTTTTTTTTATAGAAGAGAGAAGCATCATTTCATAGCTTTTTCCCTAAGTGGAATTGTTATGGTTAAGTCTTCAATTCAACTTCATTTAATTCAACTCAACAAACATTTATTAGGTGCTTATTGTGTGCCAGGCACCATGCTGAATAAAAGACAAAGACAAAAATGAAAACGTACCTGCCCCTAACAACCAAATAAAGAATATAAGCATGTACACAGATAAGTAAACAGACATCGTTAGCCTCTTTAGAATTTCATCCCAATCTCTCTTTAATTAGTTTCTGTAGAAATTTGTGCCAAAAGATCCTACCGATATTTTCTCTGATCTAGGGGATGTGACACATGACCAGCTTTTCTTTATCACAAATTCTAAGATGAACTACTGCTGACTTTCCCCTGAGGTTCTCCTAATTTCTACTTTACCAGAAAATTCTTCCTTGCTGGTCAGAACCAGGTGCAGAAAAATAGTTCTCCTTGTCACTTTGGTCACCTTTTAAAGAATGAAATGGTCATTAAGGTAAATCAGGTTATGCTTTTGGCAAAGCTAGAGCTCCAAGAAAGATGTGAAAATTTATACTTTATTATCTAATTTAGAGCCTCCATGCCAGGTTTGTCATGTTTCCCATACTCCTTCTCTTTCTGTCCAAGTGGTCTGTAGTATATTCCCATGATGATACACCACATCAGTTTCTCTTGTTGTTAATCCTCACAAAAATGCACTGTCCCTGCCTCACCTGTCTGGTTGTTAGATTTCTTTATATGATTATATTTTCTTCATATAAACCTCTGCTTCCCCTTTCATGAGTCCCATCCCACTAGATTTCAATGAGACCTATGACATTGAATTTTTCTCCTTATATTGTGATCTCTAGTTCATTCACATTGTTTATAATCTATATTTTTTTGTGTATTTGTGTAGAGACATCTAAGATCATGCTTTAACATGTTTTATTATTAGTTTCTTCCTCACTTCATCTTGTGAGTTACTAGTCCTCTCTACTGTGATTCTTCCAATCCTGTTCCTTTCACTCACTCTAGTCTATGGCTCACAGAAAAGGTGACCAATATTGTCTTTCCCCATTTCTTTGAAAAGGAAATCTTTCTTGATCAGATTTTTTTAAAGCTCTCTTTATCAAATTTTTAAGACTCCAGGAAAAAATACTTTTGTTGTTGAGTTATTTCGGTCATGTCCAACTCTTCATCATCCTATTTGGGATTTTCTTGGCAAAGATACTGGAGTAGTTTGCCATTTCCTTCTCCAGCTGATTTTACAGATGAGGAAACTGAGGCAAACAGGAATAAGTGACTTGCCCAGGGTTACACAACTAGGATGTGTCTGAGGCCAGATTTGAATACAGGTATTCCTGACTCCAGGGCCATCACTCTATTCATTTCACCACCTTTGCTGCCCATTACATTTTTATGGATCCTCATTAAGTGCTTTCCATCCCTCAGTGAGAGACCATCATTCTTAAATGTCATGCCATGGTTCAGAAATCCAAATTCTAATCTCAGACACTTACCTTCTTAGCTAGGCTCACTTCCTGAATCTGTCTTCCTTTTCAGAAGCCCTTACCTTCAGTCAACAGATGTGATGAAAACTTGACCTTTGCCTCAAGACTTTAGATCTTCAAAATTATATAATCCCCTGTTGTGGCAAGAGAAATATCCTAACCTCCCACTCCCATGGAAGTTACACTGATTTTTCCCATAAACATAATTAAAAACCACTCTTGAGGTTTATTTGGTCAGGTATCTAAAGGCTTAGACTGTTGATATCATTTCCTAGATTGCAAATTACAAAATAGCCACAAGGAATCCCAGGTACACCCTGATGCAACTTGGCTGGTGGTCCAAAATGGGCAGCTCAGTTGAGATGTTTCCAGATATTCTCAATGCCTATCCTCGTTGGATAACCTTCTGCTATGGCTAAGTAAATCTCATCTGCTAATTGTTGAATGCCCCATGAGAATCTCATTTCATTATGATACCCAACATAAATTCCCAGAGAACAGGCCTGAGTCAGGTCCAGCCCAGGGTATCTGTGGTCTATGGGTTTGTGATCCAGCTGTCAGCCTAGACACCATAATTCCTCCTGTTTGGGTTGTAAGGTTGGAGGTGGGGGCAGTGTAGGAAGAACTACTACTCTTCTGGAACAAATCAAAATTCAGCAGCCTATCTCTGGATCAAAATTCAACTTTGATGAGCTTTTTCAATCCTTCAAATGATTATTTAATTCTTTCCCCACCTTGGTTCCTGTGGCAAAAAATTCACTGCTTAGAGAGCCTGTTCTGATGATGAGGCTTTCCAAACCTAGACTGCTCATTAGATGACAGACACAAAACTCATCACTAGACCCACACTTTAAAGTCTCCCTTTGTTTGATAGCATCAGGGTCCTGGGACTTCTGGCCCAGGTACATTAGGGACTAGGAGAGGGCTCAGAGGATGTCAAGGATGCTTCGTTTCCCCCTGTTCCTTTGTGATTTTCTATGCCTAACAACCCAGGCAGTCTGCTGCACAGTCTGACATACAAAACACCTTCAGGGCCTCACATAACATAGGGAAAGTCACCCCGGAGCTACAGCGCTTTGCCATGGATATCATTAGGTTCCTGCTCTTCCTTTTCTCTCACCTCCCTCCACCCTCCAAGTTCTGCTGTTATCAGTTAATGAGCTAGCCTAACTCAGAGGCTGACATATTCTCTTTTATATTTTGCCTTTAGAGCTGTTGTCTTCCTGTCCCATAGATCACTTCCTCTGTCTTTGATTATGTCAGCAGGTAGAAATTTCCAGAGAGCTTAGACTTCATTGACATGGTCTTCAGAATCCAAGGCCTCCTCCATACCATAATAAAGCATCAGATTTTAATAAAGCATAGGACTTTAATGGAGGCTGGTGTGTTTCAGTATTATTAAAAGTGAGATTAGCCTGTCATCTGACACATGGGGCCCCGGAAAGAGACTCTGGGTTTGAGGCTAACCCACTCTGTGGGTTAGCATATTCTCAAAACCATGGTTCATAAGCCCTCACCATTGTATTTGTTTTTACTAAACCAATAAGAAAGAACATCAATTCAGAGCAACTGGTATTTAGTCAAACAACTCTGTAAATTACATAACCAACAGATTCCCTTCCAAATGAACATGTGCAAACTTTCTCATAGATGACTATAGGGCCAATGAGGAGAAGGCACATGCAGAAAGGACACATATAAAGAAGTACATGTGCCGAGAAAATGTATGATCTGAATACACACACAGAGGGAATACATATAAGGATATGAATGGCCAGCATCTACAACAGTATAGACCCACAGATATGCCCTGATGCGGTTATTATACGGCTATCTGCTAAGTATTGTATCCCTTCACCTTCCTGCTGTTAGATGCCCATGATGCTTTGTGGAGAGATCTATCTTTATGCCCCATCTTCTCTCTGCTCTTCACTAGGGCTCACATCATTTCTATGGTGTCAGAGTCTCTCTGCTGAGCATCTCTGCTGGGCCTTCAGTGTGATATCCAGGCAGTCAATAAAAATGGTCTCTGGTGCCATTTGTTGGTCTTCATTTATTCACTCTCCTTTGGGTCATCTACTAGGGATATACCTGCTGGCAAGCCTCTCCCTTGCCAGGGCATAGCACAAGGGATGTGGCAGCTACATCTAGGCAGGCAGTCAACAGAAGCCTTCACCCTTGAGAGGGCCTTTACATCTGAGCAGTTGGGGAGCTCTGAACATAAGGCCACTCAGAATCTTGACCAGGGAATCACAAGATCTTTCACATAAGCGAGCCCCCAAAACAAAATACTGACTCAGAGTATATATACACTTGTCAGAGCCAAAAGGTATTCCAACCCTAGTGACTCAGTGACTATTCAGAAATTAACAAAAGGTGTGAAAGCCTTCCTATAAGCAAGTCTCCCAGAAGCTTCCCTTAATGGGCTCCAGGTGAGGTCTCTTAATGGGTGGGGAAGATCTTACACCCACTGACATTGTAATCCATTCCTGTTCTCCCTAGAGGTCCCTGGTACCAGGAAGCTTTCTGAATTGGTTGCGTTGCTGCTGCTCCTGTTATTGTTATTGTTGTTAAGAGTCGCGACTCCATTTGGGGTTTTCTTGGCAGAGATACTGTATTGGTTTGCCATTTTCTCCTCCAGCTCGTTTTACAGATGAGAAACTGAGGCAAACAGGATTAAGTGACTTGCCCAGGGTCACACAGCTAGTAAATGTCTGAGGCCAGATTTGAACTCAGGAAAATGAATTCTCCTGATTTCAGGACCACTGTGTCTACTGTGTCACCTAGCTACCTTTAGCTATTAAATTAAGATTAGAAAATTCTGCTTAGTCTTTTTTTTTGTCAGACTGCCTCCCTTCAAACCAGTTGGAGGAGTCTACCCAGCAAAACCAAAAAGAAGCCATGTGGGACAGGGGCAACCAGTACCCTTCAGTTGGCATGCAAATAAGCCTGATTGTAAGAACAAAAGAAGTAGGTGCCAAGATTCCCAACTTGGTTCTGAATTCCTTTTTTTATTATGCATAATTTTGGTCAAGAAAATCACTTGTCTTTGTTTCCCTTTACAATACTGAAAAGTTTAGGGGATGAGAAGAGGCAAAAGACTACTGGACCAGATAAGGTAACTGAGGTTCATACCAACTCTAAATTCTATCATTAATATTTATTTCAAATGACATTTTTATCTGCAGCCATTTACTAGAGAGTACGATTTGTATGACACACATATGAACACAAAAAAATAGCATGGAAATTCCAAGTGGACAGATTTATGTCCATTTGTCAGTGGAATAAGTAAGACTGACTTTGTTGGTTTGACAGAATCTCTAAGGTCCTATTCAATCATTATCATTAAACTCAGTATTCTATTGATAATTTTCTGTTCTTTGCATCTTCTTAATTCTAATTTTGAATAAGCTATTTACATGGAACTGGGGGCTATCAAGACCAAAAGTATGGTTATTATTTAAATTGTGATCTAGTGTGAGCAGCTATAGTATGTGAATGGGTATTATATTCTCTTTTATCTTTCTACTGAGCATAGGATTAAATTATTTCAAAACCTTGTCTCATGGGGTCTCAGTGCTAAATCATTCTGTCCTGGAAGTGCTGGGCAGTTTATAGCCATCCTTTATGAAATACAGTTGATGTCTTGCCTTCATATATTAAGTGGTTGTAGTGGCTGGTTGTTCATGAGTAAACAAGAAATACCTCCCTGTTTCCTCAGCAAAGACTAAGGGCACTGGGATTAGAGAATGAGATCAAACTCATCTGAGTTGGTGGGAGGTAAGAGAACAATTAGGGAAAGAGAAATGAATTTAGCTCAGAAAAAAATGAAGCTGACCAGGAGAGAGACTTCTTGGGAAACTGGGGAGTGGAAGGGCTCAACTTTGACCAAGAGTGGGAAAATACACACTTTTTGGAGAGTCAGGCAACAGGACTCTGCTCTTAAGATCAATCGATCACAAGTAACCAGGTAGACAATTGCCTCCTAAACCAGGATCCATATATATTCTAGGTACCTTTATTGACAAGTAGGTTGCATTAAATTCAAGAAACTAGTCTAGGGATTGTGATCTTTGCCTGTCTCCTCTCCCACAAATCCATAATATTGTATTGGACAGACAACACAAATGGACACTGATTTGGGCTTGAGAAGAAGAGAGTGAACTGGCCTAGAGTAGGGAATGGTACATATTTTAAACACATTCTTCTGGTGGCTGTGAACCACATCATATCTCAATCTTTGAAGAATCAAAATGGCAGATTTCTCAAAGGATAATGGAAAGACATGTATTGGGTATAAATAGGCTACAGCAGAAAACCAATGACTAATAAACCACATACAAGAAGATATAAAAGATATAATGAAAGAGATGTGGTGGGAAAAGAAGTGGGCTAGTTATATGATGAGGGCTAGAGAGAACAGGTAGACAGACATACTGTGTCCCACATTAGTAGCCATTAAGACACCTACATAGATGTTGCTAATACATTGGATAGACCTCCTAGAAGGGATTTTAGAGAGAATATGGACAAAGTGATGAAAAGGCATGAATGTGTTAAGATCCTCAGTTCACAATTACAGAGAGTATCACATTGATGAGATGCATCAGAATAGTTGTTTCTGGTATTAGGTTCTTTACTGCTTTTGATCCCCTCCCCCACATAAGCCTCTTCAACTTAATTTCTAGATCCCTTGACTATTGTCTTGTTGTTCGCTAAAGAGCACAAATGAGAAAAGCCACTAAATTGGACCAAATATATATAAGAGGGTATATGCAGTAGGCAGTGCATTTCTGAAGGCAATGAGGGATCACTGCGCAAAGCATTTGGGGGACGTAAATATACCAAAGGCATGCAAAAAAATCTTGGGCCCTATTAACAGCAATAAAATTGAGAAAAATTAACTACTGACTGATATGCCCACTTTCCCACCACAGAAGGGTGGGGGATGACAAGACACAAAGGAAAACTAAAAAGGAGAGGAGGGGAAGAAGGTACCTGCTGAATGGTGGAGAAGTCAGAGGTCCAGAATGAGTGCAGCCAGGTAAAAAATGAGATGTCTGAGAATTACCAAGGAAACCAATTATGCTGAAATACAGTTAACAAGATATTTAAAAAAAGAGTTAATGGACTATGGGTTAAAAACCCCTGCAGAATCTCCCCTATTTCTTGACAAACCTATTCCCTCAGTATCTCCAATAGAACCACAGGAGTGCCCGCCTACGTCAGGGATCACTGCTATATCACCACCCCTTCCAGTTCCCAGTCTCCCTACCCTTAGTATACCTCTTCATATAATAATTAAAAAAAACATTAATAATGCTAAAATTTGATTACAACTCCATTTCTTTGCTTTTTGGAGGGGGGGAAGTAGGGAAATTGGGGTTAAGTGATTTGCCCAAGGTCACATGGCTAGTTTTGTGTTAAGTGTCTGAGATCGGACAGGTCCTCCCGACTCCAGGGCCGGTGCTCTATTCACTGTGCCACCTAGCCGTCCCTATAATTCCTTTTCTTTGGCCTCAGTTGGCTGAGTAACCTTGTAACCTCAAAGTAACCTTGATTTTGGAGAGGGGATTTGGGGGCACAGGACCCCTAGATGACACACGACCTTATGAGGACTGACCAACTGACTCAAGGGAGGACATAAGATAGAAAAAGCAGTTAGTTGCCTTATTGGTATGATAGGAGAGAAACATTGGGAAAGCTTTCAAATCTCCACCCCCATCTAAGATTTCACCATTACAAGAAATGCAAATACTTTTGGAAGGAAGAACACTTCAAACTGGTTTGGGCTAATACCGAAGGTGAATTATCATAGCTGGGTGAGAGTAAAGAAAACTCTGTTGTCCTAGGAAACGAGATAGGAGTCTGGAGGAGAGGGAGGTCAGGACGTAGGAAGCCGGGATGCTGGAGACAAGTGGAGATGGGAGAGAATCCAAACCAGCTTCTATTTTTTGCCTAGGGTGAGTGTGGCGTTTCAGAGAACACTGCCTCAGAAGGGAGTTACTTGAGCACACAGATCTATATTTCATCTCTGAATACTAAACCCTATTGATGCGTGTCCACAGGGGCACTGAGAAAATGATAATGATGATAGCTAGCATTGCTGTGGCACTCTAAGGTTTGCAAAGAGCTTTACAAGTATTATGACTGGGACGTATGGGGTAGGGAAGGAAGATAAGGGAGTGCCTTTCCAGTTCTTTTGGAGCCATTCATTACATCTGATCCTTCCACGTTTACTCTTTCTTCCTTCCCTTCTCCATATTTTTCATTCTTGTTCCTCTCCCCAAAGACAGAAGTAAATGGATGAGGGACATAGGTCACATTGGAACTTGAACAGCAACAGCCAGGCAATCGCTCCATGTGGGAGTTGGAAGGGACCTCAGAAAGAATCTAGCTTGACTCACTCCTCACCAAGAGTTCTTTCCAGAGTGAAGGACTTCCTGCCCCACCAAAGAGGACATGATCTGTGCCGCTTCTGTACAGCCGGAATTATTAATAAGCTTTCCCTTGCATCCAAAGTCCGTTTGCCTCTTCACAGTTTCTGCTAGGTCTGCCCTCTGGGGTCATACAGAGCAGGGCTCATGACTTGAAGACATCTCTTGTGTCTCCCCTCCAAGTCAGTCAGTCAGTCAATATACATTTATTTATTAAGGTCTTGCGATGTGCCTGGGGGATAAGGAAAAAGGCAAAACACAATTTATTGTCTCCAGCAGCCCACACTTTAATGGGACAGAACACACAAACAAGTATGAATGTGTATGGTGTGTACAGTGTAGAGGAGAGGTGATCTCAAAGGGAAGGTGCTAGGTGACAGAGTGGGTAGAGTGCTGAGTTCAAGCCCAGCCTCAGACTAGCTGTGGCACTCTGGGCAAGTCACTTCACCTCTGTTGGCTTCAGTTTTCTCATCTGTAAAACGGAGGTAATAATAGCACCTACCTTGCAGGGTTGTTGTGAGGTCAAGTCAGATCACAATTGTAAGGAGTTTAGCTCTGACCAGGGCAGATTACAGAGGGCTTCCTTAACCTTACCAGAAGTTCAGCTCAGTAGCAGGGCTGGCGGGGACTCTAATCAAGCAGATGTGGAGTAAGTTCAGCAAGATCAGCCAAGCCCAAGAGGCATAAATAGAAACCAGCAGTCCAGGCAGGCAAGGAGTCAGGGCCAAGATCAGCTAAGAGAGAACTCAGGAATTCATTACAGTGGCCAAGGAGTTAAATCCCCGATGGACTGGCGAGAGGGAGGGAGGCCTGAAGGAGGATGGGCTCAGGCCAAAGTATATAAAGCATTGGTAACGCACTTAGTGGCTTCAGAACAGGGGTGAAAACTTTTTTGATTGTTCTCTTTCCCCAACCTTTGTCATCTGGTCTTCCATACCAGCCCCTGGCCACCAGGTCTAACTCAGGCCTGACCATGTCACACTCGTGTTCAAAAAGCTTTGGTGTTTCCCTGATGCCCCAAAGACCAAAAATAAGCCAATTATACCAGAATACAGAATATAGCCCTTCAAAGTTTGGCTTCAACATATTTCTCCCGACTGAATTCCTCTTACTCCTTCTCAGGTTTTTTATGTTCTGGCCAAATTGGTCTACTTACTTTTCTCCCAAATATCATTCTTACCTCCAGCTTCTGCATCTTTGCATAATTTGCTCCCTATGATGGGCTCTGTCTTCATCTCTGCCTCTTGGTGGGGTGGGATGAGACAAAAAAAAGTTCTAATTTTATCTCACTCTCACTTTAAGGCTTGTTGTTGCCTTGTTCAGCTTAAAATAAATCAGGGCTTATTCAAGCCTTATTCTGCTTTACTCCAGTAACAGGAAAGAATGGATTTAGAGGGAGATTCAATACAACTCAAGTAATTATTTTTTCTGTTCACCAAGCTTTGTTCTTTTGGCCAGTCCTCCTTAATCTTCTGAGATTACCTCCACTTTATCCAGCCTATATCTTGTTTATACATAGGTGTTTGTATATTGCCTCCCCCATTAGATGATGAGCTCCTGGGGAATGGGGACAGTTTTGGGGTTTTTTTTTTGCTTTTTGGAGGGGGGAATGCAGGGCAGTTGGGGTTGAGTGACTTGCCCAAGGTCACATGGCCAGTAAGTGTTAAGTGTCTGAGGTCAGATTAAAACTCGGGTCCTCCTAACTCCATAGCCAGTGCTCTATTCACTGCACCACCCAGCTGCCTCATGGGGACAGTTTTTAACATAGTTCTCTATCTCCATCATTTAGCACTGTCCCTGGCATGTAGAAGGTGCTTAATAAATGCTAATTGACCTCATCTCCTCTGGCTCCACAGCTAAGATTGGTAGGAGAGAGCAAAGGTCCATGCAGCTTTACTTACCTGAATATTCCATGATAGAAGAGATCCATAGTCACTTTTACTTAAAAAATAAAACCCCAAGATTCTGTTGTACTAAGTTTAGGCCTTATGGGAAGTGGACAAGAAGGCAGTTCGCTGTGTAATCAAACACTGCTCACCTCTCTTTTCACATGGGTAAGAGTTCCAGTATGGGTATTTGGGATGATCATTTATCTCAGTTTACTTGAGTCCTCAGAGGCAATGTTGTATAATAGGTAGTGAACTGACCTCTAAGCCAAAAAGACCTGGATCAAGTCCCACTTCCAAGACATACTGGCAGCTCCCCAAGACCATAAAGTAGAAAGAAAAGGTGCCAACCTGCCTTGGTAGAGGGAGTTTCCTCCCCAAGGAAATCATAAATCTAGTCCTTATCCTTTATCCACTTGGAACCCAAACCCAATTTCCTGGGAATTTCTAAGGTCGACTAACTTCAGTGTGCAACTTACTAATGGTCTAGGAAGAAAGATGCTTTAAACTGGTAGAATATTTAAATGGAACCAAATTTCAAAGTAAAACAAAAGGAAGAAAACGTACCTTCTACCCATTCCCCAAAGTTCAGCTTAATTCCTGATTCCATTCAAAATGCCTAAGGAAGTAGCTTTTCACAAACACTGGGTGACCAGGATGAGGGAGCTTGAAGCCTTCAGAGCAGGCTTCCTTGAAGTAATGGCTCAAAAACTACTTCTACCAATAGTTATGGATGTGATTCTGGCTCTTGTCTCCATAGCTGCCCTTCATAGTCCCTGGTCTTTTTGCTCAGCAGCACTCTGTTTTGCAAGGATTGGAAATCTTTTCTCTGTGCTCTGCTCCATCAGCATGCTCTCCAAGTCCAGTAGAGAAAGACTTCAGCACCAGATGCTTCTACCTCTTTTCCCTGTGGATACCCCCCGCTCCTACAGAAAAACTTTCATCACCCCCAAATTGTCCTCACCCCAAAGAGTCTTTGCCTCAGCTACATAGTCCCTCATGAGAGGACAGTCTTGGTCTTTTCCAATTGGACTTGACCTTGGGACCCTGGACCTCAAGGGAAAGGTAGTCCTGTCTTGAATGACATGCCTCTGTTACAAGTACAACTGCTGAAGGAAAAATGAAGGAAGACATCTGTTATTTGTAAGATTTATATAATCTGAAAAACCCAAGGCTTTAATGAAATGCAACAAAAGATCAGTGGAGGCCAGTAAAATATTTCTCAGGGGCATTTTGACATACCTTCTGTGCCACGTCAAAAAACAGAAAATCCCATTCAGTGACTGTAGACCTGTCATTACTACTTTGACACTCTTGCTTTGGCCTCCATATTAATCCACACCTGGAACAGCTTTGTAGCCAAACCATTTCTTTACTCTTTAAAACAGACTCCCATTCTATATCCCCTGGGAAACCTGCTGTGATTACATGAGCAAAGACAATAATCACTGCAAAAATAGAACAAACAACTCAATTCCCAGCTCCACTGGCTTCCCAAAACAAATGTTCAAACTAATTTAGAACACCACAAAAGAGAAAGGGTTTGTCATTTCATTGTGATGGTAAGGTCCTAAAAGGTAGACAGTTTAGATTTGGTAAATTCTACAAGTTACCTAACATACTATGGACAATGAAAAGAAGTTAAATTAATCCATCAATAAATGGAGGGGAAAATGATCTTTTTTATGACCTAAGAGAACATAATTGTGTTTAGGGCCTATTGAACATCTCACACTATTTGGAAATATTTTCATTTTGGCGAAATTCCATACATTTTTCAAAGCATTTTCTTTTTAAATTAATGTGTATTTAAAGGAGAATTTCATCCATATTTGTATCTGACTCATTCTGGTACTGCTTTTTTAAGAGTTATTTGATGACCTATAAGTCTTATTAATGATCTGACAATCCTTCAAGTATTTTCCGCTGACAAGAACTAAGAAATAATTGTTTTCCCAGCCCCCAAACCAAGAACTAGCTTTTTTTTTTAAATAGGAAAGAGGGGTTAATTTAATTATTTTAAAATAAGTTTTATCAATTCTTTTTAGTTTTACATCACAGACATTTCTGAAATTAATCCTCTCTTCCCCACTCCTATATCCAAATTTAATTTGTAATAACAAAAAAATGATTTAGTAAAAGCAACCAGTATAGAGGCCATATCTGACAACAAATGTAGCATTGTGCCCTGAATCTCCCATCCTTCTATGGTAAGGAAGGAGGAAGTTTTCATTAGTTATTCTACAGAACCAAAATTTGTGGGGGGAGGGAGTGATCATAGGATTATGATGAGGTTTTTAAAAACTTTTTATTTTCAGTTACAAATTCTCTCCTTCGCTCCACCCCTTCCCCACCACTGAGAGGGCAAGAAGTACTGTATGTGAGAACTGAGTCAAATTTATAAAAATACAAGTCATTCCTCAATTGATAAATAGTCAAAGGATATGAACAGCCAGTTTTCAGAGGAAGAAATTAAAGATATCTATAATCATGTGAAAAATGCTCCAAATCACTATTGACTAGAGACATGCAAATCAAAACAACTCTTAGGTACTACATCTTACCAGTCAGATTGGTTAATATGACAAAACAGGAAAATTATAAATGCTGGAGAAGATATGAGAAAATTGCAACACTGATGCTTTGTTGATGGAGTTGTGAACTGGTCTAGCAATTCTGGAGAGCAATTTGGAACTATGCCCAAAGGGCTATAAAAATATGTATACCCTTTGACCCAGCAATACCACTTCTAGGGCTATATCCCAAAGAGACCATACAAGTGGGAGGAGGACCTGTATACACAAAAATTTTTATAGCAGCTCTTTTTGTGATGGCAAAAAATTGGAGATCAAGGGGATGCCCATCAATTGGGGAATAGCTGAACAAGTTGTGGTATATGAATGTAATGGAATACTACTGTGCTATAAGAAATGAAGAGGACTTCAGAAAAACCAGACTTGCATGAACTGATGCTGAGTGAAGTGAGCAGAACCAGGAGAACATTGTACATAGTAACAGCAACATTGTGCAATGACCAACTTTGATAGACTTAGCTCTCCTCAGCAGTGCAAGGATCTAAGACAATTTCAAAAGACCTGTGATAGAAAATGCTCTCCACAATCAGAAAAAGAACTATGGAGTCTGAATGCAGATGAAAGCATACTATTTTTCCTTTTTTTGTTTGTTTGTTTGTTTTCTTTCTCGTGGTTTTCCCTTTGGTTCTAATTCTTTTTTACAACATGACTAATGTGGAAACATGTTTAATATGCTTGTACATGTATGGCCTATATCAGATTGTATATTATTTTGGGAAGGGGGAGAAAATTTAAAACTCAAAATCTTATAAAAGTGAATGTTGGAAACTAAAAAAAATTAAATATTTTTAAAAAGAAATACTATATATATTATACATATGAAGTCATACAAAATATAGTTCCACTTTAGCATGTACATTTGTACATTTGTGTCTCCTTCATGATATTACAAGCTCCTTGAGGGCAGGGACTGTTGTATTTACAACTCGGGTACATAGTACAATTGTACTCACATTTTCAGTGCTTAATAAACATTTATTGAATTGAACTGAATTAATGGACAGATAGGAGAGTATAAGGAACTCTGGGCCTATGGACTTTGTTTCTTCCTGTGAACTTGTTTCCCACTGCACAAAGGGGCCCATGTCATTTAATCCAATTCAATAAGCAATTATTATGTACCTTTAATATGCAAGGCCCTCAAGTAAGCGTTGGAGAAAAAAACAATCTCAAGCCTCAAGGAGCTCACATTCTTTTTGCTGTGGTAGCTGGCCAAGAAGTGCCTGCAATGCTGACAAAATAGCTCCATGAAATACTAGGCCTACTTGGTGAGGTTGAGTCATGACTGATCCTCCCTAAGCTGAATAGACTTCCTGATGTCTTAAGTATCTGAGCTGGTGGGAGGCAGGATTGGGGCAGGTTCTCCCAGGACCTGAAGTGAGTTTCAGTCTGGGTGTACTGTCCAATGAGTACTGTTTGGATGTCAGCAATGTTAGCATGAGCTAATTCATCTTCACCTTTCCAGGTATTACTCAGTTCCAAGAGAGGTTCTGAGCCAGGGCCCTGAAGGCACTGGTGTATTCAGTTACCACCCTTCCACCTCCAATCCTGTAGCTAGAATGACATAGCTGGCCATTTCTACTTGTAAGAAGTTATTGAAGAATATTGGAGTTTCTTAAAAATAAAAAATCTCCCTAGTGTTTCAGCAAGGGGAAGGAGGAAACTACCTGGAGACAACTAGAAAATCATGAAAGCTACCTTGACTCTGTCTAAAATTTGGGGAGAGGGGTATAGAGCTATAAATAACTGGGTTTGGACTGAAATCTAGGGGACTCAGAAGACTGACTGGAGGATTTTTCCTTTGGACAAATTACATTAGGCCATGGTGACTTTTGGGCTCCTCACTCACTATTCTCATGGTCATTTATTTTCCTCCTCCTTGTTGTTCAGTCATATCCAATTCTTCCTTCACTCCATTTGGGTTGTTCTTGGCAAAGATACTGAAGTGGCTTCCCATTTCCTTTTCTGCCTCATTTTACAGATGAGGAAACTGAGGCAAACAGGGTTAAATGACATACTTGGAGTCACATAGCTAGTAGGCGTCTGGAGCCATATTTGAACTCAGGAAGAAGAGGTAATCATTCACCAGGGTGTGGAATATTTACTCAGGGATCAGATGTTCTCCCCAGTGAGGCGGGCCAGATTATTATCTCTCTGTTGTGCCTGTCATAGATTTATAAGATCATAGGTTTAGACCTGGAAGAGACTTGGTCCCTCTCTACCTAGTCCAATCTTCTCATTTTATAGATAAAGAAACAGAGGTTCAGAGAGGTGAAGTCACTTGCCCAGGATCACAAAAGCGGACCTTGAAGCCAAGCCCACCTGACTATAGGTCCTGCAGTCTATCCACTATGCTGTGCTGCCGTATCTAGATCAGCAGATCATTTGTGTACTATCTATCCAAGGGCAGAGCACAATCCAGACATCCCTATGGGGTTACGTTTGTAAAGCTCTTACATGCTGCCTAGCACACAGCAGGAGCTTAATAAATGCTCTTCCCCTACTCCCTTCCCTATTTCTCGTGTTTTTCCTATGGAGTTTGTTAGGTAGATCTCTTCTGAATGTTGATGGATCTCATTGAATAGGCTCATAGTAATCTGGGGCTTTATGGAATTAGCAAAATGTTGTTTGCAAATGGGAATATCTATAGGGAATCCCTCTGATATTTGTGCTCCATGGAGGACGTCTATCAAGAAAGTGGCAAACACTTTGGGCCATCATTCTGTAACCATTTACTGAGGACCTTATGTGTGCCAGGCACTATGCTAAGGCTGGGAAATAAAAAAAGAGGCAAAGGACAATTCCTGTTCTCATTGCTCTGTGAAATACTAGGCCTACTTGGTGAGGTTGAGTCATGAGTGATCCTCCCTAAGCTGAATAGACTTCCTGATGTCTTATGGGGCTGAGTCATGACTGGTCCTCCCTAAGCTGAATAGGCTTCCAGATGTCTTAAGTACCTGAGCTGGTGCGAGGCAGGATTGGGGCAGGTTCCCCCAGGACCTAAAGTGAGTCTCAGGCTGGGTGTGCTGCCCGTGGAGTTTATAATCTAATGGGGGAGCCGACATGCAAACATAAACACATACAAAGCAAGGTTTATCTCCCCACTTTGCCTTGTTTGAAATGAATGAACAGAGTTTTCTGTTGTTTTGTGGTTGCAGCTAGACAGGTGACCAGGGTTCTGAGACCCAGGCTTTGCTTCCTGTATCTATACACCCATTCAGCAGATAGAAATCACCACGCTTAACATCTAGTTATTATGAATAATTCATTGAAAAAGCCTCCAAATAGCTCTTCCTCACCTAATCCCTACCATGGAGGCCAGTGTGTTGGGGCTCTTTCTCAACCTCTCAAACTGAGGTTTTGTAAAGCTTGCCCCAGTACCACAGTTGCTAATCATGGCTCTGGTTGCATGTATTAAGGGATCGTGTAAGATTTTTTTGCATATGTATGGCAAATATCTCCAATACCATTAAAACTGCATTTTGTTCTACTGATAAACATCCCGTATTTTCTGTGTTTCAGTCAATTGTTAACTAAAGGTGTGGTTTAGTGCAGAATGCATTTATGAAAGCCTATGCTCATAACATTTTTATTAGGCATGCCTTTCATCCATTATCACTTATCCCCATAAAATTTTGATAGAGATGAGGTCAGCCTCATCTCTTGATAACTTGGAAGTTATCTCTTGATAACTTGGAAGTTATCAATGACCTCTCACCCTTTCCCCCATAACAATAACATCCATGATTTTTGCATTTACCCAGTATCTTCCATTCTTTTGGATGTTTAACAATCGATGACTAAATGGTTTTGAAATTGCATTTCAGAGAAAAGCCTGGAGTTTTCAAGAGAATCAAGACACCAAAGCCCCACAAAATCCTTAATGACTTCTTACATTCAATAGAACTTTGTCACTGAATGCATTTTTATTGCATGCTTTGGTGAGTGTTGCTCCAAGCTGTGATATATAAGGTAATTGGTTGTTATCAGAATGACCTAAAGAGTCTTCTCTCTCCAATGAGCCATCCACCACACAATTGCCAAAGGGATTTTCCTAAAAGGTGGGGTCTGACCTTTTCATTTCACTAGTCAATAAACCTCAGTATCCCCCTGTTTCCTCTAGCGTCAAAAATAAACTCCACTGTTTAGCTTTTGAAGCCATTGCAAACTAGCTCTAATCTACCTTTCCAGGTTGTTAATGTATTATGACCCTTTCATACTCTACAATCCAAGCTAAATGGCCTTGTTGTTTCCCATACAAGACCCTCCATCTCCCATCTCCATACACACACTTATAATACAGTCCCTACTGAACTCTGCTTCCTAGAATCTTTCTTTCTTTCTTTCTTTCTTTCTTTCTTTCTTTCTTTCTTTCTTTCTTTCTTTCTTCCTTCCTTCCTTCCTTCCTTCCTTTCTTTCTAATAATTTATTATCTAACATCCTTTTCTTTTTCTGTTCTTGAATAATATTTTATTTTTTCCCAATTACATGTAAAACCAATTTTAACATTTTTGGGGAGGTTTTTTTTGGTAAAATATTACCATAGTATTAATTTTGTACCAGAAGACTTGAACAAAAAATTAAAAAGAAAGAAAGGGAAAAGTAGTATAATTGAATCTGTATTCAGACAGCATCAGTTCTTCCTCTGGAGGCCAAAAGCATGTTTCACCATGGATCCTTTGGGATTGTCTTGGATAATTGTATAGATCAGAAGAGCTAAGCATTCATAGTTGGATCATCATGCAATATTGCCATTAGTGTGTAAATGTCCTTCTGGTTCTGTTTGCTTCACTTTACATCAGTTCATGTAAGTCTTTCTAGGTTTTTCTGAAATCATCCTGCTTGTCATTTCTTATAGCACAATAATATTCAATCACATTTATAAACCACAGCTTTTTTAACATGGTTTTTAAAAATTTTGAGTTCCAAATTCTCTTCCTCTTTCTTTCCCACCCCTCCTCCCTGAGATAGTAAGCAGTTTGATACAGGTTATACATGTGCAATCATGCAAAACTTATTTCCATATTAGTCATGTTGTGAAAGAAAACACCTTGCTTCTTTCAAAGCTCAGCTGAAATAATACCTTTCATGAAGAGGCCTTTCCTGATCCCTCAGGCTGCTAGTACTTTCTCTACCTAGTCAGGTCATACACATTTACTAAATACCTACTTTGTGCCAGCACTAGAGATACAAGAAATGCAGATGATAGTCCCTGCCTTCAAGGAGCCTGCAATCTAATGGGGGGGAGACAAAATGAATATAACTATGTAAAAACAAGATTTATGCAGGATACATAGAAAATTATCTTGTATTTATGTTTTTCTTTTGCATATTCCTATAAATGTATATATATCTCCCTGGTCATATGCAAGCTCCTTGAGGACAGAGGCTGTTCATTTTTTTTTTTGGTGTCCTGAGCTTGTTGCATGATGTGTGTCATATAGTAGGCACTTAATATTCATGACTGATCCCTTTTAACAGAACATTAACTTGTTCTAACACCATGAAGGGAGAGAATGAATAGCAATGGTAGCTTATGTTTCTGAATTCTTTACAAAGCCCTTTCCCTTATAACAACCCTGTAGGGGAGATATGAGGAACGTTATTTGTGGGGTTACGAAGCTTTACTATTTCATCAGGGTTGTCCCCTCTCCCTCATTATTTAGCAGGCACTTGTGTAGGGGCACAGCTCCCCTCTTCCACTTTGTTTCCAACTGATTTCTCAAAGTTCATTCCCAGGACCTGGCCCAGCAGCCACCAACAAAGAGAGGGAAGAAGAAGACAAATGGGAAAGGTAGTAAAGAAAGTCCCTGTATATCCATCCCCAAACCCATTGGGAAATGCTAACAGAGGAAAGAGCAGAGAAGACCCCTGCTCATTCATTCAGGAGTGAGAATTAGAGACAGTGGAGTAAGTCAAGAACAGCTTTTTTTTTTTAATAAACTGCATTTATTTTTCTCTTCCTCTCATCTCTTCTCCCTTTGGGGGGAAAAAAGGGAAGGGCAGCTAGGTGTCACGGTAGATAGAGCACCAGCCCTGGAGTCAAGAAGATCTGAGTTCAAATTTGGCCTCAGATACTAGTTGTGTGACCTTGGGCAAGTCACTTAACCCCAATTTCCAAAAAGAAAGGGAAAAAGAAAAATGTCCAATGTGGACAACAGTTTCCAAACCTCTAAAAAGGCCCTTCCTTTGTAGGGTGGGGCCGTGAGCATAGAGAACAGGAGCAGCACATCCAGAGCCTTTCTAGGAGAGTGACAACCCTAGTTATAATTCCAGTGTAATCCCTCTGTGCTCTGGATGCTCCTGAGCTGCCACCAACCCCACAGGAAGACGTGAGTGCTGGAGAGAGTATTAGCAGAGGAAGAGCTGAATGGCAAAGTAATATTGGCGAAGGAGACAATGATGCCAAGTGGGAGCAGAGAGAAGCAATTAGGAGATGAAATGATAGTAGTGATGATGAGCAGTTGAGGCAGAGTTACAGTGTGGAGTGAGGAGGAAGAGAAGATTCCCACCTTGCCCTTCCCTGGACTCCCTCCCGGGCCAGTACTGTGAGTCAGAGGCATTCTACAAGTCTCCAAGGGGCTGGGTTGGGAGGCAAAGGGCTTTATACTAAATACCCTTTTATACATTTATGGTCTTGAGTGCAAGTATCTTCTCTGTGTTCTTTATTGTATAAACTGAACCTGTTTCATGCCTAATGTTTTTGGAGCACATGTGCTGAAAAACCTCCCTTTGATGGAATGCCAGAAACTGACATTTCCAGATTTCACCTAGATAGAAGTACGTGAGCCAGAGATTCTCTGCTATAAGAGTTATAGCCCCATTTTACAGAGGAAGAAATTGAGACTCAAGGAAGCTGTGACTTGTCCAGAATTATATGGCTAACTTCATGGCAGAATTCAGACTAGAATTCAGATCTCTGGATTCCAGGAGAATGGCTTTTCACAACCCAATTATGTAATGGGCAGTATTAGAAATTGTATCCTCTGGCTGATGATCAAGGTATGTGATAATGAATAATGTATCAGTTCTTGTCTTATACTTTACTGTTTCATGGAAAAACTTGCAAAATAAATTCAAAATGTCTTGGAAGCTGATTAGTCATGACCCTTTTCCCACTTTTTATCCACTTTTTCTTTACTTGACTTCCAGACCAAAGTACAGCAAGGCAGAAGAAGAAATGCTTTTCCTCTTCCCTGAGGGGCAAAAAGTGACAGCTTGAATATGGGCATATGGCAAGCAAGCTACACTCATCCTTTGGGGCCTGAGGCTGGAGTTTCCAGACTTTTATGTCCTGATTGCTTCCTTCTGCCTTCTGTTTCCTGTTCTGAGCACAGGTTAGTGATCCTAAAAATATATGTCTTCAGACTTGGAGTTACCTCACAGATAGTCTGAGTTCAAGAATTCCTTAGTTCCATAGTCCCAGATTTTCGGTTTCTATTGTCACGAGTTTCTCAAAGGGGGAGCTTTCCTTGACATTGTGTTTCTTTAAGAAGAGGATTGTCAACAGAATCAGCCTATAGCTGGAAGATGAAAGTCATGCCTTGATGGCTCAAAAGACCTATCCCTTGGCAACCCTTCATGATATAGCTATGCATTTCTTAGTGCAAATCTGAGATGAATAGGAATAATTTATTCAGCAGCCCCACAAAATACCTTTGCCTTTGGGGGAAAGATGATGAGCATAATGGACTAGTTAGGTGTCTTCTGCCTTTATATTTGTTCATGGGCTCAAGAGAATCCTTTCTATCTTGTGTATTTTACACATTGGAGGAAATAAAGGCTGTCCCATGTTGGGAGAGGGGGCATCAAAAGCTAATTTAAAAAGATCCTAAACTTTATCAACAACTCCAATTATTTTTGATGCATGTGATCAATAAAGAACTTCCATGTGAAGCTTTCAAATATTTTGTGTCTTCATCTTAAGAATCATTAATGTAAATACCATCTTAATCAGATAGTCCAGAACGTTGGCAAAGATTAGAAATTCTTTCCCAAGACTAAAAGTCCCTAGAGAGATAGTCAAGAAAAAGAGATTCCATTTGGAAAAGCATCAGCTAAAATACCTGAGCAATTACAGCCAGAATAAACTCAGCAGGCAGGAGAAAGTTGGGAAGCTAGTGGAGTCAACAGATCAAAGAGTGATAGTTGACCCAAAATAACCTAAACTTGAAATACTATGGTATCCTGAAGTCAAGCCTTTGCTTTGTGCCAAGCCAACTCCAAAATCATAACACTAAAAACATGAAGAATTTCTTTTTTTCCAGTGTGACACTGTTGAGACTTACTTGGCACATCATGACTGGAAGGAACCAGGACGATTAGAGACCAGGCAGAGTTAATTAGGATTTAGAATAGCTGAGGGAGGTAGCACAACTTTTAATCACTCTTGACTGATGATTACAGTGCTAGCAAAGGGACCAGCAGCTCACACTCTCCTTGGAATTTGGGATCATTTTCACAGACTGGAAAAAATGAAGTGATTAATAGGCTGAAGAGAAGAACTATAAAAGAAAGAATAAATAAAAACCAACTGACTTTTGGATATATATATGTGATTATATACAAGCACAGTATGCTCCCTTTCAAGTAATTCCACAGCAAGAGGCTCACGGGAGATGTGGAGATTATTATTTTGCCTGCAATGGTGGACAAACAACCAGAGACCTCCTCTTTTACATTCAGGAAAATCCAGGATAACAAAACATTTTCTACTGAGACCTCTCAGACTTCAAAGTGCTATGATACTTAATCACAGTGTCTTTGAGAAATGTCATGCTTTGAGACACAGGGGCAGAATAGAAGGGAGTTAGTGGGCAATGGTTCTGTTCCCATATGTCATTTGCTATTTGGCATTTAATGTGAGTCTAGAAGAAGAGGAGAGATAGCAAAATCATTTCTTGTGCCAAAGTAGAAGTGAGAGACAGTCTGGGCTAATGGACAGAGGCTTGTGTTGGAATCAAGCAGGCCTGGCTTCAAGATTTAGCTCTGACATATACTGGGGTCAAGCCACTCAACTTTCTCAGTGGCCCAGGCAAGTTTCTAAGACTAAAAGTGACACACAAGTAAGTTGCTATTCTCCACAGGTGGGAAGAGTGTACCATTGGGGAACATTCCTACAATAATGAAATCAGAAGTCCAGCCCACAAACAAACAAACCCCAGAATCTGCCAAAGCAAAACCTGGTAGAATAAATTAAAAATAAATCTAGTCCAGAGGGGAAAAGGACAACTTTCACAGATGTCAGAAAAATTTCCTTTCTATAATCTCTTGCTTGATATTAAGTGGGTAATCTGCTAGTCAACTATACTGAACAACCAGCAGTAAATTGGAAAGAGGCAGGGGGGTCAGCAAAGAAATGGGACTATGAATGGAGGACAGGAAAGAATACTTACAAGTGCGGCCAAAGACTCCTGTCCTGGGTGAAATGCTACTGGACACCATAGAAAGGCCCTTTTTGGCCTTCTGACAGATGAGTCCCATCTGGAAAATTCCTTTTCTCCATGTGACTAATCCAACCCTGCACAGTGGCAGCATCGAACAGATGCAGTAGACAAAACTCAAATCAGAATATAGGAGCAAAATAATTGATTTTAATTTGGCTCAAAATTGTCGTCCTTCTTCCCACTCTTTGGAAACTAGTGACAGAATTCTGAAACTCTTTCTGGCTTTGTTTATTTTTTATTCTCTCAAGGATTAGGTTATTGCGCAATAATAATGGTTTAGTTTTTTATAGCTAGTTTTCAGTTAAAAAACCAATTTGCATATATTATCTCATTTGATGTCCATAAAACCTTGTGAAATAGATGTTATTTCAAAAATGTGTTTTTAGTTGATCTTTTTTTTGATCGCCTAAAACTCCGATTTCCCTTCCCCTCCCTCTTCCCAGAGTCATCTCTTTTAAGAAATGATTTTTTTTAAGAGGAAAAAGAAGAAGAAGAGAAAAATATGTAGTGAAACTTACCGGCACACCCAATTCTAACGGTATTATGCAATGTTCCACACCTGTGGACTCCAACTTCTGTGCAGGAACAGGGGGAGGCATCTTCTCATATCTCTTCTTTGGGACCAGGTGTGTTCCCTACAGTTTTTTGACCTTCCATTTCACTTGTTTTGCAGTGGTCATTCTTCCCTTTTATATTGTTGCAATTGTTGTTTACATTGTTTTCCTGGCTCCATTTATTTCACTCTCCATCAATTCACATAACTCTTTTAATACTTCTCCATGACAAGTATTCACCATACTTGTCATTTCTTACATCACAGTATTATTCTGTCACATTCTCACATCACAACTTGGCCAGGCATTCCCCAATCGATGGGCATCTATTTTGTTTCCAGGTCTTATCTCCCTGGCAAAAGTGTCACTATAAATATTTTAGTATATATGGAATCTTCCTTTTTATCATTGACCTTCTAGGGTATATTCCTAGCAGGGGAAATTCTGGGTCAAGGGGTTGTCACCATTCTACAGCTGAAGATCTTGAGACCCTGGAGAGGTTAAGTGACCTGACAGTAAGTAACGTAGTAAAAATCAAACCTAGATTTTTCAACTTCCAAGCCTCGTTCACTTTCCACTACAGTGCATTTCTTACTCCAGAAGTACTTAATGCATTGTTTCTATATTCAAGAATTTTATGGTGTGCAGATGAGCATACTAATTGTGAAATGTAAAGGAAAACAATGCTAAAGACTTCAGAAATCTGATGGATGTGATGCCTCACTCAGAGTATTTGAGAGTGGAGCTTGCTTCCTGCCTAACAGATGGCAGACAGCAGGTGCAGAATGAGGTATACACTTTCAGAAATGGACAATACATTTTGTTTCAGTTTGACTGGTTTCTGCAGAATAAGTAGTCAGTTATTTTGAATTATACAGTGGCAGTAACAATTGCAACAAAAAAACCAGATAATACCATCGTGGCGTTAACTGTCATTTAATTACCGCCAGCTATGGAAAGAAACAATGCATAGGAAAGAAGGATGCAAAACCAAGTAGCCTAGATTGCCCCAAACAAAGAATTTGTTACCAGAGAGGGTTCTATAGGATGGGTGAGGGAGCTATTGAGCTATAACAGTGGTGAAAAAAAAAAAGGAAGGAAGGAAGAAAAGAAAGGAGCCTCAATAAAATATTTAAATGAAGTAGGATGAGTGCCATTGTTGCAAGCAGCACTCCCTTGATGGAGTTAAGCATTGCCTGATGGGGAGAGCTTCATACACAAATCTGGATGAACAGGAATCCTGTCTTTTGTTTGCATTCACAGAAATGCTGATCATGACCAGCAGGTGGCAGTCTAAGACCTTCTGCAGGAAGCTATCCACTGAGCCTTTGAGATGAATCCAAAAGCATCAATTCCATACCTTTGCTGAAAAAGACAGTTACCAGTGTTCGTTTTGGCCTTATATTTATGAGATAATTATGGGGTGGTGGTGAAAACATTATGGTGAAGGCTAAGGTGACTGTTTCATAAGAAGCCTCTGTTTTCCTCTTGCTTAGAAATTTCTTAGTTCATGTTTTTCACATTTGTTTTCTAGTTCAAAGGAATTTTTTAAAAAAGAGTTTGAAAAAGGTCACCAGAATCCTACACATCGATCAAGGAAAGCACAATGTGCATTTCCTACTAATAAAAAATGCCTGCTCCTCTTGTCACTTTCTTCTCTACCAGACAACTCTCCAAACTGACTGGTTTGACATTTTCCAAGGTATGCTTCTCTGAAGAACACTTGTGCTGCACACATCTGAAGTTTTCTTGAGCAGCGTTCATATTGGGGAAGGTTTCATATTCCATATTGCATATGTGCAGTGCTTTAAACTTCCACAATTGCATATGCAGAAAATGGAGCATTTTAGATGGGCAAGTGAGCATTCAAATTCCAGGGGTCAGATATCAGATTTACATATTCAAGGAAGACCCTTGAAATCAATTAATAATAATGACAGCTAACATTTACAATGCCAGGCACTGTGTTAAGCACTTTACAATTATCATCTCATTTGATCCTCACAACAATCCTACAAGATAGATAAGATTATTATCCCTCTTTTACAGATGAAGAAACTGAAGCAAGCAGAGGTTAGGTGACTCACTCAAAGTGACACAAACAGTAAGTATCTTATACTGTATTTGAACTTAGGTCTTCCTAATTCCAGGCCTCATACTATATCTAGCTGCCTGCACTGTACTTATATGAAGAGTAGCATTGCAGTATTTTCTCCTCCTAATTTAAAGACATGACTTGTATTATTAGCTTAATAGCACAACTGGTTTATTACTTTGCCATTATTATAATTACTATATGTTAATTTACTGAATAGTTATCCAATAGTCCTGGCAAGGATTAGACTGGCTGTCTTGTGGGGGGGGGGGGTCCTACTGAATTCCTAAAGACCCTGGGGGTTATATTTCTTCCCAGTTTAGAAAGAGAATTA
>CM053585.1:500268391-500292000 GCA_028646515.1 Pseudochirops corinnae
TTCTCAAGGAAGTAGTGGCTAGAGCCTCTGACTCCAAGTTCAGCATTCTTTCCACTGCACAAAGTAAAAGTAAAGTGGATGACATTAGAAGCAAGGTAAAGAACAAAAAGTTTATTGAATGAATGAACAAATGGGGTTCTTTTCTTTATTAATTATCTTTTTCATTAATTAATTTATTACCTATTTAAGGATAAAAGGATGGGTAATACGTGTTCTCTGCCCTTAAAAAAGGTTACAATTTAGTAGGGAAGACTTTAAAATCTTCAGCTCAGCATCCATAACCATAACGAGAGACAGTATCTCATAAGTGCTAGATATTGTTGAGATAACTATCACTTGTGGTTGACCCTGCCTTCGCATCTCACTATGTCCCTTTGTTCTCAGAATAAGGACAAGGAACCACTCTGAGAAGCATTCAGAAGAGAGTGACCTTTCCTAGCACCAGGCTAGGACCCCAGGTTCCCAGGCCTTTGTTAGAGTTTTCACTGGAAGTTTCTTACTGACCATCAGATCACCATCCAAACAAGTTGCAAACTCTAGTGCTTATACTAGATGGTCCTCATAAACACCTGTAGCTTTCACTTCCATATGAAGTGATCAAGACAAGGCTGGAGGAAATTACATTTGATTGGGCCTTGAAAAGAGGCTAAGATTTTGGTGGGGGGAAATGGGCAAAGGGGCATCCTATATAAATGAAGTGGAGATAGTTGGGGAAATAATGACATCTCATCAGATGAAGGCAAGGCAAAATTACCTTTCAATCAGTAAGACTAGAATAAAATTATTTGGTAATAAGGTACCTAGTTACTCTTAATGAGTTTAACTTATCTTTACTAGATGACATGCAACCCTAAGGTAATGAAAGAATGGACAGATGTGAATATTGAACTGTCAGTGATTTTAGAAAAATCTTAGAAAGTGGAAGAGGTGCCACAGAATAGAATATGAACAAATGTCTAGATTTTTTTTTAAAAGGGGTTGAGGGTTAAAAAATTCTAGAATATATTGTTAAAGGTAGGTCTAGCATAATGACATTGAGAGACTATTGAGCTGAGTCCAATGGATTAGGGTCCCTCCTTGTTTTACAGTTACTCCCATTGAAATTTGTCAGTTGGGTTCAGTGCTAGAAAATCTGCCTCACATGGCAGCTTCCTTTTCTTATAGTCATTAATTGGTTAAGTCCCCTAACCCCTACTATGGTAATCTAGTTCTAGAGCAGTGGTTCTCAACCTTCCTAATGCCGTGACCCTTTAATACAGTTCTTCATATTGTGGTGACCTCCAACCATGAAATTATTTTCGTTGCTACTTCATAACTTTGCTACTGTTATGAATCATAATGTAAATATCTGATATGCAGGATGTATTTTCATTGTTACAAATTGACCGTAACCCACAGGTTGAGAACCGCTATTCTAGAGAGTAGTCTTTGGTGGATTACTCTAGGGATGTATGCTTGGAAAATGTTCAACATGTTAATCAATGACTTGAATGGAAGCAGAGATGTAATGGTTATCAAATTTGCAAATGACACCAATCTGGGATCTTGCCAAAAAGTCTCACCAGGTTACAATAATAGGTCAAATTTAACAAGGTGAAATTTAGTAGGGAGAGGAAATAAATGAAAACTGTGGAGTGGGAGATTATAAGGGAGATAGGCTCTCAAATTCCTTTCCAAAATCAATAATAATAACACCAAAGAGAATGAAAATGACTAAAAACCAAAATAATAAAAATTACAAAAAAAAGAAAATAAGCCAAAAATGCCATACAATTAAAAATATGTATAACTGAAACAAAGTAGATGAGGAAAAAAGAAAGAATGCAGAATACTTGAAGAGAAATTCTCCAATGTGTAAGTGATACATTTATATGCTTTAATCAAGAATTAACACTGGAAAAGCAATCATAAGAAATAAAAGTTTCTCTAACTTTAAAATCACATGAGGAATAGAAACTAGAATGAAAGGTGCTTAACAAAAATGAAGAGGAAATACGGAGAATATAGTAGGAGACTTGAAAAGATGATTAGAAACAGCTAGCCAAGACACACGTTGCAGAATAGATAACAGCTAACATTTTTATAGCACGTGCCTTGTGCTAAATGCTTTATTATCTCATTTGATCTCCACAACAACCCTGGGAGATAGACACTATTATCATCACCAGATGAGGAAACTGAGGCAAACAGGGTTTAGTGACTTGTCCAGGGTCACACAGCTAGTAAGTGTCTAAGGCTACATTTGAACTTGGGTCTTCCTGGCTCTTTGCTTCACCACCTAGCTGCCCTCCATATCACCCTACCTCCACTAAGGAAGCTCCAGTGGTTCTCTGTCATCTCCAAGATAAAATTCAAAATTCTGTGTTTATCATTCAAACTCCTGCATAACCCAGCCTCCTCCTATCTTTCCAGTCTCCTTACACCTTACTCCCTGCTGTGTATTCATCTATCTAGTGACACTGGCCTCCTTGCTGTTTCATGAACATCTCCCTACTTGGAGCATTCTCCCCCATGCCTGGGGTACATCTTTACCTTCTGCCTCCTCTGGCTTCCTTCAAGTCCCAACTGAAATCCTGCCTTCTACAGGAGACCGTTTCCAGCTCCTCTTAATTCTACTTCCATCTCTCTATTAGTCAGGTTCTACTTATCTTGTGTATAACTTGCTTTGTTTATATTTGTTTACATGTTCTCTCTCCCATTAGATTGTAAGCTCCTTGGGGCCATGACTGTCTTTTACCTTTTTGTATCTTCAGCATTTATTATGTGCCTAGCACATAGTAGGCACTTCATAAATATTGATTGCTTGCTGTGTTCTATAACACAAGCAGTATGGCCACGCATGTTCACATGTATATGTCCCATGAAAGATTCCCTCACATGCCTGCTCTTCTCACATATGTATTTGTGGAAGAGGGACCTCAAGGTTTATAATAGAACTGTTCTTTTGCTCTTGCATCATTTCCTTAGATGCCATTGTTGCAAACTCTATCCTCTGTATTGTAAAAGAAAACACTTTGATGGGTTCTCGTGAGTTGTGGATGGGAGAAAATTTTAACACATAAAGCACTTAGAAGCTAGGAGAGATGACAAAGGGCCCATTGGTGAGGACCACCCTGATTGTTACATGGAGAAATTTCAGAATGGAAATGATGTACTCTAGAAACTTTGATTGCATAACCATGAGGTTGTTTACAAGAGATACAGCATGATAACAGTGGAATGAAAGTAGTGTTCCTGGGTTCTAGTCCAGATTTTGCCACTAACTAGCTCTGCAACATTTGGGGAAATATCTGTGGGTCTCAGTTTTTTCATGAGAGTTTTGTGATAGATGACTTCTACTGGCTTGTAATTTCTTTTCTTTTCTTTATTTAAATGAGCCAAATAATTTTGATGCTTACTGCTTTTTAGTATAGTTTGAGATCTGGTGGTACCTCTAGGTTCTCTTGCGGCTTTTTTTTTCTGTCCTATGAGAGTCTTTAACTTTTGTTCCTCCGGTTAGATTGTTATTATTTTCATTGCCATATAATATAATCATTTTATTGTGTGAAATGGCACTGAATAAGTCAATTTGTAGTGTTGCCATTTTTGCTAAATTTACATAATCTGGGACAGCTAGATGGCACAGTGAATAGAGCACTAAGTTCAAATCTGGCCTCAGACACTTGGCACTTACTGGCTGTATGACCTTGGGCAAGTAACTTAGTCCCAACTGCCTTGCCTTCCCCTCTGAAAAAAAAAATCTACATTATCTCCCCAAGAACAATTAATATTTCTCTGTTTAGATTTACAGCAGTTCTCAACCTGTGGGTTATGTTCAATTTGAAAAACCATCCTGCATATCAGATATTTACATTACAATTCATAACAGTAGCAAAATTACAGTTATGAAGTAGCAACAAAAATAATTTTATGGTTGGGGATTACTACAACATGAGGAACTGTATTAAAGGGTCACGGCATTAGGAAGGTTGAGAACCACTGGTTTAGAAGGAAAGCTATGGCAAATCTGGACATCATGCTAAATAGCAGAGACATCACCTTGCTGACAAAGGTCCATATAGTCAAAGTTATGGTTTTTCTCATGGCAATGTATGACCTACAATTGAACTATAAGGAAAACTGAGCCCCACAGAATTAACGCTTTCAAATTGTGGTGCTAGAGAAGAGTTTTGAAAGCCCCTTGGACAGCTAGGAGATCAAATCAGTCAATACTTAAAGAAATTAATTCAGGCCATTCACTCAGTCACATACTGAAGCTGAAGCTTAAATACTTTGACCCTATGATGAGAAGATGGGACTCATTGGGAAGTGACCCTGATGTTGGGAAAGATTGAAGGCAAAGGAAAAAAGGATGATAGAGGATGAGATGGATAGATAGTGTCATGGAAACAACAGCCATGAACTTGGACAGACTTCAGAAGATAGGAGAGGACAGAAGGGCCTGGCATGGTATGGTCTATGGGGTCATGAAGAGTCGGACACAACTCAATGACCAAACAACAACAAAAACCATGTAGATCTATCTTTATCTCTGCAAAGAATGCTTTATAGGCAGCTTAAGATAGTTTCCATGTGTGTCTTGATATAGATTCCCAAGTATTTTGTATATTTTATAGTTATTTTGAATAGAATTCATCTTTCCTTCTCTTTCTCCTAGGATTGGTTGAGAATATGTAGAATACTGATGATTTATTGTAGATATATTTTGTGTCTTCCAAATCTAGTAAATTTATTGTCAATTAATTTTAGTTGACACTTTGATATCCTCTAGCTAGATCATTATATCATCTACAAAAAGTGATAGTTCTATTTCTTTGCCTTATGTTTATTCTCTCCGTTTTTCTTTGTCTTATTGCTATAGCTATTATTTCTAGCACTATCCTAAATAACAGGTGAAAATAAGCATCCATCCTTTATACCTGATCTTACCAAAAAGGTCCCCAGTCTTTCACCTTTGCATATCATGTTTACTCTTGGTTTTAGGTAGATACTTCTTACCATAATAAAGAAAAAGTCCATTTATTCCTATGTTTTCTAAAATTTTTTTAATGTTGGATTTGGTCAAAAGGCTTTTTAAAAAATATAATCATGTGGTTTTATTAGTTTTGTTATTTATATGCAATATTATATTTTTAATTTTTCTTATATCTAACAAATTCTGCATTCTTGTTATAAATCCAAACTGGTCATAGTGTATTATCTTTTTTATTATATCACTGTAGCCAATTTGATAATATTTTATTTAATATTTTTATGTCAATGTTCATTAAGGATAACATCTTATAATTTGCTATCTCTGCTTTGTCTCTCCCTGGTTTAGGTAAGAAGATAAGAATTTTTAACATAGAAAGAGGTGGGGAGAGTTCCTTCTTTTGTCTCAGTTTCTTAATGTATAAAATAATGAAGTTAAACTGTATGATCTCTTAGGTGCTTTCCAGTTTAAATCCTCTGATTTACATACCCTTTACTTTGATCACAAAAATTTATTTATGCATATGGAATCCTCCCCCCCCCCCTTTTTTTGGTCTTTTTTTTTTTTTAGAGGGGGAAAGGCAGGGCAATTGGGGTTAAGTGACTTGCCCGAGGTTGCATAGCTAGTAAGTGTTAAGTGTCTGAGGCTGGATTTGAACACAGGTCTTCTTGACTTCAGGGCAGGTGCTTTATTCACTGTACCACCTAGCTGCCCCTGGAATGCCCCTTTAAAGAGGACAATTTTAAGACTTACCACCATGGAATGCATCCCACCCTCTTGTATTTCCCCTGCCTCTTCCTGGCTAGGGCCAGCCATCCAACCCAGAATCACTGGGTAGAGAGTAAAGACTTGCTGCTACTGAGATGCTCTTCTCTCTTGTCTTCCCCTTTGCCTGGGCTTCTTGACAGCTCACAAGGCTTAGAAGAGGTAAGAAGTAACAAATATATTCCTTTCAACTAGGTGGTGGATGACCAGGTCCTACCAACTGCCATATCCCTGCTCCTAAGCTCCTTCAGACTCCTCCCTCTGCCCTGCCTCTGTGCCCTGTAGTCCTCCAGCACTATAGTCACGTTTGGGACCTCTGGCCTTTGCCATCTACCTTATTACCAATTTGCCTTCGAGACTTTCCCATCTAGAGACAATCCATAATTATCTGAATATAATAAAGAACATCTCTACCTAAAGACAATAACAGTATGAGCTCCTAGAAAACAAGTACTGTCATGCCTTTTATATTTGTGTCCCTGGCACTTAGCGTGATACTTGGCATATAGCAAGCATCTAATCAGTACTTTTTCATTCATTCTTCCTTTATTCCCTCTGAACCAAATTTCAGAAAAAAGCTTTTCTTGCTTCCCTCCCCTAAACTATCACTTTTATCTCCAACAGCACTGAGGGAACCTCTTCTATTCTGGACCTTCAAGTACTTAGGGAATTGTGTGAGTGATTCTGTAAAGTATGGAATCTCAGAGGCCACCCAGCCTGTTGGTGGTGGTGTTTGTCCTTGGCCACTTAGGCTAAATTAAACCTAAATGAGAATGTTCTCTATGACATTACTGAAAGTGCTCATCCAGCCCCCACTTGTAGAACTCCTGTGCAGAAAACCCACTGCCTCTTGAGGAAACCTATTCCATTTTGGGGTGGTTCTAATAGTTTTCCTTTAAGAAGTCTTCCCTGATTCTTCAATGTATATGTTCTCCTGCCCATCCTGGAAATCATTATGTATTTATTGTATATATACCATGTATTTACTTATTTGTAAACATGTTGACTGTCCCCCCTGAACTCCATAGTAGAATTGAAAGTCCTTGATAATCAGAAACTGCTTTGTATCCTCACTTTTGTCTTTGTAACTCCTGTGCCTAGCACAATGCTTGACACATAGTAGGCACTTAGTAAGTATTAGTTGCTTGATTGATTAGAAAGTTGTTCCTGACATCAAGCCTAAAAATCAAATTCTCTAGTACTTTCAGCCATTGCTCCTAAGATCTGTCTTCTAGAGGTGGGCAGAACAGTTATCAACCCCCTCCTCCATGAAAGCTTCTTCAAATACTGGGAGAAAGCAATAATGTCCTTGCACCGAGTCTTCTCTCCTCCATGTTAACCGTCTACTTTAACAGTCTTCATTTAGCATATTCTCCAATTCCATCATCATACTAGTCACCCTCTAATGGACTCTCTGAAGGTTGTCAGAATCCTTCCTGAAACATGGAGCTTGGAACTAAACATAACACTCTGGATGAGGTCTGACCAGGACTCATTGTGTTAGCTGACCCTGTGTTTTCCTTTTGGAGATCCAAGAGTGCCTTGAATCCACGTATGTCAGAGAGCCTGTATAAACCAGGTAGATAGCAAATCACTTAACTTCTCCAGGACTCCATTTCATCAGCTGTAAAATGAGCTTGTTGGAATAGATGGTCTCCTAAGTCTCTTCTAGCTCTAATGATCTAGGAGTCTGTGATATTTTTGGACAAGATCCAAGGGAAGTCAGCATGCCATAGTCATAGTAAGATTTTCCTAGTATGACTGCAAAAATCAGCTATGTCAGTGGAAAATTAGTTTAAACCAGATAGCAAAACTTTGTTTAAAATCTCAGAATTTTATGGATGTTCACATTAAACAATAACCAACTTTCAATCATCTTATATGTTTATAATGATTTTCCAACATTAACATGGTTTTTATAGGTGTAAAATGCTGGAGTTTTTATTTGGGTTCTTAAATCTGTGCTAAGTAGGTATGACCATCTGTCAGGAGTGTTATAGAGGAGATTCCCAAATTGAGTAAGGTTGGACCAGATGCCTTCTAAATTCCCTTCCAAAACAAAGATTCTCTAATTTTACGTGGTCACCATGGCTAAATAGCAAAGAAGAAGGTAGCTGTGCTGTATATACTCTACCACCATTCTACTGGTGCCATCATTATGCCACCATTTCTCTGCTCTATGAGACCAACTGTTATGATCATTCCTGACTTTTCACCCAACTCAGCACCCTAACACCCATTCCCAGCTTTACTGCCACTCAGTTTTTTTTCTTTCTTTCTGGGACACAAGTGACTCATGGAGGAGAACTACGTAGACTAGGACAGATTGACCTTGGTGTGTCTGGGATTATGTAAACTTGGGGTCAAAAATAGCCTGTTCTAGTCAGTCCTCTAGGCAAAATAACTGGTCCATATTTCAAGTCTAAACTAGTTTAGTTAGATTTCGTTTTCAGGAAGCCTTTCTTTCAACACAGAATAATTGTTATATAGTTGATATGAAGTCGTTTTTTCCACTCTTTAAATTCCTGTCAAAGCATAAGAGCCAGCGAAAGTCTTTTTAGTGGAATAAATTTAAATTCCAAGCCTCCAAGCAAAATTTTGGAAAAGACCTTTCTGTTTCCAATTCCTTCCCTCCCCCTGCCCCCCATATGTTCTCTCCTCTTTCTTCTGTTATCCTGGACCTCTCTGACTCATCTGGTTCAACTTTTTTACTTTTTCTGTTGAGTTCTGTGCAATGTTGAAAGCAAAATAGTATGCCATATCACTGTTTTCTAGGAAGGACTAAAGCCATCTGACTCCCTTTTTAATGACCTATTATTTGTCTTGCACCAGATCCTCATGGCTTTTCATCTATCTATCTATCTATATTTCTTTCTTTCTTCTTTCATTCTTTCATTCATTCATTTCTTTCTTTCTTTCTTTCTTTTTTCTTTCTTTCATCTTCTAGCCATCAATCTATCTGTCTTTCCATCTATTCATCTGTCCTATCATCTATCTATTCAGTCAATTATCTATTCTAGCTGTCTTTTATCGTCTGTTATATGTCTATCCATCCATTTGTCTATCTATCCCATCTATTCATCTATCTATCCTATCTATCATCCATTTATTTTACCTATATATTGTCTATCTGTCTTGTCATTCATTCATTTATTTAAAAAAAAAGTCTTTTGGTGCCCTTTTAAATTATTTATTTAGCAAATTCTCCCAGTTTGCCAGATCTTTGTGTCCATGAAAAGTGCTCATGAAAATGGAATATTATCACAGTGAATATAAGGAGTTCAAAGAAATATGGGAAGTTTGAATGAACTGAGGCAAAAGAAAACAAGTTGGGGAAGTCATATATGTGATATAGATGAAAATAAAACTAAAATAAATCAATAGCAGTGTGATTATAATGACCAGACTAGAAAGGATCCCCAGAAAGGATCTGAAGAAATGTTCTTGCCTCCCCTTATTGCAGCAGTAGGTACTATGGGTGTGGTATATTGCACATACTGTTATATACAGTTACTGTGACGGTTGGTTTTGTTCAACTGCTTCTCCCCTGTCCCCTACCTCCTCTTTTTAATCTTTGTTATAAAGGAAAGTTTACTAGTGAAGAGAGAAAGGTAAGATAGATTTGGAAATTAATGTGATATAAAAATGAAAAACATTTTGAATATTTTGGTATGTCTGTATGGAGCCTTTCTTTTTGTCTCTGATAGCCTGAGAGCAGTGAGCTCTCAGCTCTCTGGGTCAAAGGGTAGGAAGAATTTAGTCACTTTTCTTACATAATTCCAAATTGTTTTTCAGAATAGTTGGAATAATTCACAGCTCTACCAAGAGTATTTTCGCATGCATGTATTCCCTGCAGCCACAACAACTTTGGCTATTTCTGTCTTTTCTCATGTTTGCAAAGTTGCTAGTTGAGAGGTGAAATTCCAGAATTGTTTTAATTTGCATTTCGCCTGTGATCACTGATGTGGAGCAGTCTTTCATATGACTGTTGAAAGCTTGCAATTCATCTTTTGCAAACTGTTAGTATCCTTGACCACCTATCTAGAGGGAAATGGTCATTTATCACTTCTTCCTTAGACTTTTGTGAAGTATCCTAACTGGTCTCTTTTCTACCAGATTCTGTAGTCTCCCATCCATCCTTCACAGAGCTGTGAACATAAGCTTTCTTAGGGAATCGATTTGACCTACTTAAAATCCCTCAGTTGCTCTTTATTGCCTCTGTGATAAAATGCAAACTCCTAAGGTTGGTATTTAAGGTACTGAAGTACAGCACCAGGCAAAGAGCCATTTGAGCTAAGCAAGGGAGCAACGTCATCGGTCACTGATGCTTCACTCTGAAAGAAACTTGGCCAAGATTCTTTGAAGTAAGAAAAGGACTCAGAAGGTCAGGAATTATAAGGTAGTTCTCAGCCCTACAACTTCCCTCTATGTATGCCTCATGTCCTTTGCATTTCAAATTTAAGTCCATGCTCCCCATGTGAAACTCATTATGTATAGGGGGAGGGGGACAGTGTGCCCCTGGTTTGGGGCATTGCATTGTAGCTACTTTCCTTGGGATAGCTTCCCAGTAAACCTTTGTAATATCTTCTCGGTAAATACCATCTTCAATGTCAACCAGTTAATTGATATGGGAAACACATTAGATGGGGACTTATGAATGACAATACTAGAAACCCCAACCCATTAGTGTTATCCCCAAGACCTAGATGGGCCAAGTAGTCGTTGTCTTCTGGGACTCTAACCTTCCTAATTCTAGGAATCTAGTTCATTGTGAATTGGGAAAGAGAGCCCAGAGATTCCCTTGTTTTTACTTATCTGTGTTCCTATGATGCTTAAGTAGCTGTAACTCAGACCTGACCACACAAAATATTATTGACATGTCTGTGAATTTCTCATTCAGTAGAATGTAAATTCCTTGATGTCAGAGATTATTTCATTTTAGTTTTTGTATTCTCAGAGTTTAGCACAGTACTCTAGGGTAGTATGTCCTTAATAAATATTTGTTGAATAAAATGAATTTAAACTGCCGACCACCCCCCTCTGCCTTCCTTTTCCTTATTTATCAGCTTTAAACCCTGCTGCATGTGTTCCTTTGCAATTCATAATAAATTGAAGCTATGCTCTTTTTTTTCTGCTCCCCTCTCTTAATAGGTCCTCTGTATTGTGGAGGTGGTTAGAGTGGAATGCAGACCCCTGAGACTCTAATTATATCCCTTTCCTGCCAACTACTTGTTAGACTGTGAGTTCTCAAATGGCCATGAGTCTTTCATTATTATAAGAATTCTTATACTTTCTTCCTCACAGAATTCTTGTGAGGAGAGCGCTTTACAGACTTTACAGCACTATGTAAATATGAGTATATAGCAATAGTAGTAGTAACAACAAACAAGAAAAACATTAATTATTATTATCATTGAGAAGATGCAAGAGATAATGAATAGTGTGCTGGTCTTGAAGTCTGTAAAAAATCATTTATTAAGTGTTTACTATATGCCAGACACTTTTCTAAACTCTAGAGATACAATGAAAGGCAAGAAAAAAAAAACAAAACCATGTTGCTGCCCTTGAGGAGCTTAAATTTTAATGGGAAAGACAACATATAAAAATTATTAACGTGCAAGAAATGTGCAGAGTAAATAGAAGGTAATCTTCAAGGGGAGGGACTGGGGAGAGGGAGAGTGTTAGGAGGTGATGGGAAAAGGCTTCCTGTAGAAGGTGGTATCTGAACTGAATCTTGGAGGAAGCCAAAGAAGCTAAGAAGGAGAAGAGGAAGAAATGGAGAGGAAGAATATTCCGGGAATGAAAAAGGGCCAGTAAAAAGTTACAAAGTTACAAGATCTGACTTTTGTCTAGACACTGGACTTTGATGGCTGGAGGAGATAGTGAGGCTGATGACTTTGCACAGGTCTGCCTCACTGAAATCCAATTCACAAGCAAGTCAAGACACCCTGCTGAGGTCATTGGTCCTATTCTAGAATGAAGGAGAAACAACAATAACAAAGTCAGGAGATGGAATGTTTTGTTTAAGAAACGATGAGTAAATCTATGTAGTAGGATTATAGAGTTCCTCAGTGGTAGTGAAGTATAAGAAAATTGGAAAGATATGAAGGCACCAGACTGTTAAGGGCTTTAAATGTTTAACAGAGGATGATCTGGTTTCAAATCTTACCCCTTTCACTTTGGAGGCACTGTAGTACAGAGGAAATTGTACACTCGAAAGAATCAGAGGACCTGTGCTCCAATCCCACCCCTGATGGTGTGTATGTCCTTGGTCAGATCTCTTAGCTTCCCTGGGCCTCGGCTTTCCCATCTGTGAAATGAGAAACCCAGCCTAGATGACCTCTGAGGCCCCTTTCATAGTATGATATGATATTCTAGTATTGACATTCACACAGTTCCATCCACAATAACTGATTTTTACGTGGTACTTTCAGGTTTATAAAAATGCTTTACATAAATTATTCTATTTTCTTCTATTAGAACAAACCTGAATTTGGGGCTATGATTATCTCCATTTTACAGATGGGGAAACGAAGGCTAAGAAAGGCACTTCATTCTGGGAGGTCTTTCCTGGTGTTCCCTTCTGCTAGTACCTTCACCTCCAAGGCTGACTTGTAATTGATTTGTATATTTCTTTTATATTTTGTTTCTCTCATTAGAATGTAATCTTCTTACTTTTATCCTCCTATCCCCAGTGCTAAGCACAATGCCTGACATCTACCAGATGCTTAGTAAATTCTTATTGATTGTTCAAGATCCATAGATACCTTCTCACTTACTGAGGGTTATCTACAATGATGGCAAAGGAATTTCTTTATTCTCCAACAAGGGTTAACATTCAGCTTCCCACAGTGGGGTGCCTTTGCTCTTATATAGGATCACCAAGCTCTGTTTCCTAATGTTTTGAATAGGAATTCAGAAACATTGGCCAACCATTCCAAAGCATTTTGAAAAAATGCAAAGGAACCTGGTCAGTTTTTGAATACTCAGGATAAATATGAAATTTTACCCTCCAATTTCACCATTAAGTGGAATTTGAGTGTGACTTTTATCCCATTCAAGCAAGCATACTTTCGCATTGTTCCTGTTCAATGGCGCTACTGGCCTCAGCTTGGTGACCAAAATTACAGAAGGCCACCTCACTCCAATATTTAGATTGCTCTGTGTGAAGGAAACTTACCATTTCATTCTCTCAACAAGCCAACTTGGCCCCATTGTGGGAAGCTCATTAATTTCAAATGGAAAATAAACAGCTCAGAAAAGGATGGGTGGGATTTTGTCTTCCTCTTTTTCCTGTAAATTAGAGGAAAATGTGTTTTGGCTGAAAGAGGGCTTGGCAAGAGATTCAGCTCTCTAAAGGAAAGCCAGTATTAAGAGCAGATTGGTTATGGCACCTCTGAAAGCAAAACCTCCCAGTATATAACAGTAAATGGTACACGTCTGCATTTGATTTGTTCCACATTTTTATAACAGACAGTTTTCTCTGATGCTTATGTCATAAGAGGGATTTCCATTAGACAAGTGTTCCCCAGGCAGTGGCTTATGGACCAAAAGCAGCTGGGTACTAGGTTCCATTGGCCCACCCGGCTTCTTTTCTCCTTGTACTGGCTCTTTGTGCTTCTCTCCCTCTGCTGTATCCAATTCTGAATTTATATATATATACATATATATATATGTATGTATGTATATATGCATATATATACATGGTCTGGGTCAATATAGTGAATGGCTCTACTGAGGAAATTTAGAAAAGGAAAATTAAGAAATTTCACTATTCAGGATAGTAATAATAAAAATAGAACCTAAAATTAATTAATGGCAAACTATATAATCTAAAGAGAAGCAAATTAATTACACACAAGCTAGCTAAGTCTGCAAATGAAGCTTTTTTTCACTTTCCCCCATAATATTTTCTCTGTACTCTTTTTCTTTTCTCATATTTCTTCTTTTCTTTCCAATTTTTTTCTCTCCTTTATTCCTTATACTTACTGTCTATGTCAGCCTGATCCTGCCCCATAACTTTACTCCCACTGTAGTCCATAATAAAGGTATACATCTGTGAGAAATAGTCCTGACCCCTAAATGTCATCATTCCAGAAGGAAAACGGGTATGTAGGCACCACAGATCATGGGGCTGTTATTCCAACTACAATCACCTAGAGATTCCTGTGCAAGTTTTCATGATTGTGATCCTTCTATTTTTCCCTATTGGCTATTTATGGTAGGCACAGAGAACATTTCCCATGATGAATGGATATGTTTCATTCAGATTACATTTGCAACTTACAAAGTCACTTTCATATTTGAATGGATTACTTTACACCTTATAAAGCATATAAAACTTTGAGTACATTCATTTACATCTCATAGAAGATCTGAGACCTTTAAAAGCTCATTTATATGCAAAAAAGTCATGAAAATAGGAGAGCAAATAGTAGAAATAATAAACTTGATGCCAAAGCATAAATTTCCCTCTTCCCTTTTCCCCACACATTCATTTGTGTGAACCAAAAAGAGAAACAGTTTTAGAGGCTGTAGAATATTGAGCTCCAGAGCTGTTATTAGGCAAGTGGCCATTCCTTGGTACGGCCTAGCCTGCAAAGGGGAAGATTTAGGAAATATAATTGGATGATCACCATAAAAGGTGAGGTCTTTTACCACAGGGATAAATTGTTGAATAGGGAGGCTAAAGTCCAAAGCTTGCCAATAGGATCCTCCTCCACCATCTCCCATATCCTATCAGGAAGACAGCAGGCCTCAGAGTTAAGGGGGAGCTGAACTGGGGAGGTTTCTGCTAGTCCTAATTACCCTAAGACCCTAGGGAGCAAGTTAATTTTTCTTGCTCTTTCTGAAAAAACTGTATCCTAGCCAGGAAGTGCAGCTGAGCTTTAATCTGAAGGTGATAGAGATTATGTTTGCCCAATGAAGTCAGTGTGAATGAGTCCGTAGAATAATAGGATCAAATATTTAAAATTGGTAGAGATCTTAGATGTCACTAAATCCACATAGCTAGTAAGTGGATGAAGCAAATTTCAAGCCCAGGTCTTCCTAAGTAGGTCCTGCAGTGACCATTGGTATAATGGTCATGATGAAAATTCACAGACATGTGAATGTCTGCCTAGGCTAGCCTTGTCAGTTATTAGAAGTCTGTTTTTTAAAGTTTTAGTTTATTTTAATTTATTTTTAACATTCATTTTTAAAAATTTTGAGTTCCCAATTCTCACTGTCTCTCCAGTCCCTTCTCCATGCATTGAGAAGGCAAGCAATAATTGATCAGTTATACATGTGAAATAAAGCAAAACATATTTCCTTATTAGCTATATTGCAAAAAAAAGCGACAAGAAAAATAAAGAGAAAAAATTGTGCTTCATTTTGCACTCAGGGTTTATCAGTTCTCTTTTGAAGAAGATAGCATTTTTCACCATGAGTCCTTTAGAATTGTCTTGGATCATTGTCTTTTTTTTTTTTTTTTCCGAGTTCATCAGTTATTTATTTGTATACGGATAGTATTTTCCTTCTCGGGTCCTATGTACTTGTCTTGGATCATTGCGTTGCTGAGAAGAGCTGAGTCATTCAGAGCTGGTCATCATACAATGTTGCTAGTACTGTGTACAGTGTTTTCCTGGTCCTGTTCATTTCATTTCATTTCATTTCATATCAGTTCATACAAGTCTTCCCAGGTTTTTCTGAAATCTACCTGTTCATTATTTCTTATTGCTCAATAGTATTTGGATCATTGTCTTGATCAGAGTAGTTAAGTCTTTCACAGTGGGTCGCGGTTATAATATTGCTGTTACTGTATGTAATGTTCTCCTGGTTCTGCTCACTTCACTTTGTATCAATTCATATACATCTCCCTAGGTTTTTCTGACCATCTTGCTCATCATTTCTTATAGCACAATAGTGTTCCATCACAGTCATATACCATAACTTGTTCAGCCATTCCCTAATTAATGGACATCCCCTGAATTTCCAATTCTTCTTTGCCACAAAAAGAACTACTGTAAATATTTTTTGTACATATAGGTCCTTTCCCCTTTTTCCTGCTGTCTTTAGATTACAGACCTATTAGTGGTATTTTAGGGTCAAAGGTTATGTGCAGCTTTATAGCCCTTTGGCTACAAATAGTTCCAAATTGTTCTCCACAATGGTTGTACCACTTCAAAATTCTACCAACAGTGCATTAATGTTTCTATTTTTCTTCATCCCCTTCAGCATTTATTTTTCTTTTTCTGTTAATGTTAGCCAATCTGATAGGTATAAGGTGATACCTCTGAATAGTATTAATTTATGTTTCCTTAATCAGTAGTGATTTAGACCAATTTTTCATGCAACTATTGGTAGCCTTGATTTTTTTCTTCTGAAGACTTCCTGTTCATATCCATTGACCATTTATCAATTGAGGAATGACTCTTATTTTTATAAATTTGATTTAATTCCCTATATATTTGGGAAATGAGTCCTTTATCAGAAAAGCTTACTGTAATTCCCCCACCCACCCACCCCCAACCCCATTTTACTTCTTTATTTCTAATTTTGGTTGCATTGATTTCATTTGTCAAAAGTCTTCTATTAAAAACAATTGCCTTAGGAAGGGATTATACCCCAAATATCTTAGTCAAACTCGAAGAAAAACCCAACTCGTGATGAGAGATGTAGAAGAAGACACAGAGAACTGAAGGGGAGAGTATGAGGGTTACATGAAGCTGGCAGAGTAAAAGCTTGGACAAAGACAGGTCTCTGGGAGAGAAACTATTTGAACTAATTGAATATGGAGAGTTTGGGGAGATAGAGAATCTGTGTTGCTGAAAACCTCCCCATTGGACTACAGGAACCACCTCCCCCCCAAGATAGTAATACTCTGTCTCCTTTTTCCATTTGACTGCTTTGTAGATGCCTGCACCCTTTCCTTCTGGGTATGGGGAAAGTCAGTTTACTTTTATTTATGTAGACATTTACTTTGATTTTATAAAGGATATTAACCACAGTACTTTGTTAGAATTTGTGCACTTATAGAAATGCAATTGGGAGAAATCAATTGAGGGGAAAGCATCCACAGAGAAGAGAGGGATAGATCTAACACTAGGGTGTTTTGCCAGAGTGTTATCCCTGGATGGGATCTCGAAGCTGGAGAGAGACAGAGACAGAGAGAAGTAGAAATTCTTTGATATTACTCCTCAGAGCAAAGAAAGAGTGTTTATGTTGGGAAACCCAAATAAATAATGAGTCAGTAGCAGGATGAGGGGGGAGATAGCTAGGAGTGATTAAACTACTTTGATAATCATGATATTCCATGCCTACTACACCAACATAAAAATCATTTAGAACAACACACTATAAGATTTCTGGTTCACAGACATGCTAACAATGCCTGTATAATAAAGTCTGAGACATATCTAATACTTTTTAAAATTTATAAAAGAACTCTTTTTGTTTGTCTTTGTTGTCTTAAATTAACATGGCAAGTTTGATCTCTAAAAATAATTATTCCCCAGAGCATGTTACAATTCTTGCATGTATGGGTTGTCCTATGTCTTACTGAGGTCCCTTCCAACTCTTAGATTCTACAATTCTGTGATCATTAATGTGTTCAAGTGTCATGGCCAGTAACATCTGTGAAGTGCAGTGGGGAATCCAGGGAGGAAAGGCAAACTAGAAGTGGAGCCAGAGACCTACAGCAATACCAGTTTGGGTGAGGGAAGATAGATGAAGAAGTATTGAATAAGGAGCCACTATGGACACAGTTTATTAACCAAGGCTAATCCAGGAGCATGGGATATCAGATGGCATCTCCGGATCTGAATCTGGAATATTGCTTTGGGCATTCACTCAGTACTCAAGGTCAGGGACTGTTTTGTGTTTTGTTTTCGTACCCTTAGCACCTGGAACCATGCCTTGAATATAGTAGGCACTCAATAATTGCTAATTGAATTGTACTGGATTGGAATTAACCAGTCTTTTAAACTAGCTGGACCTATGTGACCCAGATTGACCAAAACTACTTAGCTGAGTACTGACAGTAAGATGTTTAAAACATTTTTTGCCTTGAGAAAACTTACTTGGACTTTATCATCGAGCTAGTTTATGACATAAATGTGATGGGAGCAATATTCTATAATCCTATTCCCCGTGCAAGGTAGGCTAAGTTTTCCTTAAAATGTATTGAATTATCTTCAAGATGAAATTGGCTCAAGGGACCAAAAGCTTGGACTAGAACATCTCTCTGCCATGCTGACCCCCTTCTCTCATTGATGAGTTCCTCTCAGAGTCTCCATTTTGAGGAAGGAGCCAGGCTTGCCATCCTTCATTCCCCTCCTGGAATTGCATCTGACTTTCTTGACTTCAACAACATACCTCAACTGCCTTGGCTCCTGGGGTCTCTTTGTCCTAAAACATGCACACATAAGTCCCTGTGACCTCCTCATCCCTTAGCCATTCCAGGCCCTAAATTTCTCCTGAGGCCTCCACTCTGAAGAGGGTCCCAGGCCGGTAAAGTAATCCTTCATTCTCCTCCCAGCTTTGATCTGACTTTGATGTTATACCTCCACACATGGGTACCTTCCCCTCTCAACACCCTCCTGCTTCTCAGCTCCCTTTTCTGTGTTGTTGTCTTCCCTCCTTCTAGTATAAGCTACTTAAGAGTGGGGACTTCTTTCTTTATTATATTTGTATCTTCAGGACTTAGCATGATACCTGGTTCACAGTAAGCCTTACTAAAGATTTAATGCCTCATGAACATAATTTTTTGGTGTCCTGAGTACGAAACATCCATGAGGTTCTCCAGGTGGTCTCTAATGATGACAGGCAGACCACCTTGGCACCTTAGAGTCAGGAGAATTTCACTGAGCTGAATCAACTCACACTATCCTCAATGCTAATTGTTATTGAATAGCCTTCTCCTACTATGGCTAAGTAAACTTCTTTTTTTAAACTCTGGAATGACCTCCTAGTCTCCTTTTATGCTAAATTCAGACTTAAACTACCAAAGGACCAGCCTGAGTCAGGCCTGGACCAGGACAACAAGAGACTTGGTCATCTAATTTTATCCCTTATTGACGGAATATAATTATTCATTGTGGAATGTATTTCTGCTTCAAGTATAAGTTAGAGTAGGTTACTTTGGAGATGAGGAGGGAAAAGAAGGGAAGAGATGTTTAGTAAGTACCTGTCATGTGCCAAGCACTCTGCTAAGTGCTTAATAAGTATTATCTCATTTGATTCTTACAACTTGTGAAGTAGGACTGGAGGAGACTGAGGAGTCAGAGGTTGTGACTTGCCCAGGGTCACATAAGTAGGGAGGGGCACTGGGTTCCAGGGCCAGCATTCTCTCCTGCACTACCTTGCTGCCTCTATGTCTATTCTGATTCTAATAGTTTATGCCAGAAGTGTCCAACACACCTGCCTGCCTTCAACCCTCCTAAGTGTGGCCCAAACCAGATCAAAATATAATTGGGAAATATTTAACAAAATAAATAAAAATACAAGAGAACACAGATACTGCTAGCATATGATTTTTTAGGTCTGCCAGGATCCTTATGTTCAGTTCGTTGTTATTTTTCAGTTATTTCAGTCATGTCAGACTCTTTGTGACCCCATTTGGAATTTTCTTGGGAAAATACTGAAGTGGTTTACCATTTTCTTCTCCAGCTCATTTTAGAGATGAGCAAGCTCTAAGACAAACAGGGTTAAGTGACTTACCCAGGGTCACACAGTTAGTGTCTGAGGACAGATTTGAACTCAGGAAGATGAGTCTTCCTGACCCAAGGCCCTGTACTCTATCCACTGTACCCGCTAACTGCTCCCTTTTGAATTTGATCCCATTGGTCTATGCTATTGTGTTAAGAAAAACTCTTGAATCTGAAAGACAGCTCTCCTCCAGGCTCTCTATGCTCAAAGAAGACTCTTGCTTGGAGATTCCTGAAGGGGGTCTCCTATTTGAAAAGTCCCCAAAGGTGGCCTTGCACAAACTGGAGCCCCCTATCACTGATTCTGCCTTACCCTTCACAAAAGGACCTTAATCTCTCCCAATAAGTAGAGTCCCATACCAAAGGGCTTTGGTTACATGTCAAAATTTATTTGGGCACTTGACAAAAGAAGAAAAAATGGATGCAGGCATCAATCAGGAATTGCTTCATCAACTGAATGAAGTGAATTCTATTAATCTCAAACGTATCTTTTATTTTCTTTGAACGCAATAATAAAGAGAATAAAGCTGTGGAAGAAGTAATTCTTGTGAGTCATCTTGTGAGGCCCATCCATAAAGCAAGCTAAGGACACTCAAATAAACAATGTGACCACAGAACTTTTCTTTCTGAAAAGTTAACTCACATATAAGAAGAATATGTTATTTTCATTTTGAATCTGTGTTGTTTTTTCTGTTTGTTTTTCAGGCTTGCATAAGAAAATATCACCATTTCATAAGAGACTGTCAATGATATCATTGTGGCATCCATCATTTGCACAAATATTTTTTCCCACAGCCCGAGGTCTGGCTTTATTGTAAATTGTTTTTAAAGGACTCAATCCAAATTTAATGCAGTTTGCCATTTGTCTATTTCCCAGAGGCCTCTGACTAATGAGGATATATTTGTAAAGCACCCTTCAGAGTATAGAGGAGAAAAATATTATAGGAATGCAAAGTAGCATAAACACTAAAAACTTAGTTCTTTTTATCTGGAAGAAATGCTTTTCTTGTTGTGTCATAGAAGTTTTGGGAATTAGGTTTGCTTACATTAAACTTCAAAGGTACAATATTTCCTAAATCCTTCTTATCCTTTCAGTCTTGTATTATGGTAAATAGATCAATACCCATATTACTCAATAAGTGATCAAATTTATTATTTAAAATAAACATTTTATTGATATTTTTTTTTATATCACCCACATTTCCCAATGTATTTCCCGTTCCCTTCCCAGAGGTCTCTCCCCATAACAAATTTAATAATCTGCCGCAGAGTAGCAAGGATAAAGCATGAGTCTTTCATCTGAAGGGGGCTTCAGGGTTTGCACTGGTTTTAGGAAAAGTGACAAAATTTCTCCCTCACTCCAAAGGGCGTGACGGTTACTTGGAAAGTATAGCAAATGGTAGCACCGTGAGACTGACTGGGAGATCAGAGGAGCTCTCCTAGGGTCCTTTTGGTGAAATTTTCCATGGTGGGGTCTAATGGAGAACCCAAAAGGATCACACTCCACCCCTTACCATGGGGAAGAATAGCTCTAGGCACAAGGCACATCGTGATACCAGGAAAGGACAGTTCAGAGCCTGTAAGTGTTTGTAATGAGACTAGATTGGGGTGTACTTAGAAGAGAGAAGAGACCCACTACCTTTATCTCTTTTCACATACTTCCTACTAATTCAGGTAGAGGACTGGGGTAAATGAAAGAAAACCTCTTTCCAGATGTCAACTGAATGATAAGGCTGGACTTGTTATCTCTTTTGGTCATATATTTCACCGTATATATGTATGAAACTATATTAAAGCAGAATAACTATCTAAACTGATCGTTCTGTTTATTTGAATGCACATAGAGGAGATTGGGAGGAAAGAGCATTCAGGAAGTGAGGAGATCTAAATTGCTCATAATTTGTAAATGCAAGTTGGAGCTGCCAGTGCAAATTGATTGGGGACTCAAGAGCTGTACATTTAATTGAGAGAAGGATAGGGTTTGGAGTATTTCCCCAAGCCTTTGACTTCTTTCATTTCTTAATCTGAACCCATTTCTCTGCTTCCCAGCCCCGATGTCCCCAACATATTTTCCTCCTATTTTGTGTTCACCTTTGTATTGAGAGTATAAATTAACTTGATTTGGAAGGAACTTGCCAAGGATTTGTAAAATTCACTTTGTAAAATGGGGATGATAAGAGTATCTACCTCTCAGAGTTCTCGTAAGGATGAAATGAGATAATATTTATAAAGTTCTCTGTAAACCTTAAAGTGCTATATAAATAATAGTTATTATTAATAATATTTATAATAATTATTATGAACCAAAATGAAAGGCTTTATACTTGCCCCTTCATTTTATTAGATTTGGTCTATTATTTTAACCTGCTAAGATCCTTTTGGATTCTAGTTCTCTCATCCAACATATTAGCTTTCTCTTTCAGTTTCATGTTTTCTGCAAATTTGATAGGCATGCCTCATCTAAGCCACAGAAAAACCATGTTGACCAGCACAAGGCCAAGGACAGTTCAGTGACGGGCTTCACTAGAGATATCCAAGTTGATCTTGACCATTATTAACTATTTTTTGCATTCAATCATTCAAGCAATTCTGAGTCTTTCTAACCATATTATTATCTCCCTAGGCCTGAGCTTCCTCATTTCTAAAATTAGTAGATTGGGGTAAAATGGCCTCTGAATTTCCTTCCAATTTTAAATTTGTGATCCTATGATCCAGTAGTTATCTAGTCCACATCTTGATATACATTGCCCATAAGGATACTACAAGAGAAATTGTCAAAACTAAAGACTAAAATCCACTTATATCACATCTGCTGCATTCCTCTGATTTATTAATCCAATAAAAATCCTCCCTCCCAAAGGAAATGAGATTAGTCTGGATGATCTGTCCTTGATGAAGTCATTCTGGGTTTACCAATCACTGCTTCTCTTTCTAAATGCTCATAAACCTTCTCATTAATAATGTGTCCTCTAATTTTCTAAGAAATGAAAGTCAAGCTCATTAACCTTTAGTTTCTAGACTTCACTCTCTTCCTTTTTTAAAAAAGTGGGTCATTTAAATAATAATGACAATAATATATGTCTATATCTATATATCTATATTTATATATTATATCATATATAATATATATTATACATATATATATTTTAACATTTGATCGTAGAACTTTAAATTCTAGATTCTTTCCCTTCCTCCCTCATCACCCACCCCCGCTGGAAAGACAAGCAATTCAATACAGGCTGTACATGTGTAGTTACACAGAACATCTCCACAATGGACATATTGTGAAAGACTGACTATATTTCCGTCCTTCCTCTCCCTCCCCCCCACTTGTTCTATTCTCTACTTTGTCCCTGTCCCTTTTCAGACATGTGTGCTTCTAACAACCCTCCACCATCCCCACTCCATCATCTCCCCTCCAGTCCCCATCCACCCTACTCTCCTGTAGGGTAAGATACCCAATTTGGAGTGTATGCCATTCCTTCCCTATGCCAAATTCAGTGAGAGTAAGGTTGGCCCATTCCCTTTTGCCTTCCTGTTCTTCCCCGCCATTGTAACAGTTATCCCTTGTCTCTTCTATATGAGATGATTAACCTCATTTTGTCTCTCCCTGTCTCCTTTCATTCTATTCCTCTTCCAACTCTCAATTTTACTTTTTAAAATATCCCTTCCTATTAAATTGATCCTGTGCTCTCTATGTATACATATATACACACACTCACATATGTATTCATATATGTATATATCCTCCTGTATAGACATATGTGTATGTATACATATATATACATTTATATTCCCTTTACCTATCCTCATACTGAGAAAAGTTTCATAAGTTACAATTATCATTTTTCCATATTGGCATGTAAATAGTTCAATTTTGATAAGTTCTTTATGGTTTCTTTTCCATGTTTACCTTCTTACGCTTCTTGTGTTTGAATGTCAATTTTTCTATTCAGTTCTGGTTTTTTCCTCAAGAATGCATGAAAATCCTCCACCTCATTGAATGACCATATTTTCCCCTGAAACATACTCAATTTTGATGGGTAGGTGATTCTTGGTTTTAATCCTAGCTCCCTTGATCTCCAGAATATCATATTCCAGGCCCTTCAATCCCTTAACATAGAAGCTGCTAGATCCTGGGTTATCCTGATTGTGTTTCCACAGTATTCAAATTGTTTCTTCTTGGC
>CM053585.1:500292500-500311675 GCA_028646515.1 Pseudochirops corinnae
GGGGAAGAAGCATATATTGCATACACATTTCTCTAAGGAGTGCTGATTTAAAAAAATAGCAGAAGCTGTTTAATTCAGATGTGCAGTATTTCAGTGAATAGTTCATTTCTGTCCTTATGAATGTGGAAAAAATCTTTGTTGAACTGAATTGAATGGGAAATCATCCTCAGATAGTTTAGAGACATACTCAGGACACATGTATTCAAGTCAAGATCCAAAGCCAGTTTGGATTCCGAGTCCAGGAAGTCACAGTGCAGTACACTAGCCGTCATTGTGTATTGACATTTTGCTCTTATGCGTATGCTTATTGCATTACATAGAATGGAGGTGACTGGAATAGGTCCATGAAACAGAAAAGAGCTCAGATAATAACCCCTTAGAAGATAAGAGGAAGCAAATGGCATTTGACTGGGGTTCCCTCAATCCCCTGACCTGGTGAACAAGAAAATCCTTTTGAATCCTTCGGTTGTTGAAACTGATGCAGTCCCCTGTCCAGATCCAAATAGAAAAAGGTCTTTTGTACTCGTGTACAGTGTTGTTTTGTTCTGTGAACCATGAATGCCTTTCTTATTTGATTCAGACTACTAGTGCCTCATTACTATAATACAGTCTTAATGACTGTTTAATAAAGAATCTAGCCCTATTGGACTTGATTTTGAATGCCTTGATTTAACAAAAATGGGACAAAAAGATGTGAGGTCTCCTTGAAGGCCATCATTGCCTAACTTCTAACAGGTCTGGGCAAATACCCTAAAAGGTATTTCAAATGAAAGGTACATCTATACAAAACTGTAGCACATAAACCCCCAATGATCTTTTCCCCCCTCCCCCCCAACCAATCAGAGAATATATTAGTTGAAAGCAAAAAGTATGGAATAAAATACTATAGTAAGATGTTTTAAGATTTAAGTAACAAGAAAAAGCCTTCCATACATACATAATCTTCTTCACAAATTCTCATACCTCCTGTAGAAGAGGAAACACTCTAGGAACACACACAACTGAGACCCCGGATGTTGGAAATATACATCCCTAGGAAGTACTCATAAGAGAGGGCACAAAAATAGGAATTATGCATTATTTGGTCAACTCATGCTTGTAGGATTGTATACAGCTAGAACCCCTTTCTGACACTGTTACTTAATTATTTTCTATAGTGAATGGCTCTGTGGTAAATTTTGATTGCTTTCTACTATAGTATTCTGCTGATTTTCCACTATGCTGCTCTGTGTTGGTCCACTGTAGTTTATCACTACTACCATATACTGGTCTTCCTTCTAATTGCAGCCTCTCACTTTGCCCTTCTCAGCATGACTCTTAGCTCTTAAATTCATAGTTCCTGGTATATTTTCAGTTCTTTTGTGAATCATATCCCTTCCCCTTAGCATCCAGCCAGTATAAGCTTTTAGGTTAAGCCTATCTTTCAAATTCCTTCATCCTGAGTTACTACTTGGGATGAGTTAATATTTCTTTTAGCTCCCAGCATACTCTTGGTGATTTCAATGTCTAGCCAGAGTCCATGTAAATCACTCCAGACCCTTTGCTTAGCAAGACCAGGTTCGTGTTGATTGGCCAACAATAAGTCCCTGGTCAAGCCCTACTTGCTCATGGTTTAGGCCAAGATTGGCTCAGAGTGAATGCAAGTAGCAATTGTTTCTGTTTTGACTAGAAACCCTGAGGATTTTCTTCTCCCAGATTGATTTGTTTTTTTTTTTTTCAAACAAGGTGAAGAGGTCATTCTCTGCCTAATTTCTTTACCTTGCCTTAATCTACTAATAGATATTGCCTCAGTCAAACCGAGATCTCTTAAAGACCTTAGCTTGAAAAGGCCAAGGATATCCTGCTCTCTCCCAACTTCATCCTAGGCTAGTTGTCCTGATCTATATCTTGCCACTAGACACAGATGGATCAGGAAGAGAAAATAAGACTTATGACTCTGAACAGTCCTCCCTCATTTAAATCCAATTCACTTGCAGGTCATGTGTAATGTCAATCATGGCAGCACACTTGAGGGCTGCTGCTGTGAATAATTTTAAGGGCCTAATTGCTAGGTATAATGAACGCTCTTTTATTCAGAATTGAACTTTATTCAAGAAACTAAAGTATTCACAATTCATAACAACTTATTACTAAGGTAGCCACATAGCCTTAAAAATCCCTGTATCATTCAGTATATATAACATGGCACATAGCACATCTTATTGCATTCAATATATAACATAGTATCCCCCAAAATACTTGTTCATATAATCAGGGTGTTCCAGGACAGGGTCTTCCCTAGTACAACACATCCTTAAGGAAAAGAAAAAAAAGCTGATCACTTCCAGCTACGCCCTGAGTTTACATGCAGGCAGTTCTCTGGTCCTGCTCCTTGTCTCAGCTTATGGAGGAAGGGACTGCTCTACTCTAAGCTCCCCTTCCTTCTGTCTGACAGGGGGCTCCAGGGGCTCCTGCCTGAAGCTTCTTTCTCTGGGAAAACAAAACTTAACAGGTCAACAACAATATTTACACACATCACCAGCATTGCCATCTTAGTTCACTTTTAAAGCCCCGAGGCTCCTTGATAACAGCTCTTAACTGGGGCTTAAGCTAAGCCTCTTTCCATTGGGCAGATCTCTGCCCTAGAACTCAATTCACTTTCAAAGACCAGAGACTCCTTCATCGAGTCTCTGCTGCTGCCTCCACTAGCTTTCTCAATGTTCCCCACTCAAGGCTCATTCTTTTCTTCATGCTCAGTGTTCAATGCTCAATGCTCATCTTCTTCCTCTTGGTTCACATTCATAGTGGGGGGGAAGGGAGGGGGACGTGCTTAGCAAGAGCTACCCAGAGTCTTCTTCCAGGACATCAAGAGCTCTCAGGAGTGAGCCCCCAAGTCAATAGCAAGCTTCCAGCTTATTATTTACTTATTATTACTTATTTACTCAGCGTCTGATTGGCTCAGTGCACGTGTCTAGTGCCACTGGGCACCTAGTGCCCAAAGGCATTAAAGCCCTCCAGCCTCAGCATCTAATTGGCTCAAAGGCATAAAGGCCTCTCCTCCGCACCTAATATGCTACAGCTGTGGATTACCAGGGATTAATCCTTCAGATGTTTACAATTTAGCCTGAGACTGGGAAACCAAACTCCAAAAGAAAAGCAGCAAAAAATCCCACTTTGCTTGCCGTTACATCATGGCGTCACCTCCGTGATGTCATGGTCCTCTTCAGGAATGAAGGACAAATGACAGTCTAACTAGCCTTTAGGTGTTATGGAGTTGGAAGTGGAGCAGATCTAAAATTTCATCTATATAAGGTACTCCTAGAAGGGGAACTACTTTGATCCATGCAGATCAGATCATAACTCCTCTATAATTTTTACTCGTAAAGTTATGAGTATATACTTTTAAGTGTGTTACGGATGCTTAATAAATGCTTATTGATTGCTAGATTAAGGTTTGTTTAATTGGATGTTTAAATTACCCAACAACTATGCTGGATAACCATCACCCCTCCTCCCCAACCCTACTACTGAGTTCTCAAATTATGCAATCCTGTTTGTAGACATACATTTCAAACCAAGCTAAATAACTCAGTAGAAACAGGAAAAAATTACATTCACTCCTGTAGTGTCAAATATGCAACATTATACATTTGTTAAATTATAATAATATAGAAAATAATATAACTGAGACATGGTCAAGCTCATAGTGGAAACATTGTTAATGGCTTAGAATTTAATTTTTTCCTATCAGCTTACAAAGTAACTTTCTGTTTGAAGAAAGGGCACATAAAAAGTAGAGTATTTGGTAGCTGGAAATACTGTAACTTCTTTTTAAAGTCTATCATAAAAGCAAAGCAAAATAGGAGTTTCCTTCCAAATTTTCAATTCCACATCTGTCTGGAAAATTAGGGTTGAGATCAAACATGGGAGAGAAGGAAAGGGAAGAAATTTCTAAAATAAAGTTTTGAAGCAGCTGAGAAAGCACAAAAATGGGAGCTGGACAGCAAGCTAGGAGCTACAGGAAAACCTTTCTCTAGACTCTGGTGGAGAGAAAGGGTGACAGATTTTAACAGCGCTCAGCAATCCACCACAACAATTGAAGCCAGGATGTGCCCACGACTCTCTGTTTTGTCTTTTCCTGTGGTTGCCTAGCAACCTGCTCACCTTAACCTTTCTTCCTATCAGTTTTATTCATTATATTCACTTTTACAAGCTTAACATATTTGGTCTTGTTACAATCCATTGTGGCCAAGAGCACTACAACATCATTGAATTTCACAAATCCCGAGTTATTGGGCATAGAATCATTTTTGTAATTGATTTCTGCCCCTTGGGACCATCAACTAATGCATCCAGGTGCTGGGGAGGCAAATGACAGGAAAACTTTTGTTTTAAAGGAAGCAGAAGCAGTGCTGGGCATACTTGCCATTCTAGCATCTAAATGTCACTGGAGTCATTGATTTAGAAATGGAAAGGACTTTGGGGATCATCTAGTTTAACGCCTTCATTTTATGGAAAAGGAAACAGGTTCAGAGAGGTTAAGACATTTCTCCAAGGTTGCACAGGTAAGCATCAGGGGGCTGATTTGGAACTAGGTCTTCCTGTCTCCAGCTCTAGCACTCTATAAACTATATATGTGTAACCATGGACAAGTCACTAAACCTCTCTCTGCCTCAGTTTCCTCATCTGTAAAATGAAGATAATACATTGTAGGGTTTGTTGTGAAGATCACGAGATAATATTTGTAAAGTACTTTGCAAACTATAAAGTGCTATATGTGTCATCATTGTTATTGTTATTACATTGTGCTGCCATAAAGTCTTATAAAGTCTATAAAGTCTTATATCCGGATGGTACATAGGTCAATTATCTAATAAATTTTGAAGGCAACTCACTATAATAAATTTCTTAAGCTAGGATAATAAAATCTTAATTATCTATTTTTATTTCTCACATGTCATTTTATTGGTATGGCAGCTTTATGTTTTACCTGGACTATATTTTTGTTTATGCTAGAATGAAAGAGATTAACCATGTTGGTTCATCAGCTAGCTCATCTTATTTTAAAAGAAGTAACAAGATCCTCTTCTCTAATACCTTAACCAGAGGAAAACACATAGCAAGCAATCAAAAACTTTGGACTACATGAGAAAAGTCTTTAAAAGTCATTGATGAAGTGGAGTGAGATTGCACAGGAAGTGTTTTTGGATGAGTTGAGAAAACCTAGTCATACCCTATAAGGCATCAATAAAATGGACAGAACTGAGGAATGTGAGCACCTGGAAACTTAGGGTGGAAACTTTCTAGTTAAGCCCTGAAGAAGAAAGCATTTGGGGATGAGGAGAAGAGCACTTCAGCCCCAGACTTCTACCTACCCCTTAACCAGTGGAGGACCTTTCAAGCTTCAAAGGGTCCTGAGAATTTTGGAAAGGCAGATCCAACAGTCCACCAGAAGCCCCACAGAGAAACTACACTATGCTGAAGGATATTTTTGTGAGTACCCCAAGGGGAGAAAAGGACTTACAATAACCAAGAGCTATGCATTATCCCCAATCCTTTTTTTTTAAACCATATATGGCTGTATTCTCTAAGTTGAGCTCACTTTATATACATAAAGGAGAGTTATTTCACACTTTTTTTTTGTGGTAGTGGAGGGGAGGAAGGGAGATGTTCCTGTACCCAGTGTTACTATGCTACTTTAGTAAATGCTCTCTTTGTAAAAACTAATGGTAGCAATTGATAGTAAAGTGTTGATTGACATCAATGACGATGAGGAGATATTAACTAGAAATTGAAATTGGGGAGAACCCACTAGAATGTAGATTTAAGTAGAGAGCAATAGAAAAATACTCATAAATATTCAGAGTTACCTTCTAGAACTCTTTAAGAAGAGATGTAGTAACCCCTTGGGGACTCAATTTGCCAGTGGGAGTGGAAGTTGCCATAAGGACTCACAGATCTTTTAAAATCTCTGCTTATATGTAAGCCACCCCATCTCTGACCCCTGCATCTTCTCTTAGTGGTTCTCTAAAAGTTCTTACACATAGGCAAATTACTGAGCACCTTCATTTCCAGACTTAGCTGTGAGGTTGCCTGAGTTACCAGTGCCCGGTACCATGTAGCCAGCAACATCCTTCTCCCACAAGGGGAAACAAGAATATGTTCAGCTTGAACAATTCATCTCTCTAGCGCCCAATTTGGTTTGCCAAAAGCATCATCATTGCTTCCTCCTGCTACTGATATAGGCTAAGGGGGCAAGGAGGAGGGAGACAGACAGCTCAATAGCAACCCCAAGCAGGAATGGGGTAACACAAATAGTGTGAATGACCGCAATTATCACAATATTAACAAAAGAGGAGGAGATGCAAAAATAGCCTGCCTCAACCTTCTGGCCTCTTGGTCACTTCCCAACATCCGTCACTTCTCATTTAACTAAACACAAGTCTCTTTATATCAAGTAACACAAACTCTCCACTGTAAACCATCTACCCGCTTCCATCTTCAGTGAATTAACGTTTCTTCTTTGTCTTTACCAAACTGTTTGTAGGATAGGAACAATCCTACTCTCTGGCATCCCTAAATATGTTTGGTGGCGATCCAAGTGACTGACCAATGCAGGGACAAATCATCACTTGAGAAGACTCCCCTCTCAGCAGAAAGGTGGTGGACCCTTGGTGCAGAATGAGGCCTATATTGTCAGACATGGACATTTGTTTTGTTTTCCTTTTTTGCTACAAAGGAGGGTTGTCCTGAAAGGAGGCGATAGTGGGAAATGATAGTGACTTAAAAAAAAACAAAACATCATTAAAACATCCCCAAATGGTGCTACATTCAGCTATCTCATCTCATCTCACAGGAAGGAGAGCAATCTGGCAAACAGTAGCATGGGTGCCCATCTTTCACTGCTCAATATTGCCATTTTTTTCCATTCTAATCCCTCAAATTCTACCTTTTTGGATTGCATTGTACATTTTACTTCCTGTCATTAATATTCAGCTCTCCTCTTTCGAGACAATAGGATTTAAATCTGGAAATGCCCTTAAAGATTATTTACTCCAACCCTCTCATTTTACACCTGAGGACACTGAGGCCCAGAGAGGTAAAGTGATTTGCCCAAGATCACACAGGTGGTCAGTAGCAGAGCCAATCTTCTGACTTCAGATTCGGAGCTTTTCCCCCTACTTTGTATTGTCTCTTCACTACACTGCCTGGAAATCAGAAGGCCTAGGTCAGGGGTCCAATCGTATGTCTTAGCTCTTTTAGCCAACATAAACAAACAAATCTGCAATTCTGCATCAATGCATTTTGTTGATGGATATGAGAATCCCTGACAATGAACAATGATGAGCCATTGGCCTTGGAAGCTGCAGAACTCAGGGCATAGACTGTCACAGTCCTCAGTCTCCCACTTCCCCAGCAAAACACAAAGCCCCTTGAGCTCCCACACTGCATCTCACAAAGACCTCCCCTTCTCAGGTGTTGGCCCCATTCAGCAGCCCCCACCCAACAAAGGTAGGGATATGCTGCAGCTTTTCTACAAACACTTAAATTTAAATCAGCAGTTCGTACAAATCAGGGTTTGAATCACTGTTCTGTTGATTGTCCAGACTTAAGAAAGTGTTGATAATACAAATTAAACTAAAAGCATGGGTACATACATTTTTTCCCCTGAAGAATTCAGTTGTTAAACATTTACCAGAATACCCCTGTGGTTCTCTACAAGTATTGCTTGGACCCAGCAGGAGTGCAGAAGTCAGAAGGCCTGATCATTGGAGGCTGATAATAATATACACTTACATAATCCTTTAAGGTTTGCAAAATACTTTGCATTTGTTATCTCATTGTAACCTGGCAATACCCTAACAGAGGCAGCTCGCTGGTATAGTGCATAGAGCACTGGGCCAAGAGTCAGGAAGACCTGAGTTCAAATCTAGCTTCCAAGACTTACTAGCTATGTGACCTGGCAAATCATTTGCCTTCTGTCTGCCTCAGTTTTCTCAATTTAAGATAAGGATAATAATAATAATACCTACACCTCAGAGCTATTGTGAGGATCAAATGGGAAAATGAGATAATAACTATAAAATGCTCAGAACGGTGCCTCGTACAAATTAGGCACTAAATAAATGTTTGTTGCTTTCCTTCCTGCATGTGGGCACTCCAATATGGGCCTTCTAGAAGGCTAATCCCTTTCCAAAGTCTGATCCTTCATAATTTTAAATGGGAAAGCTATAATTTCTATTCACTAGCTGTCATGATTAAATTTAATTTGATGCTTTGCTGGACCTGTGATCTCATCAATGTCATGTCTCCCCCTTAAAACTGAGTGATTCTCATGTGTGTCATCCTGTTAATGCACCAGGGATTTCTCCCCACTGGCCTCCTCTATACTCCCCCCTTCACACCCCCTGTGTTGGCAATGATCCTATGGATTTCCTGATACTAACTAGGGACCAGCAGAGCACACAGGCTGCCCATTGGTCAGTTATCCCTTGATCTTACTACATGACTAGCCCTTCTTTTTTTCCAGCCATAGATTTCTTTGCTGATATTCATCTCACCACTTCTCATCTATACTATGTTTCAACCTCCTTCTTGCCAAACATGCTCAACTTCCGTTGCTCTTTGTGTGATCCTTAACTTTGCTCCTCTGGAGAGTATGCCCTGACTTGTAACCAGTCCTACAACATCACTGGGATAAAATTTATATTTAATAATATTTAAAAAGATAAGCCACCATTTTATGGAGGAGCTTTAGATCATTAAACTAATGGTGCAATTTCCTAAAGGAAATCCAGCCCTCTCTTTTCCCCCTGGTCAATTCTAGAAGATGGGCTGGTCATGGTTAGAATGAGGGATGGAAAGTCCTCATGCTCTGTTGGTATCCAGGAAATGTCCAGAGATCTCGAGGAAATTGCTCCATATGTTGGATGGACCCCTTGGGGATAAATTTATTGGAGGAAATAGATGAGAATCAAACAGGATGGACAGAAATGGGTGGAATCTGCATCATTGGAGAAAATAACCACACCAATGAGAATGCAATTCCAATAGACTATCAGAACTTGTTTTCTTTCTACTATTTATATACAAATTTCAACTATAATATGAATTAAGTAGACTTGAGATATTCTGGGAACTTAGCATAGTGCCTGGTACGCAGTAATTAATTAAAAAATGTTGATTGACTGATTGATTAAACCTAGCCACAATTCTAATCTAGCCAAAATTTTCCATGGGAAAATGAATTTACTTTCCAAACAGCCTCCTTACAAAGAATTTTTGGAACTGACAGTGTTGGTAAGTGGGAGATTGCCTGTATTTTTTCTTTGTCCCAGTCAACATCCAGCTGCAGAATTTATTTAAAACTAGAGGTATCTTTCTGCCAAGTGCAGCGAGCCATACACAGTGGACAGCACGTTCACTGCCTGACCTTCTTTTTACTATGCACCATCCCTCACAGTTTCCTGTTGTTTCATCTCTCGCTTGCCCTTCAGCATGACTGAGAGGGAAAATCATGCAATTGACCCATTTGCTCATCCCTACAGATGTTTTTAAGTCTTAAATTCTGTCTCTAACCTCAGCCAAATGGCTTTCACCAGAAGCTGTCTGAAGAGTACTTCAGCACTCATTTCATAGGTGAAGGGTCTATACTGATGGTTTCTAGCATTTTTATGAATCTATTCAACAAATATCTAATGTGCTCCCATTACAGCAGAGACACAAGGCAAGGCACTGGGGTGTGGAGGGACACGAAGATAAGGAAGACATAGGATCATAGGTTGAAAGCCAGTTGTTCATCTCAGAGGCCATTAGCTCTGACCCCTTAACTTCTGGTTCCTGACTTCAGGTAATTTACTCTCTGTCTAGTAAGGGAAATAAAACACATACACACATGATTAAGAGGGGAAACATAATGTCCTATGGGAGAAGAGACAGAGATGGCTTTTAGCTGAGAGATCAGGGAAGGCTTCATGAAAAAGATGCCATTTGAATGGCTCCTTGACAAGTAGCATTTCTACAGATGGAGCGAAGGAACAACCTTATAGGTAGAAGGAAATACATTCTTCCTGCTCCCAAGGAACGTATAATCAAATAGTGGGAAGACACACGCATGTATGTATATATAGATAACATTTCTTTTAACCCTGCCTGATATTCTTTAGGTAATATCAATGCTCTCTGTCAGGTCTAGGACTGATATATTTCCCTCAGGGTTCTAAGACACCCTGACAGGTATATCTTTATTCTGCCATCGACTCAAGCTCCCTCCCCATCTATGTTCCACCCATTTATGGGGCCTGGTGTTCCATTTAACTACTTAAAACCAGGTAGCTTTTATAAAGGGATATTTACTCACTGATATAGCAAGAACAAATGAACAAAAATTTTCCCCAACACTGAGGTATAATCCCCCTTTTGCCACCTCAGTCTTGGTGGAGTGAGGGGAGGTTAGACTTAAACTGACCTCATTCCCTACATAGCATTAGTTTCATTAGTTTGCACGAAGAGATGGCATCACTGCTAGACAAGTCCTGTTGGTCTGGAGCCTGAAGGTTACTTCCACAGATCACTTCTTGCCCCTTGCTTCTTGTTCCTTGGGGCATTAATTGCGTGCTAGCTATAAAATCCAACATGGATTCTGACTCCCAGATTCCTATGGCTCATTCTCTTAGCCTCTGAAACTCCTGAAGGAGTTTCTCATTGTATGCAGTGAGGGAAGAAGTCACCCCCTTCCCTCTGATGACCAGAGCTGATTCAAGTTGTTTTGAAGACTCCAACAGTTGTACCCATATAATCAATGGAAAACAGCTCCTCCCAACAATATGGTGGGTCAAATGGAACCAGTTATAGAAAAGTCACACTTTCTTTGTGGCATTTTTCTCATATGTATGCCATCATGATTCACCCAGAATTAGTTTCCTAGAGTCCTTCATATGGAGATGCCATTTTAGCAAGCTAATGGGGGCTGCACATTCACTAGACTCCTATTACATTTAAAACACCTCTTTATCTTTCCCTTTCGTAACTTCTTCATTGCCCTTGTTTTCATCTCCTACCCTATTAACTTAAAATTTTTTTCCCTACTGATATCTGTAATTAGACTAGCTGCCTTATCTGGGAAGATTCTTTGGGGTTGGCCTCTTTTCTACACCCAGGGCACTTAGATGTGAAATCGGAGCTGTGGTATGACCAGGACTTTGCCCCAGGGCACTGATATCTGGTGTGCTGCTTCCTCTTGGCTCTGGACTGATATCTCTGTCCCCACTGTCCTCTACTAACCCCATTTCATGTGGCACATCTCCTGATCCCTTGGCCAGCCCAGGTCATCCCTGTTGCCAAGGTCCCATGGCTGTTCTACCTTTACCCTCCTTTGCCCACCTATAGCGTCTTCCCTCAATCTGCCAGCAGCCTTCCCACATCTCATTCTGGTGGGTGGAGATTTCTAAATCCATGATCCTCTGGTCCAAAGTAGACTAAGCTGAACTCTCTGAGGACAGGTCACTTCCATCCCGGTGTAACTGCCTCTGACTGGTGAGGATTGACCAACTTCATTGTGTTGCCTGCCCTGTCACATGAGATCAGGGGTAATGTATGTCAATTGAGGTAGAATCCCAGGCTTTCCTGTACCTAGGCTAAGCTCCTTCCTCGGCTTCTCCCTGTTCAATCTCTGACAGCCTTCTCAAAATTAAGGCTTGAATCCTGAAATCCAAAGTCTCTCCCTGAGGTTGCCTTCTTCACTCAAATTGAATTCATACCGAGGACCAGAATTGGTCCTTACAGCTCTGGAGCAAACATTCCTGAAACGGGTGGCAGAGTGCATAGTGCATTGCATTTGGAGTTAGAAAAACTTAAGTTGGTGAGGCGGCTAGGTGGCGCAGTGAGTAGAGCACTGGCCCTGGAGTCAGGAGGACCTGAGTTCAAATGTAGCCTCAGACACTTAACACAAAACTAGCCGTGTGACCCTGGGCAAGTCACTTAACCCCAATTGCCCTACCTTCCCCCCTCCAAAAAGAGCAAAAAAGAAAAAAAAAGAAAAACCTAAGTTGGAATTATTTCTCAGACAACTGATAACTGTGTGACCTTGGATAATCACTCAACCAATTTCTTTATCTATAAGATGGGGGGTGATAATGTCACCTACCTCCCAGGTTTGTTGTGAGGATCAAACAAGATAACATTTGTAAAATGCTTTATAAACCTTAAAGAACCATATAAATGTTGGTGAATACTAATAATAGCAATATATTAATAATAATAATAATAACAGTGGTACAGTAGATAAAGTACCAGGCCCGGAATCTGGAAGATTTGAGGTCAAATTCAGACGTAGACACTTACTAGCCATGTGAATCTGGGCAAGTCACTTAAAAAAACATAAAAAACCAAAGCCAACCAAACAAAAAACAAACCTCTGCTTGCCTCAGTTTCCCCATTTGTAAATTGGCCTACCTCACAAGGTTGTTTTAAGGATCAAATGAGATAATATTCATAAAGTGCTTAGCATACAGTGTTATATAAATGTTAGCTATTGGCTAAATTATTGTTGTTATTTAAATAATAATAATAACAAACAATGCAGCATCTGCCTACTTCCAGGGAAAGGACTCTGCTACATTGGCTCTGTCTAGCTGCCACTTGCCACAGTTGTCTCAGTTAGATATTCCCTCCTTCCACACTCTAAGTCTCCTCATTGTCTCATTTGGCTGCCATAACCTCACAATGTCTCTGAACAATACAACTACGTAATCTCTAGCAACCATTTCATTTCTAAACCATAAGAAAACAGACTTTCTCCTTGGCCCGCTTAATGACATAGCTGTAAAGTTCAGCCAACAGTCTTTTCTCCATTTTTTTTAATTCAAGAGATTTCTTTTTAAATCCATCATAAATTGTCCCAGTCCTAAAGTTCGCAACCTTCTCATTTGTGCTTGGCATATTAATCCCTGAAAAAATGTCTCTTGGAGTCATTCCCACCAACTATGATTAAGATTCCTACAACTGACTTCTCTGAATCTTATGATGATAACAAACCGTCCTCTGCATGGTTCTGTGATCTGTCCTCTTTCCATCAGAGTCTGTCTTGCTCTTCTTTTTGGCTCTTCTGACTGCTTTTTTTTTTTTTTATCCATCTGGTACCTTAGTGGAATCATCAGGCACATCAGAATCACTTACTTTTTTTGTTCCCCATAATTCCATCATTATTTCCTCTATTACTGGTTCCCTTTCCCCATTCTTTCTCTACTCACTCCAAGGTCTGGGTCTGTTTTCTTCATTCTCCCTGGATCCCACTATTCTTCATGATCCTTCTTCTTTACCTTTCTCCACATCCACTTCCAACTCCCAAGTCACTTTATTCCATCTTGTATTCTGGAATGATTCATCCAACTACTTCTTATAACTGATGCAAAGGTTCCTTCATGTCACTTTTCCTTTCTGTCCTCCACAGATGGCAGAAATTTTTCTTTTACCCATGGGTAGACTCAGAATTTTATTTAGGAAAAGATTCAATGGCAGCAGACAGATAGATATTTTTCTCCTATAATTATGTTATATCATATTTATTAGGCATTCCAATTTAACATTTCTATATCCCAACCCTTCCTTCTTCTCCTAAGCTTTTCCTTTCATCACATAAAGACTGTGTGTGTCTCACACCATTTGACTAAGCCTCCAGATGGTCTCAAGAGACATAGTGTGTTCAGAAAACAAGCAAAGCTTATTTTATCCTAATTATGAATTTTAATATGATATTGGTAGATCTGGGGAAAATTCCATAGTGGATAAAGAGCTGGATTTGATGCCAGGAAGACCTGAGTTAAAATTTCACCTCTTATACATGTTAGCTGTATGATACTGGGTGTCATTAATCTTTCAGTGTCCTAGGCAACTTTCTAATAGATGATCAATTGCAGAAATGGCTCCAATCTGTATTGATAGGGAGTTTCCTATATCAGTGAGGTCACAGGTCCAGTCCCTACCCTTTATGTAACAATAACCTACACAAAAGTCCTACCTATGCTGTGGAGCTGACCTTGAGTTCTCAAAGGCCATGTGGATAGAGCACAAGCCATCACACATTCTATTGTGATGGAAAGAAGGTGGTCATGTTCCAAGTAACAAGCTGTGTCTTCTGTCCAAGGACCAGTTTAGTGACAAGGACACTTACGCAAAGTAGGTTGCTCAATAAATGATAAATTCTTTAACAATGGCAACCAATGAAACAGAAAGAGGTACAGAAAGGCCTGAGAGGGACATAGCTGCTTCAGAAGAAACAGCAAAGAGACAACATAGTACAGTGGTACCAGATTTGGAAGCCTGAGTTCTAATCCTACCCATGACACTTACTAGTGGGACTCTGGTCTGGTCACAAACTTTTTGAGCCTCAATTTCTTCTTATATAAAAATTGGGGGATGCAGCTCTGAATCTATGATCCTATGAATGACATGGAGAAGGAATGGAAAGGGAAGGCTAAGAAATTAGACTATGCACAAACATTAACTGCTGATCCTCTAAATGAGACAATAACCAACAAACTGGAGAGACTGAGTCACACCCTGAGTGACATCCTCACAATAAATTAAACCAGGAGGTGCAAAGAAATTGGAAGCCAATGGAAGGAGGTATCATTGGCTCTTCCCAGAGAGGAGAAGGTAGAGTCGGCTTCATCGTACACTCAACAACAAGGGACATCATTTCATGGGACACTTAATCATCTTGTTGGCAATTTTTGATCAAGATAGACAAAAGGACCCCTATTGAAAGAAGTTACAACTTATAAAGCCAATCTCTGCTACAGAGGATGAAAAAATAGTTACTAAAGTTATAGAGATACAGAGAAACATCTGGAGATCACTGGCATAGAGTGCTTGGCACATAGTAGGCACTATATAAACACTTATTTCCTTCCCCCTTTCATGCAGAAACAAAGCAGGTAGCTCTAATTAGGTGAATAGACTTTTTTGCTTCTTCTTTGGCTTTTGTTTGCTTCTGTCTGTGCCAAGGCATGGCCAGGAAAATCTTAAGTCTCAAATAAAGGCAATGGAGAATATTGGGTCTTCCCATTACTAGAAAAATGTGGGAAGTGGGCCATAAGTGCATTCAATCTTGTTCAGGGGCCTCCACTGAATGAGCTCCCAGCACGTGCTATGATTGTTCACTGCCCTGGAACAGACAGAGGTAAACAAAACGAAAACCACATTAGCAGCCCCATAACATCAGATATATTAGTTGTCCTTCTATGAATGTGTCTTGGCCCAATGCGGTAGCTATACATTTGTTCCTTCACACACATGCCCTGGCTACACATTTTCCTTATGTGTGTGTCCCTCCACACAAGCATTTATTAAGCACCTAAGACATACCACACACCATTGTGTACATGGGCACATGTGTTCCCTATATGTATACTTTTCCATATATGTTCCCTGTGTGTGTCAACTTTTCCAATTGATTACGTATGCATTTGTGGGAGAGTATGCCCAAGATCTGTGATGGAGAAATTTTACTGTTACTTTTCTTACCATGCCCTTTTATTAAATGCCTTTACTTTGAACTTTATCTTTTGGCTGATTATTAAAAAGTGGAGGCTTATGGGCTGTGGTTTTGAGTCTACATAGACTCTACGTAGACCCACACACAGAGTACCTTAAATCTAGAATAACAAATATCTGGGGGCCCTGTTCTGTGAGTTGGTGTGATCTCAGGCACTCTACTTGTGCTGCAAGGAATAATGTTGCAGGATCTATGGGTGCCATGAGGTGAGATAACACCTAGTAATGGCCAAAGGAAGAAAAGATGTGTGGTGGTGGTGGTTGCTATCCACTGCTGAGGGGTATGTAGGCAGTCGTTTTATGATTTGACAGAAATAATAGAGGGGTCTACTGTATTCCAAGAGTATATATTTAGGACATTACAAATATCAGCCTGAGGTGTGTCAGACCTAAAGACCAATGCCCGTATCTAGCCATTAATGTGTGGACAAATGATAATAAAGAAAAGAATCTAGAAGGCATTGCTAAAGATGAAAAAATTCTGAACAGAAAAATGGAAGACCTCAGGAGAATAGGGAAGTGCTTTCATCATCATTGCCTGCTGAGAATAGGGGCTGCGGAAGAGAAATCAACCAATCAAATAACAAATATTTATTAAGCACCTAAGACACACCAAATATGTTTTAGACAAAAATTAAACATTCTCTGCTTATATCCTATTGGGAGAAACAACATGTACTTACGGAAATATAGAAAAAACAAATACAAGAAAGGCACGTTTAGCATATGAACAGCTGGTTAAGATAGAGCATGAGAATGGAAATTAGGAATTTTTGAACCATAGCTTAAAATATAGGATCTTAGCAAATCATAGTCAATAAAACACATTGGTGTGGAGTCCTATAAATCTGATCAAGAGATCTTTAAACTGAAAGGTGAAAAAGCTGCCAACCTCGATATGCCAGACTTTTTCTGTAGAAAAGAGCAGGTAGGCGTTGCCCAGGGTCTTGGAGTCATAAGGCAGCCTGCACTCCTCCCCATGGTGCTGAAGGGTGTCTTCATGTGGCGGCTCCTGAGCCGAATCCACAGCCCAGTCCTGGACTTGGTGAGAGGCCGAGTCATCCAGGCTGTGACCCAGGCTTCCTGCCCCAACTTCAACTGGCAGGACCCACTTCTTCTGGAATCACAACTGACACCTGATGAGATCCTGACCTGAGATACTTTCCGAGCCTACTGCCAGGAAAAGCTCATGCCCATGTCCTCTTGGCTAATCGGAATGAAGATATTGGTTTTGGCTGAGAGTGAAATCTCAAAGTAGAGTGACTTCCCTTTAACCCCAAAGGATTCCCTGTTCTCTCCAGTAGCAAACAGAAATGGAGGCTATGAGAAATGAATATTTTCTCTCATATAGTTAAATAACTAATTATTGTATTAGGACCAGAGATTTCCCCCTTTTCTATTTTCTCATCCAGAAACCAACCAGTGTGGGAAATTTCTTAGAAATTTATGCCCCCCCCTCAAAAAAAAAAAAAAGAAATTTATCCAGGGCAAGACCTCATCAGAAAGTAAAAGAAATTCTAATTTTGGGATACTGAGTGTATTTATGGTCATTGTGTTTGCTCAGACCAGACTGGGGGAAATGTTGATATGATGATATGGAGATTGAAGTCTTGTTGACCAAGATTTGAATGACCTAAGTCATGTACCCCAAGATAGCCCACCTTCCATTTTGTTAATCAATTGAGTAGGCACCCCTTGGGAACACCTCTTCAAAGGGCATGTAAACTGTGACCCCACCACCATTAGGGGTCTTTGGTCTAAGAGAGATGGCAACCACCCTTTTATTAATAACCTGCTAACCATATTAATAAAATGATTAAATTACCCAGAAAAAAAAGAAAAGAGCAGGTAAAAGCATAAGAAAAATAGCAAGGAAAAGGTCCAATAATTCACAGGAGGCAGTTATCTATGAGAAGAGTCAATGTTGGAGACTTACTACCTATGTGAGCCTGGGTGTCTATGTCTGTATACAATATACATACACACATATACACACACACAAACACCTTAGAGGCAGGTAAGTAGTCGGATGGTGGGTCAGGAAGACCTGAGTCCAAATCCTGCCTCAGATATTCATTGTGTAACCCTGGGCAAGTCACTGAACCTCTCTCTGCTTCAGTTTTCTCAACTATAAAATGTGCATAATAATAGTGCCTACCCCCATATATGGATTGGTATATTTAGCATGGATAACAACAGAATAAACTAAGGTTCTGAACACATTAAATTACATTTGACTTCCTAGGTATCACTGGTACTTGGTGGCATTGGATTAATGATTGAAATATGTCACAGGAAGGATTTTCCAAATATCCAAAAGAACAGAATTGATAAAAATGGCGGAATGGTAGAGGAGCAGCAAAGCATATTCAGAGGACATGCTCACGTGAGGAAACCAAGGAACTTAAGGAAGGGAAAGACAATGAGTATTATTAGGGTCAAGTGAAGGAGAGGTAGAATCTTGGTAGCAGATAGCTGGATAGTGTAGTGAAAAGAGAGCTAGAGGGGTGGCTAGGTAGCGCAGTAAGTGGCGCAGTAAATAGAGCACCGTCCTAGAGTCAAGAGGAACTGAGTTCAAATCCAGCCACAGACACTTAACACTCACTAGCCATGTGACCTTGGACAAGTCACTTAATCCCAATTGCCCTGCCTTCCCCCTCAAAAAAAAAAAGAGAGCTAGACTTGGAATCAGGAAGAACTGGGCTAGAATTCTGCCCCAGACACTTGCTAACTGAGTGACAATGGCCAGTCATTTCATCTTCCTCAGCCTTAATTTCCTCATCTGTTAAATGGGGATAATAATGGTATGTAACAACAAATTTTAGAGCTCCAGAACCCACAAAATTACAGAAAAACACATCTCCTGCTGAAGGCAGCCCAACAGGCAGACAGGAAGGGCTCATTGCAGAACACTGGGAGCCAAAACCAGCCAGGCCTGAAACCACGGCTTAGCCCCAGGGTGCCCAGGACAAGATGTGGCTGGAGCATTCAGGAGAGTAGATCACTGGGAGCTGTGGCAGTTTCCAGAATTATCAACCCATAAGAAACAAGGACAAAGTGAAAGGTCAGTTGAACTCGGCTAAATTTGGGGGAAGAGATCCAGGCAACTGCCCCCAGGGCAAGAAAGCAGCAGAAGCAGCTGAAGTGGCAGCCCTGCAGCCACCTTCATGTGGCTGCTTCAAAGCTCGCAGCCTGCAGATTGCAAGGGGGCCAAGCGATCATTCAGAGGCTAAGTGTGCTTGTATTAATCTGCCTGGATTGGGATCATAGTTTTGGGTGGTGGTCCTGAGGTGTGTGACCAGTGAGCCAAAGCTGTTGGAGACTGCGGAGACAGCGGCCCCCTAATAGCTCCAGCATTTGTGAAAACTCCAGCAATTTGGGACGAAGCTCTCCCTCGGGGAAGCAGAGATCTACTATGGCTCAAAAATCAAGTTAATTGACTGGTAACATGAACAGGCAAAGGAAGCAAACCAAGCTCAGCAATCCAACTTTAGATTCCTTTTTTGGGGACAAAAAGGATCAAAGCATGGGATGGGAGGAAGACAACACAGTCAGAACTCCCATATCAAAAGCTTCCAAGAAAAATGTAAACTGATTACAAGCCATAGAGGAGTTTAAGAAGGATTTTGAAAGCCAAATAA
>CM053585.1:500312175-500328915 GCA_028646515.1 Pseudochirops corinnae
CCCCTTTTTTTTTTTTTTTTTTTTAAATCTAAGACAATTTCAAAAGACTCGTAGGGGAAAATGCTATCCACATCCAGAGAAAGAACTATGGATTTTGAATGCACATTGAAGCATACTGTTTCCCCTTTTTTTTTTTTTCTACTTTGTAGTTTTTACCTTTTGTTCTGATTCTTCTTGTACAATATGGCTAAGGTAAAAATATGTTTAATATGATTGTACATGTATAGCCTATATCAGATTGCATGCCATCTTGGGAAGGGGGGAAAAGAGGTAGGGGGAAAATATTTGGAACTCAAAATTTTATAAAGTGAATGTTGAAAACTAAAAGTTAATTAATTAATTAACTTAAATAAGAATGGATTGTCATTCTGCTTTTGTTTGGCACATGAGTCATTTTTCTTTTGTCTGTAGGCTCCATATTTAAGTCATTGACCAAGTTGCTATGCAGATCTGCCAAATTTACTTTTATTCATCTATGTTCTAATGAGAGAGAAGAAAAATTTCTTTTGTATGTAAGTATTTTTCTCATTTCTACTTATATGGCATTTAGGTGAATTTGAAAAAACCCAGGTGAATGCAGAACCTCTGTGTTTTAATCTGTTCCCCATAAAATAGCTTCCTATGATTTAGTTAACACATTTTTGTTTATCCTTCTGGAAAGCTGGAATCATTAGCAGCTGAGCCCTGCGACTCTGCCTTGAGCCTAGCCTAAAGGCTGGGTTCTCTGATGAGCTATTTTTACTCTTGGCTCTGAGATACCTAGTTTCCCTGAAAAGGTTTATGTTGGTATTTTTCAGTGGGGCTGATCACATATGCTCTTTTCACCTGCAAGGCCTGGAGTAGAATGTTCCTAAACTCTTTCAGTCACAAAAAGACATAGGCCTGGCCTCATGGTCCTAACCTCCTGCAGGTATCCTATTTCAGAGATGTCAACAAAGGCCCATGGGCCGTTTTGTAGCCCACAACATTCTTGAGCAGGGCTGAACCCTGATTATAACGTAACTGGGAAATATTTAATTAATAACAATAAAATAGAACACAGATAATGTGTGGTTTTCTAAGTCAACCCAGGCAAGCAGAAATCCTTGATAATGTTAAGTGTTCCCATTTCTATTTGAGTTTTATATTGTCCTAACTGATACTCTCTGTTTGGTTCTGGTGTCTTGTTTTTTTCTTTTCTTTTTAAAAAAATATATTTATTTACTGTTTTATTTTTCCTCAATTACATGTAAAAACTATTTTTAACATTTGGTTTTTAAAATTTTGAGTTGTAAATTCTCTACCTTCCTCCCTCCTTTCCCTACTAATTGGGAAGGCAAGCAATTTGATGTAGACATGTGCAGTCATGCAAAACCTATTTCCATGTCAGTCATGTTGTGAAAGAAAACACAGACAAAAAAATTAAGCAACAACAAGAAAAATAAAGAAAGTAAAAATAAGTGTTCTTTGATCTGCATTCAGTAACCATCAGTTGTTTCTCTGGAGGAGGATAGGATAAATCTCTTTTCCTACTAAGTCCTTCAGAATCATCTCAGATCACTGTGTTGCTGAAAATAGCTAAGTCATTCACACTTGATCATCATACAATATTGGTGTTACTTAGTGCCTTCTTTTTGCAGAATTGCTTCACTTTTGATGCATCTTCTCATGTTTTGGGGTGGACTGAGACTATAGTCACTATAATGTCCTTAAAATGGATGAATCAACTCAGACAGCTGCTAATAGCTCAACACACTACCCACTTGGTATATACAACTGAACAGTGAAAGATACATCATCAGAGGAGAATGAGCTGGTTTAAAAAAATGAAGTGAACTAGCAACTTAAAATTTAAAAGAAACACATCATTTGTAGGATTAGGTTCTGGAAAGGAATAAATCATCTTATGATGCCTCAGTCATGGCTCAATCTCGTCACTCTTGGGAAATGAGCGTGATTGAAAGTGGCGATGACTGCCACCGAGCACTGCCATCACTTCCTCCCAGGAGGATACTTTCTAATTACCTTGACTCCTTTTTTTTCCCTTTTCTCACTTAAATAAAATTCCTACTGAAATGGAGGCTGTCACAATTTGGAAGGATGTGGATTTTTCTTGACTTATTAGCACCTTTCAATTCAATTAATATTTATTGTGTGTCTACAGGGCATACTAGGAACTATCACCTCTGACTTGTTAAATTTACACATTGTGCTAGGGAAGAATGGTATCTTATTATCCTAATGGTCTTGCTTATTAATGCGGCACTCATTTTGAACAATTCAGCCTTCATAAGACGGAACTAGACTTCTTTTCATCCTGCTACATAACCAGGTTTATATCCCAAGAGAATTCAAGGAAGAATGCCACCTGGGAGATGCAGAAAATCTCAATAATTAGTCTGGGACTGTACAAATGAAAACAAGTGACTTTTGTAGACCCAAGTGTGTTTCTTCTGCATTTTCATATTCTCAAACATCTCTGCTGCTCTGCTCCAGGTTGTATAATCACACACAGAAAACTGTCAGTTAGTTCTGTGGATAGCAGCCTGGGGAGGGATAGGATGTGCAGTTTTCTTTAAAGTTGACCTCAGTGCTCTGTTTTAACTAGGATATAAATGGTACCTTATGGCAAAGAAATTTAGTGTCTTGATTTAGGATATACATATTATATATGTATATATGTGCATGTATATCCTACAGTTCCCCAGTCCCAAGAGCAAGGGCAGATTGTGTTGGGCAGTAGGATAAAACAGCCTGGTGTATAGTTGTAGGATAGAAGAAGTTGCCCTATAAATTAAATGGGCTGAAAATTTTAGGAGGAAATAGTCTAGAATTCTTCAGATTCACTGTAAGACTGATAACTATCAGCCAGGCTAATACCAGGTCATTTATCATTCTGGTCAAATGTTGACTATGGTACTCCTGCTGACATGAAGTTGAAACCTGGGCTTAGGGCTTGTCCACCCACACACAAATACACTGATCTGTCTTTTGTAGATTTTCTCCTTGTCAGAGGATTTCCATAGTAGGATCGAATGGCAAAATGGGTAGTGGTCTGATTATTTCCAAATCAGTTACCAATCTTTACCCTCAGTTCCCTCATCTCCCTGTCACTGGAATCTTGGACTGACCCTAAGGCTACATTGGGCTCTTAACCTCCCCAAAAGCAGGCTTCCACTTCTCCATCACTCCTAAACCATGCCCCTTTCTAGCTTCCCTTGATGTGGCGTCTTCCCCCCGCTGGCATATAACCTCCTTAAAGGCAGGAACTGCCTTGCTTTCCTGTATTCCTATTCCTAGCCCTCAGCCAGTGCCTGACGCACAGAAAGCAATCAATAAGTGTGTTATCATCATTGCCATCATAATAAAAGAGGTGAGAAGTAAGGTAATGGAGATTTGTAACTTGATACCAATTTCTGGGTTCTGTTTTGCTAACCACCCCACCTCCAAACACACACACACACACACACACACACACACACACACACACACACACACACCATTCCTGTGCAATTGCTTCTCCTTACCCTCACATGGATAATAAAATTTGACTGCAGAAAAATCTTGTTAGTTCAATGTCAATTAAAATAATTCAAAAATATGGTCTAAATCCAAGCCACTTATATTTTCCCATGAGCTAGATGAGTTAGGTTTTTAAATTTATGGTCCTTATTTGTTTATTTCATTAGAATCGTGTGTGTGTGAATATATAATTTCAGACTCAAATTAAGTTCTTAGTATTTATTATTGTTAGTAATGGGTTTGGGAACAGAAGAATATGTCTGAGGCCATATGCTACAGATAATTGTCAAGGACTCCACTCATAACTCATTTAGGGTATTTCTTTCTGATATCTTTGTTCTGCCTCAGCGCTGGTGTACCACTGCTAGACTGGCATGTCTTTTTTTGAGTCTCACATTACAGTGTGGGAGAGAATAGGGAGGGGAATGCATAGGAAAGATTCTGAGAAGCTTTCTTTGGCTTGGTATGGTGGTCTGGATTTTCTGTTCCCATCTCTTTCAGAGTTAATGTGTATGGATGTCCCTGACTGTTGTGCCCCTGGGAAGGCAGGAGCTTTGTGGCAAGCCTTTGTTTGCCAACCTTAACGTGTGCCCTTTCCCCGCCATCATGTTTACCTAACTATTGATTGACACATGACAACCCTTCCCCAGATGGGCTTTGTAAAACACAAACACAGAACTTATTCCCTGAACTCCCAGGACTATGAAGTAGAACATCTGATGGAGTTAAAACAGCTCACCCATTAGAATGGAGCAATCCAAGACCATGGCCAGTGAAGGAGCTGCTTGGCACCTATAGTGCTGTACTCCTCTACTTAAGTCATAAATCCAGTTCAATTCAACAAGAATTTATTGAGTGCTTACCAGGTGTCAGACACTGTGCTGGAGCATAAATCTACCTCTGTGTGTTATAATTTATCTGGCTGGCCTAGAATTAAATGGGCTGGTCTAATGCTCACCAACATCAGTCCCTACTCTGACGTTGCCAAAAATAACTCCACTCATAATGAGTATTGCCAGCTAGCGATTGGAAGGTGACTGGAGAGTTGCTTCTACTCCTGCACTTTGGCAGTTTGCCTCTGACCCCAGAAGGGGTACACTAACTCTGCCTCCTGCATATTGACTGACATTGGAAAGAATTCTTCTTTTTGTGCTCAGGAAAAAAAACAAATGATTGCTCATCTTCTGTAGGTTCCCATCAACTCTATCTTCTTAGTTGCTTTTAAAGAGATTGCTCCCATCCTTCTGTGGTTGCATGGGAACTGAATTCCTTCCATTGTACCTTCTGTGCCCTGAGTCTTCAATCCACTTTGGTAAGAATTCCTCCTCCTTGCTGCCTGAAGTATGGGCCCCCAGGTTTCTGTCTACTACAGCTTCCTTCTCTCAACTGCCCACAGAAGTGCTTTTAGAGTTTATTAGAGTACTCTATAAATAAGGGCTGGAGAAATCTAGAGGCTTCTTGGAAAATTTGTGAATTGAGCTGTTATCTTGAGAGAAGAGTAGGATTCAATGAGAACAGTAAGGTTAGGGGAGGCCGATTGATTGTGACGTTTTAGAAACATGGGTGATAGCAAAACTGAGCTTACTGAAACATAATGCCCAGTGATTCTAGCATTGATGGAGCATTGGGGAGATATAAAGATGTTCTAGGTCAGTGGTTCTCAACCTGTGGGTTATGTTCAATTTGTAACAATTAAAATACATCCTACATATCAGATATTTACATTACAATTCATAACAGTAGGAAAATTACAGTTATGAAGTAGCAACAAAAATAATTTTATGGTTGGGGGTCACCACAACATGAGGAACTATATTAAAGTGTCGCAGCATTAGGAAGGTTGAGAACCACTGTTTTAGGTCTTTATGGTCAGTGTAGGCAGTGACAGGTCTCCCTCTGCATGGTGCTTTCAATATGACAAATGCAACTTTGTGAAAAGCTCCTTCTTCCGAAGTATATGATTCTCTTTTGCCTCAGTTAGTTTGTGGGGAAAACATAGTTAGGTTCACTGACATATGGAGGAAAGCAAGATGGCCTGTGAAAAGAGACTCCCCACAGCAATCCTGGGTACTTCAATCTCCATGGTGACCTATTGCTGTGAATCCAGGCATATCAATTTGGTATCTGAGAAGAACTGGTTCTTCATGTCCGTTCAGTTCACCCTCTGCCTCTGGCAACGCCTGGCAAGCCTTGGATTACTTCCCAATCATCAGTGAGAGATGAAAACTTGGGCAAAGAGCAACGGTAGTGCCCAGGGAGATCAAGAAACCACTGTGGGGCTGTGGCTTATACAGGAATCTGCCAACACAGAACATTCTGCCCCTCTCATGCCCTTCTTGTTCCAGCCCAACTTGTTTGCTCATACATGACAGTCCATCTCCCTCTTTGTACATGCTGTCCCCAGTGCCTGGAAAATGCACTCTCTTCACCTTGGCCTCTCACAATCAATCTCCAGCTCCTTTTAAGACTCGGCTCTAGCTCCTGCTACAAGAGGCCTGTCCTGATTCTCAGTTTCCCTTACCTGATTACTTTGTATTTATTCTATATTGACATGGGATCATAAATACATACCTTGGAGGACATCATATCTAACCCTTTCCTTTCACAGATGAAAGAACTAAAGCACAGAGTTTAAATCACTTGCCTGGAGTCACACAGCTAGTAAGTGTCCGAGGTAGGATTTGAACCTGGGTTCTCTGACTCCAGAGTCAAGGTTGTTTGCCTAGTACTGACATATCTGTATACATGTAAACTTATACAATACAATGTCCTTCAGTACAATGTCCTTTAGGACACTGACTGTTTTGTCTTTTTGTTTTTGTATCCTCAGCATGCTGAACGAATGAATGAACTTGCACGGATGCCCTATTGGCCTGTTGGTATTCCAGGAACTCATCTCCTCGTTCCCAAATTAGAAAATCTCCAATTTGGCAAATCACTGATGCTGGCATGGACATAGGAGGGCAGCTTAAACCAATTTAGAATGCTGGGCAATAACCTAGGAACAGATTATCTCCCTAGAGATAAAACATCATTTTCTGGTGGAGGTCTTAATATATTGGATTCATGGACATTGAGAATACTTTGCAAGCACTGCACATACTAAATAGAATGAGTACCTATGTATTGACTTTAGAAGGCTATCTTCCAGTCATCCCCTTTTAGATCCAGAAGCAGTGGTACCCCTCCCACCCTACCTTACTGCCCCACCCCCGAGTTCCTAGTTAGTGAATTTCATTGCTTTTGCCAGGAGATTGATTTTAACAGCTAGACCATACTTGTCCCAGCTGGTGATATCCCTCAGAGGGTTATAGGTGAGGCAGAATTGGCATTTCCTGCCTTTCATTTTTCAACAATTTTAGAATCCAGCAAAGGCACTGGGATACAAATGGATGAAGCCATTCCTTTGGTTTTATTTAATGAGTTCCCACAAGGACAATCTCCAGTTTGGTCAATAAGTAGTCCTACAAGTACTTTACAGATTGGAAAACTGAGGATAAGAGAGGCACTGAAGGTGCAAAAGAATGAGGACAACTTACTCCCCTCCAACATGTCCTGCTAGTCTCCATCCTGGGAAAGGAACACTGGCTAGGGAGATTGTGACTGATGATTCTGACTGAATGAGCCTTACGCTTTTCTAAGGGGATCTTTCCCAAATGCCTTTCATAGTTGATCGTACAACCTGGACAACCAATCCCCAGTAACACTGGGATGTTGGGAGAACAAGTCATATTAAGAATACATATTTTCTCATTCACAAGGGACTTGGTCACCTGGGTCATTCACTGTTTCCTACCAAAGTGAGCAACTGTCAGTTCTTTTGAGTACCTTGGAAGAGGGAAGGGGCAAAGGATCTTTGGAGTCCTCCCTTTTTCTGGGGTAGAATTAAGTCTTTAAAATTTTTAATGGTCCTTGAGTTCATATAACTTGGACCTATAATAGCTGATGATTTAGAAATTAGATCTTTTTTTTTTTTTGGAGGGAGTTTTATTGATTCTTTTTCCTTTTGTTTTTATATCATAGTCATTTCTGGCAATAACACTCTCTATCCCTCATCCCCTGTAAATTTTCTCTCATCTAGCCTGTACCTGAATGAAAGTCTACTCTGTAACACAAATGGTCATCCAGGTTTTGCTTAAGGCCTTCATTGTAACGTGGTTAGAATTCCGGCTTCCTCTCTCGGAGCCTGTCTGGCTGTCCTTGTCTCTCAAAATTCCAGGATATCTTGAGAGTAGGGGTTGGGGAAGCTTTTTTTTTTCTCTTCTGCTATTGGTTTGAACCCCTATTAGCTGTTTGTTATGGACTTGTGACTTAGCATTCCAGTTCCATTCAACCCCTTAACATCAGGAAACATTCACAATGGTGGCTTCAATCCCTTATCTGTAAGATGAGCTAGAGAAGGAAACGGTTTTGCCAAGAAAACCCCAAATGTGGATATAAAGAGTTGGACATGGGTGAAATAACTGAACAGCAACAATTTACTTCAAAGATACAGCAAGAAAAAATATGCAAACATTTTCCCCAATATCTCTAGGGCTTACTCTCCCATAGAAACCTGAGTCTCTGGGGAAGTAGGCTCAAAACTTAGCTCAGTTCTTACACAGCATTGGTTTCACTGAATTCACATCCAAAGTTGGCATCATTGCTAGATGTATCTTTCTTCTGGGCTGGAATCCTAAAGCTCATGCCTGAAAAATCACCCCATTTCGGGGGGCTTCAATGCTGCACTGGCTCTGGAATCCAGATTCTGGAACTGTGGAAGGGTCCTGATTACCTTTTAAACTCACCAGATTATGAGGCCTCTTCTCTTCACTCAAAAGGGAAAAGAACAAATTAAAAAGTCAAGGACTGAGGCAAGAAGATGGCACAGTAGATAGAACACTGGACCTGGGATGAGGAAAACCTCAGTTCAGATCTGACCTCAAAATACTTAACAGCTGTGTGACATTGGGCAAGCCACTTATTCTCTGTTTGCTTCCATTTTCTCAACTATAGAAGGGAGATAATAATAGCATCTGTCTCCCAGGGTTGCTATGAGACTCACATGAGATAAAATCTGTGAAGTGCTTACCTGACACAGTCATAGTATTATTCCTAGTGCATCGAAAGTAGTATATAAATGCTTATTCTCTTCCCTTTCACCCTTATTTTTCAGGGCCACATGGCCTTAAAAGAGAGAACTCCCTAGGGTTTCTTCTCTCATATCATGGGCTCTCACCAGATCCTAAGAGCAAAAGAGTTACCAAATGAAGTCAAAAGAGTGAATGATGCAGAGGAAGTAGCCAAAACTGAAAGGTCTTTTTGAGTGCCTCAGAAACTGGATTGCTTCCTGTTTTCTAGGCAAATAGCTAACTGGAACCTGTTAAAGAATGTCCACTCATGCTCCAAGCCACCTCTCTTATGCATTGTTACACTGTTCCTAGAAGCAAGCTCCTTGGTTTCCTCCCTGTGGAGAGGCTCATCAGTGAGGAATCTGATGGGGTCTTCACCCATGACAATGCCCATGACCCTAGTAAAGAAAAACTCCATTCCCTTCTGAGGCAGCCCAGAGATTCTGTCAAATGCTATACTAAAATCTAGGCAGGTACCGCAAATTGGGCTTACAGCGTTCTCTTGATCTACCGGTCTAGTCACTTTGTCATAAAAGGAAATAAGGTTAGTCTGATATGACCAGTTTCTGATTAATCCCTGCAGGCTCATGGTGATCACCACTACCCTTTTCTAAATGCTGACAAATCATTCCTTTAATAACATGTTTTAGAAGTCAGGCGAACTCCCCTGCCTAATATTTAAAGACTACTCCCTTTTTGGAAAATTGGTTCAACACTTGCTTTTCTTTAGTCTGAGGGTACTGCTCATTTTCCAACATTGCCAAAAGCAGTTCAGCAATTACATGTGCTGGTTCTTTGAGTCCCTCAGGAAGTAGTTCAGCCAAAGATGATGACCTGAATTCATTGACCAACATCTCTCACATCCAACTCCTTTCCACTCATATAGCCCCTGCCCTAGTTCAGGGCCTCATCACTTTGCACCTAGATAATTGCAAGAGCATCCTAATTGCTCTCCCTGAATGCATTTTCTCCCCCTTTCATTCTACATACAGCTGCTAGAATATATTCCTAAAAGAGATAGAACCGTATCACCCTTCCTACTCAGAAATATGCAATGGCTCCCTCTTTGCCCTGAGATTAAAATACAAATCCATCAGCCAGATATGGAAAATTCTCCACAATCTAGCTACCAACTACTGTACCTTTCCAGTCTTATTTCATATTATTCCTCTTCATTTACTTTCTATTCCAAACAAACTGGGCTGCCACTTGTCCCCTGATCCTCATAGGCCATTCCTTGCTTCATTGCCCTTATGGAAGAGATGCATTCTCTCTTCACCCCTGAATTCCTAGCTTTTTTCAATGTACAGCTTCCCATCTCTTATACTGTGCCCTTAGTTATTACGTTCTCTTTCTCTCTTCTCTCCTCTCCCCTCTTTCTCTCTCATTCTCTTATTTTCTCTCTCTCTTCTCTCTCTCTTTCTCCTCCTCCCCTCTTTCTCTCATTCTCTCTCTCTCTTTCTCTCTCTACCTTCCCTATTCCTTTCTCTCCTCCTCTGTCTTTTTCTCATACATATATAGATAGATATTTCTTGATAAATATCTGTGTATATCTATATTTCTGGATTACATATTTTTCAGGGGACTTGCTGCTTTGCAGTTTTTACAGCAGCTAAGATAAAGTAAGTTTCCGTTCCTACGTTCATCATTAGGCTCTTCCTCTTCGTTTCTGCATCTTGCTTTATCTAGTCTATTTCACTAATAAACTTAAAAAAATTTTTTTATCCAAGTATTAAGTGATTTTGATTTTCTTTATCATTGTTTCTTCAGGTATATTTTTAGAGCTTTGTTGGGGTGTTTGTGGGGAATTTTGGATCCTTTAGGTTCTAACATGCCACCATTTTCCCACAATTCCCCTACTAGAAAGTTTTGGCAATTATTGTTTTTTAATATTGTTTAATATCTACCAGCATTTAGATCACCTCCTTCCTATAGTTTTTCATTTTGTCTCTTGATATTCTATTTCTCCAAGTGAATTTTATTATTTCTTTATATAATTCTGTAAAGTCTCCCTTGGGTAATTTGGTTGGTATAGCAGCAAATCTGCCTTGATGTGTAGTATCATTATTTTTGCTCTATTCTCATGACCCAGCCATTCAACTCTGCATATTTCCCTTCTTTTATTTCTTTAATAATTGTTTTTTGTTCTGTGTATAAATCCTGTGTCAGTACATTTTGTTGTTACAATATATGAAATATAGTACATATTTTAAGTGGTCAAGGGATAGTAAAAAGTGTTTCTAAAAGAAGAAATACAAATAATGACAACATAAAAAATTCTTCAAAATCGTTGACTAAAGAAATATAAATTGGGGCAGCTAGGTGGCACAGCGAATAGAGCATGGGCCCTAGAGTCAGGAGGACCTGAGTTCAAACCTGGCCTCAGACACTTAACACTTACTAACCGTGTTACACTTAACCCCAATTGCTCTTCCCTACCCCCTCCAAAAAGAAACGAAAGAAAGAAAGAAAGAGAGAGAAGGAAAAATTAAAACAAGCAAAATGTATTAAATCATATCTGTGAAATTTGAAAAACCTTTGGAGAATATGGGGAAAAATTCATTGCTGGAGGGGGGCTTAAGAAGGATAGGCAGGACAAAGAACAAAGGATTCTCTTCTGGGGAGAGGTTTGGAGTCCAAATTAGGCTCTACTCAAGGGTAAACCCACAAGCCAGAGCAAGTCAGTGCCAGGGTTTCTTTGGAGGGACAAATCCAACATGCTGAACATGCTGAGCGAATGGGAAAAATGGAAGTAGGAGAAAGAAGTTCAGGCCAGGAGATGAATATGGAGTAAGGTGAAGGAGTTGACCTTAAGTCTAACTCAGCCTTTCTTCTCAAAGCTTTGGTCTTTTGGAGGCTATTTAGGTTTTCAGACTCTCCATCCCCATGCCTCCCCCAGTTTCCTGCTAGTAAACTCCCAGCCAGGATTCACCAAGCCCCAACTGAGTGTAGCCAAGGTTCATCAGGTCCCCAACAAATTTAACCTCATCAGCAAAACTTAGATATTGTTGAGGGAAATGGAATACAGGGTGGTATCCCTTTCTCTCTCCTTTATCTATGAATTGAGGCAGGAAACTGAGCCAAGATTAAGCCTCCTTAGGTGGCAGAGGCTAGCTGATTCCGTGGATATAATGCCGGGCCCAGAGTCAGGAAAACCTAAGTTAAAATCTGGCCTCAGATACTTACTAGTCGTGTGGCCCTGGGCAAGTCACTTAACCTTTGTTTGCCTTAATACACTGAAGAAGGAAATGGCAAATCACTCTAGTATCTTTGCCAGGAAAACCCAATGGATAGTATAGTTCACGGGATCACAAAGAGTTGGATATAACTGAACAACAGGTGACACATTGAATAAGACTGGGAAGTAAATTAACTCCAAGGTCTCTTTAGACCGAGAGAGGCTGCACTGACCTGAGAAATCATTCTGTGACTGTGATTATGTTATTGTGATTAGGAAGTCAGGGCAGGAAGGCAGCAGCTGCTGCCAATAGCACAACATTAGCTTCTCTCCTATTCTGAAGTTTGCCCGTGGGCAGTAGATAAAAGGAGCCGAGAGCCCAGCCCTTTGGACTTCTGTGTAGGCTGGTCTAGCATATTATAATGGTTAAGCTGTGTATTTCGGAAAGGAAGGAGAGCCAGAGGACTAGGAGAGACCTCTATGGGGCAGAAGAGTGCAATTGTAAGGGATCTGGTTTCCTTGGTGGATTTCCATGGGTCTGTGATTGTGTTCCTTTGTGCATTCTCCTGGAAAAAGTCTGTGCATTGGGCTTGGTGGCTATCTGATTGAGGTCTTAGGTAACACCTGAGGTCTTTCCTCTTCCCCAAACTCCCACTCATAGGATGAGTTCTCTGGGGGACAGCTACCTCAGGTTTAAGGTACTCTGTGGGTCTGTACACCTAAAATTATAGCTTACAAGCCACCATTAATGAGTATACCTTTTCATAGTCAGCCAGAAGACACAGTTAGCTTGAGGAGGAATTACTCACAGCATAGTAAGATTTATAATAGAACATTTCCCATCCCCACCCCCCATAAACTTAGGGCATACTCTTCCACAAATATGCACACAGAGGGGAGAATGGACAAGTACAGAGATTCCGTATGAGGGTCCCGCAGGTGAGAACCTTTGATATTGTAAGGTACTCGTGTGATATCTCTTACCTCTTCTTCAACGCGTAGGTTATTTTGACTGGGCTCATTTGGACCTGCTTTTGACCAGAGTGCTGGCCATAGTCTCCACCACCTCCAATGTCTGACTAAACTGAAATCTCTGTCTGGAAACAAGGGAAGAACCCTTACCTTGAACTGGCAGGAAGACTCACCAATTCTGTTTCCTCAGAATTTCATCTCTGAGGTCTTCCATCTACTGAATCCCAGGATCCTGCTTCTAAGTTCCAACTCTTTTTTCCAGATTCTTCATTGAAGGTAGTGGTTCAGGAAGGCATGTTCTTGAATTCTCCTCTTCAACTGTATGTAGTAAGCACATATTTTATAGCCTTATGCTTCTGCTGTCAGATGGCAATAACACTGTGTGTGTGTGTGTGTGTGTGTGTGTGTGTGTGTGTGTATAGGGGGAGGACAGGGAAAAGGGGAAGGGTGAGAGAAATTTCCATTGCTGCATTCTTCAAGAGACACAATGGTAAGTTCTTAGGAGATGAGAGGTTGAGTACCTCAACCACAGTGATTCCCCTGTTTTAAAATTTTCAGTCTCTCCTGTTCAACTCCATCATCAATGAGTAGCTAAGGAAAGCACCAAGATAATCCATGCCCAGGATCATGTCCATTATCTTTGTTAACCCTCAACCTTGTTTTCTGCTGTCATTCATTTATTTCAGTGTCACCTGACTCCTCATGACCCCATTTGGGGTTTTCTTGGCAAAGATACTGGAGTGGTTTGCCATTCATTTCCTTCTCTGGCTCATCTTACAAATGAGGAGACTCAGGCAAACAGGGTTAAGTGACTTTCCTGGGTCACACAACTCTAAGTGTCTGAGGCCCCATCTGAACTCAGGAAGATGAGGCTTCCTGACTTTGGGCCCAGCACTCTATCCACTGCACCAATTTAGCTGCCCATGAACTAATATATTTAAAGTCTTAATGCACTTACAAACTTCAAATGGGCCACAATTGTCCAGCATCCTTTTACTTAGTTAAATGGATGGATCTTAGTTGTCCTGTCCTCTGATGATCCCTCCTCCTCCCAAACCAAGAATCTACCAAGAGACTGGACTGAGATGAGCTTATGTCACAAGCTTGCTGAAAGTTGCAAATTTCCTAACAACTTCTGAACTGTGACCTCTTTTCTCTCATTTGTCCAGGATATCAGTTCCAGGATCCTGGTAGATTAGACCAAAATGAATGATAAACAATAAGTTAAGTGTCCTGTATCGATGTTCAATTTTCATGTGCACACCTGATCTCTCTAATGAGACTGTAAATTCTTTAAGCTAATAATTTTTAAAGAGAATTCTTCAGGATGTCAGCCACATAACAGTTGCTTAATAATTACTTGTTTGATGAATAAATGAATGAAAAAATATGTAAGTGAAGAAATAAATGTAGGAAAGAATTTTTCAATATGTGGTATTTAAAAATACAAGCCACAGTTTTTCTCTTCATGTCTGGATATACCTTCATGTTTAGATATAATAGGTCATCTAGGTGGTGCAGTGGATAGAGTACTGGGCCCAGAGTCAGGAAGTCAAACAAGTCATTTAACCCCATTTGCCTCAGTTTCCTCATCTGGAAAAGGAGTTAAAGAAAGAAATAGAAAAGCATTCCAGTATCTTTGCCAAGAAAACCCCAAATAGGGTCACAAAAGTTAGACACAACTCAATAATTACAACAATTAGATATATATTTTCTCTTTCATTTGGGTGCATATATGCATCAATACAGATCATTTGGCATAATGCCTTACAAAGAAAATGAGAATGATTCTTCTCAAAAGTTCAGGGAAACTCGAGTTAAGATCAGAAAGTATGTCTGATTCTCAGAGTCTAGAATTTGTATATACCAGAAGAAAAGCCCTAAAGTCAGGGTGAGTGGTATAATTCTTTTTTTGTGTGTGTCTCTGAATGGAGGAAGGAAAAAATTGGGATGTCTGTGGCTAAAGGTTTTTAGAAATAAATGTTAAAATAAAGGTTTTTTTTTTCTAAATAGAAAATCTTTGACATTTGTAATGTAAGGAGAAATGTTTGCCAGTCAAAATGCAGTCTTGATCTTACATTTCCCTTCTGAATTTTTGTTTTTAATGAATTTCATTGTTAATTCTTGAACCTAATTTTGCATATTGCATAGCTAACAAGGGTACACTTGGCAGGCAGAACAAACTAATCTTTCTTCTTATTAGGTAGAACAAACTAATCTTTTTCAAGGAAAAAAAAAGTTCAATAAAACTTTTTCCTTAATGTTAATGTCTTATGTTTAGAAAGTAAACTCCTTCACAAGACTCGAACTTGAAATATATTTGTCAACAGGCTATGTATTTTTTCAGTCTCCAGTTGCCAAGTTTTATTTGGTATCATGTTTCTCTGCACTGAAGCATATAGGAAAACATCTCCTTCCACATTTCCTTTCTTGCTGCATGCCTGAATTGGGTGTTATCAGTCCAAGAACGTTTTCTCAGGTCAATCCTCCTGTGATCTTTCAGTTAAAGTATCCTCATTTGACCTGGTAACCAGATAACCTTGTGGTCCTAGCCAATCCAGGAGTGGAATTCCTTCGTTCATAGTAACTGAAAAATAAGACTAAGGTCTATATTAACTGTGTCATACCTTTCTGTCAGCCAGCCAGAAAATGAACTAACATAGCACATTTCTGCTGTGTAGAATTAGGCACTGTGCTAGGTGCTGGCAGTCTGTTATACCAGCAAATGACACGTAATCATGAAAGTAAGTACTAGGTCACACGTCTAGGCTCTAAAAGACATGATGGTCCTGAAATAAACTCAGTCTACTCTGGATCTTCTTTCTAGTCCAATTTTGTCTGGTTTTGCTCCATAACTCAGCATTCTGGGCCCTCATACAATCTCACTGCATATCCCTTTCCAAGGTTATCACATTACTTCTGGCCTTTGACACATTTTACATTCTAACCAGACTGGACTATTGATTATCAGAGGCAAGCAGAGAAAGAAGTTCAAATCCCAACCCAAACACTTACTAGCTGTGTGGCCCCAAACAGGTAGTCTGAGCCTGCTTCTTCATCTACAGAATGGAGAGGTTTGGTCCAGGTGGTCTCTATCATCCCCCCAAGCTCTATATCTCCAATCCTGTGACTTCTGGCCATGCCCTGCCCTTTCCTGCTTGTGGCATTTATAACAAATTATCCCAGATACCTGGAAAAGATTCCTTTCAGACTGCCAGCTATTGATATACTTCCCTTCCTTCAAGTTCCACAACTACCCCACCTCCCATTGTTGCCACCTGGTCCATAAAGCTTTCCTTTATTCTCTGACTAAAAGTGAATTCTACTTCCTTAAATCTATATTTGGATTTTTTCTATACATTTATTACATATTATAACTTGTAGTACAATTATGTATTTATCTGCTCCCCTTAGCAGATTATAAACTTCTTGAGGGCAGGGACCATATCTCATTTTATATTTGTGTACCTAGTTAGTTTGTATATAGTGGAGTATTTAATAAATATTTGTTTAATTTAATTTTATTTTCATCAGAATCTGTACATGGGTTTTTGGGAAAGGGAACAAGAAGTTAGCATATATTTACTATAGCTATAGAGTAAACCCCCCCCCCCCATTTTATTAATAAAATTGGTTGCATTCCAATAGTCAGATAATATAAAAGTAAGTTGTTGGGAACTAGTAATATATTTTGCAACAGAAACAATCATGGAAATTGTTTTGCTTTTTGTGTATGTGAGGCAATAGGAGTTAAATGATTTTGCCCAGGGTCACACAGCAAGTGTCAAGTGTCTAGAGCTGGATTTGAACTCGGGTCCTCCTGACTCCAGAGTCAGTACTCTATCCACTGTACTACCTACCTGCCCCAGTCATGGACATTGTGGTTATAATCCCTGGTACCTTACAGGGATTATTTAACTCATGTCTAGTTGTCCTAATTAGCATTATTATTTTCTACTATTGTTGCATAAAATGGTC
>CM053585.1:500347115-500365493 GCA_028646515.1 Pseudochirops corinnae
AGAGAGAGAGAGAGAGAGAGAGTGTGTGTGTGTGTGTGTGGAGAGAGAGAGTGTGTGTGTGTGTGTGTGTGTGTGTGTGTGTGTGTGTGTGTGTGTGTGTTTTGGTTGGAACCTGTGATTTCATCAATGTAGGATAACTTCAGAATGTAGACATTCCCTTTAGCCATGGAGATAGGCAATCATCTGCCTAACATAGTCATAGGGAGTTGTGTGGGTCATAGAGTTAGTATATGTCAGGGGTAGGTCTTGAAACTAGGCCTCCTAGTAGACTCCAAGGCTACATGGGGTAGTGAATTGAGAGCTGGGCGTGGGTTTTGGAAAGAGCTGTGTCCAGCCTCAGATACTTACTAGCTGTGTGACCCCAGGCATGTGTGGCAGCCCATTTCTTTTTTCCATAAAAAAGGGATGATAATAATGGTATATACCTCATAGAGTTGTGAGGGCCAAATGAAATAATATTTGTGAAGTGCTTTACAAACCTTAAAGTGCTGTATAAATATCAGTTATTAACAAGAAGCACAGTGTAGTGGACAGAGAGCTGGAAGGCCTAGGCTCTTAGCTCAAAGAGAGTGGCTTTGGAACTCTAGAATTACTTAACCTTTTAGTTCTCTGGTCAGTTTTCAGATTTCAGAGCCTGTCAGAGTTTCAGTGAAGGTGCTGAAATCCCCTGATAGAGGATGTTTCCACACCTGGAAATTCCCTGGCCAGTGAAATCACAGGGCCACTGCCTAACCCTGTCTATTGTTACTATGTGATCATTGTTAGTGTCACCATCAACCCCTCCATTTCTGCAGCTATGCCCCACAATGCTTTGAAGTGTCAGGAGCCTTCTGTGTCCTCCTTTCCTCAGGGGACAGAGGTTTCCCACAAACGAGAGTCTCTAGGATTCTGACAAGTGACTTGATACATAATGTTGTAAATACAAGGTGTCCCAGAAGTCTTAGTGCAGTTTTAAGCTTTAACATATAATTACAGTGTTATCAGCTTAATAACAGCTTAATCGATATAATGTCATGATGATAAACTTTAACAGATTAAAATGGCACTTAACCTTTTTTGGATAGCGTTATAAGTATTTATTAGAAATATAAAAATGGGAGAAATTATCTGCCCCAGAGACAAGGGAAAGATTTCTTTTATCAGTACCAGCCTAAATTACATAATGTAACATTGGCCCTTGGGTGACTTCATTTGGTTTTGGTATTGCTTTTCTCAAGCCCACAAGAAAGGAAAAATAACGCTCTCTCATGGTGGAAACTGAGGTGCCGATTTACCATTTTTTCTGAGGTGCTGCACCAAGATAGCTCTGGCCGGAGAGACTGCTTTATCCTTGTTAGCCCCTGGAAGACTCTCAGCTTCAAAACTCCTAAATTGCTCCGTGCCGTTCCCGATTCCCAAGTTCCCAGGCTAACTAAAATAGTTTTGATGAAGTCAGTAGTTAACAAATTAATTCAGCTGTTTAAATTAATCTAGGAGAGAAAATGGGCTGTTGCTCAAAATATTAAAATCTGCTGTCTGCCTGACTGAGAGCCCCTAATCTATCCATAGATTCTTCCCTCTGTTTACTTACCATTGTATTCAGAAATTTAGCATGTTGAGGTCACATAGTTTGTTGTATATATAATAAAGTGAGAAGGAAATTAGATTAAAAGCTCTTAGATGGAGATACTCTCATTCTGACATTGCCCTTCTAGATCTTTGGGTGTGACTAGACTGGATTCCCACTATACCTTTGGCTCATGGAAATGAAATGGGAGGTGGAGTCTTCATTCTCACCTCTGGATTAAGGATTTGAAGTAAGGGGAAACTGGGAAGACTATAAATACAGAGTTTCCACTCCCATTCAAAGTAGCCGGCAGTTTCAACAACTCTGAATCTTTGATTTTAATGCCTTCTGGTCCCTGTCTCTAGTCTAGAATCTTGTCCTCTGCCTTCTCTTTACCTTCAGAAGCCAGAATTAGCCAGGGCAGTGGGATACTTTCTGGTGTACAAATTAACTCTATGTGTTTTATCCTGTGACTTTCTGCCCAGTTCCAAACTATATCCTAGAAACCTAGGGGGCAGAGAGGGGAGGTTGTCAGAATTATTCTTAGCTTTTTATATTTGTGATTCATCTTCCTGGGTCCAAGATATAAAAAAGTAGCCAGGGGCACAAGTAACGGCAAAAATAACCGAACTGTAGTTTTTAAATTTCAAAGTTTACTTTGTTTTGTCATTTATTTTCTTGTGCTGTTGGCTTGTGAAAAACATTTCTCCTATGTTAAAATTTCACTGTATACTGTAATTCTTGCTAATTCCTTGCTTTTGTTAAGATTTCCTTAATGAGATTAACTCCTTTGGATAAGATTTAGGAATACTAAACCTGAGAATACAATAAATTTTGGTTGGAATCTCTTTGTTTTTGCTGGCTACATTAAAAGAAGAATTGGAATCACCAGGAAGTTTCTATACCTGCTTTGGGTGTAGGGAACTAGGAGCAGTGAGGGAAGATAATTGCAGTGAAAGCAGACTTAAGAGGGACACTCTGTGTAGAACTTTTATATTTGTGTTTTTTTTTTCTAACTGAGCTGTTGTTGAACTCTAAGAAATGAAATGTAGTCTCCTTAGTAAAGTTCTAGAAAGGCTAACTAATGCAAGTATTACGTCCTTGTGACCTAACCTTGCTGGGTCATCAGGCAGCCGAGAAAATAAGTACTAGGAATGGAATTGACTTAAGTTGGTTAAGAAGTTCTGATCCCCTGCTAATAATGAATATTCTCTACAGCATTTTAAGCAACTAAGTTGATTTATGTAGCATTATATTTGCTTAGTAGTTTTCAAAGCTTAAGGCTTTAAAATGTTGTGTTTTACAGTGACTTTATTGATAAAATTTTGCTTTATTGTGAACACCATCCAGTAAATACTTAAACCTTCCACAATGTATCTTTTCCCAAAACAATTGTATATATGACGTTCCACTTTTAAAAAACTATTTGTTAATAGAAACTAAGAATTGTTCTTTAATCATCTAATACCTCCGTTGGTATCTGACTTTCTTTTCCTTTAACATCATTATTTAAAACATCAAACTTATTATGGATACTGTTTTTGGGTGTCTGCATTTTTCATTTTGTTTTTCTTTGCACAAGTTTTCTCGTGTTTCTATCAAATCTTCATATTGTTACTGTGCTGTAATATTTTTCCATTACATTCGTTAGTACAGATTGTTCTATCATTCTATAATGAATGGGCACGTAATTTGGTAATTTAATTTTTTCCTTTTTTATTATGAACTTATAATCACCAATAAAAATGAGCATTTCACTATTATAAAAACAAGATAATTTTATAGGTGCATAATTTGTTACCAGATTTTTTAAAAACAAATACTATTATAACTTTTTGTATATGTGGATCTTGTATTGCTATCATTAATCTTCTTGGGCTAGAAACAGTATTGGAATCTCTAGGTCAAAGGGTATAAATAATTTAGTAACTCTAAAATTTAACACCAGTGAGTTAAAGTACTGTGTTCCTACCTTACTATTACCACAGCTATTGAAAAATACCACCGTACATCATACTAAACCAAAATATGATACAGATAAAATTTACAGACTATGAATGAGTCTGAAAAAGTTAGTCTCCCGGTTTGTTGTGGCTATACCTTTATCTAGAAATTAGAATGCTAATAAAAATGTAGTGATTCAAGGCTAATAGAGTTTAGCATTACTATAAGTTTTTTAGGTGAAAAAAATTTTCACTGGTAAGTTTAGACATTTTTAAAAATTGCTTTTTAGGTTCTCTGGGTAGTCTTTTGATAAGACTCATTTGCTCTAAGAAGAAACAAATTGTGTACTGAATATTGAATATTATTATACTAGAACAATTACTAAATGAGTAAATATTAAAGAAGTGTGAAAAATGCATCCTGACAATGGTAGGCAAGCATGAATTATCTAGGTTTGTAGGATGACTTGCTGGTAATTTGTCCCCTGTACCCTCTCCACTTCCAAGCAATTCAAAATTAAATAGAAGGAATTTTGTAATTGTTTTCATTTTAGCTGTTCTTATTGTTTGCTTTTTCTGTTCTCTTATTTTCCTTCTTATTTGGTCTAGACAAGGTGGAATGTTAAAGTCAAAATGTTATAATAATAGACTATTTGGAAACTTTTATATTTAATTAGGAGCTGGTTTAGTTGCTCTTCCTAATGAAAAATTAGATTTGAGAGACTTTTGCTATTTAACCGTGAGGTGGCTCATCTGTGATCATCACACCTGCAAGTAACAGTCTTAGTTCTCTCTCAGATACCCAGATGGGTCTGTGATCTCATCAGTTTGAGAGTTCCCCCAGCCATACAGATTGCAGCCCACCCATGTTTGTCCATCCTACGCAGCTTGTTCCTGTTCTTCCATGAGGTTTTCCCAGGGAAGTCCACCTGTTGTCCTTGAGGCTTTCCTAGATTTTTTCTCACATAATGAGGACTTGAGTGTTATTCCTTGCCAGGGGACCAGGACAGGTCCTTGATGCCATGTTTTACTCCTTTTCTTCTTTGAAGGTCGTCTGTGGTTTTACGTTGCAGCCTGCCTCACATTTACCTCTTGCCTCCCTATTGCTCTCTTACTGCCATTCATTTTTAGGTCTTCAAAAATTGTTTTATTCCACGTCTCACTGCCAGAGAGCAAGACCCAAAGACTGTTGGTATTTAAAAAGATGGCCTTTGATTTTAGAGGAAATAGGAGCCATTAAAGGAACCTGCAGTTTCTCAAAGGCAATCCAACCTTCTCTCGTTCTTTTTAAACTTTGGGCCCAGCTTGTCTATTTGTAGTCTATCACCCATAGCCAAACTAATCAACAAACTTTGTAGGGTTTCCATAGAAATGCATATTTCAATATGAGTAATAGACATTCTTATCCCTCTTGGTCTTTCCTGTGTGTATGTTCAGGCCGAACCCTTTTGAGTGCTACAGATCTTTTCTAGGAGCCTTCTTAGTGTTTTTGAGGACTTGATTTAGGCAGTACAAAGTCACCTGGTGATAGGAGTATTTAGAGGATATCACCATCCACAGAAAAACCCATGTCAACTGGAACTCTGCTGGATTTCTTTCTTTACAGTGGTATTCCTTTTTGGAGAGACCACCTCCCCTCCCCTTACTGTTTTAAACTCCCTTGAGGGTGCTTGAACATGATTAATTTTCTTAGGTCTTTCAAATATACTTGAATGGTATTTATGTATAAATGGGAGATAGTTGGAAAAGAGCCTGTAAGGTCTTGCTTTGCTCCGTTGAATCAAATGCTTTTTTCATAATCTACAAAGGGCAAGCACATTGGAATCTTATATTCTCTACATCTTTGTATCAATTACGAAATGCTAAAGAAGTGGTACGTTGCTTGTTGTTACTTGTGGAAGTCTGTTCCCTATAAATGCCCTCAACAAAGGTGCCCATGGTGTATTTATAGATGAATTGCATTAAGATGTTGTGTAGTTGAGATATAGGTCAGTAGTTGTTGAATTATTGGCTATCTTTTTTTGTTTTACATAAGTAAAGTCTGAATTTTTTTCTATACCTTTTGTATCTTCTCTTTGATATTCATTCTCTAGTATTCTCCAGATTGTCTCCTCCAGCACAAAATCATGGTGAAAATGATTTGTCATAGTAGTCTTTCCTGGCCTTTTCCATCTTTATTCTGTTTGTTGTCCTGATTGCATTTTCATCCTTACATGACCTTAGGATATTTGCTTAGATGTCTTAACCAGCTTTCATTAAACTGTTTTTTATCCTACATTGCTTCTCTCTGCTTTATGAGATGACATTGTTTATGATCATTGGTCATCCTTCATAAGATATTATGAAAGATTTTATATTTTAAATAATCTAGGTAATGGTTTAAAGTAATGTACTTGGAAAGCTTGATTACAGGTAAGTATATGGCTAATTTGACTAGATTGAGCCCAAATGATTATTCAAATAGAGTAAGCCTATCTTGAGGTTAACAACTTTTGCTTCATGTATGATTGAAATCGGAAGTAATGACTTTCCAGGAGGAACCTCAGCCTGGTCTCCTTCAAGGGCTAATCCTGCCAGCCCCTGGAGTTGGGGAGAGAAATTTTAAATCACACTTCTGATGGAAAAACTTCAAAATCACAACTGTGATAGCTAAGTTGATATTGTATGCTTCCATTTTCCTTCCCTACTTCTGTGGATTTTTGGAATCATATTCTTTTCCTAGGAAGGAGAAGAATTCACCAGAATATGCCAATTCTTGCCTCCTACCTCTTCTATTTCTTGCCTCTTGAATATGTGATGAAGGTTTCTCTGAGTGTTTTGGAGGACATGTCAGTGTCTGGGCTAAGTGGCACAGTGGATAGACTGTTGGACCTGGAGTCAGGAAGACTTAGGATTCAAATGAGACCTTAGTCACTTAATCTTTCTCACCCTCGGTTTCCTCAATTGTAAAATGGAGACAATAATAAAACTAGGTTGTTATGAGGATCAAATGAGATAATATTTGTTAAGCACTTTGCAAACCTTAAAGCTGTGCATAAATGATGGCTATTATAGTTTTATTTGCCTCGACTTTATGTGATGAAATGTATACTAATGTGCCATTGGCTTATAGGATTTACGGTTGAAGAGAAACTTTTAGGTCATAGAGTTCAGTCTCCTCTTGTGGATAAGTAAACTAAAGTATTATTTTTTCAACACCTTAGTATCATGGTAGCAACTACATCCAGTTCTTAACATTTCATAAAATATAGTTTGTTTTGCTTTGAATATTTTAGAGTACTTAAAGGGTTTGAATTTTAAGACAAAACTAAAGACTTAATGACTTTTATGATATTTTGAAAATTAAGAATTTTTATTCATCTTCTGAACAGTTAAAATATGATAGAAAATGGGTTGTTAGCATATGAAAAAGCATATGAAATGTTTTTGTTTTATGTATTTTATTCAAGATCCATGAACAAAACATAATTGCAGTGTATCCTTTCAGAAACTGCCAGTTTCTTTATATAGAATTTTGTGTCTTCAATTTGACTATTTCCTTTTGGAATAAGTTGTTAGTGTACTGCGTATGAGTGTGGTTTGCATTAGTATTATGGGGGGAGAGGCGAAAAGTTAGGCACATCAGCAGACTGTAATAACATGATGACTGACATTTAGCTTTCAGGTAAAATCTAATCTTTAAAATGGGGACACATGTTAAATCCTGAAGTCGTAAGTAACTGTGGTTTAGAGTGATTAAGTGATTTGCACTGCTGTTATGTGTTAGAGGTGCAATTTGAATCCAGGTCTCATATGATTCCAAATCTAGTGCTCTTTCTGTTAAGCCAAACTAAGAGAGATGGGTATGTGATTACAGATTTGATTTATGTTGGTGATTTTTAGCACTTATTTGTACTTTTCAGACTTTGGGGCAAACATTTTTCTGTGCCCTTGACTTCCTTTTAGGTAATTGCTTAAGGCTTATTTAATGAGACAGGAAATATTGATGAGCTTTTACTTAGAAATTTTGGTAAAGTCCCATATTTCAGTTTCCTAATGTAATTGAACTTTTGAAACAGAAAAATCTAGTTCAGAGGAGAACCAGTGATATAAATGTGAGGGGAAAATGTTTACTATTTCTTTTTCTTTTGGAGGGTAGTTGGGGTTAAGTGACTTGCTCAGGATCACACAGCTGTAAGTGTTAAGTGTCTGAGGTCAGATTTGAACTCAAGTCCTCCTGACTCCAGGGCTGGTGTTCTATTCACTGCACCACCTAGCTGCTCCAATGCTTCCTTTTTCTAAAAGCATGGAACAAAGGAGTCTCTAAAAGTGAGTTAAATGTGAATAGTTAAGTGTGAAAGCTGATCATTTTAGCACACAGTTGTGTAGATTTAAAAATAATTCATTCATATTTCATTAAAGCAGTGTTAATTTTATGACCTGCCCTTCTCTGTCATTAATATATTTTCGTCTGGATGGTTATTTTTAGGATCAAAGGACCCTTTTCCTTGGGCCAGTGCTGGAGAGATGTCAAAATTTTTAGCCTAATTACTTGTTTTTAGTATTTCTTATTAGACACCAAAAGCTTCTGTCATTACTTTATGGTTAACAGAATGCAGTTACTTATTTATATTATATTAATTAAATTTTAGTTTAATGTTTTCCCAAAGTCCCTAGTTACCCCAGGTTCTTTGGTGATTTGGGGGAATTATCTTGGCCTTAGTCAGATTTAGAAATAATCTATTAGAAGATATTCCTGTCAGTGCAAGAGGCAATTGCAGTGAAAAATTGTATATCATCCAGAAGAGCGAAGGCAAAAGTGTAGCACCGCATTCTATGGTTTAATGCTCAAACTCAGATTATTTCTTTTATCTGTTTGGTTTCTGACTTTTTTTGACCCTTACTTTGTCTTAGGCTGTTGATTCTCCTTGCCTCCTTGGATCCTGCTGCCTGTATCTTCCTGCCATAAATATAGTCATAACTTTTGCCCTTCTCCTTTTCCTCCCTCAACTCTTTAGATCATCTGGTAATGAATCTCTTTCTAATAATCTACTCTGTACTAAATCTTGGTCCCATTTTCCTCTTGGTAGGGGACCGTTTGCCCAAGCATTATTACTCCCCAAGGTCCTGGGACCTTTCTGTTTGCCCTGCTACTTTTCATGCCTAAGTACTACCTGAGCTTTTCTTCTGCTGTGAACATTAACATAAGCCTTCATTTAAGTGTTGTCTTTCCCAACCAGAATTTGAGCTTCTTGAGAGCAGTGGCTGTCTTGATTTTCTGTTTGTATCCCTAGCACCCAGCACTGTGCCTTGCACATAGTAAATATCTACTAAATATTTTTCCATTTTATTCTGTCTGACCCATTTTGCACTCTAGCTTGTCATGTTAAATTAATTGAGATCTTCTCTGCCTGTCCAAATCTCTAGGCTATTGATCCCTAGTATACTTCAGCTGGTTCCATGGAAACTCCTGGTGGTGAGAGTCATCATGTTAGCAAGATTGGCAAACAATTAAAGATTTGAATCAAAAAGTTTGTGGTGTCATTTGGAAAGCTAGTTGACTAAGTTAAGGGCCAAAACTGTATCATAATAAATCAAATTTAAGATTTTTGAGGCAGTATCCTGATTGTCTAAGCAAGTGTTGAGATCTTGAACAATAACAATTTTTTTTGCATTCAGCTTTTGGACAATTTTTAAAATATCAACTATGATGGATATAAAGTAAGAAGACAAGAATAATAACAAAACTCTGAAATCTTGTGTACTGATGCTGATGTAATATACATGAGAGTATAGCCTTTCTGGGATAGTTGTGTTTGTTGAATGAATGATAACAGGGCTCCCTGTTATCTGTTGTCTAATGAACTATAGTGCGATCATAATAAGCATGTAGGACAGAAGAAAGGCTTGGGAAACGATAGCTGGCCAGCTTAGAATGCTGTTGTGAACAATGGGATTTCTTTTTTTAAGGGAAAACACAGGTTATGAATGACACCAGATATTTTAGAAAGTGGCTTCAGTTATGCTAGACTATTTCATGTGAGTTTATTCCTCATTGACCTTTTGAATCACAGAGCTTAGTGCAGTGATAAAGCCAGAACTAAATATATATGAATATGTGTGTGTGTATGTGTGTGTGTGTGTGTGTGTGTGTGTGTGTGTGTGTGTGTGTGTGTGTGTGTGTGTGTAGCCAGAACTGAATAAGTATTTAAAGTACTGAGTACATATTTTATTGTAATGAATTGTATTTGGGTCTTTTTTTCCACATTTGTCATGTTGTGAAAGAAACAGAACAAAAGGAAAAACCCACAGCCTTCCCCCTCGGAAAAAAAAAATAGTGAAAATAGTATTCTTTGATCTTCATTTAGACTCCATAGTTCCTTCTCTGGATGTGGATACCATTTTCCATCATGAGTCTTTTGGAATTGCCTTGGATCATTGTACTGCTGAGGAGAGCTAAGTCACTCATAGTTTATCATTGCACGGTGTTACTATTACTGTACACAACTGAACATTATATTTGAAAAAGGACAACATGGGCAGAACCACACATTCTCTTTTTTTGGAAGGGGGAAGACTTACTGGTTATCAGGATTGTGATTTTATTTCTGACTTTTAGATCTTGAGGCTGAAATGAGCAGTCCTGTGCATCTGGTTCTTAAGAGTTCATCTGTCTAATTTTGAAAGAATAGCATTCTTTATCTAGTTGGAAGCAGTTTACCAAGAAATATTGGTGTAGTTGGCACAGTTATGTTCCATTTGTGAGAGCCAAGTAGCTTTTGGAACTGGGAATTCTCAAGTTTGTTTATAGAATGTAATGGTGTTTCTCAGATGCTTTTTATCTCCATATACTGTTTTTTACTCAAGAGCCTGAGCAAAGTTATAAAGTGAGAAACTTTTTGTTCTTTGTGGGAACAGATCATGTCAAAGTGGACACCAAAATTTTGGCAAATGTTATATGAACCTTCTTTGGACCCCAAACCTTGCTTATGGGACTTTGCAGACTTTTACTGTTATGTGTCAGAATTTAAAATTATAATCATTTGATATTTTGAGTGCCAGCAGCCTTCCATGTATTAGTACAATTACTGACCAATTCCATCCTTTCCAACCTGCAACCTAGGTTCATTCTTCTCATGGTTTAGATATCCTTTTTAGATTAACTGGATTAATTACCACTCATAGGAAATCAGTTGTTTATAGTCTAGTGTGAAAGAGGTATGTTCTTCTGTGTGTTTTAATCATACTTATAATTGCCTGTTTGAAATGTTAAGAGTTTGCTGTTTTTCAACATAAATAATAGTCTTCATATCATTAGACCTATCCTGTGATGGTACTTTCTTGTGATTATGAATCATTTTCCCACTACCATCTTCTTTTGCCCTTTGTTGTGGGATATGTTTCTTTGGGCCCAGTGCCTTCACCACAATTTCCAGAGTCTCTGTAGTTCTCCTGAGATACATTTCTTGTTATCAGAAAGAAGTCTGGAAATAACTTCTTTATGTGTGTCATTTGAAGCAGAGTTTACCACCCTTTGTTGTAATGTTACATGGCAACCTAATTCTAATGTGACATCACAAACTAATTCTAATAGCGTACTACTATTAAGCCAAGTCAGCCAGCATTTACTACTCTGTCCCAGGTACTGTGCTGAGTGCTGACTATAAAGACAAAGGCAGAAACATTCCCTGCTTTCAGGGAACCAGTGGTTCTCAACCTTCCTAATGCCGTGACCCTTTAATACTCATATGTGGGCGTATCTGCATGTGGGCGGACCCACCTGGAGATGGATGGAGGAGTGATGTCTTGGTTCCTAAGACCATCGGAAATAGGTGTTTTCCGATGGTCTTAGGGGACCCCTGTGAAAGGGTCGTTCCACCCCCAAAGGGGTTGTGACCCATAGGTTGAGAACTGCTGGTCTAGACCATGGTAGAAGGGTGTCCCTGCAGTTTATTGAATAGAGGTCATAGAATAGAATTGAATAGAAGCACAAGATCAGACCTGTGCTTTAGGAAGATCAGTGTGATGGCTGAGTGGAGGATGGTTTAGAATAGGGAGAACTTTGAGGCAGGGAAATGAACCAGATATGAAAAAAGGGACTGCCCCAGAACGGTGGCTATGTCAAGGAGAAGAAAGGTGCATATATGAGAGATGTTAGGAAGGTGGACTCAGGCAGAAGGCATGGGAATTGGCTATTGATTGATTTAATTAGTAACTTTGCTTTTTATCTAGATGTTCCCTCCTTTCCTTAATTAAAATCCCTACTCCTGTGATTTATGGTTTGGTCTGACCTTGGGGATTTGAGACTATATCAAAAAATATAACACCTACAAAGTCCTCCTAAGCTTGAAAAGCTTTGAATGTGGATGCAATCATGGACCTTAAATTTGTTATTCAAGAACTAGCTCACGTGAGTATAGGGAGACTTGTCATCAGAAGTTATCATCTACATTAGTGGAAAGAAATATTTATGTTGATGAAATCTTGACTGTTTTGAAGTATGACCACCCCCAGTTCTTCTCAGGAAAAAGCAGGAATTGATTAATTTCTAGGATTTTCCGTGGAGCCCTCTTTGTATCAAAAATTTTTTGATAGTTGTATTTCAGTATAATTAATTTACTTTGTAATCCTTTGTATTTTACTTTATGCATTTAAAAACATTCTGAGGAGTCTGTAGGTTTCATCCAGTTGCCAAAGACACACACACAGAAGGTTCAGAAGCTCAGCTCTGCATATCTCATTTGATGATCTTTTTGGTTCCCTTGAGTTCAAGTATCATCTCTATATGGATGATTCCCTGCTCTATATATTCAGCCTTAAGCTATACCCTGAGCTGTAGTCAAGTATTATCAATGGCATATACATATTTAGACACAAGTTTAGTTATCTAAACAGATAAATTCTAGAAAGTAGAAATTCATAGTTCAGGGAGGCATATTGCAGAGCTTAGGAGCATCACAGCTGTAAATAAAAATAGAATTTATTTTATTTTTTTCATTTTAACTTTAACTTTCCAAGTAAGATGATATGTTCTAACTTTTGAAATGGTGAACCACCTTTTCTTCCCAAGATACTAAAGCAGAAGCTGTAGCACCAGTTAATTACCTGTAGTTGGATGTAGAGAAGGAAATCATACAATTGGTCAAAAGTTTGACTAGATGCCTTCTAGGGTTGCTTTCTATTCTTCGCTTCTTTATCCCCTTCCATAATTCATCATCATGTTTTCCTCTATTAGAATTTTTTGGAACCATAATTTATATGTGATAGTTTTTTTATACTTGCTCTAATGTTAGTAAAAGCATTTCCTGTTATAATTGTGAAGAAGTTTAAAAATTGAACCTTCTTTTCAGTTGAAATGTAAGGCTTTGTATTCTTGTATTGACAATTTTTATACTCAGTACTTTGTGTTTTGGAAATATTACATTAGAAATGAAAAAATATGGTTTAGTTTAATTACAGAATCATTGAAGTGCAAAGCATGTGAGTAGGTGGTGAGGGGCTTTATATTGGAGTAGTATATTTTAAAATTCTGTTGTTAGGGCCATTTTTAGAACTAGTTAATGTGTGGGGAGATGTGTGGTTGTTTTTGTTAACAGTTTTTGCTTTTCTGTGTTAAAATAAGTGTACTTCATGGTTTCAGAAACATAAATAAATGTGAAATTTTTGTTTTAACATTCATAACCTGGCTCTAATCTTTCCCAGTCTTCTAACCTTAAGTAGTATTTTAGAGGTTATCTCCCCTTGTCTCATCTTCCCCTCAAATGTAACATGTTCATAGAACCATAGATCTTAGAGATCATCTGTTTGAGATCCTTCATTTTACAGATGAAGAAATTAAGGCATAGAGACTAGTATTTTACCCAAGATTATATAAATAAAAAATGTTAGAGGTAGAATTTGAGCTCAGGTCCAGTTTTTCTTTAGATTGGTTTGCCTTTCCAAGGACCCTGTTTGCAGGTAGGTAGCAGAGTGGAGAGTGCTAGGCCTGAGACTCAACTTCCTGAGTTAGTATCAGATCTCAGACACTTACTAGTTGTATGACCCTGGGCAAATCACTTAACCCTGTTTGCTTCAATTCCTTGTTTGTAAAATGAGCCAGAGAAGGAAATGACAAACCACTCCAGTATCTTTGCTAAGAAAACCCCTTTGAAAATGGGGTCATGAGTTAGGCATGACTGGAAAAAAATAAAATTTCTTCCCAAGGCATCGCTGTCTTTCCAGTTTTATAGACGGGAGTTGGAGTCATTGTTGCTTTTCTGTTTTTCAGTTTGTTTTTGTAAACTTATGTAACTTCTTTTCACCTCATATAATCAGTATGATAGAAGGAACATTGAATTGGGATTCTGGAGATCTGGATTTCAGTCCTGACTCTGCTTTGAGACCGTAGGTAAGTAGTTTATTGTCAGTGTACATCTTTAGTTTCCTCATTATTATTATTTTTTGGAGGAGGAAGCAAGGAAATTGAAGTTAAGTGACTTGCCCCAAGTCACACAGCTAGTAAGTGTGTCAAGTGTCTGAGACTGGATTTGAACTCAGGTTCTCCTGACTCCAGGGGTGGTGCTCTATACACTGCACCACCTAGCTGCCCCTTTACATCTTTAGTACATCTTTAGTTTCCTGATTTAAATTGAGAGGGTTGAACTAACAGACTTCTAAGATTTTTTTCAGGCTTTAAAATTCTATGTTTACAGGTTCATTGTCAAATCTATCTTTGATTCACCTCTTCATTATTCTTACTAAGAGTCTAATACTGACTATCTTCACCTCTATTAGTAAAATTGTCTCCAACTTGACCTCTCTACCGCTAATCCATCTTGTACACTATTGTTAGATCAACACTTCATTGGGTCTTTCATTTCATCACTGTGGTGCTCCTACAAGATTGCTTGCCTAATACCTTTAGTCTTTTAAAATTTCTTTTTTGGCTGAAGCGTTTTTGAGCAAATCTGTCACCAGGCTTATACTCTGGACATTTTTCATCTTGGCAGGAACTGCCAGGGTTTATGTTGTACAGGCATAATGTTCAGGACCCCAAGGGTCACCTCCACATCATGATGAGGCATTAGAATAGAATGTTAATAACAAGAACAACAATAATATTTATGCAACGCTTCATAGTTTGCAAAGCACTTTATAGATCTCTCATTTGATTCTCAAAACAACTCTTGAAGGTAAGGTACTATTATTAACCCCATTTCACAGATGAGGAAACTGAGACAGAGATGAAATGACTTGCCCAGCATCACACACTAAACACTGAATTTTAGCTCAAGTCTTCTTGAAGCCAATTTTAGCCATTTATCCATTGTGTTACCTAGCTACCTCCACTTTAGCGGAAGATTGTTAGATTAAACTTTTCCCAATCCTATCTAAATAATACAATCTTTAAATTAAAAAAATTGTTAACTTAATAATAAATTCATTATATGGAGAACAGGAAAGATGATTATATAAGAAACCACGAACTAATTTTTAAAAAGAGAACCAAATATGTAAGCTTAATGAGGTAGTAAAAACTTATCCAATTTGTTTATATCCCCTTGTGTGCTTTTTGTTTTCTTTTGTGCATGAAAATTTTTACTGCCACTTTTTTTTTTTCGTTTAGAACTGTTAAATCCTTACGTGTAAGGAAAGCAAACAGACACATTGGCCATGGTAGAGAATTCATATCTCATTCTGTACTTCTAGCTCAGGGGTTCTTAACTTTTTGTGTGTTATGAATTCCCTTCTGCAGACTGTTGAGACCTAAGGATCTTCCCCCCCTGCCCCAAATACCGGAATAAGGCTTTTTAAAAATAGAAGTGCTACATTTCAGTTCAAAGTTAGTGAAAACAAAGGTGTAATTTTTTTCCTCATTCAAATTTACAAATTCTCCTAGCCCTTGAAAGCTATCCAAGAATCCTTTAAGAATTTCTACTGTACTCCATCCTTTCTGTGCCAAAGATTGGGAAGGACATTTCATCATTAGTTTTTGAAGTCATAATCATAGAATCTTACTGTTATTCTTCTGTTCCAGAACCCTTTAGAGGACTTCTTTTTGCTTCCTATGTTAAATCTATACACTGTTTAGCTTTAAAGACCTTGTATGATTTTACTTCAGTAGCCCTACTAACTGCAGTAGCCCTACTAACTGCAGTAGCCCTACTAACTGCAGTAGCCCTAATAGTAACACCCCTGTTTCCTCAAATAAATTCACCTCTTCAAACTGACCTCTTTGTTCTTCCCTTTCTCCTCCTCCAAATACTTTGCTCGCTTCCTTTGCCATACCCTTTGCTCAGTGTTTTCCTTTAACTTTCCTCTTTATGCCCTAGTCATTTGTCAAGTCTTACTTTCTCCATGATGATAACCCACATTGACTTCTCCTTCTCATTCTTTTTAGTTATATCTTCTACTGAACATTTAGTTAGCCAGTGATTGGTCAAATGCTGAGTTATAGGGATACAAAGAAAGGCAAAAACATATGTTTTTCTGTTTTATTGTTTTTGTCACATTATCTTTATGTCTAGGATGGTCAGGTAAAGGCCACTAAATAATTCTGGTTTTCCCTTCTTTTTCTTCTCAGGCTTTCTTTTTTAGAAATGCCATCTCTCCGTAATTTTTTTTTTAAGCTACCAATCTTCACCACAGGCATATCTGGGAGATACTGCAGGTTCGGTTCCAGACCGCTGTAATATAGTGATTTTACCATAAAGTGTGTCACATGAGTTTTTTTGGTTTGTCAGTGCATATAAAAAGATGTTTACGTTATATTGTAGTCTATTAAATGCACAATAATATTCTAAAAAAACCGTGAACATACCTTTAAAAATGCTTTATTACTAAAAATACTATTCTTCAGCAAGTCATAATCTTTTTTGCTGGTGGAGGGTTCTGCCTTGGTGTTGGTGGCTGCTGACTGATCATGATGGTGGTGGCCTAGCTTTTGGCCTATCTTGGCTTTTGGACATGCCTTCCTTACCAAACTTAATTATTTCTAGCTTTTGATTTAAAGTGTGAGATGTCAGACTCTTCATTTCACTTGAACACTAAGAGGCCATTGTAGGGTTATTAGTTGGCCTAAAGTCAATATTCTTTTGTATGAGGGAATAGGGAAGACTGAGTAGAGGAAGAGAGATGTGGGAACAGCCAGTTGGTGGAGCAGTTAGAACACACATATAGTCAGTTGAGTTCACCGTCATATGGGTGTGTAGTTCATGGTGCCCCAAAACAATCGCAATAGTAACATCAAAGATCACTGATCACGGATCATTATGACAGATATAATAATAATGAAAAACTTGAAATACTGTGAGAATTACCAAAATGTGACACACACAATTCAACAGCACCTGTGGCACTGATACACTTTCCTGACTCAGGTTTCAGTTTGTAAAAGACTCAGTATCTGTGAAGTGTAGTAAAATGAAGCACAACAGAACAAGGTGTGGCTGTGTTTGCCTACTTTTTAGGATAAGAATAGGTTATGGCAAAAACTGAGTCAGGTTGGACAAACAATAAGTATTTACTAAGTCTCTACTCTGTGCTAGGTTCTGGTGGTACAAAGGCAAAAATGAAAGTCCTTGCTTTAAATTGGCACAAATTCTTTTGAGTGAAGTGATGTGTATGTATTGTGTGTGCATTTATACATACTTACATACAAAATACATGTAAAATACAAAGTAATTTTTTAGTTAGAAGTTAATTTAAAGGCGTTTCTGGGACATGTGGGATCTTAGAATTACCTTGTGTATTTTTGTAAGACATTCTTTCTTGAGTTGGTTTTGAAAATTCCTTGATACAAGTTAGAATTCTCTGGAATTATATGCATGAAACATTTTGATTACTGCCATCTTTTAAGTGTAAATTTAAATTACTATGGCATTGTATAAATAAATAGAAACTTGCTCAGAGTCAGAAATTAAAATGTCCTAGTAAAAAAAATGTTAATATGATCATTTCTTAATGTGGAGTATAGATGGATAAATTATTAGAAGCTTTAAAATTCTTTTATACTTATAAGATTAGCTTTAATTGATTTGTAAACAATCACTGCATAGGATATTTTGCTGTACTCTTGTTTTCTTCTGTGATAATTTGTGTAGACTGAATTTCTTCATTTTATAACTACAATGTTATAATAAAACATGGCAATAACATTATAGTATCACAAGTTACTTAAAAAAGTCAGTGTGTAGTTTCCCATCATTAATTTAGCTACTTTGAAATATTTTTCAATGGTAAAGATAGAAAGCAGCTTTTCCATAATAAAAAAAAAGAAAAGCATGTGAAACTAGAACAGGTCAAGGGTCAAGTTCTAACTGGAAACATAGACACAGCAGATTACAAAATAATGGTATGTTCTTTCAGTGTAACTTGCTCATATTTGAAATAATATTATGAATATATATCTAGGTGCCTGAGTTTTTGAAAATTGTTAAAAACATATGTGTGAGGTATTTAACAAATTAGAAAAATAAACTCATGTAGAAGGAGCAGAAGGAAGGGGAAGGTCTCTTCTAGGAAAAAAAAAAGCCTCCCAAAGTATCTAGGTATAATTGCACTTGGTTGAGGGAATATTAGTTTTTGAAGTTTGTAATATGCTTAGTAAATATTGGTAGTGCAAGTCCCAAATTTGACCTATAAGTTAATTGTCTGTCTTGGGTTGATATATGATGAGTTCTCATTTTTGGCTCCAGTCACTTGAAGGCTTGACCATTGGATGGTGTCTTATGTTTCTGAAGTCACATTGTTTATGCCAGCTTTCACTCGTTTCCAAATGGAACATAATGTGTGTCTAGCTTTAAAGCATTGCATTTTAATTTTATTTTATTTTATTTTTGTTTTTGTTTTTGTTTTTTATAAATTTTATTTTAGTTTGCATCATTCATTTCCACAAGATTTTGAGTTACATATTTTCTCCCCTTCTTTCCC
>CM053585.1:500365993-500413713 GCA_028646515.1 Pseudochirops corinnae
TGATCTCCAGAATATCATATTCCAAGCCCTTTGATCCCTTAATGTAGAAGCTGCTAGATCTTGTGTTATCCTGTTTGTGTTTCCACAATATTGAAATTATTTCTTCTTGGCTGCTTGTAATATTTTCCCCTTGATCTGGGAACTGCAGAACCTGGCTATAATATTCCTAGGAGTTTTCTTTTGGGGATCTTTTTCAAGAGGTGATCGGTGAATTCTTTCAATTTCTGTTTTGCCCCCTTGTTCTAAAATATCAGGGCAATTTTCCTTGAGAATTTCTTGAGGCATGATTTTTTTGATCAAGGCTTTCGGGTAGTCCAATAATTTTTTAAATTGTCTCTCCTGGATCCATTTTCCAGGTCAGTGGTTTTTCCAATGAGATATTTCACATTGCCTTCTATTTTCTCATTTGTGTGGATCTGTTTAATAGTATCTTGATTTCTCATAAAGTCATTAGCTTCCATTTGCTCCATTCTAATTCTGAAGGAATTATTCTCTTCAATGACCTTTTGAAATTCTTTTTCCATCTGACAAATTCGGCTTTTTAAGGCATTCTTCTCCTTATTGGCTTTTTGAGCCTTTTTTTCCATTTGAGTTCATCTATTTTTTAAGGTGTTATTTTTTCAGTCAGGTTGTTGACTCTCTTTTCATGATTTTCTTGCATCATTCTCATTTCTCTTCCTAATTTTTCCTCCACTTCTCTTACTTGATTTTCAAAGTCCTTCTTAAGCTCCTCCATGACCTGTAAGAAGTTCATATTTTTCTTGTAAGCTCTTGGTGCAGGAGTTCTCACTGTCTTGTCTTCCTTCCATTCCATGCTTTGTTCCTTTTGGTCCCCCAAAAAGGAATCTAAGGTTTGATTGCTGTGCTTGCTTTACTTCCTTTGTTTGCTCATGTTGCCATTCAGTTGCTTGACTTTTGAGCTCTTTGCCACAGTAGAACTCTGCTTCCAGAGGGGGAGCTTTGTCCCAAATTGCTGAGTTTTTGTAGATGCTAGAGCTATCAGTTGGGTGCCCGTTCTGTTGCCCCTACAAGCTCTGGCTCACTGGTCACACACCTTAAGTCCACTACCCAAGACTGTGATCCGTATCCAGGCAGGTTAAAGCAAGAGCAGTTAACTTCTGAGTGGTCACTTGGTCCTCCTACGATCTGCAGGCCAGGAGCCCTAAAGCAGTCATGTGGAGGCGGCTGTGTGGCCACTGGCTGTGGTGCCTCCACTCCTTCTCTCTCTAGGGGCAGACGCCAGACCATGTTCCTAGTCCCCTAGTCCTAGTTCCAACAGAGTTCCACTGACCTTTTACTTTGTCTTTGGCATTTATGGGTTGATATTTCTGGCAACTGCCACAGCTGCTGGTAATCCACTTTCCAGAAGTCCACTCTAGCTGCTGCTGGTTGATACATTCGTGGGGCTAAAACCTTGGGCTCCTGTAAGGCCAGGTTTGGCTCCCAGTGCACTGTAATGGACCCTTCCTGTCTGCCTGCTGGGCTGCCTTCAGCGGGAGATTTGTTTCTCTCTGTCACTTTGTGGGTTCTGTAGCTCTAAAATTTGTTGAGAGTCATATTTTATAGGTATTTGAGGTGGTTATGGGTGGAGCTCATGGAGTTTTCCTGCTTCTACCAATCACAATTATTAGTAAAAAAAAAAAATAACCAGTAAATTAGATTAGGAGGTAAAGTGCTTCTACTGTTGTCATAGTAGGTAATAGTTTTCAGGGTATTTCAACAGTTTTATGCTTAAAAGAAATATTCTAAGGGCTAACATTTCGATTAAATTAAAAGTAGCTTATAATTCTCCCACAGAAGTAGTTTTGTGAGAAATTTAAAAAAAAATTTACAGAGTCTGCAACACATTAGGGATGGAAGAATTAAAAACAACAAATCTCTTTAACTTGAAATTGAATCACTGTCAGAATAAAGCCTAGGATCTTGCCATCGAGCAGTAATTTATCATTTGAATCAGAATCTCACCCCAACTGGGATTGAACTAGGGTGATAGTTATATTTTTGTGATACTGTTTAGGTAGAATTGACTCAATATGGCATCTAACTACATGTTCATGTGGCTAATGAGGAAGAGTAAAAAGTAATTTAGAATTTAAATCCAGGCAGTTAGTACAGAGATCAACAGAGATAGGGAAATCAGAAAATAGAGCAAGATGGAGTTCCATTTTAGAAATGTTGTGTTTGAGGTGTCGTCTGGATAGGGTGACTAGATGAAATACAAGTGAAAACAGAATAGCTAAGAGAAGGCAGATATTAGTGTTTTGGCAAACGTTCACATCTAGAGGACAGGAAGAGGACACAGCCAGCAAAGACAAGAAAAGTCAAACAAAGGAAAGCTAAGTGGAAGAGAGAGTATCAAGGCTTATTAAATGATTAACAGGGTTAGATGGTACAGAAAGATCAGTGAGGATGAAGAGTGAGAAATAACCATTGAGTTTGGCAATTAGGGAGTCACTGAGCTCTGAGTGAGCAGTTTCAGTACAGCAAGGGGCCGGGTAGTAAACTGGTGGTGAGTTGCAGCCTCCAGAACAATAATGCCAGATCTTTGATGAAATACCTCTGCTTTGATTCCAGAATGGATAAGGAAGCAAAATCAGCTCTGACTTGAAGGGCTTATTGCCAGTTAATATTGAGGTACATTCCACAAAAGTCCTATCACTTCCAGATCTTCCTCCCTCCATTCTGATTTATGCATTACTTCCAGAGGAATCTTCTTGTATTATAGATCTGATCCTGTAACTTGACTTTTCTTTTAATTTCTCTCCCAATTAAAAAACATTTTTTTTCTCTTTCCATTCCATCCCCTAAAGTAGAAAAACCCCCCTCTGTTCTAAAAAGCATGAAGTTACATACAATCAGTTCTCACATTGACCACATCTAAAAATGCATATCTCCTTCTGCTTCTGGAGCCCATCACTTCTCTGCCAGGAGATCCTCAGTCTTCTAGAATCATGGTTGGTCATATTGATCAGAGTTCTAACGTCTTTCAAAGAGATTTGGGTTACAGTATTGTTGTTAGTGTTTAAATTGTTTGTTCTGCTTACTTCATTCTGCTTCAGTTGGCACAAGTCTTTCTAGGTTCTCTGAAACCTCCCCTTTCACCATTTATTATAACAGGATATCATTACTTTTATATACCATAATTTGTTCAGGCATTCTCCACTTGATGGCCCCCTTCTGAATTACCAGTTCTGAAATACTTTTTTGTAAATATAGGTCTTTTTCTTCTCTCTTTGATCTTCTGTCTTTACTTTCAAGGTCTTTCACAGTCTAACTACAGTTTGCCTTTCTAGCCATTTTTCATGCCATTGTCCTTTGCACACTACATCTTAGACATGATGACCTTTCTATTGTTACCTGTCATACTTTGATCTCTGCTGTTCCTTGCATTTGCATATACTGTTCCCTTTCCTGGGTTGTGTTCTCCCCCATCCACTTTTGCTGAAAATTCTTTCTTCAGGCCCTGCTCAAGGGCTACCTTTTCCATGAAACTTTATCTCTTTCCACAAGCTTGAAATGATCTTGCCTTCTTTTAATGCTTTATGCCATTCTTTGTGACTTTTTCCATGCATTCTTTTGAGTGGGTGAATGAATGAAAAAGTTAATTAGGTCCTTACTATGTGCTAGGCAATATACTAAGGGCCAGTGATACAACTACAGTATAAGCAAGTAAAACAGGCCTTATTATCTTTAAAGGATTTACATACTAACAACACATACAGAGAGTGGCAGGGGAGTGTTTTGGACAGGGAAACTGGAAATAATGGTAATTGGGGTCATAGGGCAAGGGATTGACTAGTCCTTTCTAGGAATAGTAATGTTGATTTCATTACTGTTCTCAGAGGTAGAGATGTAAAGATAAGTGGACACGTTTGGTTCTGAATCTGGGCAAAACAGAATACTTCGAAAATAGGCTTCAGGGAGTGGGAATCCAAGTCCTGGGCAGGAGTTCATTCTTTGTATTATAGCTATATGTATACATGTCTTATCTTCCCCAAGAGAATTGTTGGTCCCATCGCCATACAGATTGCCATTTTTTATTGCTTGCCCCAGCCATGTCCCACTCTTTCTGACCCTATTTAGGGTTTTCTTGGCAAAGATGCTGGAGTGGTTTGCCATTTCCTTCTCTAGTTAATTTTATAGGTGAGAAAATGGAAAAACAAACAAACCACAATTAAGTGACTTCCCTAAGGTCACACAGCTAGTAAAATACTCGAGGAAAGATTTGAACTCAGCAAGATAAGTCTTTCTGACTCCAGGTCTGGCACACTACCCACTGTGTCACCTGGTTGCCCCCTACTACACAGAAAACATATGGCTCTTATTCTGATCTGGGAGTAGCCTTCTTGTGTGAGACCAAATTCTGGCATTCCCTCTCCAGACTGGGAGACCAACAGCAGCCCTTTACGTGTCAGTGCTAGAGAGTACTTCTCATCATTGATACATCATTGGTATCTTTCATTTTCCTGTCATGCTCTGACATTCATCCCATCCAAGGCCTGAATTCCTCTTTGCTGACTTACTAGTGAATATATCCGGTCCCTCCAAAGACCCAGCTACGTCTGTTTCTTTGGTGACTGTTGTCGGTGTGTATCTTTGTGCCCCTTCTCATGTGTGTCCTCAAATCATGTGAGATAGTAATTGTAAGCTGCTTAGCACAATGTGTGATACACAATAATCGCTTAATGGATGTTTATTGTTTTCTCCTTCCTTTATGTTGAGCCACAGATAGTCCCTTGTGCAAATGTGCCAAATCAATGGCTATTGCATTCAGCATATGCTAGCTCATCAGGCTTTTCTATGGAAATACCTAACTTACAAAAATGTAACTTTAATAGTCTGGAATACCATAACCTAATTTAGGCCTTTGCACATAGGAAGCACTTAATGTTTCTTGAATTAAACTTGATAACCATAGTATTCTGTGATTTTGTGTGCTTACTATATTTGAATTTGTATGAAATTTATTGCTGTACTTTCTTTTTTTCTTAATAGTATTTTATTTTTTCCAATTACATGTAAAGATAGTTTTCAACATTCATTTTTGTAAGATTTTGAGTTTTAAATTCTTTTCCCTCCTTCCCTTCCTTCTCCCCTCTCCAAGACAGCAAACAATCTGATATAGGTTATATGTGTATGATCTTGTTAAACACATTTCCACATTAGTCATGTTGTGAAAGAAGAATCAGAATAAAGTGGAAAAACCATGAGAGAGAGAAAAAAAGAACAAAAAAGTGAAAATAGCATCCTCTGGTCTGCATTCAGACACCATAGTTCTTTCTCTGGATGTGATTTATTGCTGTACTTTCTGTGCCTCATAGATTGCATTCAAATGTCAATTTGCATCTTCTATCAGACTCTTACTAGTTGTGTGATCCTTTGTAAGTCACTTAACTTCTTTCAGGCTCAGCTTCCTCATCTGTAAAATATAGATATTTATAGCACCTGCTTCATAGGGTTGTTGTGAGGATCAAAAGAGCTAATATATTTAAAATGCTTTGTAAACCCAGAAATGTCATGGAAATATAAATATCATCATCATTATTATTAAACTCTTTGAGGGTATAGCTATATCTTAATTATCTTGGTGTTTTCCACAATGGCTAGCATAGTGCCGTGTGTGTGGTTATTAATAAAGTTGAATTGAGCCAATATTTTGTCAAGAATTGAAGTCAGTTAACTTCCTAGGGTTTTGAGGAGTAAAAATAAGGAGAGAGATGACAGTATGAAGGGAAGACTTCTTTTGAAGCATATGGATTAAGTAAGCATTATTATGGAGAAGCTAGTGAGAGAGGAGGGAGTGAAGAAGCAATAGAGAAAATTGATGACTAATGGATCAAGATCCTGGGTGTGGTGAGAAGTGACTATATCAAAAGGGTAAACTTAACTACATGAAAAGAGTCTTAGATAAAAGAGGAAGAAGAGGAAAGGGTTGTAAATATATACATACACACATCAGATTTGAGATTTGGAAGGAAGGATTTGCTATCCTTAGCCAAGTAGGAGGCAGAAATATCTATTGGGACAGTACTGGAATGGAACAGGTGGATACAGAAGAGTTGGGAGAAATTTTTAAAAATTATTATTCCAGTTGGTAATATGGTAGAGAATAAAGAGCTGAATACAAGTGATTTTTGTAAAATGACTTCTTTTTGTAGAAAGAACATATAATGGATTGATCCCTTGGTGATTTTATTATGACTCTAAACAAAAGCAGGTAATCACTAACTATAATGATTACCTGTTATTGGAAATTGGCAAGGCACATATAACCAAAAGAGATAATCTCTAAGGTCTTTTCCAGCTCTAAAATGTTGTGACTGATTGTCCCACTTGGTGTCACAGCACCATTCTGTCTCTGTCCTTCATGGCTTATAATCTTATATTTCTTTATTCCCCTAGCTCAGTGCTTTATACATAGTAGGCATGAATGATGATACCACTTTTTAGGTGCATAACTGTTGCATAAAGTGAGCTATATATAAATGTACTATGTACTATATATAAAAGAACTATATATAAATGTGACTGCAAATGAGTAAGTGTATTTTTACAGAAGTTTCATTGAACGGAAGAATGATTAGGTTTTGGCAACCCAAATATGTGTTTAGAAGGTCATTTGCCTAGCCTAGTAGCTCTTCTTACCTTTTCCATATCTTTTGCTCACTCAGCTTTTACTTAGTGAAGAGTAGAAACTGCTAAAGAAAACAAAGAAGCTGTGATGGTGAACGTATTAGAATTGAGCAGAGATAGGGTAGAGAAATCTCTCAAGAATTTATGATGCATCTACTCAAGGAGTGCCAGGCACATTCTAAGTGCTGGAGAAATGAGGAATAAAAAAATGAAGCAATTCCTGTCTTTAGAGGGTTTGTTTTCTTTTAAAGGATGACCACTTGTACATAGATAGAAAAGAAATGCATGATAATTTTGGAAGGAGAAGGTATATAGCTGAGAGATCAGGAGAAGCTTGTGGGGAAAGTAGCTCTTAGAGATCAAGCTTTGGAATTCCACGAGGCAGTGGTAAGGGTGTGGAGGTACATCCCAGGTAGAGGGGACAGGCTGTGTATATTTGACTGGGCTATAGAGTGTATGAAGGAGAATAATTCATAATAAAGCAGGAAAAGTAGGTTGGAGCCAGGTTGTATAAAATTTAAAACATTTTTATTGATATGTCTTGTTTTTACATTACCTACATTCCCCAGTCTATCTTTCATCTGTTCCCAACTCTCAAAGAGCTGTCATTATAACAAAGAATTTTAAAAGAAGGGTGAAAACCAAGTTCAGTAAAACTAACATATCAGAAAAGGCTGGTATTAAATGCAGTATTCTGTGTCAGTAGCTTCCTACCTTTGCAAAATTAGGGAAATATCTTCTCAATTGTCTTCTTTGAGGCCAAGCCTGGTCCTTATAATTATATAGCATTTAGTTTTGATTGATTTGTTTCTGTTCTTTTCTTTTATGTTGTTATAGTGTATATTGTTTTTGTGGTTTTGATTACTTTGTATCAGTTCATATAAGTTTTCTCATATTTTTCATGTCATGTCCTCTCTGGTGTACTTTCCCGACTTAAGAGTCAGTAGTTTGTAGTTGGATCTGAAGAGAGGTGAACACTACTCCAAAAAGGCGGGAATGTGACCCCACCTACTACTGAAACTTTATTTTAGGAATCCCAAATATTGGGCTTCCCATTAACAGCCATTAAGTAAATCCAGTTAGCTCCTAGCTAAGCCATTTATTATAATGGAACAGTAAAATTAGTAACAACAGTACATCTTCCCCTCTCCTTCCCACAAAATTATGCCATACTCCTCTGCTAATACGTACAATGTCAATAGGAAAAGTGGGTTCAAATTTTGAGAATAATGATCATGAGTCACACATGGCACATGACCAAGACTATTTACACTCTGTTGCTACTGGGGTTTAACTATAGAGTCCATCATAAAGCTCTCCTATAAGTAGTAGCTCTGTTGGGCAGGTTGCTTAGATAGATTCCCAGGGACTGCTGCTCTCTGCATCTCAACTCTGAATTACTAAGCCTAGCTTATTCCTAGCTTATTCTCTTCTGTTTCATCAGGAGTCATGCTCCTTGAAACTGCTTATGCCTTTCACTGTTTTTCTCTTTGTATTCATCTTTCTTCCTCAACTATGCTTTGAATTCTTTTGAATCTATTGTCTTGATTGCTGGATGGAATTATTTCTTCTAGGCAAATGACTTCAATGCTAAATACTCTGGCCATTGTAGGATGGGAGGACTGAAAATCCCTTTCTCTCTCCATCCTAGAGATCAATTTGCTACCTCCTGCCTCTTACTGTTGAACTCTCAAACTGGTAAATTATCTTTAGTGTTTAGTTATTTAGAATCTTAAGGAGAATTTGACCAGTTTTTAACCCAGACAATCCCTTTGCCCTCTCTACTTCAATCAGAGAGGGGTATTCATAATTATAAAGGGATGGCACGGTGTTAACAACTTGTACCATATGAATATTTTGTCATCTGAAACTATATCCCATGGCTACATCAGTTGACCTGGGATAAGGGAAGAATCAAATCCCTCCTCCTCTGCAGTTATATGCCATGGAATGCAAGCATTTCATTGAAGTGACACCTTCATTACTTTATAGAAAGATAGGATTAGGAACAAATTATACTAGATTTGGATAATAATGTTAGTTTAAAGAATCTATAGTGTGTCAGATAAGATTGTAAAAGAATGCTTCTTATCACTTCCAAAAATTCCTGTACTAAACAATCTATTTTTGTTGTATTTGCCTATTGATTTTTTGCTTTGTGAAAAAAAAAAATGTTTTCAAAATGAGAATGATGGAAAAAATTTTAAGATAGGTTGATTCAAATTTGTTTCCAAAGAAGAGCTGAGAATAGCATGTTACTTCTTTACAAAGGTGGGAGGGTCTATATGTATAGAATATCTACCTCCCTTCTTCATTACAGAATTTCAGTATATGCACATGAATGTTTCTTCAACCTCCTTAATTTACCAATTCCACAGTTTCCTTAAATCCAACAACCTGTTCCTCTATTTCAACTCAGCCACACAGGGATGATCACACCCTAGACAGCACTATTATTCACAAATGTTCCTCATCTGATTTGAAATTCTGACATTCCTCTATCTGTCGATAAACTTCTCCTGTTCTACCACTCCTTGTGTTGCCAGTTTTATGATGGCATGCTTGCATGGCTTCTGGATAAAGGAAAATGCTCTCATACTTTCTCAGTCACCAGTGGAGTGAAGGATGGTTATGTGCTTGCTCCCATGCTTTTTAGCATGATGTTTTCTGAAATGTGTTAGATACCTTCAGGAAGGACAAAAAACGTACGAGCTTAGCTGCTACACTTAGGGCAACTATTTAACTTGAAAAGGCTACAAGCCAAGACTAAAGTGAAGGGAGAGTCAGTGTGCGACTTTTTGTTTGAAGATTCACTTAGTGCAGCCTCTGAAGCTGAGATGCAGCAGAATGTGAATTAGTTCTCTGCTGCTTGTGCTAATTTTGGCCTCACAGTCAACATCATCCACCAGCCAGCACCATACCGTCCGTAGGTAGACCCATCAGTTACAGGAAATGGAAAAATTTTGATCAAATGCTTTGGTATGTTCACTTACCTTGGCAGTATACTTTGCAGGGATGTCCACATTGATGATGAGATTGATACACAAATTACCAGAGGTAGCTCAGCATTTGGGAGGCTCCAGAAGGAAGTGTGTGAGACAAAAGGTATTAGGCTGCATACCAGACTGAAGATCTACAGAGCTGTTGTGCTGACTTCATTGTTGTATGCTTATGAAACCTGTACAGTATACCAGCACCATGCTAGAAAAGTCAGGCACTTCCATTTAAATTGTTTTAGGAAGATTCTGAAGATTACCTGGCAAGATAAGGTCCTGAACACTGAGGCTCTCTCTCAAGTCAGACTGCCAGATATTCAGACTCTGCTGCTGAGAGCACAACTCCAGTGGCTGGCCACATTGTTCAAATGCCAAACATATGTTTGGCATTTTTATGGAGAAATTTAGACATGGTGGTCAGAAGTGATACAAGGATGCTCTTAAAGGTCTCTTTGAAGAACTTTATGGGGTGGCTAGGTGGCACAGTGAATAGAGTGCCAGCCCTGGAGTCAGGAGGACCTGCGTTCAAATGCGGCCTCAGACACTTAACACTTAATAGCCATGTGACCCTGGGCAAGTCACTTAACTCCAATTGCTCTGCCTTCCCCCCTCCAGAAAGCAAAAGCAAAAAAAAAGAACTTTATTATTGATTGTAAGAAATGGGAGACAGTGTCACAGGACTGCCTGCCATGATGCATCCTTATCAAAGAAGGTGCAAAGCAGAATCTTAGTAGAACAGAGGAAATGTGAGATATGCAAATCTAGCGACATCTTCTCAAATGTTCATGTAGAATATTTGTGCCTGGCCTTTCAAGCTTGTAGTTCAACCACAGTTGAACACACTGTATCTTGACCCCAGCATTGTGATGTCATTGGACAAAGAACAACAACCCCAATCAAGACTTCTAATTCCTTATACCTACAGTACCTGCTTTGACTCCACTTTCTTCCCTCTTCAGTCTCTACCCAATATAGCCATTTTAACCCTATACTGTCCTCTAATCTTGAATCTTCTGTGTCCTCTCTCCTCCACTCCACATCCCCTCCCCCCTCACCTCCAGCCCCAATCCTATTACCACTCATCTCTTGTCAAATCTCAGCCCTAGATTACTCCCACTATCGGCCACATCTACCCTACTTACTAACCCTTGAATGCCATGGGAGGAAATCTTCCACCTCTCCTGACTACTGGCTACATAGCAATTTTGTTATCTGGACCTTCATTGCAACCAGGCAGGCCCTTTTATTCTACCTTAAATGATTATTTCACTCCTCACAGAAGATACTCTAAATCTTCTCTTCCTCTTAGTCTTCCTATGCCATTTCTGTTCTACTCCCCCTCCCCTCAGCTGAGCTCCTCACCTTTTACTTTATTGAGAAAACAGAAGCCATTTGACCTGAGATTCCTCTTTTTTAAAATTTTCTTTATCTCAGAAATTCTTGACATCATTGCCTACTCTCTCCTTCTTTCCCCAAGTCTCTGTCAAAGCAGTAGCCCTTCTACTCACCCAGGTGTACATTTCTACATGTGCTCTTAATCCGATCATCTCCTCCTGTCTTCTCCAGAAGATTGTAACTTCATTCCCTCTCAGTTTCTTAGAGCATCACCCTCACTTGTGAGTTGCTTCCTCACTACTTTTAAATATACCTAAGTCTTACCTGTCCTTAAAAAACCTTCACTAGACACTTAAACTGTCCTCTTTTGCTCCTCTATTTCTCAAACTTCACTTGGTGCCTTCAGTTGTCTTCCTGCTTCTCTCCACTGCCCTTTCTCTTGTTTCTCAGCCCATACTTTTAGATCAGTGGTTCTCAACCTTCCTAATGCCGCGACCCTTTAATACAGTTCCTCATGTTGTGGTGGCCCCCAACCATAAAATTATTTTCGTTGCTACTTCATAACTGTAATTTTGCTACTGTTATGAATTGTAATGTAAATATCTGATATGCAGGATGTAGTTTCATTGTTACAAATTGAACATAACCCACAGGTTGAGAACTGCTGCTTTAGATGATGCCTTTTGCCTTCATTTTTCAACTAAAACTGTTCTCTCCAAAGTTATCAGTGATCTCTACTTGCCAAATCTTACTTTTATCAGTCCTTATCCTTCTCAGCCTATCTGCTGCATTTTATACTGTTGGCCTTACTTTTCTCAATACTTTCTCCTCTTTTGGTTTTTATGGTACTACTGTCTCCTGCTACACCTCTTGCTTGTTTGGCCAGTCCTCCTTTTCTGCCATATCTTCCATATTATGTTCCCTAACTGTGAGGGTTTTCCAAGATTCTCTTCCAGGGTCTCTTAGCCCTCTGTACTCTTAATAATTCCATTAGCTTCCATGGGTCTAATTATCATTTTGTGAAGGTGACTTACAGACTTATGTATATGTGTGGTGTGTGTGTTCGTGTATATACATATATATCTCATGTTTATATGATATATATTGCATACATGTCTGTATATATGTATATAGTATATAGGTATTTCTCTCTGTCATATGTAGGTATGTATCTGGCCCCAGGCTGTTCCATATGCCTTTGTCTCTTTTTACCAGTTGCTTATTGCATATTTGTAACTGGATATATCAGTGATATTTCAAGTTCAGTTTGTTTAAAATTGAATTCATTATCTTTACCACCAAACCCCCATCTTTTCTAAATTCCCCAGTTTCTGTTGAAGGTCTCACCATCTTTTCCACCTCCTAGGTTTTATAACCTTGTCATTATCCTAAATTCCAGAATTGACCCTACTCTGTATATCCAGTCAGTTGCTAAATCTTGCTGCGTTTACCTCTACAACATCTCTGGAGTTGGACCTCTTCTCTCCAGTTTTAATACTACCACCTTTCTTCAGGCCTTTATCACTTTTCATCTAGATCAGCGGTTCTCAACCTGTGGGTTGCAACCCCTTTGGGGGTTGAACGACCCTTTCACAGGGGCCACAGGAATCGCCTAAGACCATCGGAAAACACATATTTCTGATGGTCTTAGGAACCAAGACACGGCTCCTCTATCCATCTCCAGGCGGGTCCACCCGCATGCAGATATGCTCACATACGTGTGTTAAGGGTCACGGCATTAGGAAGGTTGAGAACTACTGGTCTAGATTGTTGCTACAGCCTCCATGACTTAAGTCTCTCACCCTTCTACTCTAGCCTACATTCCACTGCCCAATTAATTTTTCTTAAACACAGGTGTGACCATGTGACTGCCATACTCTGTGGCTTCCTTTTGCTGCTTGAATTAAATATAAAACCTGATACCACTTTAGATTACTGGTCTCCTTGTACGTTATTTCCCTACCTTTATTCTGGGATCTAGCCACGTTGCCCTTCTCTTTATTTCTCACACAGGACACTCCATCTCCTGTTTCCATGCCTTTGCCCAGGCTGTCTCTCATGTCTGTTATGCATTCCTTCATTGCTTCCACATTTTTGAGTCCCTCTAAGAGAGATAACACATACCTAAAGTACCATCTACACAAATCTTTTCCTGATCTTCCTAATTGCTTAATACCTTCCCTCTGAAATTACCTTGTATTTAACTACTTTGTATATATTTGTATTAATTTACTATATATTGATGCTGTGTGTGTGGTGAGCAGGTGCTTATTTTATGCTCCTTTAGAAAGTAGGTTTCTTCAGAGTAGAGATTGTTTCATTCTTTGTACCTGTATCTCTGGTGCCTGTAACAGTCCCTGGAAAATAGAGACTTAGTAAATACTTAATTGATTGAGAATTTAAAACTTTTTGAGTGAGTTGACTAGTTTTCCTGAACCTCACTTAGAATACTCTTCCCCCTTCATATCCATGTTAATTTCTTTTAAGGTTCTCTAATTTGCCTATTAGAACAGTCATTCTTGCTCCTTATCTGCCATAATGCACATATCCATTTATATTAAGTGACTAGTAGCTTGTTTTAAACCAATTATTATGAGCCAACAATTAAAGAACCAATTTAATTAAAATTTAAGGTTATTGTGGGAAATAAACATTAAGCCACCAAAGACACTTAGACCACAGAAAAGAATATAATTTGAAGGAATTCCCTCTTTTTTCTATAATACTATGTTTTTAAAACCAGTGATAAAAGAAAACTTTCTGATTAACCCAGTTTTGAATTTCAGCATTTAATTTCTAGTGTTTCACCTAATTCTTCAATGCTGCTGAAATATTACTGATTAATGCAATATTTTAACCATCATATTATACAGAGCTTATATACATAGTCATCATTAATCCATAATTTACCATAATGTGCTTTCCTAGTTAAATATCTTGTACAGCTGTCCTTGTGATGAACAGCAGTACTTACTCAGACTAAAAATAAGAGCTGTGCCATGTATAGTAGATCCCAAGAGGTTATTGGTGTTTTTGTAGACAGCAGACAGGAGAAAAAGGCATTTTGTCCTTTTTACCCCAAATAATCCCACTAGAAAATTAAACATGTGCTATGAATTGATATTGACTCATGCCAGGTTACCTCCCTAAACAGGGCTCCTGCGAGCACTGTTTCTACATTTCTTGGACAGCAGTGCGATGGCCTCTGCATGATGGATAGTTTCTGCTACTGTGGAGCACTGTGCTGCTGTCTGTCCCCATGAGACTTTCAGCAAGGCATGCCACAGTAACTAGGGGCAGCAACTACTTTAACTCTTTCAAGGGACACTGGCCACATTTTTGCAAGCCTGAATATTAGAGTCAACCTTAAACACACGTTTTACTTGGATTTTTTATAGGCAACTGTTATAATGGTGAGCCATGTATTTTTTTCCTTTTGTCTTGCTTTTTGGAACCTTGTTTTAGACTTTAGATAAGACTGATGTTTTAAAAGCATTGTGTTAGCAAAAAATATTTAGGCAAACCACAATCTTTTTAATAGATGGTCCTTTCCATCTTCTGTTCTTTTAAGGAAGTTTTTCCTATTCATGACTCATTTTGCTCTTTGGCTAACATTAAAGGAAATGTAATAATGATTAAGAAAAGGAATGTATGCTTTTTTCCTTTTAATTCTTTGAAAATCTTTACACATTTTCTTTGTAAGATTACATAAACAGAAATGGCTAGAGAAATTTGACAACTCTGACAAGGGGAAAAACTATTACATTTTTACAGGCTTCTTAGGAACTTAAAACAAAATGTTTACTCTGCTTCTTTAGACAAAATTTTTTACTTGATGGCCCAGTCTTCTTATCCAGTTAGAATGACATGCCTCAGGCAGCCTGTTACACAGACCTGTGAAGCAAAATTAATGAGATCACCCTTAGATTACACTTTGTGTTTTATTTTCACTTTATAGGTCTATATGAGCTGCTGACTGCATTGCCAGCCCAGCTGCAGCCACATGTGGACAGCCAGGAAGACCTAACCTTCCTCTGGGATATGTTTGGTGAAAAAAGCCTTCATTCACTGGTGAAGGTAAACCACACTGAAGTCAGATTCTCTTTGAGAAGAGCATATGGAAAAATGTTTTGAGCGCCATCTAGTAAACCAGTGATCAGATTGTTACTCCCTGAAAACAAAACAGCCTTGTTTCAACTCACCAAGTTTCTGACAGGAGTGGAAGTTGTTAAAGATTCCACTAAAAATACATAGATGATTTCACTTAATAGTGATGTTCTGGCAGTGTATACTAATGCAGCAAACATATGTTTGCCTTTGTTTAGAAAAAGAGTATGAACTAGCAGGAAATTTTAGACTTCTTTATGGTCAACATTCAGGAGCTGGAGTTTAGCTTAAATAAATAAATATTCACAGCAAAAATTAGAAGGAATATATTTTCTGAGGTCAAGTATGGCAACAGTTCTGTAGCCACATTAATTTAAAATAATTTCCTTTAACAAAATCAACTGAAATTCTAGTAAGCTCTTTCTTTAACTGGCATTCCTCCACTGAAAATGGTATTTTGTATAAAACATATTGCAGTTAATATGAATAAAATCAGTTTGGGAGATGATTTCATTGAAGTGTTTTTGCCATGAAAATGATCAGGAACCAGAAATCAAACCTTGACACATAAGTATGCAAAGCAATCCTGGTAATGGTCAAACTGCTTAAAATAGTAAAAGGAAACCAAGTAGCTTACTGGAAAATGTACTCCCCATGCTTCTGGAAATATCAATTGAGTTCTCTCAGAGAGTTTTAACTCAAGCTGAAGGGAAATTTAGAGGGCTCCGTTGATTCTGTAGGAGACGTAGTAATCCATGCCACAGAGATATCCAAACCTACACATAATTCAGCAAAATTTGTCACGGTTGTCAGTTGTTAGAAGAGGTTTAGAATTGAGAAATAGCACTTGAAAATGCATAACCTCACAAAATGAAAAACTTCACTATCCATCTGTGATGGAATTCTGACTGCAGTTTTTTCTGTTTTGTAAATTAAAAAAAAATTTTTTTTGTTTCTCAAGCAGTGGCAACTTGTAAAGAGGCCAAATAACGCTTAAGAAAAGGGTGCTTTTATGAAGTTTTTAAGATGTAGGATGTCTTTAATGGTAAGGTATTTATATCCTGTGATGGTTTTTGAAATGAATGATTTTTAGCTTTAGGAAATTTTTGAAGGGTATTTTTCCATTTGGCTATGCTGAAATTTTGACTAATGGTGAAAATGTTTATTTTTTCAGAGGTATCAAAGTTGAATATCTTTTGACTTATTGAAACTGATTTCATATTAAAATAGAAAGAATTAAGTCTATGTGATTACTACTTTAAAAGAATAAGTTGAATTATATTCTTCTGGGAAAAAGGATATTTTGTTGCATTTATTTTTAACTGAATATTGAAGGCCAGTTTAATTATCTCAGAATATTTAAAAACTAGAAAATTACTGTAGGGAAGAGATTTGTAGATGGTAGTAGCTATTAAATATATTAATTATTAAAAAGTGAATCTGTGTCTTAGTTTATATTGGTCTCATTGGTCCAAGCCAGGGAGATTGGAATAGAAAAACACTTATTATTTCTTTTTTTTTTTGCTTTTTGGAGAGGGGAAGGCAGGGCAATTAGGATTAAGTGACTTGTCCAAGGTCACATGGCTAGTGAGTGTTAAGTGGCTGAGGTCACATTTGAACTCAGGTCCTCCTGACTCCAGGTCCAGCACTCTATTCACTGCCTAGCCACCTAGCCACCCCAAAACTTGACTTTTTATAATGTATGTGCCAACACAGCAAAGTATTAGTGGAATATATGACTGGTGCCATAAAAAATTTTTTTGGATCTAGACCATTGGTATCATGGTATAGATCATTGCCAGTATGAAAACTTTTAATGATTCAGATCAGCAATTCATCTGCAAGTTATAGTGGCCTGGGACATTGAGATTAAATAACTTGTCCATGGTCACACAGCTACCACGTGGGAGGCTGGACTAGAACTTGACTTTATGACTCTAAGACCCATCCTTTATCCGTGATGCCACACTACTTTTCTGTTTAAAAAACACCATCAACAATAACAATACATTAAAGATTGCAATAAAACAATTGCAATTGTAGCAAAGGTATAGTGTAGCAAAATCTAGAAAATGCAGCTGTTTTAAATAGAGTAAATGCAGCTTTTAAGTAAGTTTCATAGTGTCACATGGCTAGTAACAACAGCTAGTAAAGCTAGGTTTTCTAATACCATGCCTATCTTATTTAATTGATTACTAAGTTGCTTTCAAATATAGTTTCTTGCAGTATTACATATGTAAGGGTATATACCATCTTTTAATATCATTTTCTCCCACTTTTGTTAAATATAATCTGAATGTCTTTTATTTGACCTATTATTCATTAAAGTATATGATGCAAAAATAATGGCCACAAAAACTGAACTTGGGAGGTTCTAACTTCAGATTATTGGAACAAGCTAAAGGTTGCATGCTGTCAACGATCCTATTTTAAGACTGAGTAATAACATTTAGTAATGTTTCAACAGAATAAAATACGTTTTATTCAAAAAAAGTTACTTCTGGAATGAGTTAAAATCTTTTTTTGGAGCTCATGCCTGTGTAGGTGGGTGAAGATACCGATTTATAAATTAGAAATGACCAAATAACAAGATTTTATTTTGCTGTATCCTGAAATTTTCATGGCTTAATCTTAATTTAACAAGTGAAAATATTGTTAAACTACCACAAGATGATTCTCAGACAGAGTGGTAAGTTTTCACCTTTTGATCACTGGTACATTTATCTAAAAATAAATGTTATTAACAAAATCCTCATTTATCAGAAAGAGGCATAGAAACAGACACAGGCCACTTGAGGGTGTTCTCAGCAGTCTTGGTGAAATAATGCTAGGACGTTAGTTTGATGTGAGCAGTGATTATCATCAGTGACTACTTTAGCATGATTTAGTAGCAGAAGTGCTTGACTAGGAATTAGGAGGACCTGGATTCAGATGCTTCTTCTCACACTAGCATCTAACTGTGGGCAGATTATTTAATCTATATCAGCCTCAGTTTACTTATCTGTGAAATGAGGCTAGATTAGCATCTGCCTCCCAGAATTTTTGTGATGATCAAATGAGGCTGTATATTCAAAGGGCTTTGGAAACGTTAAAGCCCTACAGAAATATCAACTATTGTTGTTATCAATCTTTGAAACATAGGATACCATAGACAGGATTTTACCTATTAAGGTGATAGTTGAAGAAGGTCCAGGAAGTATATCACTGGAGGAGTGAGGAGCAAGGAGGAAAATGAAAATATTTGGAAAAAGTAACATAAATAGTTTATATAAAGTTTCCTTTACATAGGAAAAAGAATGAATGTATTTGTCCCTAGTTCATCTTTTCCTATGTAGTTTGCAGTTTTCTTTCTTATAGAGTTCTCATTTATTATTCCCATTTATTTGTTCCAGTTTATTTCTGCAAATATTTGTTAAATGCTTTCTCTGGACTTTTATATGTTCACTGCACCTTATAACATGAATGGGAACACATTACAGGTTGCGAGTTTTTGGTTTTTGGACCAACATAGTAATGCTTGCTTATTTTTATAGAATACTTTAGAGTTTGTTAAGTAAACATGTAAATCATAGTAAGTTGGCAAGCTAGGCAGTACAAGTATCATTGTCTCTATTTTATAGATATGAAAATTGAGGTACTCATAGGGTAAGTAAGTTTCATAGTGTCATATAGCTAGTAACAGCAGACCTGGGACTTGAAGCTAGGTTTTCTAATACCATGCCTAATATAGTGGTTTTCTAATGTGCCACAGAGGACTTAACCTTTTTACCTCTAGAACTTCCATGCTGGAGGTCTCCTCTGTCCTGCTGGATGTTTCTTTAGTGGGTCACTGCATTTAGCCTGGCTCTAACAATGCTTTATTTCACGCGATAGTTTAATCAGTAAGCATTTTTAAAGTGCCTACCATGTTCCCAGGAACTGTGCTAAGCTCTGAGGATACAAATATATATATATAAAAGAGACACAGCCTGCGTTCAAGGAGCTTACAATCTAATGTAAGAAGACAGCACACAAAAGGAATCTAAAAAGTGTGGGTAGTTGGTGATGGGCATCATGGAAAACTTGCCAAAGTAGTGCCTACAGGTGGGAAATGGAAGAAATCTTCTGACTCAGGCTTCCTACTGAGATGGAAGTTTTGGAGTCCGTGGCCCTACCCTCCAATTAGACACTGCTCAGCCATATTACCTTACCTGAGTTTTCTCCTTCCAACCTGCTTTCTACTTATAGAACAATAATCAGATCAGCTATCGTTGCTTCTAGGAAAGGTTTGCCACCCTTGTAACTATCAAAATCAAAATATCCCTCCTTGCCTACCCACCAGTCCTCATATGTATTGTCTTTCCTTATTATAATGTCAGCTCCTCTGGGGCAGCAAGTCTTGCATTTTAATTTATGCCTCCAGTCCTTAGCACAGTGCTTGACACATAATTATAAGTACATAATAATTTTTTATTATTTGTTAATTTTCTTTCATTCATTTTCCTCAGTGGGACTCAAACCCACTTCTTTCTGACTCTGCATGCTTTTTATTCACTATGGTTTCTTTGCTTCTCATAATACTAAAATATCATTGATGACCCTTATAGAAATTGAGTTTCTTTCTTGCCTTTACTTAACTCTCCTTACTCAACTTACTCAACTCTCCGAACATATTAAATGAAAGCAAAGCATTCTTTTGCTTAAATTGTTTATTTTTACTTGTTGAACATTCAAGTTTCATCAGTTTATTTTACATGTGCTTCAGAAGACCGTTGTCATTATGTAAAATGTGCTTTTCCACAAGTTTGTGAAGAAATTAAATAATTAGTGTTTGTCTTGTTTCTTTACTTTTATCTAGATGTCTGGAATTGAAAGTAATGAGTGTACTCTTTGAATCCCCAAAGCATTTACCTAGGACCTGAAAAGATGCTTAGTTAGGCCCATAGTTAAACAAGTATGTCACCCATGTGGTATTGAGAAATTGTCAGTCATTCATGGATTGATTTTAATAGAACAAGAAGGTTATTGCTTACATAGTGGTTTAAAGTGGCCATTCTTTTATCCAGGCCAAAGCACCACCTTTTAGATAATTCTTAAATCTCTCTGGAGCTATAGCCAGCTTTGAATCTGCTTGGAGTTAAAGCCAGGCATTGGCTGATTGAATAGCTTCTTTATAATGGTTTTTAAAGTTCTGAAAGCACCCAGTTGATCCTTTCAAACATAGTGTTTTTCTTATTTGTTCATATAGATCATTCTTATAGAAGGTACTTATTAGGATATGCAGTAATCACAAAAGGTAAAGGAAAATAGTACTAAATCAGAATTTGTGAACAGTCTTGACCCCAGAAGACTTGGTGATGGGGGAGAGAATTCTATCCTCTGATGAAAGAAGTGCTAAATTGACTACAAGGACAGAATGAAACCTGTGCTGTTAGAGATAATCAGTGTGTTGGTTTCTTTTGCATAAACATCTTTTTTTCATAAAAGAGCATCTTACGAGACAGGAGAAGTATATGATAGAAAATGAAGCAGTATAAACAAAAGTATTTATTTTAAAGGATCCTTTTTAGGATAATGCTACTCTGGGTAGTAGACTTTAGTTAGTCTAGCAGGGAAGAAGAGAATGAATGCCTTGAGTGGAATTCACCAAATTAGCCATGTTGAGTATTTTAATATTACAAATACATGGCAATAGAAAGTATGTGATCAGCTTTGAAGATAAACTCACCTGCCTGATTCAGTATTTCAGGGTGATGTACAAACCAAGATCATATTAGAAGCTGATCATCCATTAAGAGTAGTGTGGCATTTTAAAAGTTCAAAACATAATTTCTGGATAATTAGTCATTTTATTAATAATGCCAGAAGTTTTAATAAAAAGCCAATGGCACTCTTGAATGCCAGAGACTTCCATGGCAGTGGGTTCATAGTTTATATGATCTTGGAAGAGGAATGTTCCTAAGGGTGACAATCAACATTGATTGGTTAACAGTTGATGAGAGGTGAACTTTACAAAGACAAGTGAGTGCGCTTAACAGATACTTAGACCACCCCCAGCCTTTGGCAATCTAGGCAAAGAATCTATATCCTTTACCCGTGCCTGAAGTATTTGGGTAGAGTAGCAATATCCAGAATGAGGAGAATGTTTATTCTATCTTCCATCAGCCCCATTCTTGAGAGATTGAACAAGGATATAGCACAGAAGGAAAAAGCTGGGGTCTCCCCAGTTTTATTAATTGGTTATTAATATGGGAGAGAAATAATAATTTATCTCAGCAGGAGTTTTAAACTTGAAGTCCATAGTTTGGGGGTTCTGTGAACTTGGATGGGAAAAACATTTGATCTTGTTGTCACTAACCTTTAATTGAAATTTATTATCTCATTTACTTATGAATGTAGGCAACTAAACATTATTCTGAGATAGAATCCATAGACTAAGAAGAAGTCTACTAGTATGCCAGAGGGGTCCATAGAATAAAAAAACATTAAGAACTCCTCATGTAGTATTTGAACATTGGCGTGAAACTGTTCAGATGTACTTACGTTTGGTAATTGTTTGGTAACAAAATGTTAACAGACAGACACATTCTTACCTTAATTATAATATTTTATGCTCACTCTGACTTCATTTTCCAAACTAAAAAGTCAAAACACACAGTGTCAGAAAGACTATTCCTTTTGCAAGACCTTATTAAATTTATGTTTCTTAAAAGTGTGATAGCCTGTAGTTATTCTGAGTCACTTGGCCACATATATAAATAAACTCATACAGAATTTTAGAGTTGGAAAGCAGCCATTTAGTCCAATCCATGCCCAAAAAAGAATTCCCATTAAAGCCTAAGTGACAAGTAGCCATTTAGTCTTTGCTGAAAAATTTATAATGAAGGGGAAATCTACTGTTTCCAAGGTGGTCCATTGCCCCTTTGGCTAGCTCTGCTTCTTGGGAAGTTGCTCCTTACTCCAAACCTCAATTTGATTTTTATGATTTTCATGGATTGCTCCTAATTCTTTCCTCTAAATACTTAACATAGCAAGTCTAAATCCCTTCCACATCACATCCCTTCAATAGTTGAAGACAGCTATCATGTGTCTCTTGAGTCTTTTCTAATTCAGGCTAACTATCCCTTTTTCCTTTAACCAGTCTTCCTATGATGTGAACTCAACTACAGTTACCTACCCAATTGCCTTTCTTTGCTGTGGAGCTGAGAGTTGAATATAACACTCTTTTGACCAGGGGCATAGTACTATGGAGCAATAACCGTCTTATTCCTGGAAGCTATGCATTTCTTAAAATACCCGGAAATCCACGTTAGCTTTTTGGCTGCCACATGATATTAGTGACTAATATTGACCTTGAGTCCATTATAATCCCAAGGGCTTTTTCAGACAGATTAAAGTTTCACTCTTGTTCCCCAATATTGTAACAATTGTTTCCCTCTAGTAGAATGTTAAGGTCCTTAAGGATATATTCATATTCATATTCTCCTTTTCCTTCTCCCTCTCTCTCTCCCTTCCCCTAGACCTGTCCCTAGCTTAACAAATATTTTTTGAATTGGACTGTGAAGTAGTTTTTTTTGGGGAGGGGGCAAGTGTGCAGCTGTCAGGAATAAAAGTGGCATGATAGGTAAAATATTTTAAAAATAAAAGCTAGCCTGAGTTCTTGTTTATATTTATTTTTGCTTTTAATAAAAATATACAGTGGTGTGGTATTGAAGGAAGGGAGTTCTGATGCAGTTAGTTACTGAGATTACTAGTGGAGCCATAAAGCAGTGGATTTTAACATCTTTTTCAGTAGCAATATAATAGTGCTTTGATTAATATTCTCTGAGCTAGAGGTAAAAAATAGGTGTAGATGAGGAGTTACTCATGGTGGTAAGGTAGATGGCAAGAACACTCTGCTATCTATATTCCCATTGGATGACTAGATAGGAGGAAACCTAATCTGAGAGTTTGGGTTCAGTTTAGCAATAAAGGGTTGAGGTTTTATTCACACTCTAATCAAGGCAGCTTCACCCTAGGGTAAATTCTAAAGCTGGGCGAATTAACTCCCCAGCAAAGGGAGTTTGAGGGCACAAAATTTTTGGAGATTCAGATCTGAAGGCTCCCTGTTCTGGTGGAACAAAAACATAAGATCTATGTAGTAGTTACCAGACTGCAAAATGCTAGGTCTTGCAATCTCGTTTCATCTGTACCCTTATTACTGCATGGCTTTTTATTCATTCTTCCCCGATTAAAAATAGAGGCCATTCATTTTGAGCTTCCTCTTCTCCCCAAGTCCATACATCTCCCATTCTTTCCTTTCTTACTCTAATTTCTTGTACTGACTTGGACTATCTTCTTGTCCACCCTTTTTTCTAGTATTATTGGTCCCATCCTTTCTCATCTACTGTTGATCATTCCCTTTGTTTTTGTGAGCTTCAATCTCACCTGACATACTGGATTCTATCTTTTCACCTGTAAACCTGCTATTTCTTTCCTGTTTTAAAAAAAAAGAAAACAAACCAAAAAACCTTTCCATTTAACCATATCTTCACTTTGAGCCATTATCTCTTCTCTTTATAATCAAACACTTGGAAAGGGTCATATACATTGGCTTATTTTTTCTTATTTGATATTCACTTGTCATTCTCTTCCAGTCTAATTTATTTTCCCTATACTCAAGTGAAATTTCTTTCTCCAGACTTAACCAACAATTTCTTAATTGCTAATTCCAGTGCCCTTTTCTGTCTTCATTCTAGTTAATATTCCAATGTAGCTTTTGGCATTGTTAATAAGTCTTTCCTCCTGCACACTTTCTTCTTCCCCATTAGATTCTGTGAAATTCTCTTGGTTCTTCTATCTGACTATTCTTTTAAAAATTTTTCTTTACTAGATAGTTTTAATTCTGTTGCCCACAAAGTATGGCTACCCCTAAGGCTCTGTGCTGGTTTTTCTCTCTCTCTTTTAAAAAAAATTTTTTTTTTGGGGGGGGGGGAAGGCAGAGCAATTGGGGTTAAGTGATTTGCTTAAGGTCACACAGCTAGTAAGTGTTAAGTGTCTGAGGCCAGATTTGAACTCGGGTCCTCCTGACTCCAGGGCTGGTGCTCTATTCACTGCACCACCTTGCTGCCCCTGGGTTCTCTTTTCTTTCTTTAATACTTTCTCCCTTGGTGACCTTAATAGTCTTCGTGAGTCCACTTATCCCTTTGCAGATGACTATCAAATCTTACTACCATCCCTAATTTCTCTCCTGAGCTTCAATTCTGTGTTACCAACTTGTGTGCTGGGCATTTCCATCTGCACTGACCAGTATCATCTCCAGCAATTTATTATCTTCCTCATATCCTAGTGTGTTATCTTTTCCCTGATTATATCATCCTTCATCTAAATTTTCTTCTTATTGAGGATGTTTCCATGTTTTCAGCTGCCCGTGATTTCAGTGTTATAGTCACACTCATCTCTTCACTCGGCATCACTACATTTCCATATCCAGTGATTTCCAGACCTCATTGATTGTACCTTAACATCTTTTGCATCTGTCCTTTTCTCTCCAAGGCCTACCACAATGTTTTATGCATAGTAAGAGCTCAAATGGTGATTAGATTAGGAAATAAGCTTTACTTCTCTCAGTTTACAAGTGAGTAATGGCCCAAACTATAGCTCTGAGCCTCTTCTCCTGATTCCCAGTCCATTGTCTTTTATACTGCACCATATTCCTAAGCTAGAAATTCTAGGAAGCAAAGTGCAAGAATGATGGTTGCTCTGTTTTGACCGTCTCCTTATTTTTTACATTTTCTTAATCTGTTTCAATGTATTGTTTTGAGTTTGTAATTATTATTCCTGGTGTTATCATTTGAAAAATGAGACTGTTGAATATCATTTTATGTGAACTCTTCTAATACTTCTATTCCTTACCTACTTTTCACTTAATTAGAATGAGAGTGGTATCAGAAGAAATGGAGTGGTGTTTACATCATTTAAAATTCAATTTAAATCTGAAAGAGTGTTTCAAGAGATACTTGTCAGTGGAGTAGTCTTTAAAAGAAAATTATATTGTCCATGTGAAGGGAGCCAGCAGCTTCAAGTTCACACAGTTAAACCCTTTGGGAAGGTTATGTTACTTGTGTCTGAAATGGTGTTTGCCTTGGGTAGGAGGAAGAGGGAAAATGCCAGACAATATGAATGATCCATGGCCCCCTGGCCCTACATTGTGGGGAGTTGGGTATCAGCAGCTGGTAACACTCTTTGGCCAATGAAAGGTAATTATTCAGCCAGTTCTTTAGAAAAAGTAGGGAAAAAAGTTATGTCTTACACTATAGTTTACATTTTTCAGGCACAGAAACATGCAGAGCTTTCTGAAGACATGAATTCCTGAGCCTCAGTAAAATTGCTACCTTTGTAATGCTTACTCTCCAAACAGTATCCATATGTGGCCATTTTTAGAAGTACGGTAAGATGTTCAGTGTTATATGCATGGGGCTGAGGGTGAATGAATGGAGCCTGTTTTGCAAATCACACTGAAAATTTTTTGAGGTTTCACATAAGTGGCAAATCATGTCCTTTTGAAGTCTACATTTAAGTCATTGTAATAGAATAAAATATCATCAGAGCTAAATAGTTCCTAAAATATGTGTAATTTGAGTGTTTTTTTCCTCTATTTTGCTTTTAATTTATATAGGAATTATAGTATGCTTTATAAAATGGATGTAAATAGAACACAGCTTAGAACTGTCTTATTTAAAATTATTTCACCAGGGGTTGGAGGCCTCCATAACAATAGCTGTAGATTTATCCTCTTGTGGAGAAAACTGTCCACTGCCCAGTTTAGAATCTTTTGGTACAGATGGACATTACTAGGAGTTCTTGTTCAGTCATTTTAGTCATGTCTGACTCTTTGTGACCCCATTTGTAGTTTTCTTGGCAAAGATAAGAGAATGGTTTGCCTTTTCCTTTCTCCAGCTTATTTTCCGGATGAGGAACCTGAGGCAAACAGGGTTAATTGACTTGCCCAGGGTCACACAACTAGTAAGTGTCTGAGGCAGGTCTTTCTGACTCCAGGCCTGGCACTCTACCCACTGTACCACCTAGCTGCCCTCTTCCTAGAGCTGTCTACTCTTTAGTTTAGGAAAAATATATTAAGTTAACTACATGTGTACAATTTATATTGAATTGCTTATCTTCACAGTGAGAGTGGGTGAGGAGGGAAGAAGAGGGAAAAAACCTGTAACTCAAAGTTTTAAAAACAAATGTTTAAAAATTGTTTTTTTACATGCAGCTGGGAAATAAGATATACAGGACCGGGGTATAGAAACCCATCTTGCCCACTAGAAAGTTAGGGGAGTGAAGAGGGAAGATATAAGAGAGAACAGATTGGGGAAATAGGGTATTCAATAGGCTTGCTATTTTGGGTTGGGGGGGTAGGGGAAAGATGGGGAGAGAAAAAATTGTAACTCAAAATCTTGTGGAAATGAATGTTGAAAACTAAAAGTAAATAAATTAAAAATTTTAAAAAATATATCAAGTATACATATAAATATCTCCTAGTCTCTCTTCTCTTCTCTTTCTATATATACTGTTTCATTTGGTGATCTCATCAAGTCCTAGGGGGTCAGTTATCATCTCTATCCTGATGATTTTCAGATCTGTTTATTTAGCACTAACCTTTCTCCTGACATTAACTGAAATTGATTTTTGATTCAGATTCAAGAGCTATTATAGCAAGAAATTGAAAAATGGAACATAAAAGAAAATTTTAGGAAGGTAAATTTTATAGAGACAAACAGAAATAAACATTAAATTGATTATGTTCAAAGCAGAACTCAACTTTATCCCAAAACTCCTTTTCTGAATTTTCCTGTCAGTGAAGAGGGCCCAACTGTCCTCCCAGTCATCCAGGCTCGCAGCTGAGGTGTCATTCTTACCTCTCCTACCTTATTGGTTGCCCAGACCTATTGATTTTACCTTTGTGACATTTCTTGAATGACACCTTCTTTTCTTCTCTGATATGTCCACCAGCCTAGTGCAGGCCCTCATCACCTTGTGCCCAGACACCGCAGTAGTCTACTTGCTGTTCTCTATCCTTGATTTAGCTTTCAAATCGATCTTTCTAAACTATGTATAGGTTTGAGCATGCCATTCACCTGTACTGTAAATTGCAGCATGTCCCTATAACCTCCAGGATCAGATATAAAATCTTCTTGTATTCAGAACCCTTTATAATGGTTGTTCTCAACCTGTGAGTTATGTTCAGTTTGTAACAATGAAAATACACCCTGCATATCAGATATTTACATTACAATTCATAACAGTAGCAAAATTACAGTTATGAAATGGCAGCGAAAATAATTTTATAGTTGGAGGTCACCACAACATGAGGAACTGTATTAAAGGGTCATGGCCTTAGGAAGCTTGAGAACCACTGCTTTATAACCTAGCCCACTTGTATTTTTTGTTCTTATGTCTTACTTGTCCCCACCACTATGTAATCCAGTGACACTGGCCTCTTTTTTCTTCCTTTCAAAAGACAGCCATCTCCTGACTCTGTGCATTTTTTACTGACTATATTCTGGCAGCTAGGTGACTCAGTAGATAGAGCGCTGGACCTGGAGTCAGGAAGACCAGAGTTCAAATCCAGCCTCTGACATTTATTAGTGTGTGACCTGGGGAAAGTCATGTAGCCCTGTTTGCTGCAGTTTTCTCATCTGCAAAGTGAGCTGGAGAAGGAAATGACAATCTACTCTAGCATCTTTGCCAAGAAAACTCCAAATGGAATCCTGAAGTTGGACATGCCTGAGATGACTGAACAACAACATGCCCTATTCTTGGAATTTTTTTACCTCTTCATCTCTACTTCCTGGCTTTCTTGAAGTCCCAGCTAAAGGCCTGTATCATACAAAAAGCCTTTCCATGAGGCCTCTTAATGCTGGTGCTTCTTTCTTTTGATAATTGCCAAATTATGCTGAATATGTTTTCTTTATACATAATTTGCATGTTACCTCTTCTGTTAGACTGTGAGCTCCTTGAGAATAGGGACTGTCTTTTGCCCTTTTTCCCCCCTCTTATTTCCAGTGCTTAGCACAGTGCTCGGCATATGGTAGGTGTTTAATAAATTTATATTGACTGACAAGAATGAAAACCTTTCTGTAGTAATTCACAGAATGATAGGGAGATACTGGAGTTTAAGGGAGGGTGACATGATTAGCCTTGTTCTCTAGGTGGAATGATTTGAAAGCTAAGTCGAGGATAGACTGGAGGAGAGAGATTTGTGACAGAGACCAACAAGTGGCCTATTGCAGTAATTCAGGGATGAGGTGATGAAAGCCTGTATTAGGTTAAAGGCCAGGTTATTTGAGAAATGTCATTTCTCAGATATATATAGAAGTGTGTGTGTATGTATAAAATTGACAGACTTGACCACAGATTGGATATGGGGGGGGGGGTAAACATTCAGAGTGGGTGACTAGGAGGATGGCAAAGCTTTCTGCACTGGTAGGGGAGTCTAGAAGAGGAGAAGGTTTGTTGAGTTGAAGGTGTCTACAGGGTCTCCAGTTCAAGATGTCTAATAGGCAGTTGGATGTGTGAGACTGGAAATCATAAAGGAGGTTAGTGCTGGATAAACCGATCGGAAAATCGTCCTCATAGGGATCTTAATTAACTTCTCGAGAACTGATTGCTAAGTGGCCCAGAGTCAGGAAGACCAGAGTTCAAATCCAGCCTCAGATATTTACTAGGTTTATGACCTTGGACAAGTTGCTTAACCTCTCTCTGCCTCAGTTTCCTCAATTTTAAAATAAGAATTGTAATAGCACCCAATTCCCAGGGTTGTTGTGAAGGTTAAATGAGATAATATTTGTAAAGTGCTTAGCACAGTGCCTAGCACTTAGTAGGTGTTATATAAATGCTAGCTATTTATTCTTATTGTTATTAATTATTCTTTGAAATAGTATAGAAGGAGAAGTAAAAAGTGGAGAGAGTCCTGGGAAATACCCATATTAGCTGGCATGTTCTGGACAAAGAACAAGCAAAGTAAACTGAAGAGGGGGCAGACAGGGAGGTGGAAAACCAGGAGAGACTAATGCCATAAAAACCCAGAGAGAACAGAGTATTAAAGATGAGAGGACTGGCAGTGGCCAAGGCTGCAAAGAACTCAAGAAGAGTGAGGCTTAAGAAAAAGCCGTTAGATTTATCAGTGAAGAGAGTACTTGCAGTTGAATGATGAAACCAGAAGAATGATGAAACCAGAAGACAGACTCTAGAGAATCATTTCAAATCAAAAAAAGTAAAAGAGGAAGAACAGAAATAGGACAATTCACAACATCAAGAAACTAAATCTGACAATATTTGCAGCATTTCACCCGTATTATCTTCTCATGTCTCTTCTTTGGGTCTAAGCTTGGTCTTTGTAATTTTGTAATGTTCATTTTCTGTTGTTCCTTCTTATTCTTGCTTTTTTTTTTCCTTTTTGAAGGGGGGAGGGCAGGGCAGTTGGGGTTGTGATTTGCCCAAGGTCACACAGCTAATAAGTGTTAAGTGTCTAAGATGGCATTTGAACTCGGGTCCTCCTGACTCCAGGGCTGGTGCTGTATTCACTGTGCCACCTAGCTGCCCCTTACTGCTTCTTTTTTGAAGGGGGTCTGTGACACCATGGGTGTGGTCTTGAATTGAAGTAAAGCAAAGTTGCACAGAGTCCTTAGCCTCACTCTCTTTTCCTGAATCATTGAAGCCCAGTGGCAGGACAAAAGTCAAGATGCCTGGTGATTTGAGATGCAATGGATGACCTTGGTGTCTTCAGTGCCTGACCAAACTTTAGGCTCTACACAACACTTGTTTCAGCCCCCTTCATGGCCGTTGGAACAATTTATTCTCATTGGGGAAAGTCTTTTCATGCTTGGGGTAAACATCACCCTAACTCACTGACAGGTTTGAGGCCGGTTGTTTACCCCCAACCTGGTTTAGCTCATTTGCTGAGACAGTTTTACTGGGGTGTGGCTGCTGTGCATACTGCAGCTTCTTGGAGCCACTGATGAGAGTTGGGGAAGGTGGATGAGCAGTGCCAAAAAGGTGCTCACAGTTGACTAATGACTATTTTCTTGATTGTAGGGAAGGATTTAATGTTTTCATTTTTAAAATTTTGCTTAGGGTAATTAGAGACAGTTTCTGATATAACTGTAGCATAGTAGATAGCTTATTTCCTAAGTATTAGTGTCCCTTTGATTCATTCTTCAAAATCTCCCTAAAACTGTCTAGTGCTTGTGATTTATTTCTGTTTTCATTTCTAAAGTTTTCTTTTGTGTCATATTTCTCAGTTTCTTGTTATAGTAACTTGAATTTGAATAAAAAATTGACTTCCGTTGAAAAAACATTTATTAACCTTCTTGTAATGTTATAGCATTAGTATACAGTATGGCAGTGTATAAGGCACTTAATAATAGAAAGAATTGATAAATTTAGGACCAGCTTGTCTTTCCTTTTCTCTTAATATAAAATTTTACATGATTTAGAAGTTATTGAAAATTTCAGAAATGAAATAATGAAAAGGCATATAGTAAACATTTATTCTGTGAACCTCTCATCTAGTCTGTTTATGATCGTGAAAGTTTCTCATTCAATACTGGAGTAAATATATTTATATTCTAGTTTGCTGTATGCTATATGGTTTTTGCTACTATAGAAGGGTTTTACTATCTTTAATTATTCTTCAGGTTAGTCTTTTGATCAGCTTAGCATTCTGTTTGTCAGTTTTCTTTAATTCTCATGTCCATGTTAAATTTTACATTCTGGACTTTGTTCCTTTTTAAAAATTCACTTATGCATCAATTTTCATTTTTAAAATAAGGATACTTTTCTGACCTGAATACATTTTTGAACCTTGATAGTTCAAAGTACTGTTTTCTTTTGTTTTTTTATGTCTTTTTTTAAAAAGTAGTAAGATAATTGTATAATTTCCCTTATTTAAACAAAACTCTATAAAAGGATTTAATTTTGTGTTTGTTTCTCATTTTTCCTCTGTTTTTCTAGCCATAGATTTTTACTTTAAAAAGCCAGTTTTCGCTTAACTGCAGAACAGGGAATAATTATTAAATCTAATCAGAATCTAATAAGAAACTTCTTTCAGTTCCTATCTTACACATGCATTTTGAGGGAGATTTTTTAAAATTGTACTTTGGTTGACTTTGCTTTGAAGAAAACAAACATGTTTTCATCTCACCATGATGTTTTTTAGAATAAAGAGATTTCAAAACAATGTAAATTATTTAAATTTGCATGATTAGAACTTAAGTTTGATTTCCCAAACCCCTGTATGAAAGAATTTATTTTGGTTTTGTTATTTGTGAGGCTTATGAAACATGTTATTTCTCTTTCCTCATCCATCCCCCAGAACACTTTTCCATAGGGAAATGCCATACTATCAAGTGACAGGAGTTGAAGAAGAAGTGATACTTGTTTTTGCTTTACTTAGTTGTTGTAATAGAACTTGCTAATAGAAGCCTGTACAGTTCTGTGCCACACTATAAAATAATCACAGAAGAAGGTGTTCTTGGTATCACCTGCAAAGACTAGGGAGAAGTCCTTTAACATTCTCATATTTCTCATAAGGTAATATAATTAGGTTTTACTTTCTGGGCAATAAGAGATATTTAATATATAACTGTCACTTAAGGCAGCCCATATTCTTCTGTACTTTGACATGAGGTAAAATTTTAAAGTTAAAATCTTCATTTAATATATTAAGAAATGATCCATATTTTCAAATTTCAACTGAATTTTGGGCTCTCAGTTCCATTTTTTCAGTGTATTTGAAGTAAAACAGCTGTAAATGAACATAGTCTTTCATATTCCTACTAACTTATGTGTACTTTTGTTCCCTATATTTTTAAAAACTAAATTTTAAAATAGCTTTACCAAAATCTCAAATATTGTAAAAAGCATTTTAGCTATATTTTAAAAAATGCCTTATTTGATATGAGGAAAATTTCTTATTGAAACAATCACAAATTATCAAAATACTGAATAATCATCAGCTTTTAAAACGCTTCATGAAATTTGTGTACCTCATTTGCTTAAAGGTTGTTTTTAAAGAAACTCATTTTATTGCAATGCTTGTAATCAGTTACTTTTTTTAAAGCTTAAACTGAGATAATTTTTTGCTTGTATTATAGTATAATATGATGTCATTGGTTTACCTTTTATTTTCTTGGCCTCCCCTTAGTAGTGCTGGCATCTATTTTAATTTTGAACAGATGTTAGCTAAGTGAGCATTATGCATCTAGTAATTTTTTAAAAATGAACTGCCCCAGAGTTTAGCAGCTTAACTTTTCCCCCCGCCTCTACAATGTCTTCTCCATCCACTAGATGGTGCTAAGTGATTAGAACACTTCCTTTACCTGCCAAAGCAGGGAAAAAACTGACCTTTTCTCTGGCTTTTTCAATCCTGAAGTTGCTTCCTTACTTGGATAGTATAATTCTCCCTATATAAAGAGCCAAATTCAGATCAAAATGAAATACACAACCATGACTAGGAGTCAATGGAACAAGACTCTAGTGTTGCTTTTGTTATTGGCTGGTTACTCATTCTATAGCCTTCATTTTCCTCATCTTTAAATTATGACTTTTGAGAACATCTAAGGTTGGGGAGTGGGGTGGGGGTTGTATTTCAGACCAAGATGATTAAGTTCTTCTTCTCTCAACTTTGATTTTTTGTTATTTTTAAGTTAAATTTCGTGTGTGTGTGTGTGTGTGTGCATATTTGTGTTAGAGAAAACCAAAGAAATATCTTCTACCAGTAATATATTAAAATATTCATACTATCATAGAATGTGAAAACATGAAGGGGCCTAAGAAATAATTTAGGTCATCCTTCTCATTTTAGCGATGAAGAATCCTAAACCCTTTGAGGTGAATTACCTTGTCTTGTGGCTCTATGCCTCCTGGGTTTTCTGACCCTTAGTGCAAGATGTTTTCCTCATGTTTTGGCTTTTTTTGTGTTTCAGATCCTTATGACCTGAAATGACCTTATTTATTTTCTTGTCTTAGTTAATAAAATCTGTAGTGGAAGAGATGATAATAAAAATTGATATTTGGTTTGGAATGTATTCTTTTTTAAAAAATTTTTTTTATTGCTGTACTCTTTTTCTTATAGTATCACAGTTATCTTAAATATCCCTCACCAGAGAACTGTCCCATATAACAAGTAGTATTTTTTGGAGAAGAAAAAAACTATTAGTGCAGCTGACTGAAAAAAATTTTAAAAACATCTACAATGGGAAATACTTGTGGGCCTTCTACCTCCATGAAGGTAATTTGGGCTATCTTCTCATCTCTTCATTTGAGTCTTACTTGATCTTTATTTGTTATGTTCACTTTTGATATTTTGAGCTGTCGTTCTTTCTTTCCATTTATATTATTGTAGTTATTGTGTATATTGTTTTCTTGGCTCTACTTACTTCACTTTGCATCAGTTGATATAGGTGGTTCCAGACTTCTCTTGCAATGATAACACACATCATTTCTTGCAGCACAGCAATGTTTAGTTACATTCATGAAGCTCTGTTTATGAAGTTCTAACCTCTCTCCTGACCTCCAGTCTTGCATCTCCAGTTGCACATTACACATCTCAAATAAGATGTCTTGGAAACACCTTAAATTCATTATATCCAAAACTGAATTCAGGATTTTTCACTCCAAACCATCCCCTCTTCTTAACTTAGGCATAGACATCAGCCTCAATTCAACAGTCATCAGATCCTATTGACTTGATTTTCATATCCTTAATACATGGTTCATTTTCACCTCCAACACTGCTAGCACCCTGATTCAGGCCCTCAGCCCTTCCTGCCTGAACTACAGAACAGCCTTCCAGTTGGTCTTCCTGCTTCAAGTCTCTCCTCACTCCAGCCTGTTTTCTACTCAGATACCAAAGTGGCCTTCCTAAAATACAGCTCTGACTGGTATTTTATTTATGTATTCCTTCTGCCTAATATACTTAAGTGGCTCATCATTACCTTCAGGATCAAATATAAAATCTGGTTTGATACTTAAAACCTTTGTAACCTGGCCCCTCCATATCTTTCCAGTCTCTAAATACTCCATCCTGTGACACTGACTTCCTTACTGTTTCTTTCACAAGGCACTCCGTATGCTGATTTTTTTCCTTTTCTTCTATTGTTCCTTATCCCTGGAACACTTTTGCTCCCTGCCTCTGTCTTCTGTCTTCCCTGGCTTTTTCTTCATGTCTCTGCAAAAATCCTTTCTTCATCCTCCTTAATCCTAGTGCTTTCCTTCTGAGACTACTCCCATTTTACCCTGTATATACGTAATTGTTTATATAACTTTTCCCTATTAGCACGTGACTTTCTTGTAGGGATCTTTTTTTTTTTTTTTGTCTTTCTTTGTATGCTCAGTTTTCAGTATCGTACCTTGCTCACAACAAGTGCTTTTGACTGAGTAATATTTCTGTACTTTCAAGGTAACTATGTTTATTTATATTGGAATTATTGGCAATAGAATTCAACATTCATCTCTCAAGCTTCTGCTGTAGTATGTGCAGCACTGAGTGCTAGGATACAAAAAGAAAAATGAAATATTCCTCATCCTCAAAGAACAGGTGGTCTCTTGAAGATGATGGCATAGGGAATGCAGTATGTATCAAAATGTATTGACAATTCTACATTTCATTGTTTTGGGTGGATCAAAAACATAATTTCCTTTTCTCTCCCACATTCTTTCCATTCTCCATTTGGCTGTCTTGTTATTGGGCTCTACAAAATTAGTCATAAACTTTCTTTTTTTAAAAAATAAAACCTTAGAATTGAAAAGTATTTAATTTAGCTTAGCAGAACCTTCAGGATATTTTTAAGCTGCTACTGTACTCAAGTTATTGCTGGAAAATGGTAACATTTAATTTTTTCTCCTTTTAGCTCCATGTTTTTTGAAATTGTTACTACTCAGTATTCCTTAGCTTAGTATCCTAAGTTGTAAGCTTTAAGAAGGAAAAGCAGAATTCCTTATATCCTGCCATGACACTGTTAATATTTTTAAATTTGTATGAAAGCTTACTACTCCTCAGTAATTCATAGTTTTACAATTTCTTCCATTGACACGTTTTGCTCTATAAATAAATTCATATTTTAGGACCTTTATAAATTAATTCACTTTTGAAAACTACCATGAAAGAAGCATAAAGTGAGATTGAAAACTGAAAAGTGAAAATACTTTACACAGTAGCAACTTTTGGATGTTTGACTTTAAGAGTTGGAAGCAAAATTTGTTTTCGAACAAGTATAATTTGTTGACTTCAAGTCTGAATTTCCTCTGACCCACCTAGGGATCTTCTTCCTATAAGCAAAGTCTTTTTGTTACTGATTAAAAAGTGATCTTGGATAATATAAACTTTCTTTTTTCTATTAAAAAGCAGAAAGAATTCAAAATTAATATTCTATTTTTCTTACAAAGGTAAACATTTTATATAACTCTGTAAGGACCAAAGAAGGTATGGTAGCTATATTCTATACACAACTTTAGAAGTAAAACTCCAAATGTCATTTTTAAACATACACACATCCCATGCACATTTTTGACAGAAAGAGAATTTAAGAATGTTTCCGTTGTAATTACCTAGGGAAAACCTCCTTATTTATTTGATAAACTGCTGGGAAAACTGAAAAGCAATCTGGCAGAAATTAGGCTAAGACCAAAACCTTACACCATATTCTACAGTACATTACAAACAGATACTTGACCTTAATATTAGAAGTCATACTATTAAAAAATTAGAAGAGAAACAGATCATATGTTTCTCATAGCTATGGTTGTAGATGTATTCTTAACCAAGCAAGAGATAGAGGCAATTACAGAAGATAAAATAGAGAACTGATTACTTGAAACTGAAAATTAATGCATCAAGGATAAAAAGGGAAGTAGTCAAATGGGGAAAAAAGCCCTTTACAGTAAATTTCTCCAAGAGTTTGAGATATATACATACATGTATATGTACATATATACACATACAATCAGTAAATGTATTTTATTTGATTTCCTTTATCAGAACCTCCAGGATATTTTTTTTGATCAATTAATCTTTTATTTATTTATTTTTAGTTTTCAACATTCATTTCCACAAGATTTTGAGTTACAAATTTTCTCGCCATCATTCTCCCACCCCCCACCCCAAGATGGTGAACCTACTGAATACTCCTTCCCTCAATCTGTTCTCTCCTCCAGGATATTTTTAAGCTGCTATTGTACTCAAGTTACTGCTAGAGGGTGATAACATTAAAATTTTTTTTCTTTTAGTTTCCTGTTCTTTGAAATTGTTAGTACTCAGTATTCCTTGGCTTATTCTCCTAAGTTGTCTGCTTTGGGAAGGAAAAGCAGAATTCCTTACATCCTATCATGTCACTATATTATATTTTTAAATTACTATTCAGTAATTATGAAATTTACTATGAAAATGACTACCTTCTCAGCAATTCATAGTCTTACAATTTCTGTTCCATTAGTAAGTTTTGCTAATGTAATGCCATGCACGAACACCTTCCCAAAAGAATGCTACTGTGAACAGCTTTTAAGGTTCAGCCTGGAAGGCCAGTGTTGCTGCTGCTACTAGGAAGGCTGAGATTTCTTCTGGGTCCTAGGGCCAGCCGAACTACTGGAGGACTGAGGAAGCATGACCTGGATGCTAAAACTTTGTTTGTGGCTTGGTTGATCCTTGAATTCCCAGGAACAGAAATTGTGAAGGTTTTGAGATGTACTGGACCCTGTGAACTTCAGTGTGTAGCAGGAACTGCCTGGAGGACTGAACAAGGAACTGGGAGCTGTCTGCCTCTGAACCTAGGTGACTGTTTGATGGATTCAGGTAGGAGCTGGGACCATGGAAGGGGATCCAGGGAATCTGAGAAACCACCCTGAATCAAGGTGAAGAAAAGATCTCTCCTTGGATATTGAATGCTGTGATGATAACATGATTTACTAGTGACCTAGTAGGGGGTTTGTGTATTTTCTAATGATTGTATTTAGTGATTAGCGATTCTTAGTAACTGATTGCTAAATAGGTGACTGATTAAGTTAACCTAGTTGCCCCGTGAGTGGAAGACTGACTTGTATTCTGAGATGATTGAATGACTAAGTAAGGAGGCAAACCTCCTTAGGGATACCAGATGATTGTTCTTTTGTTCTTTGTTCTAAATACTGTGACCACTTAGGTGAAAACTATGTGGCCATTTTAATGATAAGCTGTTGTGAACACTGTATTGTGGTTTACTGTGATAAGATGTAATGTTGTGAATACTGTATCTTGATTTATTGTGAATGTTTTCCTTTGATTTGTTCTTGAATAAATAGAGTGTTAGCTCTATTGTGTAATCAGAACCTTAAAAGCTGTTCACATTAGCATTCTTTTGGGAAGCTGTTCATGCATGGCATTACAGCTATATAAGTAAATAACATTTTTAGGACCTTTATAGACTAATTCGCTTTTGGAAAATTGAAAAATGAAAGTACTTTATCTAGTAGTAGCAACTTAGGATGTTTGACTTTAAGAGTTGGAAGCAAATTAATTCCCCGATGGATAAGGGTTATGAACAGTTTTCAAAAGAACTGTAAGTATTCACATGAAAGAATGCCCCAGATCACTAATAATAAGGGAAATGTACATCAGAATAGTGCTGAGGTTTCACCTCATGCCCTATACATTGACAAAAATGACCCTAAAAATGGCAGCAGTCAATGTTGGATCAATTGTGGAAGGATAAGCACACTAATAGATATTTTTTAAAAAACATTAATATATTGTTGATGTAGTTGTGAAAATAGTACAACCATTTTTGAAATTCAGAATTACATAAGTGACTAAAATGTTGAAGTTTTTTGAACCAGAGACTCCATTACTATAAGAATATCATTCATCAGAGAAAGCCCCAATATTCTCCAAAACATTTATAGCAACACTTTTTGTGATAGGAACGATTTCAAATGAAATAGAAACCCATCTATTGGGGAGTGACTACACAAATTATGATACATAGATATAATGGAATAATGGTATGCTTGATGAATACAGAGAAGCTTGGAAAGGTCTATATGAACTTGTGCAGAGTGAAATAAGCAGAGGCAAGAAAGCAATATACACATTAACTACAATGTAGTAAATGGAAAGAACCACTCACCAAAACATCAAAAGTGAATGTAACAAAAATATAAAGATCAAACAGGGCTCAATTGAAGAAATATGAGAAGAGTTCCCCATCCTACCCCTTCATGGAGGTGGGAGGTTGTAATGGTAATTAATTTAGCAGGTGGCTAAGTACAGAAAGTATGAACTCTGTCTCCTGTGTGAACAGAGGGCATGAACTCTGTCTCCTGTTGCTGACGTGGCAGGAAGGAGTTGGCTGAGACAGGAGGTCAGTGTGTGTATATAAGAATTCCAGAGACAGAGAATTGGAATCAGTAATTTTCCTCCTGGTGGAGGGAGCAGAATTGTCCCAGCATCTGGGAGCTGGACTGAGAACTGAGTTGGAGTTTTCTTGAGACCAGAATCTGGTGAAAGCTGAAGTTTCTGCCACCTGGAAGGCTGAGATTCCTTCTGGGTGCTAGGGCCAGCCGAACTGCTGGAGGACTGAAGAAGCATGACCAGTATAAGCCTTTGTTTGTGTGTGGCTTGGTTGATCCTTGAATTCCAGGCAATAGAAGTTGTGAAGGGTTTGAGATATGCTGGACCCTGTAGACTTCAGTGCGTACCAGGAGCTGCCTGGAGGACTGGATGAGAACTTGGGAGCTGTCTGCCTCTGAATCCAGGTGACTGTTTGGTGGATTCAGATAGGAGCTGGGACCATGGAAGGGGATCCAGGAAATCTGAGAGACTACCCTGAGTCAAGATGAAGAAGAGGCCTTCCCTTGGACACATGATGAAATTGAATTGTGCTGGACACCGAGGGGTGGAGAGTTTGTGTAATTTTCTAATGATTGTATTTAGTGATTAATGATACTTTGTAATTGTGAATCTGGATAAGTGACTGATTAAGTTAACTTATGATTGCCCTATGAGTGGAAGATTGATTATTGTATTGTGAATTGACCGAATGATTAAGTAAGGAGGGTTTCCCCCTTAGGGAAACCAGGTGATTATTCTTTTTTTCTTTGTTCTAAATATTGTGGCCACTGTAGTGAAAACTGTGTGGCCATTCTAATGTTAAGCTCTTGTGAACACTGTATTGTGATTTTCTGTGATAAGATGTAATGTTGTGAATGTTATACTGTACCTTGATTAGTTGTGAATGTTTGCCTTGATTTGTAATGGAATAAATGGGGTGTTCACTATACTATGTAATCCAAACCTTAAAAGCTGTTCACAGTAGCATTCTTTTGGGAATCTCCTAGTGCAGTGGTTCTCAACTTTCCTAATGTAGCAACCCTTTAATACTTGTATGTGGGCATATCTGCATGTGGGCAGACCCACCTAGAGATGGATAGAGGAGCGGTATCTTGGTTCCTAAGACCATGGGAAATATGTGTTTTCTGTGTGAAAGGGTTGTTTGACCCCCAAAGGGGTTGTGACCCACAGGTTGAGGACCACTGTGCTAGTGCATGGCGTTACAGAGGTCTACAAGTATTCTTCATTGCATATGTTTTTGGATTTTTTTCAATGTATTGATCAATTGTGCTAACATTTTTTCCTCCTTCCAAAAAATACTATATCTTATAGTGGGACAGCTCAGAAGGTAGAAGGAGGGAAGGATTCTTAGGATAACTGGTGATATAAGAAACAATGTTTTAGTTGTAATTATTGTACTGGTAGGAAGTAATGGGACATCTGTTTTAGAGGATAAAAAATTAATTTCTTTTAAAAATATTTTTCATCAATTAAATAGGTACATTTTGATATTATCAAGGTAACTATGATCCCATGTATTGAAATTGCTGACAATTTAACTCAACATTTATTTGTTAAGCTTTTCTATGTGCTGGTGTTTCCCAAGGCTCAGTTCTCTTTCCTCTTTACCTTTATTCCTTTGTTGACCTTGTCAGCTCCTGTGAGTTTAGTTAATATCTCTTTGCAGATAATAATTTGTAGACTTACAGGTCCTTCTGTCTTTCCATCCAGTTTATGTCTCATTCCTTTGCTCCTGTCCCACATCACCAGCTTGCTTATTGGATATTTCAAACTGGGTTTCCCAGATACATCTCAAGCTCAGTATGCCCAACACATCGCCTTTCCCATCAAATGCGGCCCTCTTCCACACTTGCCTGTTTTGTTGAAGGCACAACTGTCCTTTTAGTCCCCCGAGGTTTGTAACTTGGGTCATTCTTGACTACACCTCTGCTCTAATCATCTTGCTGTTTCTATACCTGCAACATCTCTCCTGTACGATCTCATCTTTTTATTCACCTAGCCACCAGACCTAAACTCTCCCTTGGATTTTGGAGGTGGCCTCTCACCTCGAGTCTCTCTCTATTCCAATTCATTTTCTGCCCAGCTACAACTGTAATTTTTCTTAAGTACACATCAGACCCTGTCATTCCTCTACTCCATACACTCCCTATTGCTTTTAAAATATAACACAGACCATCTAACTTTTAAAACCCGTCACAACTTGACCCCAACTTACTTTTCCAGACTCACACATTAACTCCTCTCTCAGGACTCGGATTCAGCCAAACTCGCTTCCTCTCTGTTCTGTGCTCCAACCCTTCCATCTTCTATATGTGCCTTTGCTGTAGAAATCTGCCGTGCCTCAGGCGGCCTTCTTCCTTTCTGCTGCCTTGTAGATTCCCAAACATCTTTCACACACCCCCTTCCTTCTATGTTGACTTTTCACCTTTACCCCAACTGTTGTTGTCTCCTCTCATTAATTCTCTTGTGTTTAAAGTACCTTAAGTTTATTTTTTTTAGTTCTGTGTATATTTCTACATGTGGCATGCTTTTCCTCTGGTATGATGCTATCTCCCTGAGGACAGAGATTGTTTCTTTGTCTTTTTATCTGTTACCTAGCGCAGTAACTTATTTGTCTGAGGTGCTTGATAAATGCTTTTAGATTGATTGATAGTCCAGAATAACTGTCTTTATTATAAACTGTTATAACAATAGAAGAGTAATGTGAATAGTAACGAACAAAAGCGATAATGAAATTGAACAAATACGTAGGACATGTGGGTAAAAAAAAAACTGTTCAAGTGGAATATTAAATAACATTGTACTGGTGTTGGTGATGGTGGCTTGATACCAAATGCACTTGCTCTGAGAATTTGGTTTTAAAATGATTTGATAGAAATGCACTCATGATTATGGGAAATGGTGGAGTAAAGGCTTGTAAAAGTAGAACTTAAAAATATATCAGTAATGAAGCATTTTAGCTTTTTGGGGAAACTGTTGCTATCATGATGCTATAAAGCCTTTTCTGCGTATGATGATTATTTGAAACGTATCAGGGCAGCCTCCCCTCCCCCGCCTTCTTTCTTACCAGTTTCTAAACAGTGAGGTCAACTTTTAAAAAAATACTGGTCTTGCTGTATGTATGCATACTAGGTATCACAAGCCTGTATCTGAATGGTTTCAGGTAAAATGCTGAATCCTAAAGAACCACAAGATGAAAAGAAATTATAAAAGATGATTTCACACTAAAAATGCCAAACCAAATGTTTATAATCACAGTTGTTTTTACCGTAACCCAAAGTGAATATAACGTAGACTTCTATTTCCACAGTCTGAGCTTAGAAGCTATGTATGATAATAGCCATCAGTTGACAGACATTTGTGTTTACTGCTTACTAGGTGCCAGGCACTGTGCTAAGTCCTGGAGTTACAAAGAAAGGCAAAACATGGTCCTTAGACTTAGGGATAGAGCAACCAGGTGGCCTAGAGTGCTGGGCCTAAAGTCAACAAGATCTAAGTTCAAATCTGGTCTCATAAACACTAGCTGTTTGACTCTGTGCAAGTCACTTAACCACAGTTCCCTCAGTTTGCTTATCTGCAGAACAAGCCAGAAAAGGAAATGGTGAACCACTCCAGTATCTTTGCCAAGAAAACCCCCAAATAGAGTCACAAAAACCCCCAAATACAATCTTGACTGAAATGACTGAACAATAAAAATTCTTAAATAACTTAAGTTTTAATGGAGGACATAATCATGCACATAAATGTGAACATATAAGATACATTCAGTGTAACTGGAAGGTAGTCTTAGAAGAAAGGGACTGGGGCAGCAGGTGTGTGAGAGAGAGAATCAGCCCAGGATGTTCTAGCTGAATCTTGAGAGAAGCCATCAAAGCTGAAAGTCATAGGTGAAGAGGGGAGAATATTCTAGTTACAGGGGACAGCCAGTTCAAATACAACTCAGGAGGCAGAATGTTGTGTGTAAGACAGCAAAGTAGACCATTGTAGCTGGATCTTAAGGTGTATGGGAAGAAGTATAAGGAAACTAGAAAGGTAGGAAAGGTCCACTCTGTGAAGAGCTTTAAATGCTAAACAGTTTTATATTTGATCTTAGATGTAATGATAGGGAACCACTAGAGTTTATGGATTAGGAAGAAGATATGGTCAAATCTATGCTTTAGAAAATTACTTTGGCAGTTGAATGGTAGATGGATTGAAGTGGTAAGAGATTTGAGTACCTTGAATATAGTACTTGTCTTAATCTAGAATCGTATCTTGGAAGTATAATCTGGCAGGTATAATTCTTAGGTAAAAATGTCAGTGTGGACATAATATAATTCAGATAACTAACCAAATAGCTCTGAATTATGTTCATTCATGGTAGGTTAAAAAAAAGCATCAGTGACAAGGGTCAGAAATTCATAAGGATTAGTTCCTAATATTTTACTTCCAAATTTTACTTTGTCAGAACAAAGTACCCAGTTCTTTAAAACATAAATTGTATTCTATTTCTTTATGTCTGTTGAAATCTTTTGTTTTTGTTTTTAGTAATTCTTAGATTTAGCATGAATTTAAACAAAGTTTCTCCCTAGAGTTAAAATAACCTCTAAATTATTTTCTCTTAACTCATAATTAATTACAGCATATAGTTTAAAAGATAGAATTTTGAAGTTAGAAGATTCTTCATAACATATTCAGTAGAACCTGAGGAGAACTGCCAAATTTTATGAACACTGGACAAATCTGCATTGCCATGCTTTATTTTATCAAGGTGATAGCCACCGGCTAAATTATTTAAAGTCTGCCATTGCCTCTCTTGTGTCTACCATCTTTCAGGTAATGTGATCTCTGGTTACTTAATTTTTTTTATAGCAAAGATTCTAGTACTTTTTTTTTTATAATTTTGAAGCTTGATAGCTTTCAATGTACTCAAAATAATAAGACATTATAAATTAAACATTGTGACTCTGTACTGGTCATTAGAATCATAGGATTTTACATCTAGAATTCAGTTTAATATTAATTGCTTACTTACAGTTTTCAAGACATTGCTTTAGGGGCCCAGATTACAAAGATAATAGTCCATAGACACAAGAAGTTTATATTCTAAGTTGGTATTGGGAGGTGTTGTCGATGGGGGTGGGGAATCATTACAAAATAACACATTTAAACATGGTAGGTGCCATGGGGGTTATCTAGTCCATTGTCCTCATCTTACAGAGAAATGAAGTGGCTTAAACCAAGGTCACACAAGTGGTAAAGAGCAGAACTAGGATTGGAATTCAGTTATTCCGACTCCAGATTCATGCTGCCTGAGGATGAGTACAGAGAAGATCAGTAAACAGTTCAAAGGATATAGATATAGATAGATGTAGATAGATCCCCCCCCACCCCCACCCCTTCTACTAGGGGTAGCTGTCACAGCTTTAGATCTTTCATTTCCTTTCTAGTTTGTTAGTTTTTAAAAACAGATTTTTTTATTGCTAGCTTTAGTTTTCATTTTGCCCATATTTCTTACTGTTTGAGGCAGCTAGATAGTGCAGTGGATGGAATGCCGGTTTTGGAATCAGGAAGATCTGAATTCAAATCCTGCCTTAGACATTGTGTGACCCAAGGAAAGTCACTTAACCTCTCTTTACTTCGGTTTACTGAACTGTAAAATGGAGATAATAACAGCACACATCTCCCAAGGTTGTGAGGATCAAAGGAGATCAAACAAGAACAAATTATAGAAGTGACAACTATGAGAAATACGACATATGAGAAAGTATATCAAAATTTCTGAGATGTTACAGTAGTGGTCTTTATAGGAAAAATTATATCCTCTGTGTATATGTGTGAATAAAATATAGAAAGAACTGGTTTCTTTAATTAAAAATTGAGAATCCAACAAATAAATCTAGAAGAAGTACGAAAGAAGAAATCTTGAAAATTAGTCATGTGGATAAATTGGAAACCAAAAAGAATAAAGAACTATTAAATGGAACTGAAGGATGGTTTACCTAAAGAGATGAACGACTAAGCATTTCATCTATCTGATTAAAAAGCATAGAAAGGAAAATCAAATAAAGAAAGTAATAAATCAACAAGATAAAAGCCGAGCAAACCCACAAGAAAGAAAAATCATGATCAGAACCTATTACACACAATTAAATGCCAACAGAACCGGGAACTAAGAAGAAATAAGGTGATTATCTGCAAGTATATAGACTATTCCTAGTAACTGAATATCTCAATCCAGTCTTCAAAAAGCATTTGGACTAGCTGTAAAGGAACTATCTGAAGAAGAAAAAGGCACTGTCAATTCTTATTTCTGTAGTGAGCATGAGTAGAATTAGTAATGGAGACAATGACCATTTTCCCTGCTAAGTCTTTATCTTATTGGTAATGTCTCTAGAATGTCACAATTATAGATATAAGTTCATGGTTTTAGGTACATTGTATTTACCACTCTATTTATATTTCCGTGTTTATACTTTGTAGATTTTTTTTGGACATTTTCAGTTACTGAGATAATTATGTAGTATTGGGACCTATTTTTAATATGATTATGTTGTTTCCCTGATATAAATGTAACTTGGTTGTAATGAATGATTTCTTAGATGAATTCTTGTAGTCTTTTTGGCAGAATTTATTTGAAAATTTAGGAATTGATGTGTGTCTGTGTTGTGTTTTCCAGAGATAGAGGCAGCTAGATGGCACAGTGATAGACTGGGTACTTCCTTTATAGCCTTATTAGTTTCCTTTTCTGAAATTGGGTTGAGAGTTCGATTTTGATGTTCTCTTCGTTTGGGTACTTGGTACTTTTGTAAGTAATGCTCCTCTAGATTTTCCATTTTGTTCATATATAACTGTGTAGTAGGTTCTGATCTTTTTTTTCTATTTGTTATGACTTCATCTTCTTCATTTCTTATTTTGTCAGTCTGATTTTTATTTTGACCAGGATCATCGTTTTTTAATTTTGTTGGTCTGCTGAGAACCAACTTTTACTTTTTTTGTATTATGGTAATAATAGCTAGATTTTAATGTTTGCAAAATTCTTTTCATGTGTTATCTCGTTCTATCCTCAGAACAGCGTTATGAGGGAGGTGTTTTTATCATCCATAGTTTACAGGTGAAGAAACTGAAGCTAAGAAGGTTAAGTACCTTCCCAAGCCTCACAAGCTAGAGTCCGGGACAAGATTTAAACAGGTCGTCCTGACTCCAAGAATATTACTGTCTTCAAATTACTAGCTGCCTATAATATTTTATTTTCCAAATTGCCTTTTAATTTACAAGAATTCCTTTCTTGTCCCTATGTGGGCTTCATTTTCTATTTTTAAATGCATATGTTCAGTTCATTAACAATTTTTTTATAAAAAATGTTGTTTTGCTATATTTTATTTTTAATAGCACTATTACATTTCTTAGTGTATTCTTTACTGCTCCTCATCCAAGAGACTGTCCTTGATATAAAACAGTAAAAAAAGGAGCACAGATGGAGGAAGTTGGGGTGGGAAAACAGTTCTGCAAAATTAACCAACATCTTTTAAAAGTCTGATAATATATAGTGTCACATTTTCAAGTGTGTGTGTGTGTGTGTGTGTGTGTGTGTGTGTGTGTGTGTGTGTGTATAAACTTAGATGTTGTGTGTGGCGGCTAAACTTGGTTATTTTAATTTTCCTAGTATTTGGTTTTTGTTTTATTGTTCTTCCCAGCTATATTGTAGTCACTGTACATATTGTTTTCCTAGTCCATGCTTATTTTACTTTGGATCCTATATACCCATAAATCTCTTTTTATCATTTTCATAATTTCTTATTGCCTATTAAAGTTGTACTACTTTCAATACTGGATTAGCCATTCTATAACTGATGGGTATTTACTCCAAAATATACTGTTTAATAGCAAGATTTACTGAACAGACATTATGAATTCACAATGATTTCTCCTACGAGGTTATAGATACAAATCAATTAATGGGTATCAGAAATACTTGGAAATTTTAAGACTACAACTATCAGATAGTTGAGACATTATTGTTTCACTGGTAGGTTCCCTTTTATTAGGAGAATTTGTTGTTGTTAAGTTGTTTCTGGCTCTTCACGTTGGGTTTTCTTAGCAAAGATACTGGAGTACTTTGCCATTTCCTTCTCTCTTGGATTAAGCCAACAGAGATTAAATGACTTGCCTAGGGCCACACAGCTAAGTGAATGTTGGAATTAGGATTTGAACTCAGGTCTTCCTGACTTCAGGCATAGTGTTTTGACCTTTGAACCAACCAACTGCTTCATCATATACCAGTATTGAGGGGTAATATATTTGGATACATTTTTATATGTTTCAATTCTTAGTAATTTTTTGTCATTGTTGCAAATTTTTCTTCTAACAAGGGTGAATTCACATAATTAGGATTCAGAGCATTACAAAGTGCTCCCCTTATTTATGATGCACTTTTAACACTTATTTTAATCTTTTATTCCTAATAGCTCCTTTAAAAGAAAATGCAATAAGGTGAAATATATAGGAAATTTAAGGATAGAAACATTTTGGGAGCATAGAAAATGTGAAAATGGATTTTAAAATGCAATATTCCTCAGTAGGGTTTAAAAGGTTTGGGTAATAGAAAGTAGAATCGACTAGTAATAAAAGGTAAGCTTTTTTTTTTTATTTAAGCAAATGACAAGTTTAGAAATGAACTAGATTAATCTCAGCAGAGTATAGTTCATAATGTAGCATTCATTTTTAAAAATTAAGTTAGATTTTACATTTAACTAGATCCTTGATGTTTTAGCTTCATCAGATGTATTTTCATTTTATTGTGCCATTTATATTCTAACTTGTTTTCATGTAGATAAAGTTTAGTTTTTACTGTTTTGGTTTAAAAAAAAGGAAAGAAAAGAAAAACAAATGTAGTCAGTCCATCACATTCTGGTAAAGCCATCAGGATTTCAGTTTTTTTCTCGCTTTACTATGCTTATGTTCTTCACATTGCCAGAAAGTATTAAGATTTTCTTATACCCAGTAGTTTCTTGTCAACAAAGAAGTGTTATTGATTTTGTATATATTTTTGAAAAATTATTTTTAACCTCTGAGTACAGTTGAAAAGGTATATTCACCAACTAAACACAAGAAGTATAAAGCTAGAAATGTTATTTACGTGGATAGTACACAGGATTCTCCTTGAATTTCTATAAATGAAGGTTAATAGCAAATAATAGAAAATGTTTAAAAACAGGTAAAATATAACATTTACGTCATCATACATTTGTTACTTTCTTTTGTTAAAATTTGAAGGCATTTTGTGTAACTGACTTGCAAAGAATGAGGATATACTCATTTAAATA
>CM053585.1:500414213-500444231 GCA_028646515.1 Pseudochirops corinnae
AACATTCTACCAGGATTTGAAGTTTGTATTTACCATGTTGTTTTTCTGTAAAGGCATTTCTTGTGTTCAAAACATTAAACTAGTTTGTATAAAAAGATTTGTCCTTGTGCCATTTGCTAACAAATAAACTTATTTCTCTAATTGTTTTATAGATTCATGAAAAGTTACACTACTATGAGAAACAGAATCCTGCTCCCATCCTCCATGGTGCAGCAGCCTTGGCAAATGATGTAAGTGCTCCTTGCTGAGATCACTGGTACTAAGTCTCCCAAAAAACTATCTGTTAGGAGAGATAGTTTAAGTTAGCATCTTAGTGCAAACATGTGAGTGTAATCCTCAGAGCTGAAATCACAGGAATCTACAAATGTTTCCAAAGATCCTGTCATCACTGAGCATGTTGCTAATATTACTTTGATTTTTATTCACTTTTCTGTTCTAAAAACATAGTTTTAGATACCTTTTTTGGTAACTGCGTAATATAACTTATAGAATTGGTACTCTATAGGGAAAAAGAAACTGTCAACTATTAGTATTTTGAGAAAGTCACGGACAAGAGGAATGCTTTAGAAAATTAAAGACAAATGAGATGGCCATATTGCTGACAGAGCAAGAAAAATGATGGCTAATACTACAGAAATGAGGCATATAAAATAAGTAAAAAAGGATTACCCATTATAAAGCACAGTAGTGATTTATGGAGATAATAGCTTTCCAAATTTCCTTCATGACCAAAAACTAAAGTGGTGGGTATTGATGGAATAGTTAATTTCCTGTTACTGTGAGTACAATTTCTTCTCCTTCCTCAGGGATTTATATAAATTTTGCACACACCTGGGTAAGTTATGAATGACACTAAACTAGTCTAGATAGAGAAATAATTCCAGCAAAATGTAAGCTACTTGAGGGTAGGGGCTGTGTCACATTTTGTATTTCTGTCCCCAGAGGTTAGTGCAGTCCTTGCGACTTAGTAGATGCTTAATAAACACTTATTAGCTTACTTGATTAATTGAATAAAATCTGGCTTGCTACTATTGGTCAAAAAATTTTTTCTTATTAGGAAAAGTCAACGTGTAATTGAGCTCGGTTGAAACATACATTAGAGAAAAACATTTAGAATGTTTGAGTAGGTTTGTAAATTTTAGGTAGTAGCATAGGAAATAAATTCTATATCTAAAGCACCAGTAATTGTAGTTAGAATTCATATAGATAATGGTTTTTCAGACGGTAGCAGTGTTTGGCTGCAGACTATTTCCCCATTTCTATTTTTCATCTATGAGCAGTAGAGTTGGTGATAATTTAATGGAGAACTAATTTATTTGCCAGCAGTCCAGTGATTTCTCCTCAGTGCTTCTTATCTGAAACTTCTACCTTGAAATCTCACAATGTTACAGAAAAAAGAAAGCCTTTTTGAAATTAATATGAATAAGATTAAAATGAATTAAAGATGTCACAGCCTATCACCTTGTACCTTTCTAAAACAATACTTGAGACATAATCTTTTAAAGGCAATAAAAATGTTTAAATTTCCATGTTTGATAAATTTTGGAAACTTTTTGTTTATTTTCCAGTATAATTTGAAGCTTTAGGCATCTTAAGGCTTTTTTTTACTATTGGCTCAATATGAAACCTAGCTTAAAAACCATTTTAATATACAATAGACTCCAAAACTTCTGGTAAAATAGAGTACGAGGTAATTATCAATAAAAATCTACCGAAATATCATGAAATTAATTCATCAGTAAGCATTTACTAAATCCTTAGAGTCTGATGTTCTTGGTGTTGGAGAAGTTACAAAATTAAATAAGATATAGGCCCTGTGCTCAGACTTTAAAGTTTTTGGTGGAATAAGACATTAATATTGTAATGCAATATACATGATACTGCTATGTAAAGTTTGAGGGTGAAGAATTTTACTTATGGGGAATCATGAAAGGCTTCATATAGGAAGACATAACTGAGTAACTAAAAGAGGGGAAAAGAATATTCTAGAATGTGAGGTAGTACAAATAGCTTATGTTTCGAGGATTATCTATTTTTATTGGAACAGTAGTTTTTAATGGAAGGGAGTAACATTAGATAGATAAGGCTGGAAATATATGGAGGGTACAAGTATGGTCAAAACTCAGGTAAAGAATATATTGAACCTCTGTATTTTTTATAGTTTAAGTAGTGATTTTTAAAAATAAATAATCAAGAAAATTTAATGTTACCTTGAAAAAGTGAGTTGTGTTTATAATATGTAAACTTCTTTTAAATGATATATTTCTATTCAAAGGTATTTCATCTTTTCCTATTAATGTTTAGGAAGGATGATACAAGTTTAAGAAAATTTTATCTTAAGGAAAATTAGAACTAAATTGGAAATTTGTGTCTGTTTTAAGGAGCATTTATTACTAAAATAGCCTTTATAATATGGTATCTATTATATATTATACTCAGTCACACACACTATTCACACATATTACTTAATGTTAGAATCTTTCTGGATTAATATTGCTTAAATTGCCTTTTAAAAAATCATAATCTTGCAGCATCTTATAGAAGTAAAAATCTCTGGAAGCCTCAATTTGTGTATGACTTAGTTATACAAAAGTTCTTAAAGAGTAGATCCTGAGGCGGGTTTGAGCTTCATGCTGGAATTCTTTTTATTTAAACCACAAATTTTAAGTACTTAATTAGCATCATCCTTCCTTACCCCAGCCTGAAATTGCACTGCTTCTGTAGGATTTGAGAAGCGAGAGAGTTTTCACCACCTCATTCAGAAGCTTTTTTTTAATAGACAGTGTCAAAGTTTGATCCAGTCCTTTTTACAAGTGGTCCTTTGTCTGCAAGCAAAGGACCATTCACTTAAATAAAGTACTGGGATTTGCCTTCATTGCAGTAAATCAGTATGTGATCTGGCTACACTATTGCCAGATATGATTACTTGACTAAAACTGAACTTAGCAGCTTGGCTTAAATTGATCTTCTGAGGACCTGAAAAGAAGAGCAGTGATTGATAGTCTGTTTTTCTTCATGTTGGCTTCTGTTTAAACACATTGTAAAGTAATAACCTTGAACAAGATAGATTCTGAGTTTTCACACCCTCAGTAAAAGTGTCCTTGTTAATATTCTTGGTGTCAATTCAATCTCCCCTACAGCTGGCTGAAGAGCTGCAGAACAAGCAATTGAACAGTGAGATCCAAGAGCTGTTGAAATTACTGTCAAAACCCAATCTCAAGGTGAGGACGTGTGATATCTGATATATACATGTCAAAAGTCTCTCTTTTCCCATGCTGGACCAGATTTTGTTGCTTCAGGAAGCAGCTTTCAAATGTAGTTTTAAAGAGAAGAAAATATATTAATAGTAAGAGTCTAACAAAGGAAAAAAGAATTGATAATTACTTTTGGATTAGAGTATTGTAACAAATTTAACAAAAATGATACTTTACTTGGGAGCTCTAGATTTTAATAAAACTTTTTGGAAGAAAAAGCAGTATGAAGGAAATAGTTTAACTTCAGAATCACTATTTTTCATCTCTTAATTATTTGAATACTGAAACTACTAATAATTTTGTTTAGGTTATTTTCACTTGGGCAGTTTGTGACATTCCAGTCCACTGAGATAATGAACCTATCTTTCTATAGTGTTATGTTTTTATATAATATTTTTATACAGTACCTTTCCCCCTAAAATTGACTGGTGTCATCAAATATGTTTTGTTCCACAATTAGTAAAACCGTGCAAAAGTTTTGAAAAATACCCTTCCATCACTTAAAATTAATCAACAAACATTCGTTGTGAACAGTTCTATGCTTACTAATCAGTATATATTATTAAACACCTACTGTGTGCCAGGCGATGTGCTGAGGACTGGAGATAGAAATAACAAGACAGTTCCAGCCCTCAAGGGGCATACAATCTAATGAAGGAAGATAGTACACAAAAGAAAGCTGAAAGGAGAAAGGAGGTGGGGCACCAGAGGATACCGGATATGGTGGCATGATGTATGTGGAATCAAAACCTGGCAGAGGAGCTGGGGGGAAATGAAAAGGTGACTGGAAAATTCTGAGCTCCATGTAGGGGGAGGTTTTGGGAGAAGTTTTTTGCTCTTCCCTCCAGTCAGAGGAGGGAGGCCACCTAGGATACTGCAGTGTTGAAGTAATCTCCATGGTGATGAGCTTCTTCTGGGGGCAGCATGAAGTTCTGGAGTTGAAAGCAGGCTGGGCAGCTGGGGGGAAATGGAGAGTTTGCATAGACATACTCCATTCCTGTCTAAAGCCTGTAACTAACTACCTATATGAGACTTAGCACTACTAGTATTACATTTAAAACTATTGTTGCTTGGGTCTTAACTACTTATGACTTGCCCAACTAACACATTTATTACTTCTCACCAACAACTATACTTAAGACACTGTGCTAGGTACTGGATATGCAAAAGATAAGAAGTACCATAGCCATTGATTTGAAGGAATTTGTTTTTTTTATTTTTTATTTTTTTATTTATTTGCTCATTTACTTTTAATTTACAAGATTCAGTTCCACAATCACTTGAGTTTCAGATTTTCTCCTCTCCCTCCCCCCCCCCCCCATGGTGGCGTGCAATCGTGTATAGGATCTGCAAATACTTTCACATTGTACAATAGTTTGGTCATATAGAAGGGCTGTAACCAATGAGTGATCACTGGGAAAAGAAAAAAGAAAAAAAGCAAAACCAGACATAAAAGAGAACGATAACGAGTTTTGCTTCAGTCTCCATTTAAACTATAGTCTTTCTATATCTTTCTCTGAGTTTAGGTATCTCCTTCCTGATTTGAAGGAATTTGTAATCTGCTATGGAGGTATAAAAGTTTCTGAGTAAGGAAATGACACGATGGTATTTGTATACCAACAGGTTAATAGGATGATTTTGTCATTAGTATGAAGGGCTAATTGGAGAGCGGAAAACTCTGGGTCTTGAGACTATTTAGTAGTCTAGGATATTAAAGAAAAAAATATTAATACTATACTCCATTCTGTGTTTTTAGGTTTAGGTCTGCCAGAAATAATTTTATTTAATTTCACATTAATCTGCTATCCAAATATTTCTGTATTTGAGAGAGATGTCCAAACTGACATAGTTCCACATGGTCTCTAACTTGATTATCTCTCAAGATGATTTCAGATAACCTTTATAGTAATCTTAAACAAGAAATTACAATATGTAAAAATAACTTTTGGGTTAACTTTCTGGAATAAGTGAGTAGCAATCTTGTTCCTTTACTCCTGGAGCAAATGAAGAAACCTGCTCCCTCTAATAGATATCTTAATTCTTTCACCCTGGAGAAGGATGACTCCTACTCCCAGTCTATTGTAATTCCTGGGGAGGCCATCATGTAAACAAGACTACAGTTCTTCTTTATTAAAAGTTTGGGTACAACCTTAATACATTTTCCTGAGAAAGCCTCTTTGTCCTAGACTTGTCACCCATCTTTCTAAGGGGTGTTTCCCAAGAGTCTGGAAAGAACTTTTTAAAGCAAAGTCATATTGTTTCTTAATATCTCAAGAGAAATTCAAAAGGAGACTTTGAAAATGCACAAGGGATATCCGAGTTAAGTTATTACTGGTAAGAAGGAAGGCATAGATGATCATGATACTGAAGTGGTAGAATTTTTTGAATTTGAGTCTGGGAGTTACAAACCAGTAATCCCAGAGGGTGAAGCTGACAAATCTCTTGAGGTCAGGATTTTGAGTTTCAGGAGATTAGGCTTCTAGGATGTCTGTGCTAAGTTTCTTATTAATTTGCTGAACCTTGAGAAATGGGTAGGGACACCTCTCACCTCCACCCCTACTCCCATATACACATAAGTTTGCTTGACTAAGGAGGGGTGAACTGGCCGAGGTCAGAAAAAGGAAGATGTCAAAACTCCTGTTCCGGTCAGAGTGGGATTGTGTTCATTAGTAGCCCCTACACTTCCAGTCTGGGCAAGATAAGGAGAATCAGTCTTTAAAAAAGAAAAAGGGATTTGATAACTTGGGAACTAATTGGATGTTGTCAACTTATTAGAAGATATGAGAGAAGAAAGATACAAATGACTCCCAGGTTTCAATCCTGAGTGACTAAAAGTGGATTATGATGTGGCCAAAAGAATTGTGGAAGTTGGAAGATGATAAATTCAATTTTGACATGTTACATTTCAGGTTTCATTATGATAACCAAATAAAGATTCTTGGTAGGGAGTTGGAAAGTAAGATTGAAGTATAATAACAACAAGGATGATTATAGCTAGTGTTTATATAGCACCCACTGGGCACTGGACATTGTGCTAAGGGCCTTACAGACATCTCATTTGATCATCACAGCAGCCTTTTGAAGGTAGATGCTATTATTATCACATTTTACAGATGAGGAAACTAGGACAAAGAGAGGTTAAGTGACTTGTTCAGGGCCACAAGCTAATAAGTGTCTGAGGTATATATAAAACTTGGACAAACTTTTTTGCTGTGTTCATAAAAATGATAACTAAAACTGTGGGAGTAGATGAGACTGAAAAGGCCAGAGGGGAATGATCACAAATTGGGGGGCTGAGCCTTGGGGGGATGTGCAAACTGAAGGGGACAGAAAGTAAGAAGCATCATCCAGAAAGATGAGAACGTTCCAGTCAGAGGGATAGGAAGTAAACCAGGAGAGCTTGTCATGGACACAAGCAAAGTGAGGTCATTCAGGGGGTCAGAGAGCCATCGAGCAGTTTAGTTTGAGGAAAGACCAAGGAGCATAAAGACTGAAATGAAGCCACTGCGTTCTGGAAGTAATCAGCACCCTTGCTTATTGAATAAATCAGGCATCAGTTAAACCTCTGCTGGGTGGTGGGCATCATGCTGAGCACTAGGGATGCAGATGTGGAAACTGGTGTTTGATTTCATTAGACTCGTTACACAAAAGGGAGATGAAGGGATTGGAAGAAGAGGTACCTGGCATGCGGCAATATGGGAAAGCCCAGAGATCACATCCAGGTGGGAAGTGAGGAGACGGCAGGCCTAGGCATCCTCTCTTCAAGGAGGTTTGGGAAGAACTTGTTCATCCACCCCCCCCAATCAGAGAGGCAAAGGGTACTGATGAGCTGTGAGTACCGTGCCTGATGACTTAATGGAGAAGACTCAAGAGTCCATCTCATGGAAATCAATAAAAGAATGATGAATGAATGACCTTCATTTTCTGTGCAAAGTAAGAGATGAGGTTATTTTCTGAGATTCTGAGTGATTGGTGGGTACAGAATAGGGAAGAAGTTTAAAATATGTTTTGGGCAGTGTGATCAGGACGCAATAAAATTGACTGAAATAGCTGTTGCATAGCAGCCCCTGATGGAGGTAAGATTGTATACATTCCCCTCCTGCAGTAGTTGTCCTCTCCTGTAGAATTGGAATAATGAAAACAGTTGGTTGGATTTCTCCAGGTCTGAGATTTACAGGGTAGGGTATGGTTGTCATATGGGTAAAGGTTTCAAACTTGGGTGAGTGTGTATTACAGTGACTAACCCCAGAGTCAAGACTGAAGGAATAATAGTGCTAGTTCAAGTCTATATAACACTTTGAGACAGTAAATATATTATTCTCACAAAAACAGATGTTGTGTGCATGTGTTTGGTTTTTTTTCTCCTAATTTACATTAGAAGAAATGGAGGTTGGTTCATTGATTTGTCTGCACAGCAGGTAATTTATAGCAGAGGAATCAGTGGACTTGGGGTCATGATAAGGGTGAAGAGCAGATTTCAGAGGAGTGAGATGAATGGAGATGTGGAATGACAGCAGATGAGTCAGTGCAGGAGGTTTCAGAGATAATTAACTTTGAGGTTGAGCTGTTTAATGTCAACAGGCATTTCTTATGTACCAACTAGATGCCAACTACTGTGCTAAATATTGGGGATGTAAAGAAAAGTAGAAACAAGCTCTGCTCTCAAGGGATCAGGAAAAGCTTTTTGTAGAAGGTGGGATTTTAATTGAGACTTAGTGTTGTACTTGGAGTCAAGAAGCCCTAATTTCAAGTCCTGCTTCTAATACTGACTACCTGTGTGACCCTCGACAAATCATTTAACCTCTCTCAAGAAGTGTTTGGGGTGGGAGCAGGGGTGAGGAACCAAAAAGAAGAAGGGATTGGTGGAGGGTCATTACAGAGAGTCAAGAATGGAGCCTAGAGAGGAATGAAGACTTGTCTGGCCTAGGCACTTTTCTTAAAATAGATATTCTTAAGAGCTTAAGGAATTGAGATCTCAGAATGGTCATCAGAGGTCTATTTATATCTCTAAGGAAGAAGGTAGAGGAAGACAGTAAACCAGTGGTTCTCAAAGGGTATATGATATTTAGCCAGGTGTGCTTCAAATTATATGGAACTCACACTTGTATGAGTCTCTCAGTGCTCCCATATTATACTATAGTTCCTCATAGCAAAAAACATGACACTATGCTATGAGGAAAAAAAAAAAAGCTTAAGAATCCCTGCAGTAAGTTAAGTGTTGAAGGCATTAAGGAAGGAGCTTATGAGGGACCACACAATGTATTTGGCATAATTACCTCCAAAGGAGGAGAGATTATTGAATAGTGACAAAGAAGGGTAGGGAGGAAGAAAGAGTATCATCCTCTAGCTTTTGGAACCAGAGGGTTTGAGAATTGTATCCAGTGTTAGAGTGTTGATGGTGGTGGATGTAGAACACTCAGGGAAAAACCAAGAGAGACAGCTTAAGAATCAAACTAAGTTTGTTGACAATGAATTGGAATTCTAGTGGGCATATTGCAAAGTATATAGGCAGACAGAATTGGGAACTGAGGAAGGAAACAGCTTCAGATGAATCTGAATGAGAGTCTATGGAATGAATTTCACTGGAAGTCTTTGTTTCCTACTTCCACTAAACAAAAGGAGGAAAACAAATATTAAATACATCATCCTTTGCTGACATGTATAAATTCATTGTCCCTGATTGTCCTTTGTCTAAGTAGTTCAGTAGACCTACTTTTTAAATTTTGTAACCAATGGGCATTTTTTTGTGGCTGCTGCTTTATAATATAGTTTGAGAACTGCAGATACTATTTCCCCTTGTCCTTACCTTTTTTCATTATTTTCCTTGATATTCCTCTTTTTTTTCCTTTTTCTTTGTTTTTTTTGCTTTTTGGAGGGGGGGAAGGCAAGGCAGTTGGGGTTAAGTGACTTGCCCAAGGTCACACGGCTATTAAGTGTTAAGTGTCTGAGGCTGGATTTGAACTCAGGTCCTCATGACTACGGGGGTGGTGCTCTATTCACTGTGCTACTAGCCGCCCCTTTTCCTTGATATTCTACATCTTTTATTTCTCCAGGTTAATTCTGTTATTATCTATTTTTGTAAGGTACCATTTTGATAATTTGATTGATATTATGTGGAAAGTATAAATTTAATTTTGGCAGTATTGTTATTGACGTGGGGCACTGAATATTACCTCCAGCTATTTAAATTATTTTTATCTCCATAAGGAACAGTCTGTAATTGAATCTATACAAGTGCCTTGTGTGCTTTTGGAAAACAATCTCCAAATATCTTATATATTTTGAAATTACTTTCAATGAAATTTCCCTTTCTGTCATTGCCTCCTGGATTTTGCTATTATCATACAGAAATGCTGTTGATTTTTGAGGGTTTATTTTGTTTCCTGAAACTTTTGTAAAGCTAGTGTCTCTTAGCATCTTTGCTGATTCTCCAGGATTCTTTAAGTAAACTTATCATGTCAACAAGCAAGTAGGACTAGTTTTATCTCCTCTTTACCTATATTTGTGACTTTAATTACTTTTTCTGGTCTTCTATCATTTCCAGAATTATCAAATAATAGTGAGGAATGAAAATCTTTAATTCTGTATTTACTGGGAAAGGTTCTAGTGTATCTCTATTTGCATATGTTTGCTTTTGGTTTTAGAGTGATGCTTTCATGAAGTTAAAGAAAATACATCTATATTTTATAGTGCTTTTTAAAAAACAAATAAGAATTTTCCTTGTCAAAGGCTTTTTATCAGCTTCTAGTGAGATAATCATGTCATTTTTGATATTTTAATATGATTATGTTGAATGTTTTCCTAATGTTGAACCATTCTTGCATTCCCTAGTGTCAATCCAATTTAGGCATGATTACTGTTATACTCTTTGACAAGTTATTGTCTATGACAAGATTTTATTGCAATTCTATAAACAAATACTCATTAATATTATTGGTTTATAGTTTTTGATTTGTGGCTTATGTATTAGAAGTATATTTGTTTCATAAAAGGAGTCTGCTAGGATGCTTTCTCAATTTTTGACAATAATCTGTGAAGCACTAGTACTTAATGTTCTTTAACTGTTTGATAAAATTCTCCTGTCAGTCAAGAGTGGAAAGTTTTTCACTTTAATAGTTCCATTATAATTCATTCTATTTTCCTTCCTGATACGGTATTATTTAAGTCTTTATTTGGTTTTCTGTTAGTTTGAATGTTTTGCATTTTTGAAGGTATTGCAACATTTCCTCGACATTCCTAGTTTTGTTATTACGGTATTTATTCTGGTTTGCCATAATTTCGTCTTGTTCCTCGGGCATTCTTGTTTATTTGGTCTTCTGCCTTCTTCTTTTTTAATCAGTTGATTAAGAAGTCAGGTGGAACACTGGTTAAAGCAGCAGGCCTGGAGTCAGGAAGAGTTCAAATGAAGTCACTTAAACCTTGTCTCAGTTTCTTCATCTGTAAACTGAGGATAATAATAACAGAACCCAACTCTCAGGTCGTTGTGAGGATTAAATGAGATAATGTTTCTGAAGTGTTTTGCAAAAGTGCTATGGAAACGATAGCAAATGTAATGTTGATAATCATAGGTCCATTGAGTACATAAGGTATGTGAAGGCCTTAATCCTGGCTGCTTGCAGTTGCTTAATGTTGAAGTTTTAACATTTGGCTAAGATAACTCAAGGATCTGATCATTAAGATAGAGCCAGAAATGCCCAACATAGATGTCTACAGATGATCAGTTTTGGTAAACTGGATTGAATGGCTGCCAAGGAAGCAGCATGTCAGTAGGTAGAGACAATGCAGGATATTATGACAGAAGAAAATCTAGCTCTTTACATACAGTCTTTTAAAGTCTTAATCACCTCTTCACCTTAATGCAATGCCCAGACCATGATTCAGACAATCTTAGTTATAGAAATAGATAAAGCAAGAAAAGTTAGTCTTCTTCGACAATGGAAAAACAAAAAATAGCAGATGTTAAATCTAACAATTATAAAATTAACTGATTATTTATGGAATTTGACAGTAAGAAATGACATAAATAAAATTAAAAGACCTACCAATCTTTAGAATTAAAATATTTAATCTCCACTTAAGTTTGGATCCTTTCTTCAAATACCTTTTACAGTTTATACATGTCAGCAAAGGATGATGTATTTAATATTTGTTTTCCTCCTTTTGTTTAGTGGAAGTGGGAAACGAGGACTTCCAATGAAATTCATTCCAGTGAAATTCATACATTAGAGTAATCAGCAAGAAATTACCTTTCAGATCTATGGGTAGGGGAAGAAAGCACATCCAAAGAAGAGATAGAGGATATCCAGAAAACAAAATGCACAGTTTTGATTACATAAAATTAATGAGTTTCTCAACAAGTAAAACTAATGCAACTGAAATTAGAAGGGAAGTAGGTAATTAGTGAAAAAACCTTTCCAGCAAACTGTAATAAGTCTCACACATGCACACGCATACGCATAGTCAATGGGTCTTTGGTTGTACACCCTGCCAGAGCATGAGGGCTGATGAGTGAGTACATTAAGGATTAGTGTTCTCTGCTTTTAATTAGTAAAACTAGACTTCTTTGTGTCATGTCCTGCAGGAACAGCTGTTTAACCTCTTGCACTTAATTCAGTTTTTGAATTTCTGAAGATTAGTCAGGACAGGAGAAAATATCTAGTCCTCTGTCTTATTGGTCATATAACCTGGAGCCAAGCTGCTTAAGCATTTTTATCAATGACCTGGACACTGACATTCATAGGTAAGTTCACTAGATTTGCTGAGGCTACCAAACTTAGGGGGTTAGCTAAGCCTCTGGATGCCAGTCATGTTGGTGATCCTGATCAGCTGCTGCTAGAGCATTGTAGTGAAGTCAGTAATTTGAAATTCATTGCACTTGGATACAAAAAAATTAAACTTCACAAGTAAAGTTAGGGAGATCTCTTCGTTGTGTTCAAGTTTGTTCATTATAATTTTATAGCATTCAGTTCCTATTTTGTCATTGTTGTTATTATTTACGTAGTTGAAGTCATTGTGCAAACTGTTTTCTTATTGTGCTTTGCATAATTTCCTGTCTTCCAGTGCTTCTCTGTGTTAATAATAATCACAATTTCTTGCAGCAGAGTAATATTGCCTTCCATTCATATACGGCATCTTGTTGGTAGTCATCCTTTCATTTTTAGTTCTTTGCAAAATTCATTTGTATAATAGCAGCATTTTACTAGTGTTGTATGACAGTGAGACAGGGAATACTACAGTTTGAAAATGAATATCTCAGAGCAATGAAGAAAATACCAAAGGAGCATTTTGATATTTTTTATGTTATATTTTTAAGCTAAACTATTAACAAGTTTTAGAAAATCCTTTTCTTTTTAAATGTCTTCACTGGTCTTATTTTCCTCCAGTTCTAAATGAAATATTTCAGATGAAGTTTTAAAAATAAATTATTTGATCCTTGTTGGTTTTTAAGTGTGCATCTTCTATCTTAATCCTATGAGCCTGTTAACAGATAGGTTTTCTGAGTTGTTCCAGGATCCAGGCCTTTTACTCATATATATCATTCTTCAAATTTTTTCTTCCTCAGTTTTTACTGAGAAGTCTGGTGAGATCATGAGCACTTCTTTTTCATATATAATTTCTTTTGTGGCTTAAAGGATTTTTTCTTTATCTCTGTATTTTTGACACTTGGAGATTATGTGTCTTGGTGAACTGCATTTTGGATTTCTCCTTGCTGGAACTCTTGTGAGTTCTTTCTATTTAAAGAGTGTTTTTTGTTCTCGGTAATTCCATGAAGCTTTCCTGGACTATTTCTTATAACATAGTGTTCATATTCTTTCTGATGTCTTTTGGATTGCCAGTTATTCTAACATTTGATCCTGTATCCTCAAGATCAGTGACTTTTTCCTGTATTGCTTCCAATTGTCCTTTTAGTTCTTTTATCTTTTTGGATGTTCTTCTACTTCCATCATTCTTTAATGCATTAATTTTGTTTTTTGTTTCTTCCAGCAGTGTTTTAATCTTGTGTCTGTGTCATTTTCCATTTTGATAATTTTCCCCCTATTTTTGCGTGAGATTTTTAAAAGCTTGATTTATCTCCCCTTAATGTCTTTAGGGTATCAGTAATTCAATTAAGCTTTTCTCTCAGCATTTTCCTCATAGTTTCTTTGGTGTTTCTTCAGCTTACTTGTGTTACTTCCATCTTGGTATGATGAATAAGATACTAGTGTTACAAGAGTCAGTAAAATTATGTTACTTCACCTCTCTGAGAGTCAGTTTTATCTACATCTCAGAATTGTTGTGTGGATCAGATGAGCTAATTTATGTGATGGCAGTCATTGTTATTATTACCTGTCCTGAGAAGATCATATACCCACTGCTTTATTTTATGTAGTAGTAGCAGTGGCAGCCTATATTCGTACAGTATTAAGGTTTATAGAAAACTTTTCTTGACATCAGCATGTATAGTTGAAAACACTCTGCATCTGGAATCAGGGGGATTTGAGTTTGACACCTAGCATAGTCCCTACCTTAGACATTTCCTCTTTTCTGGGCCTCAGTTTCCTTTTCTGTAGACTAGACTAGAGAATCATAGAATTTGAAGATTAGATGTAACCTCAGTAACCATCTGGTCTAACCCACAGAAAACAGCCCTATTTACCAAACAAGTGCTTATCCAGTATCTGCTTTGAATACCTTTAGTGGTGGGGGACCCACCATCTCTTGATTTTTGAGGGTTCCAAGTCCAGTGGCTTATGACCCATAACAGTCTTGTGAGGAAGGGTGGTTCAGCTAGTAGTATTGCTATTTATAGAGAAAGAAATTGAGTCACAGAGAGGTTAAGCAACTTGTACATGGTCATATAGCTAGTAAAACTGATTAAGTGAAGCCAGCAAGCATGTGTTAAACACTTAGGATGTGCTAGGCACTGAGCTAAGCTCTGGGAACACATATACAAGCAGAAAAAAAGATACTTTCTCCCCTCAAAGAGCTTACATTCTAATGATCCTGGATATGAATGCAGGTCTCCTAAATCTGAGTAAAGTATTCTTTCTACTATATTACAAATGAGAAAAGCCCATGACCATGACCTTGACTTTTTTTTTTGTTTTTTGGAGGGGGGAAGGCAGGTCAGTTGGGGTTAAGTGACTTACCCAAGATCACACAGCTAGTAAGTGTTAAGTGTCTGAGGCTGTATGTAAACTCAGGTCCTTTTGACTCCAGGGCTGGTGCTCTATTCACTGCGCTGCCATGCTGCCCCGACCTTGACATTTTTTGAAACTGAAATAAAGTGTATATAATTTTATCTAGGAAAAGTCTTATGTCTTAACTATAATTTTGGAAAAGTAAGGAGATCAGTGAAGTGTTGCTGCAGTAGTTGCAGAAAATCTTGTATCCTGAAGAGGTTATTGACAGTAATAGTAAAGAGAGTGATAACAATCTAAAGAACAGCATCACACATTGTATAAAGCCATTGTCTATTAGGAAACCTCAGCATGATACAGGCCAGCTGGGCATAGGTCTGTCCACAGTGTGGTGCCACCTTTCGACAGAGAGCTCTTGGAGCTAGAAAAGGAGGAACCAGAGTAAAGTGTAAGTAACAAATCCTCTGGTATTCCTTAATGAATTTTGTTTACTTAGCCATTTACATTAGCTGTAAGGAATACTTTGCTATTACATAAATCTTAGCTCATTTCTCTTTTCTCTTTCATGTCAGTTATAATATATTGAATTTTTTCATATATGTACATATAGGTACATGTAAAGAAGCACTGCATTATGTCATAGGATCTTAGTCTTTTGACGTTTTAGAATATAAACTACTTTATAGATAGTGCCTTTTAATTTGAATGCTTTTTTATATGAATGCTGAATAAATTTTACTTGATGATAACAAAATTTGTCATGTATCCAAAACTCATCTTCCTTAATGAAGTATCAGATGAAGCAGGTCGAAATATCTTTCTTTAAAGTCTTTGTCTAGGTATGATTCTTCACCTGTGTTTTAATTCATAGAGGCTTGTGACTGTTTGATCCCAATTTACTTTTAGGTTTTCTGCTTTTATAAAAATGGAGAAAAGTCAATGCAACTTTTTTCTTTTTAAAGCATTTGCTTTTGAATTTTGTAATTTCTTATTACTTATAGCTTTGTATAATAATAATTTAAACATTTTTCTAAAGCAAATACTATGATTTTTGTTGTAATTTTTGTTGATACCATTATTTATTGACTTATTTCAAACATTTATCAATCCCTATTTTGTATAGAGCTCTGTTTAAACCTGAGGGGAGTAAAAGGTTAGATAAACACTGTCTCAGGCTTCATGGAACTCATAGTCTAGTGCAGGAGTGATTGAGTTCAGAGAACAAAATAAAACAAACCATATGTTACTGTGAAAGGTGCAAGAGGGAAGATCCTTACCAACAGATTTCAGGATATATCAGGAAAGGCTTCCTGGAGAAGGTGGCATTTGAATTGTGCATTTAGGAATAAGTAGGAATTTAACAGGCAAGGAAAGAGAGTTGGCATTCGACTCTCAGGAAATAGGTTAAATTCAGAGAGACGTGAGATCATAGTATATTTTTAGTGTCCTGTTTACTCAGTAAATTCCAGTGGCTCCCTATTGCCTCTAGGATAAAATATAAATTCCTTTTTAGTTTTGAAAGACCTTTACAGCCTGGCTCCAAGCTATCTTCATTATATGTTAGTCCCTCTCCTGTTCACTGTCATCCAGCCAAACTACCTTTTTTCCCCCCTCATACATGGCACTCAATCCCCTATCTCTGTGCCTTTGCCCTGGCTGTCCTCCATGCCTGGAATGTTTTCCCTGTTTACCTCTGTCTCATTGAATCATACTCTTCCTTCACTACATAGCTCATCTACTACCTTCTATTCAAAGCCTTTCCTGACCCTCTACTCACCTTCCCTTATTTTTTTTTACATTTAACTACTTTTTATTTTCCTTAAATTTTCATTTTATCTCTCTTGATAGAATGTAGTACTGCTTGAGTATAGGGGATTGTTTCATTCTTTATATTTTTATCCCCAGGACCTATCACAATGCTTGCTGCATAGAAGATACTGAATAAATATTGGATTATTGATGTGTAATATTAATGGGATTTAAGATCTTTCTGGGCCATTAATAGGCCTCACTGGAGCGCATTAAGGGAAGCTTGCTTAGGGGAGGCTTGCTTGTAGGAAGGCTTTCACACCTTTTGTTAATTTCTAATTAGATACAGAGTTAAGAGGGTTGTGATACCCTCTGGCTCTAAAAAGGGTGTATCTCTCTCTATAGATAGATATGCACATATGTATATCTATCTATAGATATAGATCCATAGAGATATATAGATATGGATATATATATATATATATATATATATATATATATATATATATATATACACATACACACACACACACACACACACACACACACACTCTGAGGTCAGCATTTTTGCTTTAGAGCTCACTCATTGGAAGAGTATTCTTGTGATTTGACCAGATGAGACTCTGGGTAGCTGTTAAGGAGGTGCCTCTCCCCCCACTCAACCACCCCATGGCTTAGAAAAACCCAGATCTTGGTGCCTTTCTCTTTGGTAAAGTATGTATTGCCTTAGTCAGACAGCTGGATCTGTGTGTTGATCTTTGCTGTTTTCTCAGACAGAAGTCCTGTTTGTTGGTGTTTATTTCTCTGTTCATATTTTCTCTATTTTCTTTATATTTTCTCTGAAGTTCAGGATGTTGACTTTTCCTCTAAACTAGTGAATATAATTAAAAAGATTGTTGACCCCTTGAACAGCTATCTTTCCTAGTAAAGCAGATCTAAGAACCTGTGCTAGCAGCCATCCTGAGTATGCCAGTGTGGGTGCCGCTACATGATACCATGTCAGTGAATATATGTCCTAGAATGTTTAGGGGTTTGAATGCTCGGCAAAGGAGTTATTTGCTTTATAGGCTTAGGGAGTCATTGATTTTTTTTTAAATTATATGCTCAAATTTATGCATATGAATGTTTGCTGTATGAACAATAGACTGGAGTTGAAAAGAAGATAGAACAGGGAAGATCAGGAAGAGATCATTGTAATGGTTCACATGGTTGGTCCTGAAGACCTTTATTAGGACAATAGTATTGAGAATACAGAGAAGGAATGAGATGCAAGAGACATTTCAGAGGAGGAACTGATTAAACTTGCTGAACGATTTACTATGGGAGAGAAAGGGAAGAATCAAAGATAACCCCAATGTTTTGACCTTTGGAGGTTGGGATAGATTGGTGCTGCCGACAGAAATGATGAAATCAGAAGAAAAAGCTGCTTTACAAGGAAGAATCTGTTTTAGACATTTTGAATTTGAGGTGCCAGTGGGATAGTCAGGTGAAAATATACTGCAAGTAGTCTGGAACTAGACAATGAACACTGGTTCAGAAATCAGAGGACCTAGGTTAAAATTCCACTGCTGTCAATTTATCTGTAAAATGATTGGGCTGGAATAGATAGTCTGTGATATCCCTTCCTGCTGTAAGTCTTTGATCCTATAACCCATTGGGAGAACTTAGAAGGAAGATAAGGAACAATCATCTCTGTTTTATAAAACACGGCTGGTCTTTGATACTTTCTTTTCTTCCACACAGTTTGTGATCCAGCTATACTAGGTTACTGGCTATTCTTCACATGTGTCTGACTCCATGCCTTTGATTGGCTGTCCATCATCCCTGGAATACTGAACCCTTTTGCCTTAACATCTTAGCTTCCCTTCTTTTCTCTAACACTTAGCTCAAATCCCTCCTTCTACCAGAGGCATTTTCTTATGGCCCTCCTCCCCTAGTCCTCTGCTGCCTAGTGCTTTCCCTCTACGATTACCTTCTATCTACTCTATATATCTCTTATATATTCTTAGCTATTTTCTCCTCCATTAGAATATGAGCACTTTTGAGGGCACAAACAGTGCTTTGCCTTTCCTTCTGTCACCAAAGCTTAGCACAGAGTAGATCCAAAGTACAGTCCAGGTGGTGTGGGGATTCTTTTGGATGTTGAGATGCTCCTTTCGTGGTGATAATGTGCAAATCACATCAAGCTCATGAACACTTGCAGACACTTTAATACTAGGAAATACATATTTGATTACATATAGGAAGATGACCAGAGTGTATACAAGTTTATTCAGTTAATTTAAATAACAAGCACTGTGGTTAAGTTCCATTCTGTAGCCAGTGAAAAATTAGAGGAAGATCATGAAGAGAGCAGAAAAAGACACAAGAAGGGAAAGAAAATTATGTTTACTTTATAAGTTATTTAAAAATTAAGGTTTTAGTAACTTGATATTAAATAATGCTTACATTTGGGAACCAGCACTTAACAATAAAATATTTCACTTGAAGTATATATGTTGTATTCTTTATTTTAAAGGAATATTAAGCTATACTTTTAAATTATTGATATATCTGTCTGTGAGTTCAATTCTAGTGAATTCATTTGCTTGTGTGATTTCATTATTATACAGATGTTCCAAAGAAGAAACTCCCTCTATGACTCCAAATGGGAAACTGCTCTGAAACTTAATAAAACTTTACCTAGTTGCCTGGGGCACCAAGAGATTAAAGGACTTGCCTAGCTCTTTGAAACTAGTATTGTATGTATCAGATTGTGTTTTTTCTGAGGCTGAGGCCAGCCTCTATAATTCTCTATGGCATACTTGGAGTCAGTTCTTACCTTGAATTAATTGCCAAACATTCATTATAAATTTTTCTTTCATTTCTAATTTTTATTTCATCGATAGAGTCACTCTTGGTTTATGGTGACATACTACCTTATGATCACTTCCTTAACAGAAAGAAAATGTCTCAGCTCTACATGATTTAGATTATTTATGACATATCTGTCAAATTTACTTGCAAACAATGGCATGAAATTCTAAAGAAAGGTAGCACTATATGGGTAAAAAAACAGAATTCAGTGGAGTGACAAAGTTGCATAATACAGTAACATTTGGGGCTTATGAAAGGCTGTATATACTCTTTAAGAACAAGGCTTTTAGTTTTATTGAAGTACACTTTTCAGAAAGACAAGTTGTAGCCTTTCTGTTTAATTTGAGGAGTGTCTAACTTGAAAAAACAAAGTTGCAGATAGAGAAGAATGATATAATTTTTGTATGTGTATATTTGTCCCAGTGCATTGGATAAAATTGAAGAAATTATAAATTTGGGTTTTAATTATTCTGGTTTTTAAAAATTAGATTGATATTTGTTTATCCAAACCAAACTTCTATATGAAAGTATTTACATTTTTAAATTTTTCGTTCTTTTAAGAAACTTTGATTTTTTTTTTAATGGTTTTGACTTTCAGATAAACTCTTCTTCACTTTTCTACCAGAGAGGCATTCCTTTTTAACAAAGAACAAAAAAAGGAGAAAAGATTTTTTAAAAGGGTCTTTCCACAAAACTAACCCGTGCATCTGTGAAGTATGAGAACTTTTGCAGTGTTCCACACCTGGCACTCTGCCCTCCCACATCTCTAATGAAGGAACGGGAATATGTTTTCCTCTCTTCTTCATTGGGGCCACCTTGATCATTTATAATCACACAGCATTCATTTTCTTTATTGTTTATCTTGTTTTCTTCATTCTGCCTACATCAATTCTGCAAGTCTTCCTTTGTTTCTATACATCCTTCAGAGTAGGTGTATATTCTGGCACAGCTGTATTCCATTATTTTCCTGTGCCATAGGTTTTCTTTTAATATATATGGGACATCCTTGGGGTGTATGCCTAATGATAGAATCTCTGGGATATAGTATGTAAGCATTTTAGTCACTTAGCAAAATTTAAAATTGCTGTCTTATTGTTTGGACCAATTCAAGCCTTTATTAATACTTCTCAAAGGAATAAAGAACAGTTTAAATAATTTGAGGGATATTAATATTAGGCCATGTCAGTGTGATAGAAAATGACAATATTACTCAAATTAATTTGCAGGGTTGTTTTTTTTTTTAATCAATCAGCAAGCATGCATTGTGCTGTGTGCTAGGCACTGCTGTAAGCAGTAGGTGTATAAAGAAGGGAAAAATCCCTTAAAAACAAGCCAGGCCCTTTTATATACAAGCAAGGAAAATACAGGAAAAATTGGAGTGAATCTCAGAGGAAAAGCACTGAGAGTCAAGATACCTGGGAAAGAAAGGCTTCTTGCAGAAGGTGAGACCTTAGCTGAGACTAGTGCTTACTGATTGTCAAGCCCTGTGCCGAAGAGCTGCAGTTATAAACAGACAGAAACAGAATAAAGGGTTCATACTCTGTTTGAGTAGACAACATTCAAATACCTATGAATATACAAAATACACATAGGATAAATGGAAGGTAAGTCTTAAAGGAAAAGTGCTAGTAGCAAGGGGAATTATTAGAAGAGGCCCCCTAAGGTGAATCTGTAAGTAAGGCAGCAGAGAGAGAGCATATTCTAGACAAGAATTAGTGTCATGGAATGCCTTGCATAAGGAACCATTAGTAGGACTATATTGCTGGGTCATTGAGTCCGTGGAAGGGAATACAGTGTAATAAGACCAGAAAAGTAAGAGGAGGCTATACTCAGAAGAATTTTAAGGGCCAAGCAAAATTTTATGTTTGATCCTGAAAGTAATAGGGAGTTCCTTTGGTTTGGGTAGTGGGCTAATGTGTTCAGACTTTTGCTTTGGGAAAATCATTTTGCCAGCTAAGTGGAAGATAAATTATTTTGGGGAAATATTTGAGACAGGGAGACCAAATGAAAAGGCTCTTCCTAAAAGTCCACGTGAGAGGTGATGAGAGGGTTTTTACTGTATTTAAAGTTGTATGACGGGAGAAAAGGGGACATTTACAAAAGACATAAAGATAGAAAAGACAAGATTTGACAACAGATTGGGCATGTAGGAATGTAAGTGAGGAGTTGAGGATGACATGAAGATGGTGAGCCTGGTGCCTTTGACAGTAATGAGAAAGTCAAGAAGAAGGAAGGGTTGGGGAGGGGAAAGGGAGCTGATGAATTATGTTTTAGATATCTTTACTTTGAGATTTAGATATTTCAAATGGAATACCATTTGAACTACAGAGGCATGACTTTCATTTGGAGGAACAAAAACTCTAGAATTTCACCAGAAATTAGGGAGGGGAGTAGGAATCAAAGGGGACCAGAGTGTCAAGACCTCTGATTTTACTGCAAAGCAGAAATCGTTGAACGTATGTGGTGTGGAACAGACTAGATAAAATTGAATTCAATAAACAATGTGTACAACAAATCTCAAAACATGTATTAATTGGGTAAGAACTTCCTATTTGACAAGAACTACTGGGAAAACTAGAAAGCAGACTTAAACTTAGACCACATCATATGCAATAGTAAGCTCAAATTGAATTTATGATTTGAATATAAAAAATGACAGCATTAAAAATATAGATGAAAACTAGATTAGGTTTTTTTCATGGGTATGTTTTGGGGAAATTTGTGGAATTTAAAAGTTTGTATGAAAAAAAAATCAATGAAACTAAGGTACTGATTGTGAAAAGTCTGAGATTATCCTCTCTGTTCTATTCCCATAGTTACTGTATGAAATAGAGAGGGAAAGGGTATTGTAATTTTGCAGCATTTAATTTCAATTGTCTTATTGTTTTTCCATTTGTATTGTTGCTCCAAATAATATGGATAGGGCAGCTAGGTGACATAGTGGATAGAATGCCAGACCTGATGTCAGGAAGACTCATACTCCAGCCTCAAATATGCTATCTGTTGTTACCCTGGGCAAGTCACTTTACCCTTTTTGACTGAATTTCCTCAGCTGGAGAAGGAAATGACAAACCTCTCTAGTATCTTGATCCCCAAAGGGGTCGTGAATAGTTGAACCTGACTAGAAATGACTCAGCGACAATGCAGCAAATATGAATAATAAAACCAAGCTTTTTAAAATTGAAGTTGAAATAATTATCGATCTAATATTGTGGGTTTTTTTACTTCTCTGACAGAGATAGCAATTATTATTCTTTCATTACTCTCAATCAGTTAAACTTTTCATTTAAAGGGCTATGGTTGCTGAGCCAGAGGCAGGTGTATAGGAGTGGTGAATGTACATGGGCAAGGGAAGTTAATTTGGCCATTAAAATATTTGTGGCTTTACACCAAATATCCTTTATAGGGGGGTTTGATATCCAAGACAGTTAATTAACAGAAATATGTGACCAAAAGCTACTTTCAAGTGGATAAGTAGTCAAGGGATATTAACAAAACTGTTGTCAGAAGAAAGAACTGCAACTCTTTACCCTGACGAAAGAGCCCTCCACATAATAAGGCATGCAAAATAAGTGATTCTGAGATTGCAACTCACAAATCACCAAATTGGCAGAGATGACTAACTAACATGAGAGGAATCCTACCTAGTTATTGTGTTGGCTAGATATAACCTTTTAAAGGGGAAATGTTATCAGTTAATAAGCAGTGCAGTTCATTAGCTTGCGTGTGAAGGTGAGGTCAGGCACTATTGTATGCAGTAATGAGGTAAAAAGTGGAGTTATTTGGCACCTGTAACACACTCCATCGTTGACAGTGCTATATGACAACTCAGGGTGGTGAAGGGGAGCATATGCTATATATTTCAAACAAGATTTTCATAGAAAAAACATTGCTTAAAAGGTTACGTTATAAATGTAAACCCTTTTGGGGGGAGTATTTGCCTATAGTGACTCATTCTTGAGATACTCAGATAACTATTGATTCACTATATTATATTTTCATTTAGTGTCTTTTTATTAACAGTGACTTTTTCCTATATCTTCTAAAATTAATGGTGTTGATAATATGAAAATAAGTAGAACTATTAGGCTCTCAGTCTCCGTAGAGCTGCCATTTTGATGGATTAATTCAAATGTTCTTTTTGACTGATAAATTTTTTCACTAATTGACTGATAATTTCACTATCTTTGCTGAACTATCCAGTTCATTGCTGTTTTTTTTCTTTATATAAATAAAACCATAAGTAAGTTTCCATTTTTAATACTTATTGTTCAACATTGAGTTTGGAGAAAAATCTCTTCATTAGATTTACTAAATTAGTCATTTTTCCATTTCATTTAGGTAATAGTTGCTCTTTGGTCTTCAGAGGTCCACACTAGAGAAGTATCTTTTAAGATACAGCCACACCCAATTGAAGCCAGAAGTTGCCTTTGGGCCACAACTTCTGGTTTTAAAAAGAAGTAACAGTTTGCAGCACATCTTGGTTCTGGAGGTGATTTGTGTTGGGAAATTCAGTTTGTTGTTGTTGTTTCTTCCTTTGGCAAGGCAAGCTCAGTGGATAAAATTAAAACATTTTGTTTATATTTTCACTGTGTAGAAATCACAGCCTGTTCTTATGCTTTAAAAGTCAAAAGGTCATCTTATTCATTGTATAGGATTTTTATTAGATTGATTTGCTGTATTACGTTAGGGAAAAAAAACAATCCAGAAGAATAGACTTAGACCTGGAAGGTACTCTAGAGAGGCCATCAAGTCCTACATTTTACAGATGAGGAAATTGAGGTCAGACAATGTCACTTAGGTCATTTTAACAAAAGTCAGTTAAGTGACTTAGAATTTAAACCCAAGTTTTCTGACTCCAAAGTCATTGCTTTTTTCACATTGTCCCCTCTGTGAAATAAACTTGTAGGCCTTTGAAAACATATGAACCGAGAGAATAAAGAAGCTTTGTGAGATTTATTGGTCAAAAATTGTTTATTTCTTGTTCAAATGTAAGTTGTTTCTGTGATACAAGTTACCACGTATAGAAAGAAAAAGAGAAGGCCACAATTGGGGGTGCGGCAGGGAGAGTGTAGTTAAGCTTCCATCTGGAGAAATAAATCGACTGTATCCAGTCTCATTAGCTGGGCTCGTTGTTACATGGACCTGAAGAACAGCCACAATGTGGAATTGACTCTAGGGGGTTCTAAGCTACAAGACTGTGTGAACCTGATGATGTATAGCGTCTTGTTTTCTATTTCCTGCAAATTCCTCAGTACAACAGGTAAATCCATCACTTGAGGTCAGTGGACATGAGATTTCCATCAAGGAATTGCCTCTTTTTTTTAAAGGAAATCTGTATATTGAGGGATTCAAATTTACTTTAGTCAAAGCAGACTACAGATTAGTATTAGCTAACTCACAGTATTGCCTGCCAGGAGCATTAGTGCAGTAATGTGGAACTGAAAATGTCTACATTTTAAAATGTTGTTTGTATATTGAAGATGTAGAAGTGATCCCATGGCCAAGTAGCAAAAATGCATAGCAGTGTGCAATTATATTTAATCAAGAATATTGAATATTAGTATTTATCCAGAGCTTTGTTTTATGTATGCTATAACAATTACTTAAATCATTTGTTTGGCAGTCATCTACTACATTGAGACAACTCATCTATTATTTTGTTGAACTTTTTTATTTCAAATATTGCTTAAGCCTTTTCCTGTTTTTTCCTTGACTTCCTAACTAGAATATAAACTCTTTGTGGGTTGGCTTTTCTGGAGATGGGGGAAGAGATGATAAGACAAAGGGCCTTCATTTAACGGAAGGGTAGTGAGACCTCTTAGGGTAGAATCAGGAATTCATGGATATTGCAGAGAAGTATATTTTGCCTTGATATAAGGAGAAAAATTAGTAATAATTAGAGCAGTCCCATGAAATGAACTACTTTGAGCTGTTACCATTACTCTGAAATTTTGTGATTCTGTGTCTTTGTACTTCAAACACTGTGTAGCATAAAGTATAAGATTCAGTGGAAAGAATGCAGGGTTTGGAATCAAGACCTAGGTATGAGGCAGCTAGGGAAGTAATAGGCCCAGAGTCTGAAAGACCTGAGTTCGTTTCCTGCGTCACATACTTATCAGCTGTTTGACCCTGGTCAAGTCACATTATCTCTGTCTCTCTCCATTTCCTCACCCATAAAACGGGGATAATAATAGCACCTGCCTTCCAGGGTTGCTGCGATAATAAAAATGAGATAATATTTGTAAAGTACTTTACCAACCATAAAGCTCCATATTAATGCTAGCTATTATTATTCATCTTACTAAATTTGTGATATGTAATTGGTGAAACTAAGTGTTTAATACCCATGTGTTAATTTATTCAGTTTTTAGAATTTTTAAATTACTCATTAGCATTCGTTCCCTATTTTACACAGAATTTTCATGATTTGATAAGCTTTTTGAAGATGGATTTACTTGGTGTTACTTAAAGTAATGCATTAAAAATAAAGGCAGTTGAAGGAAGCAGCACGGTCTAAATTTTTAAAAAATTAAAATGTAAAACATAGCTGAGAGCACACTCTTTGGAGTTAGGTCTCTGACTTGTACACTTTAAAGTATATTTTCACTTAATTTGTTAGTAATATAGGAAAACTATTTTAGAACATTTATATAAATGACCATTTTTCTCCTCCTGTTTCCTGGAAAATGTTCCATATTTTAGGAAACAGCCACATACAAGTTATGCTTCGACCCATTGGTGAGGGAACACTTCCCCTGACCATGAGTTCTTCCATGTATTTTTACTTTTTTTTACTCCTTTACTTTTACAATTGTCCCAAAGCCTGACTCCATCATAACGCACTTGTCAGTGTTCCTTCCCTCAAGATTGTTGCATCTTCAGAAATGATAGTCCTGGTAGAGTGAGGAAAACACCCAAATATCATTGCATTATCATTAAGCCATTCACAAAGTGTTAAAAATGCATATTTTCTGTGTTGGATTGTAATAGCTTCTGAACAAAATATATTGTTGAAATCCTCATCTCTAGAATCTGGATATCCAAGTTGTCTATTTGGGGAATCCCAGAAGTCTTGGTGTACTTTTAAACTACTAAAAATTTAGTTATGTCGTTGTTTCAGCAGCACATACACTGAAATTGGAATGCTGTAGATGACCTTTGCCCAAGAGTGACATGCAAATTTCTGAAGCAGTCTGTATTTTCTAGCCCTCACTGGTCACACTGGCCACCTACCTGACCTCAAGGGACCACCCCCACTCCCCCCACCCCCACCCCCCCAGAGGCTCAGCCTGCTCTGCTCCCAGAGCTGATCACACACCTGGATGACTCCCATAGGTAAAGCAGATTAGGATTTAGCACATGATGGCAGCCAGGACCACAGGACCACAGGTGAAAACCCCTCCCCACCTACTTCCAACCCAAGAAGAAACAATAAGAGATTAAACTGCCTAATTGGTAACACTTTAGTAATTTAAAACTGTGCTAACTTTTGGGACTCTGTATTGTGACTGGAAGGGAATGTTAATGGTCAGCCCTAGCCCTCTCCTGACCTCTGTTCTCATGTCACCAGCTGCCTGTGGGATATCTTGGATGTTCTCTAGACATCTCAAACTCACCATCTTGAAAATTAAATCAGTGTTCTTTCCTTTAAAGGCCTCTGTGCTTCCAAATTTCTCAGTTAATGTTGAGGACCCCACCATCCTCTCAGTTACCCAGACTGACTCTGCATTTGCCTTCATGCCATATATCCCATCTGTGACCCAGCTTCGTCACTTCTCTCTGTGTGACATCTATCCTATAGGTACCCTTCTTTCCATTCACACAGCCACCACGCCGTAGCAGGCTCTCCTTACATCATGCTGATGCTGTTGCCATAGCATTCTAGTTGGCCTCTCTGCTTCAAGTCTTTTCCCACTCTCCTTCATCCTTCATTCGACCATCAAAAGTGAACTTCCTCTAGTGCAAGGGTATTCAAGTCACCTCTCCCTCTACTCAGTAAATGTCAGTGGCTCCCAGTTACCTCCAGAATCAAAACTAAAATTCTCTATATAGTTTTTAAAGTCCTTTACAACCTGATCTCTTTCTAGATTTTCAGTCTTCTTATACTTGACTTCCCTCCACCTACTCTTTGATCCAGTTCCACTGACCCACTTGCTGTCAGTTAACTTTATTCACAGTGTTCCGTCTTCCAACTTCATGCCTTTTCATTGGTTGTCCCCCCGGCCTATAATGTTGTTTCCTCATTTCTACCTCCCGACTTCCTTTGCTTTCAAGACTTCTCTCTGATCCCACATTCTATATGAAACCTTTCCTAGTTCCCCGTTACCAATACCTTCCCTCTAAAGTTACCTCCCAGCTATGTATACCACATGTGCCTCGTATGCATGCAGGTGTTTGCCTCTTGTTTTCTCCTTTAGAATATGATCTCTTTCAAGGCAAGGGCTATCCACGTCTGTTCCCTTCTTTGTATCCTCAGTTTCTTGATGATGATGATGATGATGATGATGATGACGATGACAAATCCTTTAACAAATCATTTATACTATGAATTTTCAGAAGAGACGGGGTGATATAGTAGAAACACCATTGAACTTGTCATCATAAGACCTGATTTTGACACTCAAGTTTATCATTTAACATATAATATAGCCTTGAACAAATTGCTCAGTCTCCTTCAGGTTCCTTTTTTATTTTTCTTCCATGCTCTGTAGAACTGTAGTTTAAAATAGAGTTAACATAAGGAGTAGAAAGGGGGGGCATGCAGGGAGAAGTCCAGGTGATAAGAAAATAAAAGTTATCAACAAACTTTTTTTTAAAAAGAATAAATTTCTTGAAGACAAAGACTGGTGTCGTTTTCGTATCCGTATCCTTAGTACTTGCCAGGTAGTAACATTTGATGCTCTCTTCCTCCCTACCTTTCTTATTCCTTCCCTCCCTTTCTTCCTTCCTCTCTCCCTCAGTCCCTCCCTTCCTCCCCTTCCTTCCTCCCTCCCTCCCTTCCTCCCTCCCTCCCTTCCTTCCTCCCTTCCTCCCTCCCTCCCTTCCTTCCTTCCTTCCTTCCTTCCTTCCTTCTTTCCTTCCTTCCTTCCTGCCTTTCCTTGAGATGCAGATGAGGCATACATTTACAGAAATAGCCATTGTGTTGATTTATTTTCCTTAAGTATATTTTTTACAAGGTAGTTTTTTTTTTGGGGGGGAGAAAGTTGCGGGAGGGATATTGTGACAGAAATACAAAAAGAACATCAGTGAAGCATTAGTATACAGAATTGAGCAGAAGGAAGTTCAATAAGGGACACAGACAAAGAAGCCAGTGTTGGAACTACTTTGTTTTATTTAATATATTGTAAAAGACCAGACTTTCATGCTCCCCCTCTTCTATGAGGCATATATGCCGAAAGGGTATAATCTTGTTGGGTAGATCACTGGATCTATGAATGACTAAAGAAAGTTTCAAGGTAGTTAATCTGCAAGTCTTCTTTGTGTCTCCCTGTTTGTTTGTGCCTCTGGACATGGTCCTAGGATTAAGTCTTAATGTATAATAGCCTTGGGTTAGGGTAAGGAGTGGTCAGGACTAAAGAAGGGTCCTGGCATTTCAATTACCTCAGAGTCTCTGCTATAAGGTATATAAACCCTGTGATTTTCTTGTACTTTGGCTCTGTATGAAATGGTTCTGTAATAAACAGATTATCGAATACATCCCTGTCTCTCTCCTTTATTCAGCTGGTTGCTGGGCCATATTTCTGTGCTGGTCACAGCAATATATGTTTAAGAAAAACCACATAATAAAGCCTCATCTTTTCATATGAAATTTTCTTGTTTCTTTGTATAAGGAAAAGTTTGTTTTTCTTTTTGTCTGCCAAGGTTAAAATAATAAAAAGAAAACATTTTTTTAAAAGAACATACTTGCTCTTTACAAAGTGATCTCTTAACTGTTGAAGCTGGCCTTTTCTCAAATCCTATTTCTGTTTGTCACCTCTACTGTTTTGCCACTGTTGAGTAATCCTTCCTTATGTATGCTTTCTCCCGTCTTGTTTTCTGTGATAATGTTCTCTTCTCCTACCCATCTGACTATTCCTCAGTCTCTTTTAATAAATTATCATTGTTCTCCCTCCCACTGAATGGTGTTATTCCCTGCAGCTCTTATTGGAGCCCTTTTCAATCTTCATACTCTCAATATTTTTACTTCTCATGGGTTCAGTTGTTTTCTAGAGATACGATGTCAAAACTCTATTACTTCTCTCTCCTCTATTCCAGTCCTGCAGAATCAGTTGCCTGCTGAACACTGGGTTTCCCATAGGTATCTCAGATTTATCATGTCTGAAATAACTCATCTGTACCTCCTAAACTTATCTCTCTTACACCATCTTTATAGTCACCAAGGCTCACAAGGTCACAATCATCCCTGATTTCTTTTCATTCCCTCAGAACTCCCCATTTAATCAGTTGCCAGATTTTGTTGATTCTATCCTCACAACAGCCTTCCCTTCTTTCCTCTTTTGTTTACAGACTTACCTCCTCATTACTCAGTATGGTCGGAATTCTCATTTGGGCCCACATTACCTCCTACCTGGATGACCATTATTGCCACCTATTTTCTCTCTGGTTTCTTTTCCGCACCAGTTTAAAATTGATATTCGTAAAGCACAGATCTGATCATGTTGCTTCCATACTCAAATGACTTCAGTGATTCCTTATTGCCTCTAGGACAAAATACTTACTCTTCTGTTTGGGACTTAAAACCTTCCACAGTTTTCTCTAGCCTCTCTTAAGAGATAGAGTTCAGGTTACTACCCTTCATGTACTTCACCTTCTAGCCTACTAGCTCTTCCTTATACATGATATACCCTCTCTCACCTCACTTCCACCTCTTAGGATTGCCTTGCTCAATTTTTTTTTAAATTTTATTATAGTTTGCATCATTCATTTCCACAAGATTTTGAGTTACATATTTTCTCCCCCTCTTTCCCCCACCGACCACCCAAAAACAGCCATCCCAGTGTGTCCCCCCCTCCCCCAGTCTATTCTCTCCTATGTCA
>CM053585.1:500444731-500459792 GCA_028646515.1 Pseudochirops corinnae
TTGTACATATGGGACCTTTTCCCACTTCTGTGATCTCTTTGGGATATAATCGCAACAGTAATCCTTTTAAATTATATTCACTAAGTTTAAGGGAAAAGTAAGCACCTTGAACTTCAGGGAAAATACAAACAGAGAAAATACAAGCAGAGAAATAAAGACCAACAGACATGGCTCTGACTGCCTGAATCAAAACAATATTACTATACACTTTACATAAATCCCTGGATCAAGAGAGCCTTTACATCTGAACAGTGGGGGAATCTCTGAACATATAGTCACTCAGAATCTCAACCATGGAATCATGAGATCCTTCTCATAAGCAAGCCACCAAAGCAAAATACCAACTCAGAGTATATACACACTTCTCAGAACCAGAAAGCATCACAACCCTTGTGACTCAGTGACTAACTAGAAATTAGCAAAAAGAGTGAAAGTCATCCTACAAGCAAGTTTCCCTCTAAGCTCCTCCTTAGGCAAGTCCCTCCTCCAACGGGCTCCCCAAGAGGCCTATCAATGGACTAGGAAGACCTTATCATCCCATTAACATTATAGACCCTCAGTTCTTTCCCAGGCCATCACTCCTACACTGACTAGACTCTTCTCCCTTCATGATCATGCACTTTTGGTGAATCAGTTCAACTTTATACTGGTTTCTTGTCTTGAGCTTCTTGCCCTATTCTATCTTGCCCTGTCAAGCCTCAGTCTTCAATTACTCCCACCATATGCTGCCTTTGCTCCTATTCTCATGCTGCTGAAAGATGCTGAAGATTATAAAATTGTGGTGACTGAGTCCACTACAAATTTATGTTTATTACATAACCTCAACCAAACCCTCACTGAAGCCAAGCAAGCCTTTTATAGATCCCTAATTAACTCACTATCTCACTCACCACAGCAGATTTTCCAAATCTTTTCGTTTTCAAATTTCCCACAGCTTCCCCTCCCCTCACCCTCTTAAAGTATTTCATTTCACTGAAAAAAAAAATGGACTCCAGTTGTCTAGAGTTCTCTTATCCCTTCCTCTCCATCTCATCACTCAGACATTTTCTGTCACTATCACCTTCTTCATCCCTGTTTCAAATAGAGGTGGCTCTTCTCTTTGCCAAAGCAAACTCCTCTATATGCACATTCCATCCTGTCTTCTCCAGCATAATGCTCCCTCTAACCATGCCCACTATCTCATTAATCTTGAACTGCCCCTTGTCTACTGGCTGCTTCTCTGCTGCTTAAAGACATGCCTATGTCTTTCCCATCCTAAAAAACCTCTCACTTGATCTGTCAATACCATATCGCTCCTCCCTTTAGTGGCTAAACATTTTGAGGACTTTCACAATTGGTAGCTCTACTTCCTTTCTTCTTATTCTCTTAACTCTTTATAGATTTGGCTTCTAGCCTCATCATCAACTGAAACTACTCTTTCCAAAGTTACCCCCAATCTCTTAACTGCCAAATCTAATGACCTTTTCTCAATTTTTATCTTTCTCACCTTCTCTGCAGCAGCCTTTGGTACCATTAATCACCTTCTTCTTCAAACCTTCTTCTCTCTAGATTTCCATAAGACTATTCTGGTTCTTCTCTTACCTGTCTTGACCACTCCTTCTTAGTCTCCTTTCTGGATTTTTATCCTAGTTATTTGCATCAAATAACTGAGAAGGTATTCTGCAGGGCTCTGTCCTGAGCCCTCTTTTCCCTCTATACTATTTCCTTTGGTAATCTCATCAGCTCCCACAGACTCAATCTCTATGCTGATGATTCTCAAATCTATTATACAGCCACAACTTCTCTCCTAACTCCCAAACTTGCATTTTTAATTGCCTAATGGACATCTCAAACATCTTATAGATTATATTTTATACTTATCTCATAGATAAGTATATCTTATCTTATACTTAACATGTCCACAGACATCTTATACTTAACATGTCCAAAACTGAACTCATTATCTTTTCCCCTAAACCTTCCTTTCTTCCAAATTTCCCTTGAGTGTGGCAGTACTATCATCTTCCCAGTCACCGAGGTTCACAACCTAGATATTATCCTCAATTTCTCACTCTCTCTTATCCCCCCAATTTCCAAAATGTTACTAAGACCTGTTGAAGAGTATCTTTACAGCATCTTTCATATGTACCTTCTCCTCTCATCCCCTACTACCATGACCTTATTGCAGGTCCTCAACACTTCATGCTTGGACAATTGCTATAGCATTCAAGTTGGGCTCCCTGCCACAAGTTATCTCCTCACTCCAGTCTATGCTCCACCCATCTGTCAAATTCTTCTTCCTAAAGTTCAGGTCTGATCATTCTACCCCCTTCCCTACCCTATTCAATAAACTCTAGTAGCTAACTATTACCTTGAGGAACAAATACAAAAATCTCCTTTTTGACGTTCAAAACCCTTCATATCCCCTCCTACTTTTCCCATCTTCTTATACTTTACTCAGCCTCATGTATTCTGTAATCAAGCGACACTGACAAGTGTCCCATGCCTGGAATCCTCTTCCTCCTTATCTCTGCTTTCTGGCTTCCCTCAAATACCAGCAAAAACCCATTTCCTTTTTTTTTCTTTTAATACACTTTATTTCCCCCTAATTATATGTTAAAACAATTTTTTAACATTAAAAAAAAGGTTTGAGTTCCAAATTCTATTCTTCCTTTCCTCCCTGCCCCTTCCTTCAGATGGTAAGACTCAGATATAGATTATACATGTACAATCATGTAAAACATTTCCATGTTAGTCATTTTGAACAAAAAGACTCAAATAAGGAAAGCAAAAAATAGCATGCTTCAGTCTGTATTCAAACAATATCTGTTCTTTCTCTGGAGGCAGACAGTATGCTTCATCATTAGTCCTTTAGAATTGTCTTGGATCACTGAGAGATTGCTGAGAATAGCTAAGTCATTCACAGTTCTTCACTGAACAATATTGCTGTTACCATGTATAATGTTCTCCTGGTTCTGTTCACTTTACTTTGTATCAGTTCATGTAAGTCTTTCCAGGAAAATCTCATTTTCTATAAGAAGTCTTTCCCAAATCCCCTTAATGCTTTCCATTTGTTGATTATCTTCAGTTAATCCTATATAAACTTTACTCATGCACAGCTGCTTTCATATTGTCTCCCTCACTACACTATGAGCCCCTTGAAAGTAGTACCTGTCTTCTGTCTTCCTTTGCATACCCAGTATTAAACACAGTGCCTGAAACACAGCAGGTACTTGACTGAGTAACAGGATATTACTGCCAGATAAGAAATTACAAACATGATAAATACAGAGAAGCACAGAAAGACTGACATCAACTAATGCAAAATGAAGCAAGCAGAGGCGAGAAAACAATAAAAGAGATTGCAACAATGTAAATGAAAAAGTATCAACAAACAGTTGAAAATGAAATTTCAAAGTGACATAGAAACATACCTCCAAAGACTCAATATGAGAAGACACCTCACCACATTTCTTTGCTGAGGTGGGGAGGTCAGGAATGTGTAACATTGCATAGTATGTCGAACTTTTACATTTATTGATGTTGTCCTGGTTTCCCTCCCCCCCAACCCCTACTTCTTTCTCTTAAAAAGTTCTTCGTGATAAAGGGAAAGTGAAAGGGGAATCATATGGGAAAATTTAGGTGCTATAATATAAAATATACCAAAAATATGTACCTAAAAAGCATCTGACTTCTACTTTTCCAAAGAGTGCAAATGTAGCACCAATGGGTAAAAGTTGTAAACAAGTTTATTTGGGTTTAAAGTAAGGAAGAAATCCCCAACATTCTGAGAGATCCAAAAGTAAGTGAGACAGTGGTTTCCTCACTCTTTGGAGTCCTTCAAGCAAAGGTGGGCTGGTTATTGCCAGCAGATGGCTTCTGAGATTCCTTACAATTCTGATATGCCATGAAAGCCTAACACTGACTAATTAATAAATATTAACTGAGTACTAAACTATGTGCTCAGCATTTTGTCGATCACTGAGAGAAATATAGAAGACACAGCCCTTAGCATCAGCGATTTTATAGTCTAGGGTTTACAGGGGAGGTCAGGTTCAATGAATTAAAAGTTTAACTTCTCTACTTTTTATATAGTCACAAATCTTTTATCCTTTTGTGAAAAAATATAGAAAACTGTTATATAAAATGAAATGCAAGTATTGAAATTTGCCTCAAATACTCAAAATAGGATTGCTTTGCATTTCTGTACTGCAGCAGACTATGAACATGCAACCCAAAATTGCAAAAAAGTTTTAAAATACTCTTCTCTGGATTCCGTTTTAATCATTTAAATCAGAAGCGTCTAAATGATGTGGTGAAAATAATACTAGTCTGGAAAACATGTGACCTGCATTCTAGCCTCAGTTCTGCCATGAACCAGGTGTATGTCCCTGGACAAGTCCCTTAACTTCTTTATCCTGTTACTCAGCTATAAAATGGGGGAGTTCGACTACAAGACCTTTAAGACCCTTCTGCAGTTCAGTTTTTATACATGGTGGGTAGCTGAATCAAAAGTACTATAATATAAAAGAAAAAATTATGTCCTTTGAATTGAAAGAACTATATCCTCCTTAGAAACCTGTGTTCTAGACAAGCAAATCACTTAACTTCATTGGAACTGTTTCCTCATTTGTAAAACAAGAAAGGTTTGAATTAGATAATATGTAAAGTACATTTTAACTGTAGTTATGATACTGGTGCTACTGACTGACAAATCAATTGCCATGCAATTGTTTTAAGGTGTAGTGCCAAACGTAGTTAACCATTTGACAGATGAGTAATTCTCACAAGTCACAAATGGATTAGTAATAATAAAGTTCAAGTATTAGGACTCTCCTATGGGAGCATAAAAATGTTCAAGTATAACTTTTGATCCTTTCAATGCAATGACCAACCATTACTTCAAAGAAATGATTTTTAGACAGTCTATGTAAACTAGTTTTGCTTGTTATGAGGGTAGAGTTGATAGGCAGTGACGGTGATGAAAAATTCAGAAGAAATAAAAGACCACTGATGAAACGTAAAAAAACAAAACAAAACAAAACAAAGCGGAGAACCAAGGAAGTTCAGAAGGTGACACAGATTAGATTTTCTATACTTTTTAAAAAATGTACAAAGCTTCTGTATATAGCAGAAGTTCTTAGTTTAACCTATAATCCTCTTTTTCTATTTCCATACCGAAATGTTCATTCTTTTTGGATATCTGTCAATTTCATACTAAAAAGAAAATTCAGTGGAAACTAGGTTAAAAACAAAAACAAAAAAACAAATATTGTTTCTTAAAAAAAAGTTCGATCGTAACAAAAAGATGGTACGTGTAAGATTCTGATAATGTGGATCATGATCTAAATCCCTCAATTAAGATAAACTTTTGTTTTTAAGCTCTTTAGAAAAGCAATTTGTTAGTATATAAACACAAATGTTCTTCTATGTCAATTAAAAACTAAGGAAGAAAGTTTCCCCATTGATATAATTTTACTTAATATATGCTAACAAGTACTATTTTTAAAAATTTAAAAATATTTTAAAACTACTTTTTCTTGAGTAACGAAATCAGAGTAAAGTATTTTCTATTACCTCAATTTTTTTTGAAGGAAGGATCTTTTACCCCATTTGCAGACTGGCAATTCAGGTTTGCTGACCAGCTGTTGTTTAAAATAATATCTCAGTACATACTTCAAATTCCTCTCTACTCCTTTACTCCTAGGGCTAGCAGATCATCATTCAGTGATAAAGCCAAGACATTAAACTGAGAGTTTAACCGACAATCATCAGGAGACTACCTGTTGCCAGAACCAGATGAGAAGCTACTGTGACCTTGTATTTGAATTCTCTTTCCATAAAGCCATTTGAATAAGAGGCCAGATCTTCTGACTAAGGGTCAGGTTTAATTCTCTTCCTCACTGTATCACTAAAAGAACACAACAACCACCCAGATGGGTTGATGCCAGAAGCTTTACTCCATAAGTCACCCCAATACCTGCTGCTACAACTAGTGGTAGCAGATTCATCTTTCCCATTTTATAGGAGGGGGGAGAGCGAGGGGCTCAATACTGGCTTTTTGGGGAAGGGGTAACCATATCTTGGTGTCTTTTTAAACTTTTCTGTCCAAGAGTTTGAAGGCTCTCTTGGGGACCACATTATTCTTAGGATGGAATGGATATGAGGTAAAATGAAAGTATTTTCTGCATCTATTTTCTGCAAAGGAGTCAATTTAGATTTGTCCACAAGGTAGTTATTATATCCTTCGCAGAATTTGCAGTGTGGAACCTTGGACGGGGATTCTAAGATAAGAAGAGGTGTCTTCCTCAGCCATCATTGAGATTCCCTGATTATGTACTTCAAATTATATGGGGAGTGCCTCTTGTTCCAGTCATCAATCACCAAGGACACATATTTGGTTCTGTTAAAGTGTAGTCCTGCCACATGGCAACTAGTATTTTAGTTAGGTAACCAGGAGTGTCAGCAACTGTGGCCAAATCACCCATGGATGCTAGGACATTAATGTCCTATTGTACAAATTACACTCTAGTCATGTCCTTGTCGGTGCACATATTATCAGTTCTAGCGCTATTAAAAACTATTGGGCTAAGAGGACAGCCCTGCCTCTTTCCTGCCTGGATGCTGACGTCTGGTGGAAGGCCATTTCTGGCGTGAGTATGGGTCAATAACACTTGTTGCCTTTTTGTGCAAATAGGCCCATTTTAGTGTTTACCATATTGTTTTGGCCACCATACACATTTTCCTTTTATATCTGGTTTCGTCAGGGATGAACTGGAATAAGAAGTGATGTGCACGCTGCCATCAATAGGCATGAAGACCTTTGGATTCCTACTGATGCATCCATTTCTTCTATACCAACTGATCAGTCTTTTAGACAAGACAGAGGTGTAGACCTTACCCATGTGTTATGCAGGGAAATGGGCCTCCGATTGGAGGGGAGGTTCCTATCACCTTTTCTGTAAGTTAAAATAGTTGTGGATGACTGGTACTCCTTTGGGACATAACTGTTCTTATGTGATATATTAAAAATACTAATTGAAATATTTCCTTCTGGACTGATCTTCTGGACCCAATATTTAATGTTGTCCAGTCCTGGCACTGTTTTAATCAGTCCCATACCTCATCTGGGGTAATGGAACACAGAATGGGTTCCCTGAGTCAGTAAGAATGTCATTCTTCTGTATTAAAGCATGCGTGACTATAGAAGGGGTGGCATAGGGCCAGAATAGTTTTTTAAAATATTCACACAAAGTTACTGTGTGAATATAGCATATTGGGGAGCTCTCGTTAGTTACCTCCCTATAAGGACCTGGACGATTAGCTCTATACAGTTTTTGCAAGTAGGAAGTTTCTTCTGTATTGAATATGGCCCAAATTATATTTAAAATCTTTTTCACTCTTTGGATAAAATGTATTAAGATGGTCTGAAAACTGAGTCCACTTTTACAATAGGTTAAAAATTTTAGTCTACTCATTCTGAAATGTAGTTAAATCATAAATTGATGTAATTACTAGGTAGTGCTTTATAATCTGAAGTATTGCTATTAATTTCCTATTTACATGCTTTATTTCCAGTTATTTTGATTTCAACAATTACATCACCGCTCATACTTATTTTTGGTCTTGAAATTCTGACTTTCTTTTTCGTTTCTTCTGTGAGCCTACCTTTGTTAGTATGCCTGTTTTAATATTAGATCATTGGATTTTAAATGCTAACTTTCCCAGGCCACTTATGACTCTTCTTGAGTGAGCAAGACAAGAGATATAGTTTGCCTTGTTAACAAGGGAGATATACAAGATCTTCTGACTAAATGTGCAGTGAGTGCAAGTACATTCAGGATCACAGGCTCCATTACTAGTTTTAAGGTGGATATATCTGTATTTCCTTGAAGCTTTCTATACTCCTTAGTCATACAAAGTATTACTTGACTCCATTGTAGTAAAAGTCAGTCTACATCTATGGTACCTTCTTAAATGTTTGAATAAATCTCTATGTCTTTTATAAAATTTTAGAACTGGGTAACAGATTTGGCAGTTCAAATCTATAACCGGTGATAAGCCTGTTATATAATTTTCTTTATTAATATCATCTTCATTTGAGGCCATTCACTTAAAGCTGGTCTTAAGTAATATATTTTCTAAGTTAATAAGAAAAAAATAAATTTTATTATGCTAATTATTCCTAATTTAATCCTACTAGTTCAAATTCTCTTCTTAATATCTTCACCTAATATTCCTCAAACCCTAACCATGGCCCTAATTAAAAATAATCAATTATCTCTACTCACTAACTTATCTTTTATCCTATTCTATCTCTTCCTGATTATCTCTACATACTCTTTCACTACTATTTTCCAGACCTTCCAAAAATCTGTAGTTCTTACCATAATAAAATATAACATATTTTTTAAAATACCAACCTTGGTAACATTTAAAAAGGTCACTCTAACTGATGACATCAAATGTCACAGTAGGAGGGAAAAGTTTAAACTCTAAACAGATCTATAGGTCTCTCAAGAACAGATCAACAGACTATAAAAACTGCCAGGAAACACAGATAGCGACGTGGGTGTCGTCTTATTTAGCCTGTTTCTCTAAAATCATAATCACAGACGCCAGTGGCAAACACAAGGAAGAGGACGCGTCCCTAGGAGCGCAGAGATCCCTAGGGCTCCGGGCCCCTTCCAAGCTCCTTAACTCAGTGGCCCGGGGAGTCCTATCAGCGTCCTGAGCTTGCTTCTTCATCAGTAAAATTGGGAACAACACAACGTGTACCATTTGTTGTGAGGAAAGCGTTTTGCAACCTTTGAAGCTGTATAGAAATGTGAACTATGACTATTTATTTTGAATTATGCAGTTCTAGAAAAACATAGCACTGCAATATTAAGTTAAAAAGGAAAAAAAACCCACCACCTTCAAAGCTGACTTCTCCATAAGCTCTGCTTATATCTCACAAATAAATTCTGAGAATAACTGTGATAAACTTACCAGTGGTTCTCTGTTTTTGACCAGCCTGATTATTTTTACTGAATCTTCCTCATCATCAATGTCATCAGGCATAGGAGGTAAAACAGGATCATAATTCTTTTGGGCCACAGTGTCATGTACAGAGAGTAAAGCCTACAAAAAAATTTAAAATTATTAAAATGTTAGCCAAATGTCATCCTCTAACACAAGGGGGAAAAGCTCATTAAAGCAAACTCCAAGGGTAGCTAGGTGGTGCAGTGAAAAGAGCACTGACCCTGGTGTCAGGAGAACCTGAGTTCAAATCCAGCCTCAGATACTTAACACTTACTAGGCGTGTGACCCCACTCCAAAAAAAAGAAAGTATAAAAAAAAGCAAACTCCACAAGAAACAAATAATTTGAAAAGAAGCTTTGCTGTAAATCAAAAGTCCTAGGAAATCTACCGCAAAGGAAACCTGTTCTTAAGGAAAAAAGGTTTTGGAGGTATGGTTCCCTATAGTGTGCATAGGATCACAGATCTAGCGGAAGGGACTTTAGAAATCGTCTATTCTAACTGTATGATAAATATTTTTCATCATTATTATTCATTCCTTTAACCCAAAGGTTAAGTAACTAGCCCTAGGCCACACAGGTACTAAGTATCAGGTGGGATCCAGGTGTTCTGGTTTCAGAACCACTGCTTTTTGACTGGAGCACACTACAGTACTGAGAGGAACTGAGTGTCCCTCCTCAAGCACCACTAGCTGTAAATTCATAATAACCAGAAGTAAAAAAAATTTTTTACCTGATCATATTTTCTTGTCTAATTTGCCCTAGCAAGAGGTCCTCTTTCTTTGTTTTTTGATTATTTCATAGTTTGAGAGGGAGAATAATTTGTATCCCTTGCCACCAACTGCTAAGTCTGAGAAATGTGAAATTCTTGTCTATTTTTAACAAGAGTCAGCCAAGGACCACATTTTGTTGTTGTTCATTCGTTTTTCCGTCATGTTTAACTCTTTCTGACGCCATTTGGGGTTTTCTCAGCAAAGATGCTGGAGCGGTTTGCCATTTCCCTCTCCAGCTCATTTTATAGATGAGGAACAGAGGTAAACATGGTTAAGTGAGTTGCCCTGGGTCACATAGCTAATAAGTGTCCGAAGCTAGATTTGAATTCAGGAAGATGAGTCTTCCTGACTCCAGGCCTGGCTCTCTATTTCACTGTGCTACTTAGGTGTCCTTACGAACCTCATAATTTACTGAAAAAATTAAGGCCATTTATCAATAGCTCCTTCTTCTCCCCTATTTCTCATCTCAAATCTCAATTAACATCTCTCACTATCTCCTTCATTCTGATCTCATATGAAGAGGTCTGTCCCATCAGCTCTTCCCTATGCTATCACTCCTGCTGGGGCTATATTGACCTCCTTTCTCAGTCTTGATCTAACTTAAATAAACCAGTTCACCTTGACACTCTTAACTCTGACATCTCTTACTCCTTTGTCCTACTGCTGCTGGTATTTTGCTAAGGTGCCCTCCAAATCTATCCATGAACCCAATCCCTCTACCAGACTGCTTGTCTCTCCTCACCTAACAATTCCTTTCCAGTTGCCTATGAACACGCCCAAGCCTGTAGCATCTTTAAAAGACCTTAATTGCTCTGATTATCCCTGGTAACTATCTTTGGTCCTTCTGAGATTTAGAGCCTTGGGACATACCACAAAGTAAAAGCCATGCTTTACAGTTAGTCACCTATATGTCTAATGAAAAGTGGTTTTCCTTAGAGCTACACTGAGTTGCACAATAACTGGACATAAACATGACTTGTATTAAGAACTCCAAATACTATGTTTCAAATCTGAAACTTGTTCTATTAGTGTAGAACACAATTTTTAGTTTCTAGATGTAAATTAGCAATTAAAAATTTTTACCAAATGTCCTGCATTTGTTATATTTAAATATGCCATCACTGTATTCATTTAGGTTATACTTTTATATATTTACTTTGAACACATAATTATAATATGAAGCAGAGGGTAAAAGCACTTAGCTTACTTTCTGTATTTAAAAGGATGGATGCATATATTTATCACATTACATATTTTTGTGTACAATTCTACTGTATAGTCTAAGTTTACTTACCTCAGTTCACATAAGGTAATAGTAGTACTGTTGTCCACAAAGGTGTATAGTCTTACTTATTTAGTTTTTTCTACAGACATCACAAGTGTCAGCAACTTTTCTTTTAATACTGTCAGAGAAGCCATCTAAAGTGGGTGACTTTTTCAAGTAAGGTGGCCTTTCAAGCAAATACTTTAGGGAAAGCAATAGATTAATTATGCAGGACATTACGTAGCCCAGAGTTACAAGGGGCCTCTGATATCACTCATTTCAATTTAAAAAACATTTATTAAGCAGATATTTGTAACATACTTTTACTAAGATTGGGGAAACAGATTAAAATAATACAGGAGTTTCAGCAGACAAGAATTTGTACTCTATTTGGGGAATACAACACAGACTACATGGATAAAAAACAATCTGAAGAGGAAATAAGCATTAACCGCTATTTGGGTCAATGAAAGGTTCTAAATTAGAGCTGAGCCTGAAAGGAAGACAAGGACATGAGAAGGCAAGGGGAGACATGCAAGCTCTGTTACTGCAACGCAATGAGACAGAGACAGAATTGATGAGTCAAGAAATGGTGAAGTAGGAGACATGGCCTGGAACAGAGCGAAGGGGAATTACTACAAACAAATCTGGAGAGCAAGGTGGAAAGCACATTAGGAAGTTGTCTAATGAAACACCACAAGTACCACACCGAGTTTCTATTTTACTCTAGAGGGAAAAGGGAAACCCTAAAGATGTTTGAGTAGAAGAATAACAGGGTAAGAACTGCGTCTTATTAAGTACCTATATGTGTGCCAAAGATACAAAGGGACCTCCCCTCCAAAAAAAGTCTATATTCTACTGAAGAGAAATAACATACACAAATCAAACTATAAGAATTCATTAAACTTCTACATTCCAGATGTTGTGTTAGTTGCTAGAAATACCATGACAGAAACAAAAGAGCCTTTGCCCCGTGCTCAAATTCCATCAAGAGAAACAACTCACACACATTTAAGTCAGTCAGTTAGGCAAAGCCCACTTCTTAAACACCTACTGTATGCTAGAGGCAAAAAACAGTCCCTGCCTTCAAGGAGATCAGACTCAAAAGGGGGGAACACTATGCAAACAGATCCACACAAACACAGGACAAACTAGAAATAACTAAGAGAAAGAAGGCACTAGAGTTAAGGGCTAGAAGAAGTTTCCTGTAAAAGACAGTATTAAGATATAAGTAAATTTAATTTAAAAAACAGACACGAGATAAACACTATGTGATTGGGGGTGGGGGAGTATGAATAGCTGGGAAAGTCTCATAGAGGGCAAGGGAAGGGAATGAACACGTATGAAGTGCTCGCTGTTGCCAGACACTGCACTAAGGGCTTCACAAATATTCTCTCCTGTGATCTTCACAACATACACACTGACACAGCATAATTCCCATTTCACAATTGAGGAAACTGAGGCAGACAGCTAAGTGACTTCTTGCCCAGGGTCACACAGTGGGCTGACTGTCTGAGGCCACTCTGGAACTCATGTCTTCCTGACTTCAGGTTCAGCACTCTGATCATTAGCTGCTTCTATAGGAAGAAACTCTGGGAGAAGTCAGGCAATCTAAGAAAAAAGGTTAGGAAGACGAGTGCTTTAAAAGCATGGGAGATAGTAGAAAAGCCTGGATGAGGAGATGGAATGTAGCATAAATAGAACAAGTAGCCCAATGTGTAGCTTGGACATGGAATATGTGAAGAGAAACAATGTACTGGAAAAAGCTTAAAAAGGCAGGCAGAAGCCAGACTGTGTACAGTTTTAATTGTTACTGAGAAATATTTCCATTTTAAACAAGAGGTATTAAGGTAGAGAACCAATGTAGACTTTTTATCAGAGGAATAATATAGTCAGACAACCATGCTTTAGAAATATCAATTTGGCATCTGTGTGGATAATAACTGGAAAGAGGAGAGACTTAAGGTAGGGAGGTCAATTATGAGGAGATGAGGGTCTTAACAAGAGTGATATCCATATGAACAAAGAGAAAGATGCAGATAAGGCAGATTTTTCTGGGGCAAGAATCATCAAAAATTGACAACTGCTCAGCTCTTTAGCGGTGAGAGATGGTGAAGATTGGAGGATGACTTCAAAATTATGAACCTGTTAAATGGAAAGAATATGGCACTCATAAGTCAAGAAGAGGGTAGGGGTTTGAGGGAAAAGCTAATGAGTTCTCTTTTGGACTTGATGAATCTGAGGTGCCTACAGGACATACAGTGAGAAATATCTAATAAGCCACTGGTAAAGATGGAATGAAACTCAGGAGAGAAACAAGGGTTGGCTATCTAGATCTGGGACTCACTAGTACAGAGATAATCGCACCCATGGGAGTTGATGAGATCACCAAAAGAGAGGAAGGAGAGAGAAAAAGAAAGAACTAGGAAAGACACACCCAAAATGTGAGAGTGGAGATAGTAGAGGAGACAATCCTCTACTATAGCTAGTAGAGGAGACAGGATGGAATGAGATCACTTGTACATGTAGTAGGGTTGGCCTTGGCAAAACAAAAGGCTACTTCATTATGTGAGACAAAGGTGAAAGAGGAGATAGAAGGCAACTGGGTGAGGTGATATATGGAAGAAAGAGAAAAGGAAGCTATCAGCAAATAGTCTCAATTTTTTCAGTAAAGTATGAGGCAGGGCTCTCATGTATGAAGGCAGGGGCAAGGTGAGGCATTCACTGGAGGAATGAGAAGGGATGAAAAGCTCTGGAAGAGCAACTATAGTGAGTATACTAGTGGGCTAATTAGGGAGTTGCAAAAGGATTAAATAGCAGCCGCCGAGGTTTAGTTGAGGTTACAAAACATAAATTTGCAGAGGACCCAGTTAGGACACTTATATGATTTTTTCCATCTTCATTCAGTAGCATAAGAGTGAAGAAGGGAAGGGTCTAAGGCTGAGTCTTCATAAGGCACAATTAGTAATATGATAAGAGGGCAAGGGACTCGAGAGAAGACAACAATATAGAGTTGAACTGGTTCACCAAGGGGTCAAGATAGCAACAGATGAGTGTGGCTAATGCAGGGGTGATGGTCTGGGGCAGTGCTGAGGAGTTGAGTAATTAATGGAGAAGGCTGTATAGAGACCAAGGTTTGATTATGGAAACTAAAGGGAGAGGTGGAAATCCAATAAACTGTGACCAGATAAGGGATTAATTTTATGGAATATACTTGCTATGTTAAGGCAAAGCAAACCTTCTGTTAAATATTCATGACATGCAAGTGCTCATTTCATTCCAACTTTGCATCTAAACTAAGAGAGCTACCTCCAACACTTATGACCATTTTTATTTGTACTAGATACATTACTCATGCTCGGACTTAATGTGGAAGAAGATAAAAGATTAAGAATGATGTCAAAATTATTTTAACAACTGGGAGGAGGAATCGGGGAGGTAAATCAGGAAAGGTCTTGTGTTGGAGATGACTTTAGAGGAGAGCCTTAAATTGAGCAAGGCAGGGGGGCGGAGCCAAGATGGCGGCGTAGCAGCAGCAACATATCGCAGCTCTCACATAGCCACCCCAAAATACCCATAAAATAGGACTCTAAACCAATCCTAGAACTCCAAAACGCACACAAAGATACTTCCCACTAAAGTCAGCTCGGCTATGAGGAACCATATCAGCACTGCAAACCAAAACCAGCCTGGCCTGAAGCCGCGGCTATGCCCCGGGGGCAGCTGGACCAGGGAGGAGCCTCAGGTGAGCGGATTAGCAGCAGCTGCGAGTGGGGATTGTGAAAGGGGGAGATAAGTAGTCTGGCCAAAAGGCCTCCAGAGCGAAAAAGCAAAAGGCAGAGGTTTTGCACCCGCCTCCGCATTGTAGCTTCCCACCCGCGGCCTGCAGACAGCAGGGGGACTGAGCGATTGTTCTCAGGCCAAGAGCTCTCGTGTTGAGCGGCCTGGATCTGGATCACGGTCTTGGGCCTTGGTTCTGGAGTCTTCACTATCCAGTCAGCCAGAAGTAAATAGGAAGAGTTCCC
>CM053585.1:500460292-500549861 GCA_028646515.1 Pseudochirops corinnae
GAAAAGGTCCCATATGTACAAAAATATTTATTGCAGCTCTCTTTGTGGTTGCAAAAAACTGGAAATATAGGGGATGCCCATCAATTGGGGAATGGCTGAACAAGCTATGGTATATGAATGTAATGGAATACTATTGTGCTATAAGAAATGGGAAGGAGATGGACTTCATAATTACCTGGAGAGGCTTATATGGACTGATACTAAGCAAGAAGAGCAGAACCAGGCAAAACCTGTACACAATCACACATACATCATACATATGATGACCAACCTTGATAAACTGGACTATTCTCAACAAAGCACAGCTAAAGACAACTCTGCAAGCCTCAGGATGGAAGGAGATACCTAAACTCAGAGAAAGATATAGAAAGTCTATAGCTTAAATGGAGACTGAAGCAAAACAAGCTTTCGTTCTCTTTCATGCCTGGTTTTGCTTTTTTTTTCTTTTCCCAGTGATCATTCATTGGTTATAACCCTTCTATGTAACCAAACTATTGTACAATGTGAACGTATTTGCAGATCCTATATATGATTGCACGCCACCATGGGGGGGGGGGGAGGAAGGGAGGGGAGAAAATCTGAAACTGAAGTGAATGTGGAACTGAATCTTGTAAATTAAAAGTAAATAAACAAAAAAAAATAATTTAAAAGGATTAAAATTTAAAAATAAAAAATAAATTAAAAATCTTTAAATAGCTATCTTTCCTAGTAAAGTAGATCTAAGAACCTGTCCTAGCAGCCATCCTGGGTATGCCAGTGTGATTGCCACTACAAGGTCAAAGGTTTGGAGGGCACACTGAGGGTGAAAAATGGGGCTTGCAAGGCAGAAGGAGAGGTGGAATAACAATAGATTGTGATCACAAAAGAGAATTTTAGATTCATGCATGTGGAAATGGTGCCTTTGTAGGGTGATGGCAGGAACAAAGGTATGACCATCTTGTAGCTTAGGGTGGGTTGGAGGAATAGGATGTGTTCAATGAATTAGTTAAGGAACTGGGAGGTTAGGTGTTTGAGGAAGTATCAGTAACTATATTGAAATCCCAAGTATGAGGACCAGAGTGGAGGAGGAGAGAATGACCCTGAGGCAGGTAACTGAATGCATTGAAGATGGTGAGAGAATGTTCTGGTTTGTCAAGATCCTTTTAGAACTTGATAGTTATGTGACGTATTGGTTTTTATGTCTGGGATGGTGACATACCATTAATAGTGAGTGTACTAGTTAAAGATCTCTGTAAGTCACTTCAGATTTAAATCCATTGACCTACCTACATCAGAGTAGTAGATTTGTTATTTTATACAGATCTGAGCACATATTAAATTGTTAATCTAAGGAAAAGCATCTCATTTCCTTTTTTAAATTTAGTTTTGATGTTCATTTAGATTTTTGGTTTATTTGATTATGTGATACATAATAATAGCTAACATTCATATAGCCCCTTAAAGTTTACAAAGTAATCTTCACAACAGTCCTATAAGGTAGACACTATAGTTATCTCCAAATTATAGATGAGGAAACTGAGAGAAGTTGAAAGACTTATCCAAGGTCACACAGCTAGTAAATGACTGAAGTAGGATTTGAATTCTGCTCTTACAGACTCGAAGTCCAGTGATCTATCCTCTGTGCCATCAATAATAGGGTGCCTGCCAACATGTTATCTTAGATTAATGTAGCCAGATGTAGACTTATGCCAGAAATGCATTCCACAGAAATGCATTCCACATATACAAATATGTCTACTGGAGTAGTCAGGGTAGTCCTGTTATGTTTCGTTATACCTGTTTTTTAATTATAGGAATGTGATTATTGGCAAATTCTAGAAAAATCCCACTTTCTACTGTGGTGTGAATTCTACCCCACCTAAAGAGCAGTATTTCAGGACTGTGATGCAATGTGGGATGACTTTTTCCAAACTCTTGCTGGTTTCTTGGATGCCTTTTCAAGATTTCCTTGCCAAAAAATAACTGCTAGTATGTGTTGTTCTTGCAGCCCAGTAGTAGTTCCATTTGTTAGCCTGTGAGCATCCAGACTTTACCTTTGGTCCATAAAATAAGAATGTTGAAAAACCTGCTTTATGATACTTTCCCTGCCTCATGCCAGAAAATTAGAATATTTCTTTGCCCGCTAAGGAAGTTACCTGATCCTAAAGCATAAGGACAGTAGAGACTATTGCCACTTGTGTATATTGGCCTAAAAAAAGACACTTAAGGAACCTACCTGCCATGCCTATTTTATTATCATTTGAACTTCAGAGTCTTCTCCAAAATGGACAGTAGCATAATGTTATTTTAAAAGCCCCAGGCTAAAGTCAAGTACATGATACTAGTCCTGACTTTGCTGTTAATTTACTGTGTGGTTTTAGTCAATTCATTTAATCTCCCTTAAACATTCAGTATCCTCATCTGTAAACTATTCTGTGGATAGGGATAGGAATAATATCACTCACCCTATTAATGTCATGAGAACATCTTAAGGATAAAAATTTAAGGTAATTATTATGAAAAGGAAGCCTTGATCTTATATAGCTACCACATTAGTCCAAGTCCTCATTGCCTCACCTCTACTGTTGTGCTTCCTTCTTGCCTCAAGTCTTTCCCCATAAGTTTATCCTTCAAATAGTTGTCACAGTGATACTCCTAAAGCATGAGTCCTAAATTTATCACTCCACTCTTCGGAAAACTCCTTTGCCTCCAAGGATAAACTATAAAATCCTATTTTTGTTAATTTAAATACTTCATAGTCTGACTTCTACCTTTCCCATCTGATTACACATTACTTGTTCCTTGTACAACACATCCCATCTCCATGCCTTTATATATACTTTCCACCTGAAAAAGTGTTTAGAATATCATATCATTTCACCCAAAAGAATTGTAAGTTCCTGAGGGCAAGGACTGTTTCATTTTTGTTTTTGTGTTCCTAGCATCTGGCAAAATGCCTGACACAGAGTAAGCATTTAATACTTTTTAATTGATACTCATTGGCCAACATGGCATCATCAGAAATAGATCATGCTAGTCTAATTTAATTTCTTTTTTTTTTTTTGATAGTACTACTTTAGTAATAGAGCAGGGAGAATACCATAGGTAAAATCTGCTTATATTTAGGCAGAGTATTTGATGGAATGTCTAATACTATTCTTATGGACAAGATACAGGGGTTTGAGCTAAATGATAATACAGTTACATGAATTTAGAACAAGTTTTAGTTTTGACCCAAGGATTAAATCATTGAAGGTTCCATGTCAGTTTGGAAGCAAGTCTCCAGTAAAGTGCCCCAGGGATCTGTATTGCTTCTTGTGTTATTTCTAATTTTTATCAGTGATTTGGATGAAAGCAGGAATGACATGCTTTTCAAATGTACAGATAAGGCAAACCTTAGAAAGATAAGTAATACACTGAATGCTGGTATCTGTTTTCAGAAAGATCTTAGAAGTCTAGAAATTTGGTAAATTTTAAGTAGATGAAATTTTAAATGTATATATTTATTTTTTAAGAAAGTATTACTTATTATAAACTTCACACATTTTTGAGTTTCATATTCTCTGTACTTCCTGTCCCTTCTCCATGCATAAAGAAGGCAAGTAGTTCATGCAAATCATAATTCCAAGTTAGCCATATTGTAAAAAAAAAACAAAACCAAAAACAAGCAAGAAACAAAGAAAGTGACAAAACTATGCTTCAATCTTGACTCAGTTCATCAGTCTCTTTCTAGAAGTAGATAGCATTTTTCAACTTGAGTCCTTTGAAATTATTTTGGATCATTGGATCCAAATTATTTTGGATCAGAGTAGCTAAGTCTTTCACAATTGATCATTGTTACAATATTACTGTTATTATGTACTTTGTTCTCCTGGTTCTTTTTACTTCACTTTGCATCACTTCATATCAGTCTTCCCAAGATTTTCTGGAACCACCCACTCGTTTTTTATAGCATAGTAATACTCCATTACAATCATATATCACAACTTGTTCAACCATTCCCTAATTGATGAGGATCCTCTAAATTTCCAATTCTTTGCTACCACAAAAAGAGCTGCTATAACTGTTTTTGTACATACAGGTCCTTTTCTGTTTTCTTTGATCTCTTTGGGATACAGACCTAGTAGTGGTATTGTAGCATCAGAGGGTATGCACAGTTTTATAGTCCTTTGGGCACAGTTCCAAATTGTTCTCTAGAATAGTTGGACCAATTCACAACTCCACCAGCAGTGCATTAATGATCCTATTTTACCACATCCTCTCTGAATTTGTCATTTCTGATAGGTGTGAAGTGGTACCTTAGAGTTGTTTTAATTAGCATTTCTCTAATCCATAGTGATTTATAGCATTTTTATATGACTATACATAGCTTTGATTTCTTCATATCCTTTAAACATTCATCAATTGGGGAATGATTCAGTCATCAAAAGTGTTTGCTACTGGTAAAACACATAAACAAAATAAAGCAAAAACTTGGAAGTAGATCAGTGGAACAGACAATATAAGCAAGAAACAGAGGCCACCAATATCAAACTAAATAACTTATTGAAAGACTTCTTTTCTTAAAAAAAAAAACTACTAGAAAAACTGGAAAGTAGTTAGGCAAAAATTTAGTTAAATCAGTGTCTTCTGTGATATAACTCAGAAAGCTCAAAATGGATACATGATCTGAATTTAAAGGTTGTACCATAAAAAATTGTAAAATCAAGTACCTTTCACAAGTGTGGCTACTTTTCTCAATTAAGTGGTAGGAAAAATCATTAAAAATGAGAGAAATTTGATTACATAAAAGTAATAAGCTTTTGAAGAAATAAAATTAATGAAATTAGAATTAGAAAAGAATTAGTAAGATGGTCAAAATATTTGTTACTAAATAACGCCTATAAAAAAGCCTAACATGTAAAATATATAACGAATTGATGCAGATAAAGAGCAGAGAATCATTCTCCAGTAGTTGAGTGGTCAAAAGATAAGAGATTTTCATAAGAACTGTATGTTTTAAATAACCACATGAAAACACAGTCCAAATCAGTAATGCTTTTAAAAAAAGAGAAATTAAAACAACTTTCCACATCATTCAGTTCAGATTGGCAAAGATGACAAAAGAGGAGAATAGTCAATATTGAAGGGACTATGGAAAAACAGGCATACTGACGTTCTGTTGATAGAGATTTGAAAAAGTCCAACTACTCTGAATGCTAATTTAACTCATGCAGGAATATAGACTAATTTGTCAGGGTCCTTTGACCAAGCAATTTCACTCCTGGTTATATAATCCGAGAAAGTCATAGACAGAAACAAAAGTCTAATGTATACCAGCGTATTCAAAGTAGCACTCAAAGAGCCAAAAATAAATTAGGTGCCCAATAATTGGGAATGACTGAAAAAGCTGTGGTATATTAATGTAATGCAATATTATTGTACCATAAGAAATAACAGATAGGAATTCGAGTAACATGGGAATATTTGTGAGAGCAAAATAAGCAAAACCAGGAAGAAAATACACAATGATCACAATGATATAAATTTAAAAATTCCCAAATGAAAATTGAACTCTGAGTAATTGAATATTGAAAAACCAGTGAAAGTCTAGGAGAGCAGATAGTGAAACCTCCCCTCTCTCACATCAAAGAGGCAGAAGACTAACAGGACAAAATATTACATACTTTTTTAGATGTAGCCACTGAGTGGGAGGTTTTTTCTTTATTTTCTTTTTCACAAGAGAAAGCTTCAGTTTGGGTGAGGGAGGGCTTGAAATAACAGCATTGCAAAGATAAAAGGAATCAAAAAATGGTGAAAAAATGTCTACAGATTGCTTTTATAAATCCAGAAGATGGATTTAAGTGATGTGTTTTCTATATTAGTAGTCATGATATATAAAATTAATGTCATAGTTATTAAACTATTAATGACAGATAACATTCTTATTTTTTACTTAGACTATAATTTTTCTTTACATTCATTTGTTTTTTTCTATACAAATGGACTTATTTTCCTTCCCCGTATTTTTGGGTTGTCTTTAGGGAGCAACAATTAAGAAGGACGAACATACTGGAGCAATCGTTGTGGCTAGAATTATGAGAGGAGGAGCTGCAGATAGAAGTGGTAAGATTTCATATAAGTGAAACTAAGACAAGGTATATTGTTTTAGGTGTAGCCTTTACATAATGTATCCGTTTTATCAGTATAGAAAATCAGGGAAATGATGACTGAAATGTGGAAATGATTTAGGAATCATTTTGAACCAGTTCATATCAGTGTCATTTTTTGTTCCCTTGCTTATTCCCAAACTGCATATAAATCAAGGATGATCAACCTTCACAGCACTTAAAGATCTTTCTTTATGAAATCATCCTAAGTGTGTAAGGCAGTATGCATTGCTACTTAGGACTAGGAACCCTTGAGGTCAAACCTTGAGACTGCATCTTATCTCTCTAACCTTGTTTAAAGGCATTTTAACTCTGTGGGTCTGTCTACTGTCACTAAAATGGTAGTGATATACAGGATGCTCTAAATATTCTCTAATTCTTTAAATATTTTGATGTTTCTGAATATTGGTTTTTTACAAAATCAAATATCTGAAGAATATAATCTCTTTAAGTCCTTTAAGAGAGGGAGAGAAGAAATTATAATGACCTTTACTTGACTTAAGGGCAAGGTGTAATTTTTATTATTTCTGCTACTGCCTCTCTTTCTGATCTGATCTTACTTCTGACATATTGGCAACTTAAGGATACCTTTGTCTCCATATTTTAAAAAATGTATTATTTATTTGTTTGACTGCATTCTTTTCTTTTTAAGTTTTGAGTTCCAGATTCTTTTCTTCCCCTCTCCCTACCTCTCTCCCATCTATTGAAAAGGCAAACAGTATATCAATTATACATGTGTGAAATCATACAAGACATATTCGCCATGTCACACGAAAAATGAAATAAGAAAATTGTACTTCAATTTATACTTGGAATACATCTGTTCTCCTTCTGAAGGTGAATAGCATCATATGTTCTTTGAAATTACCTTGGATCATTGTATCGATCAGAGTAGCCAGGTATTTCACAGTTGATCATCATTACAAAATTACTGTTATTGTACATAATGATTTTCTGGTTCTGCTCGTATCTTTTTGCATCAGTTCACATAGTTCTTGCCATGTTTTTCTGAAATCACCCCCTTCATTGTTTCTTATAGCACAATAGTACTCTATCACTATTATATGCCACAACCTTTTCTGCCATTCCCTGGGTGATGAGTATCCCCTCCATTTCCAGTTCTTTGTCACCACAAAAAGAGCTGCTGTAACTACTTTTGTATAATTAGGTCCTTTTCCTTTTCTTTAATCTTTGGGGTACAGATCTTATAGTAACATTACTACATTACTACGTCAAAGGATATGCACAGTTTTATAGCCCTTTGGGTATAGTTCCAAATTATTCTCCAGAATGGATGGACCACTTGACCACTTCCTTAATATACTTATTTTTTTCCTTATTCCTTCCAGCATTTGTCATTTCTCATAGCAGTGAGGTGATACCTCAGAGTTATTTAATTTGACTTTTCTCAAATCAGTAGTAATTTACAGCATTTTTTTCATATGATTGTAGATAGCTTTGATTTCTTCTTTAAAAACTGCCTGTTCATATCCTTTGATCATTTGTCATTTGGGTTATGTCCCCTACTTTTATAAATTTGACTCCATTCCCTATATATTTGAGAAATGAGGCTTTTATCTGAGAAACTTGATGAAATTTTTTTTATATTACTCCATTATCTATGGTACCTATTAGTAACATGTAGTTTTCCTGCTTATCTTTTAAAATTAGCTCTATTTTTTGTGTTTTTTTTTACTTCTGCTGAAACACACTAGATTCTGCGCTGGCCCTTTATTTTAACTCTGTGTGTGCCTTTCTATTTCAGATGTTTGTCTTGTATGCAACATATTGTTAGTTTATGGTTTCTAATCCATTTTATTGTCCGTTTCCATTTTATGGGTGAACTCATCCTATTGATATTCAGATTCAGAATTACAATTACTGAATCTCCATCTTATTTTCTTCTGATTATCCTTCTCTCTTTTTCTGTCCTTCCTCAAAATTCTGTTTTACCTTTGACCACTGACCACCTTAATTCGCCCTCTTTCTCCCTCCCGGTCTCTTCACTTCTTCCCCTCCTATTTCCCTGTTGGGTAAGATAGATTTCTGTACTCAACTTAGGACAGTCATATATGTGTATATGTATATATTATGTATATATACACACATGCATATATATGTATATATGAATACATATACATATGTATATGCTTATCTATCTGTATATCTCTGTGTATGCATTTATATTCTTCCCTCTTTGAACAGATTGAGGTTCAGAGTGAGGTTCACATATTGCCTGCTACCACCTCTGTCTATGCCCCTTACCTTACCCCATTTTCTCCTTCATTATGAAAGCTCTCACTTGAACACTTCTTTTATGTGAGATAATTTTCTCTGTTCTTTGTCTGTTCTCTTCCCCCTTCTCCCACTATATCTCTCTTCCTTTTTTTTGTGGGTGAGAGAGAAGAGATCACCCCAACATAATCTGCTCACACCTGTGCCCTTTGTCTATGTAGATTTCTCTTACCTTCCCTAATAATAATAAAGTTCTTTAGGAATTACAAGTATCATTTTCCCATTTAGGAATGTGAACAGTTTAACTTTATTGAGTCCCTAGTTATTACTCTTTCATGTTTACTTTTTTTATGCTTCTCTTGAGTTTTCGAGTTTGAATAGCAGATTTTCTATCCAGTTCTGTTCTTTTTATCAGGAATTCTTGGAAGCCCTCTCTTTCATTAAATTTTTTTTTCCCTGAAGGATTATACTCAGTTTTGTTGTATATGTGACTCTTGGTTGTAATCCTAGCCCCCTTGCCTTCCAGAATATCATATTCCAGATCCTTTACTTTTTTAAAAGCATAGCTCCTAAATCTTGTGTGATCCTGACAAGTGGTTCCATGGTGTTTGAATTGTTCCTTTCTGGTTGCTTGCAACATTTTCTCCTTGATGTGGGAGTTCTGGAATTTGGCTATAATATTCCTAGGAGTTTTCATTTTGAGATCTCCATCAGGAGATGAGCAATGGCTTCTTTCCATTTCTATTTTACCCTAGGGAACTAAACTGTTTTGGCAGTTTTCCTCAATAGTTTCTTGAAAGATGGTGCCTAGACTCCTTTTCTGATTATGACTTTCAGGCAGTTCATTAATTATTAAATTACCTGTGCTCTGTTTTCCATGACAGTTGTTTTTCTGATGAGATATTTCAAACTTTCTTCTTTTTTCATTCTTTTGACTTTGTTTCTTGACGTCTTATGGAGTCATTAGCTTCCACTTGCCCCATTCTAACTTTTAAGGATTTTTTCTTCAGTGAGCTTTTGTACCTTTTTTTTCCATTTGGCCTATTCTGTTTTTAAAGGAGCTCTTTTTTTCTGTGAATTTTTGTGCTTCTTTTACTATTAGGATAGTTCTGTTTTTCAAGATATTTTATTTTCTTCACTTTTCTTTGTGCCTCTTTTAGCTATTGATTCTCCTCTTCATATTTTTTTTAAAATTGCTCTCATTTCTTTTCCCAGTTTTTCCTCTAACACTTTTATATCTTTAACTCTTATAGGAATTTTTCATGGGTTTGGGTCCACTTGGCATTATTCTGAGAGACTTTGATTGTAACTGTTTTCACATAGTTAACTTCTTTTAAGATTATGTCTTGGGCTTTCCAACCATCATACTAGCTTTTTATAGTCATGTTTTTGTTGTTTCCTCATTTTCCCTGCCTCTTTCTGCACTTTGGACTTTAAAGCTGAGCTTTGCTCACCAGAGGTTGGGGAGGCACTGCCCCAAATATCAGGCTTTTTATTGTTTTTTGTTTTTTGTTTTTGTTTTGTTTCTGCTGCTGTTTTCAGAGCTATTTCTGGGAGTTAAAAGTTTTTGGTGCTTCCAAGGTGGTATTATCCTAGGAATGGTGTGGTCACTGCCTTCCGGGTCTGTACTGTTTTTTTTTGTTTTTGTTTTTTGTTTTCCAAGGAAAGATTCCTGTTCCCCTGCAACCACAAGTACTAGTGCTTTTCTCCATGCTAGGACTGTAACCCAGAACTGTTCATGAGCAGTAGAGTTGCCAGTCAGCACCAACTGTTCCCAGTGCCAGCAAGGGTCCCCATTAATCTCTTTTTGTTCAGTTGTTTGACCTCTTCCTCCTCCCCTACTTTCCCTGGATAGAGAGGTCCTGAAGCTGTTGCTGCTGTCGTGGCCACCTCTAAGGCCCATTACTGGTGCTGCTGTAGTGCTCTGAGCCCACGCCCACCACAGTGTTAAATACCTCTCCTTTGCACTTCCTAAGTTGTCTTAGATTATAAAAATGTCTCCCTCTGACCTTTTGTTGGATCTGTCGCTTCAAAATTTAATTTGAGTGTTAAAGTTGTTAAGTTGTTTAGAGGGGAATGTACGCCATCATCTTGGCTATGACCCCACCCACCCCAGATACAGCTTTTTTGTATCTGATTTAGCATAGGGGATTCTGATTGTTCCTTAATTGCTCAGTTCTTTATACTTTTTATTATAACAAAGTTGGCAATTTCTAGGTCTTATTCATGTTGGTGATGAGCTCAGAGAAGTGAATGGAATTCCAGTAGAAGATAAGAGACCTGAGGAAATAATACAGATTTTGGTAAGTAGCAAAATTATTTTTAAGTTGCAGTAGAAATTCATAGTGAATAAAAATTCCTTTTGATTGAAATTAGATTCACTTGATGTGTTTAATGCTGTGGTGTTTTTGTCTAAACCTGTGAAGACTCATTAGAAGTTTCATGAAATCAAACACTTTTTCATTAATCATGAAAATTCTGTGAATCAAATGACTCTTTAAAGTCCTGTTATATAAGTACTCCAAGAGAACTGGCAAATTAGTGAGATTTTTTCACTTTGGAGCTGTGAAATCACTTTGGCTAAATTCTCACTTTTGATGCTATAGACACTTTTAATTTAATGAGATGTAACCACAGAAATTAGGTAGATTTTTTTATTATGAGGAATATAATTGGTGCTTGTCAGTAAGCTTTTGTGGATTCTATTCAACTATGGTAAGCCTTTGATATACAGGCTATTTTTGTGTGCTCACAGTAACTAGCTTTTATGTATCTTTCCTGTTCCATTCAGTGATACCAGATGTACTCAATGTTTACCTACCTTCAGTACTTACTGTCTCTTACATGTTGAGAATATTTTGTGGTTTATAAATATTTTAAGGATTAAAAAGTAGTCAGACATAAACACTTTCACACATTGAACGGTAGAGACACATGAGGTGATATACTTTGTTGTTTTTTTTACTTTTTTGAAATCTTTAATTTTCTTTTATATCTTTTCTAGTTATGAGGGTTTTTATAGAAATGCTTTCTTCATTACGGCATAACTCAGTAAAAAGCCCCAAAGTTATTAAATCTTAGATCTGTTTGTGTAACAATACCTTCTTTGCTTCATTCTTCTTTTTTTATCAGGGTCAATCTCAGGGAGCAATCACATTTAAAATTATACCAAGCATCAAAGAGGATGTACCATCTAAAGAAGGCAAGGTAATTACTACTTATAGCTGTTTTTTTTTACTTATTAACAGCAGTATATTCCATATGGCATGTGATTTTATTTGGGTAGCAAATCTGCATTATGATTTGCTTATATTTTTCCTAGTTTATTCTGGCTTTAATATCAGAGTAAGAACAGTGTGACCAATTTAATGTACTTAATAATTATGCTTATTTCAAAAAGTATTCAACTGAAATATTCTGCCTTTTACAGATGTATATTAAAGCCCTATTTGACTATGATCCTTATGAGGATAAAGCAATTCCATGTAAAGAAGCTGGGCTTTCTTTCAAAAAGGGAGATATCCTTCAAATTATGAGCCAGGACGATGCAACCTGGTGGCAAGCCAAACATGAAGGTGATGCCAATCCTCGAGCAGGCTTGATCCCTTCAAAACATTTCCAGGAAAGGTAAGCTACTGAGAGGCAACACTATTGTTTTTCTTATACTAAGCCTATTGTGTTCTCTGAAATACATTATTTTGCTACAATTGAAACAACTTGTTAACTCCTCAGAGTTTTTATACCAAGGTGAGAAACCATTTCTAGGATCTTAGTTGCTAAATTTGGACACTTCTTACATTACCTTAATCTGGTATCTATATACAGTGGCTCAAATGATGGACTAGTCCTAATCCATTTGGAAGTATACAGAAGTGTATAGAAAATAGCACATCCTTATGAGAACTATAGTAGCATACTAAGTAAAAGTAAATGCTATAGCCTTTTTCTGTCCTATTCAGGAAAATTGTAATTTGATGGCTTTCGTTTCTCAGCTTGAATAATTTCTATTATTTTTATTCTTTGTAACTATTAGTAATTTGTTCTTAAAAATTCTGTATTCTGGTACTATTTTTATTAATCTGTGATCTATAGAAAATGAATGGGGTACTTCTGGTGACAAGATGGTGGAGTGAGGAAGCCTTCTGAACCCTCTGAAGCCTTCCCAAATTCCCCTCCAAACAACTAGAAAACTGCCTCAGAATTGGTCTAGGAGCAGGGAAGCAGCTTACCAGCCCTGCAGGAAAGGTCTGTCTCACTGGGACGGGAGGAGACCAAAGAGTAGGGGGCCTGCAGCAGAATCCTAGCCTGGGGCAATCCACCAATGAGGCTCCACCTTCCTGCAGATCAACGGACCCCTAGGCAAGTGAGCAGTCTGTGCAGTACAGCAAAGTCCCACCCCTAGCACAAGCTGCCAGCCAAGCCTTGATCCATTGCTGACCAGTAGTGAAACTTCTCCCCAGAGCTGGCCAACAGTGAGACCCCACCCCTGGGGCTTACCAGCAGAGGGATCATATTTCCATATCAACTTAACATCAAGACCTCACCTCTGGAGCAGGTCAGTAGCTAAACCCCCCCCACCCTGGAGCAGGCCAATAGGAAGGCCCCATATCCTAGTACCAGACAGAAGGGAAGTCTGCCCTCCAGAGAAAGCAAGCAGCTAAGCCCTGAAGCCCGGTGAAAGCCAGCAGTAAGACCCAGAGACCCAGCATAAAAAGCTTGGGACGGTGCAGGACCGGAACCCAAGTCTCACATAAAAACACCAAGTTACCAAAAGGGGGGGGGGGGGGAAGAAGGCAGAAAAAAACGAGTAAAAAAACAAGCAAAAAAACTTGAGTATGGAAAGTTACTATGGTGATAGGGAGGATTAAGGCATAACTCAGAAGAGAACAATAGTTTCAAAATGGCTACATGTGAAGCCGCAAAGAAAAATGTAATTTGGTTTCATATCCAAAAAGATATGGAAGAAATTGGAAGTTCTTGGAAGAACTTGAAAAAGGATTTTAAAAAGCAGATTAGAGAAGTAAAAGAAAAACACGGGTGAAGAAATAAGAGCAATGCAAGAGAATCAAGAAAAAAAAATCAATAGCATGGGAAAATACAAAAATTTGCTGAGGAAAATAACTCCCTAAAAAAATAGAATTGGCCAAATGGAAAAGGAAGTACAAAAGCTCACTGAAGAAAATAATTCCTTAAAAATTATAATTGAAGGACAGCTAGGTGACACAGTGACTAGAGGATCGGTCCTGGAGTCAGGAGGACCTGAGTTCAAATGCAGCCTCAGACACTTAATACTTAATAGCTGTGTCACCTTGGACAAGTCGCTTAACCCCAATTGCCCTCCAAAAATACCCCCCCAACAAAAAGACATAAAATAATTGAAAAAGTAGAAACCAGTGACTCTTTGAGATATCAAGATCTGATAAAACTAAATCAAAAAAGTTTTTTAAAAAATGGAAGAAAATGTGAGATTTCTCATTGGAAAAACAACTAGAAAATGGATCCAGAAGAGATAATATAAGAATTTTTGGACTACCTGAAAGCCATGATTAAAAAAATTACAAAACCCAGGATAATTTAAGAAGTTATCAAAGAAAACTGCCCTGGTATATTAGAAACAGACAGCAAAAGAGAAATTGAAAGAATCTACTCATCACCAGTGGAAAGAGATCCCAAAATAAAAACTCCCAAGAATATTGTAGCCAAATTCTAGAGCTCAGAGATCAAAGAGAAAGTATCGCAAGCAGCCAAAAAGAAACAAATTATGTATTGTGGAGCTACAGTCAGGATTACACACAATTTGGCAGGTTCCGCATTGAAGAACTGAAGGATCTAGAATGTGGTATACTGGGAGGCAAAGAAGTTAGGGTTACAATCAACAATTAGCTAGCCAACAAAGCTGAATATAATCTTAAAAGGGGGGGGGGGAAATGGACATTTAAAGAAATAGAGGACTTTCAAGCATTTCTAATTTAAAAAATCAGAAAAAATTTGACCTCCAAATACAGAACGCAAGGGGAACATAAAAAGGTTAAAAAAAAGAAACAAGAGAAAATGTAAGAAATTCAGTAAAGCTAAACTTTTATATTTCTATATGGCAAGATAATAGTTGTAATTCTTAATAATTTTATTACTTTAAGAGCAATTAGAAAGAGTATATGTAGACAGAGTGTGAATATATGGTTACTTTGATGGGATGATATCCCAAAAAAATAAAAGGATGAGAAAGAAAATTGCACTGGAAGGAGGGAAAAGATTGATTGGGTGAACTATCGCACCTAAAAGAGGCATGAAAGAGCTGTTATAATGGAGGGAAAGATGGGGGGTATCAAAATTGACTCAGAGAGAATAACATGTACCCAATTGGATATAGAAATCTGTCGTACTCTATAAGGAAGTAAACAGCAACGGGCATAATAGAATGAGGAGGGGGACTGGTAAAAGGGAAGGTATAACAAAAAATAATATGGAGGGGAATACACAGTTAGTTATCATAACTATAAAAGTGAATGGGGATGAACTCACCCATAAAACAGAAGAAAAATAGCAGAATGGATTGAAAACCAGAATGCTATAATATACTGTTTTCAAAAAAACACATTTGAAGCAGACATACGCACAGTGTAAAGGTAAATAACTGGAGCAGAGTGTATTATGCTTCAACCAAAACAAAGAAATTAGGCATAACAGTCATGATTTCAGTCAAAGTAAAAATAGATCTAATTAAATGAGATAGAGAAGGAAACTATATCTTACTGAAAGGTACCATAGAGAAAGAAGTCATATCAGTACTAAACATATATATACCAAAAGGCATAGTTATTTATATTTTTGAAGGAGAAATTGAATGAGTTAGAGGAGGAAATAAATAATAAAACTATACTAGTAGAGGATCTCAACTTTCTCCTTTCAGAACTAGATAAATTATTTTAAAAAATAAACAAGAAATAAGTTAAGGAGGTGAATAAAATTCTGGAAAAGTTAGATTTAGTAACTCTCTGGAGAAAACTGAATTGGAATAGAAAGGAATATATCTTTTTCTCAGCAGTACATGGCATCTAAACAAAAATTGACTGTATATCAGAACATAAAAACCTCACAATCAAATGCAGAAAAGCAGAAATAGTAAATGCTTCCTTTTCACATCATAATACATAAAAAATATATTCAATAATGGACAATGGAAAGAGATTAAAATTAATTTAAAATTAAATAATCTATTCCTAAAACCAAGTTGGTCAAAGAACAAATCATAGACACAATAATTTCAAAAGAAAATGACTACCATGAGACAACATGCCAAAATTTATGGGATGCAGCCAAAGCAGTAGTTAGGGGAAATTTTATATCTTTTAATTGTTTATATCAATAAAATAGAGGAAAAGCGTATCAGTGAATTGGACATGCAACTAACCAAACAAAAAAAAGAACAAATTAAAAATCTCCAATTAAACACCAAATTGGAAATCCTGAAAATCAAAGGAGAGATAAATAAAATTGAAAGTAAGAAAACAATTGAACTAATAAATAAAACTAAAAACTGGTTTTATGAAAAATAAAACAATAAAATAGATAAGCCATTGGTTAATTTGATTTTAAAAAAGTAAAGAAGAAAACCAAATGACTAGTACCAAAAATGAAAGGGGTGAATTCACCACCAATGAAGAGGAAATTAAGACAATTGTTAGAAGCTATTTTACCCAAATATATGCCAGTAAACTTGACAATCTAAATGAAATGGATGAACATCTACAAAAATATAAATTACCCAAATTAATAACAAAAGAAGAAATAAAATACTTAAATTACCTAATCTTAGAAAAAGAAACTGAACCAGCCATCAATGAACTTCCTAAGAAAAAATCTCCAGGACTAGATGGATTCACAAGTGAATTCTACCAAATGTTTAAATCCCAATACTATATGAACTATTTGGAAAAATAGGCAAAAAAATCCTACCAAATTGCTTTTATGACACAAATATGGTGCTGATACCCAAACTAGGAGGAGCCTAAATGGGAAAAAAAATTTAGACCAGTTTCCCTAATGAATATTAATGCAAAAATTTAAATAAAATACTGGCAAAGAAGTTATAGCAATATGCTGCAAGGATCATACACTATGACCAGGTGATATTTATACCAGAAATGTCCCAAGACAAACCCCAGAACTATATGAACACAACTATAAAATACTTTTCACACAAATAAAATCAGCTCTGAACAATGGAAAAAATATTAATTGCTCATGAGTAGGCCAAGTCAATAGAATAAAAATGACAGTTCTACCTAAATCAATCTTATTTATTCAGTAACATAACAATCCTAGTATCAAAAAAATTATTTTATCAAGCTAGAAAAAATAATAACAATTTATCTGGAAGAACAAAGGCTCAAGGATATCAAGGGAATCAGTGAAAAAAAATGTGAAAGAAGGTGGTTTGGACATACTGGATCTCATACTGCATTATAAAGCAATAATTATCAAAGACGGTCTGGTATTGGCTAAAGAATAGAGTCATGGATCAGTGGAATAGGTTAGGTAGAAATTACAGTAAAGGACTTATAGTAAGCACTTAATATATGATAAAACCAGTGATGTAAACTTTTGGAACAAAAACTCATTATTTGACAAAAACTGCTGGGGAAACTGGAAAATAGTATGGCAGAAATTGTGTATAGACTAGCATCTCACACCATATATCAAAATAATGTCAAAATGGGTACATGACTTAGACCTAACAGGTGGTACAATGAGCAGATTAAGAAAGCATGGAATACTTTATCTGTCATATTTATGGATAAGGGAAGAATTTAGGACCAAAGAAGATATAGAAAGCTTTACAAAATGTAAAATATATCATTTTGGTTATACAAAGTTAAGTTTTTGCACAAACAAAACCAGTGCAACCAAAATCATAGGGAGAGCTGAAAACGGGGAAGGGGGGAATTTTGCAATAAGTATCTTGATAAAGGCCTCGGTTCTCAGATATATAGAGAACTGAGTCAAATTTATAGAAATACAAATCATTTCCCAATTAATAAATGGCCAAAGGATATGAAAGGCAGTTTTTAGATAAAGAAATTAAAACTATCTGTAGTCACATGAAAAATGCTCTAAATCACTATTGATCAGAGAAATGCAAATTAAAACAACTCTGAGGTACCACCAGACAACTATCATATGACAGAAAAGGAAATGTTAGATGTTGGAGTAGTTGTGGCAAACTGGGACACTAATGTACTTTTGGTGGAATTGTGAACTATGAGCTGATCTGATGTGTAGAGAAATTTGGAACCATGCCCAAAGGGCTATAAAACTTTACCCTTTGATCTAGCAATACCACTGCTAAGTCCGTATCTCAGAGACATCCAAAAAAGGGGAAAGGATCTATTTGTACAAAAATATTTATAGCAGTTCTTTTTGTGTTGGCTAAGAATTGGAAACTGAAGTGAAGTGATGCCCTTCCATTGGGAAAGGGCTAAATAAGCTGTGGTATGTGATTGTAATGGACTATTATTGTACTGTAAGAAATGGCAAGAAAGATGATTTCAGAAAAACCTGGAAAGATTTACATGAACTGATACATAGTGAAGTGAACAGAACCAAGAAAACTTTGTACACAGTGACAGCAATATTGTTTGATGAAGAGCTGTGAATAGTTTAGTTATTATCAGCAATACAATTATCCAAGACAATCCTGAAGGACCAATACTATCTGTCTCCAGAGAAAGAACTGATATGGTTTGACTATACCCTGAATCATGCTTTTTTTACTTTATTTCTTTCATTTGTGTCTTCTTGTACAAAATGACTCTTATGGAAATGTCTCACATAAATGCACATGTATACCCTGTATCTAATTTTTTGCTATCTCGAAGTGGTGAAGGGAAGGAGGGAGGTATAGAGTTTGGAACTTAAAATTTTTTAAATGTTTTAAAAATTAAAAAAATTTCTAAATGAAAAAAATTTTAAAGACTTTCCCATCATGTTTCTTATAGAACTTTGTGACTTTTGGACACTATGCCTCCTTCTCTTCTCTCTTTTAACTCTAGGGAAAGAGATGGAAGACATAGACAGCAGTGATAGTGAAATACTTGAACCTAATGTACAAGTCAGGGCCAATTTCATCGGCTGATCACAAGCGTCTGTTTGGCTGCTCCACCCTGATTAGTTTCTTCAGGAAGTCAGTAATAAATATTAATAATATTTGCTTATAGGCTTAGACTACTTTTTTCTTTATTATATTTTATTTATTTTCTTAAATGTTTACTAATTATTTGTATAAAAACATTGGCATTTATTTTTTTTTTAACGTTTTGACTTCCAAATTCTATTTCTTCCTTCCCTTCCCCATACCTTGAGAGGGAGAGTAAAATATCAATTATGCTTGTGAAGTTAGACTACTTTTCTTGTCCTACCCTCTTTTGGCTTCACACTTGGCATTTACTAGAATGGATAGGTTCTCTCTCTAGAAAGTAAAGGCTGGTGAGGGGGGAGAATAAACATGAGAAAAGGAACTTTGCTGAGTTTTGTGTTTCAAGGTTCATTCAAAACCAACAGTTTGCCCATGAATACAAGTTGTAATCACTAAGCAATCAGGGTAGGAAACATTAAGATATAGAACATTGGAGTGGAATGAGCTCATTACTCCTTTATTGTCAGGAAGTGTAATAAAAACTGCTAATAAAAAAAAGAGAGAAAATGAATGGGTTCATTTATATTTCTCTCCCTATTTCCAGGAGATTTGCACTAAGGCGACCAGAAGTATTAGTTCAGCCCCTGAAAGTTTCTAACCGGAAATCATGTAAGTTTGTTGGGAGACTAGACTCTACTGTTTATTTCTTTTCAAACAAGTTTTTGTAACAAACCAAGAGCTCCTATACCTTTTGAAGAGCTTTTGAATCATCCATTTTCAGTTCTGAAATTCAGTCCAGGAGGAACTGTTGAAGTATTGTGGTCATAATAGTGGTAAGGGAAAGGGATAGGTCAGGAAAGGATGTGCCTTTCAGAAAAGTGGTAGAGTTTTTGTTTAAATAAATTTTTAAAAATTACTTATAGTTTGAATTTTGATGTTTTAAAAATATAATTTTTATAAATATCAGTATACTATCCCCTGATAATGTTAGAAAAAATTTTAAAACCCTAGGGTTCTTTAGAAAATAATTTTTACACTTACTTTTCCTTACTAACTCTGTCCAACTTATCTTCCTATTTCCAATTACCCTGAGCATTCATTCCATCACATCCAGCTAGCACCATAAAGAAAATAGTAAGATGGTCAAAAATCATAATAATGTAGTAGAGAGTGCTGGATTTGGAGTCCAGGGTAATTGTGTGTGAAGTTAGATTGCTTTTCTTGTCCTACCCTCTCACTTGGCATTTACTAGAATGGTTAGGTTTCTCTGGGTCATTCCTTGGTCAGACTACCTATGTGTCCTTGAGCAAGTCACCTTTTGGAGCTTCATTGTCTTCATCCATAAATTGAGAAAGACTTGATTTCCAGGGCTACTTCCACACCCAAGTCTACTATCTTATAATTTTAGAAACAGTGAAAGTGGCTGCTAAAATGTATAGAAAATGTTTTTCTTCATCCTCAAATTCTTTACTTCCCTTCCCTGACCTCAAGCCCTGGATCTTTGTTTCAATATAGGAGTTGCACACTTTGAGGTCAAATGAAGAAAGAAATGGAAATAAATATATTCTTTGCCCAGAAATTTTGCACCAATACCTGTCTGAAGTGTTGTTGAATTTTTTACTTTTTCTGTTATCTTCTCTCATTTATAGAGACGTATAAGAAAGAGAGCTCACGATTAGACAGAATTAAATCACCTGCCTTAGAGTATAAATCTCAAAAGTTAAAAAGTGCTTAAAAATTGAATGCACTGATTTGAAAGCCTGCTTGTCCTTGCTACTCTAAATCCAAACAGAAAAACACCTGTTATCCACTGCCACATATATTTTAACATCAGAAACATTTAAAATTTAATTGCAAGAAATTTACTACTACTTTTGATTCAAACCTGCTCATCTACTGAAAAAAAAACTTAAATTTTAGATATAACTTCTTAAGTCGTATCCCATGAATTTGATCATCAAGCAATTCCTTGCTAACAAAATAGGAGATAATTTTTAACATAATTATCATGTCTGGCATTCTTTTCCTTTCAGGGCCCCAACTTTGTTTACCTTTTGAGTCACATTGAAAAGCTATTTTGGCATACTTGGAACCCATATTAATCAAATGACCAGAAGGTTTCTTAAGATTTTATCCTCAAGAAATTTTTATGGGGTTGGGGATGCCAAATGGTGAATTGTTTTTTATATATGAGCTAATGATATATTTTTAATTAGACAAATGAGCTTTTTTTAAATGCCCATTTATATCTAGAACTAAAATAGCTTGAAATCTAAAAATTAATAGAGACTTTAAAGATTAAAATCAGATTTGCTGATTTTCCCTAACTTTATCAGTAGCTTTTGATAACATATTAATTGGTTCAAATCATTATAAAGAAAGTATAGACTTTAATCTTCAGTTTATATATGTAATGTGAAGTCTGTGTGGGGAAGAGTTGGTAATGAAGGCATTTTACACGTGGTTTTATTCAGAGTTTCATCTTCTTTACTACTTCGTTGTTCTGCTACTAGAAATGAAGATCAAGTGTTACTGCTGTGCCTCATTCTTGCTACCTGGCTGCCTCTAACGTTTCTACGCTTCCTCCTTGAATACCATTTATATTTTTTTGCCTAATGTTGTTTCCCTGGAAGAGTCATTTGTTATCAAGTATAGATCTTACATCTGTTTAATCATTTGCAGTCAAAATGAGCAAAAGTAAGTCTGTCAGCATTTGTTGAGTGTTCACTTTATGCAGAGTGCAGAAAAGATATTTAGTTAAAAATAATGAACATGTAACAAAAATTATCTTTATCCTAAAAGAGCTAATAATCTTAGTGATTTTCTATGAAAGTCAATGGGACAGTCCATCTAGAATAGAATACAGCCAGGTATTTGTTATATACCAAACTTCTTTGAAATTAAAAACAAATTAACAATATAACTGCTGCTAAAATCTCTGCACTGGTTCACGATTGATAGTTGTATTTGAAAGCACTTTGTTTTGAAACTTTTGCAGTTGGTATTGTATCTTCATGCAACTAGTGACCCTTTAAATACTCTCTATCTAAATGTTCTTATGACCTTGACCATGAATTTTTTTGAAGCATTGCTTTTTAGAAGTAGTTAACATTATTATGCCCTTATTTCTTCATAATTGGTGTATTGGTATGAAAATGTCCACATTGTTCATGGGATATTTTTATTATTTTTGAAAATTTATTTGTTAGAATAGAATTTAAGGCATCCTCTAAGGTCTGTTTTATACAGTTGTTTGCAGGAATATAATTCTAGAATGCTTATGTCTAGAAGTTTTTGAAAAGTAAATTTGTGATGATAACCATATTTATATCTTTATATATTTACATGTGGAAACTGAGGCCTGGCTTTACCTGTGTGTACGTATACATTTATGTATGTTAATACAGCTGTACATTTATGGGTATATTCAAATTAGCCAGTACCATTAAATTTGAAATGCATTTATGAGTAATATTGTAAAATACATTGTTTTAAATGTATTTAAATTTAAATGTTCTTTCTCTAAAGTTTAACTATATAAATTGTCTAATTAAATGTGACTTAGCCGGGTCTAATTAATATCAACATCTAAGTAAAGAATAAGGAATACTTGTTACAGTGTTGTTATATTTTCAGGTATTGTCATCTCTGCTATGATTAATTTGGGAGGTTTTCCTTCCAAATGTTTAAATGCAAGGATGCCATTAGAAACTCTGTAGTCTAACTAGAGCTAGAGCTGGATAAAAGTATTAAGTCAGTGAAGTATAAAATAAATTACTATTGCTCCTTTTTGCCTTTGTGCAAAGAGAATGAGTGTAATTATGAAATTACTAATTCGTACCTAGAAAGTAGTTTGTTTACCCAAAAGAATCTTACTTGGAATAAATTTATCATTAACTCTTAAAATTAAAATAAATCTAAATCTTAGAAACTTGTTCTTTGGTATTCTAGAATAATCAAATTTTTGGAGAAAGTGTAAGAATTGCCTGTTCAGAAAGAAAAGTGTTTTCAGACACATTTCTGCTCAGATTTTATTTTAGCAAATCAATGATAAATTCATTAAAGAGTTTAGCTATATCTGGACTTGAAGACACCAATGTAATAATATTCTTTGATACGACCAGCCTGTGGTTTATTATGTAAGAGATATAAATTATATTCTGCAGATGAGTAAAATCATATTCTGTGTCTCAAGTAGCACATAAGAATCCTTCAAGATGGAAAACTCGGTGGCTTATGTTCCTGGAATTTACATAATTTAAAATATATCATGTATGATTGCCTTTCTAAAGCTTATTTGTTTTTACAGTTCACTTATGTATATAAAGCAACAGATCATATATCTTTTTTTTAAAAGAAAGAAGCATTAACTTCTTTGATTATTTAAAAAATTCCCAAAATATTTTTTCTACATATTGAATTGTAAGTATATCAAATGAGACTTAGCCTCCTTATGTCATAAATATTAATTTTTCTTTTACTTTAATAGTATATACTTTGTATTTAAACTCCAATGTGTGGTCTCAAAGAAGAAAAAAATATATTCCATGTTCATATGGTGTATTTTACAGCAGAATATTCTACTATGGTTTTATTTACATCTCTTGCTTTAACTAAAGGAAGCTATCAAAATATAAATAATTAGAAATTTATAAACATGACCCCTTGAAAAACATTCATTACAAATTGTTGTTGCTAAATGTAGTTCTTATGGAATTATTGTAACAAAAGCATCACTTTATTCACTTTATGAGTGAGTATTCAAAAGCAAAAACATAAAATATATCTTATTCTAGTTCTGATTTAACCATATGTGATCGGCACCACATGGGTAAAAGGAAATATTTAACTGCAGCCAAATGGTGTTCATTCAAACAAGATGTAACCCAGTTTATCCAAAGACAAGCATTTTGTGGATTCAAGACCACATTCTGCCAACAAAAGAATTTAAACATTTAGTCAAAGAATGAATGTATTGTGCATGTTACCAATTTTTTGGAAGGCCAAGCATTTAACAGTAATATAAAGCAGGACTTTACAGCTTGTTGCAATAAGGTTTTTCAAGTTTAGTCAGCTCCCTGCTGCCAGCATGTTGGCTTAAGTTCATTTGTACCCTCACGCATATTATTAATTCACAAATAAATTAGACCATTTAGAATATAGTGTCAAGTGTGTCTACTCAGTATCTTGTTCTTGTATTGCTGTTTTTATGTCTGTGTGTGTATATGTATTTTTCTTTGAGAAGAAATAACCTCAGTTAAGTTGTGTTTTTTTCCCTTTGTCAAACCAACTGAAATGCATTCTGAGAAAACAGTTGGGGGTGGGAGGAGATGGGCAGTAGAGTAATTAAGTTCATGGTTTCTACTAGTTGAGTGCAAAAGGAAAGATTTCCCCTATTACATGTTAAATCTCATTGTTGTCCTTAACATTTGAAGATACTGCTTCTGAGTCACTATCAGGGTATATATCACTGTGATTTTCCCCAGTTTCAGTAGTTTTATTTGAGCCATACATTCTCTGGCAAAGTCCTATTTGTGACCAATACCATATACATATGAAATAATTTATCAGAGTTAACTGTATCTTCTGTGGCCATGGAATGCCTTGGATTTTTAATTTAATTTAAGTTTTGATTATTTTAATTTGTTTTGCACTCTGAGAAACTAATTGAGCCATATGGAAATTGAAACTTTAACCTTGACCTGTTTAGCAGAACACTCTAATATTACTCATTTCAACATAGACCACACTACTTAGTGTGGTCTGTGTTGAAATGAGTAATATTATATGCACAGATGATGGACACTTTAGAGGAAATAATCACTCCACTGGCCAATAACACCAGATGTATCTTTCAACGTGGAATGTAAACACTACAACCATTTCGGTAAATTCCATGGATAAATGACTTTTTCCATCTTTGCTGTCATGGACATTGATTGACCAACAAGGCTCTGATAAGTGTCCACAAAAGGAAATGGTGCTGCCAATTTCTTTGTGTTAATTGTCAACACAGTAGCAATACAAATTATAATAATATAAATGTTATATAGTTATTATATTATGTCAGAGTAATAGAAATTTTCCTATACAATAATGGATCAGTAGCCTCATTTAAACAATGAGGTGTTTACTTGAGGACATAAAATGTATCATCATAGGAATTTATACAATTAGTGAGGAGAAATAAAAGGATTATATTAAAAACATTAGACAAAAGCTTCACAGGCCTATTAAGCCGGAAAGGTCCAGGTACACAACGAACATTGGATTGAAGGGCAGTTAAGAATGACTTTGTAAATCCATTTTTTTTTTTTAATATTTTTATTTTGGGTTGTTGTTTTTAAGAGGCTAATGTGAGACCTCCAATTTTTCCATTATTAGACGTTTGTGTTTTCTCTTTTGAGAACCGATTGTTTATATCCTTGACCATTTATGCATTTAGAAACATTTGAGATCCGTGGGCAACTTCTTTAACTGCTCTAGGCCATTCATATTAGTCCCCACAGGCAGTTTTTAAATCCTGAGGTTTAAAAGAGAAGAAATCCTAAGAAAAAGCAAAATTCTAGTGTATTAGGCAGAGCATTAATTTAATTATCAAACTTGTGATATGGTAGTTTCTTGGTTTTTTGTGGCATAGCATGTTTTGTAGTATGTTGGGATGTGTTCAATGCATGGGATGTATTTGTGTCTGTTGAAACATACTATTAAAATAGAGTTTTCTAGTAGCTACATCTTTTTTCTGATAAAATAGTTGAGCATGTCCATAATTTATTTGATGCTAATCTGTGATACAAAATATATCCTTTGAATATAACATTGCTGCTAAGAGAAAATAAGCTCTACTTTATCAAGATCTTCATTTTGGCACAATTTCCAGGAATGCCTAAAAAGAAAAAATGCTTAACTTACTTTATTGAACATGCATATCTGTTTCTTCCCTTTGTATGTGGAGTTCCTAACCTTCAAAACACAATTCCATTTTGTCCCAGTTTCTAATTTTTATGCCAATGTTATCTTAGTGCTATTTAAAAGGTAAAGAAATAATCCCTTGGTTTTAGGTACCCCATTGTGTAATATGAAGTAATAATTGGTAACTCATTTATGCTAGTTTGATACATCTTGAATCTTTGACTAATGAGACCCATACTGCCAAAAGAGTATACTCCCTAGGAATTGTCACTTATTTCATTTTTCTCAAATAGTTCATTTTTTCTTCTGTCCAGCATATGACAGAGTAATTGTCAGACAAAAGAAGAGAGAAAAGCTGATCTGACCTCTTCTCTTATGTCCCCACATGCCCTACAATGTACTATTATCTCTAATGACCAAATTTGACTCCTGATCAACTCATATGTAACCCTCTGTTTATTAGATGCTGCAACTACTGTAGGCAAGCCAGAAGTCAAATTCGATGACTTAATTGTATTACTTATTTAGTTCTGCTATTAATAATTTGTCATCATCAGAAATGTTGTTTTTTTAAAGCTAAAATAATATTTATCATGGTTTAGGCTAATATTTGTCTTAGAGTTACCAGTATGCAAAATCAGACTGTAACGAGTAAAAATATTTATTTGGTTTTTGATCTTTGGAATAATTAAAAAAAGGTTTTGTTAAATGTTGAGATAGTCAAAAATACTAAGGATTTCAGGTTCAGTGTGTGTGTGTTTGTGTATGTATGTTTGTGTGCGTGCACGTGTGTGTGTGTGTGTATGTTTCTGTGGGATGGAATAGTAGAAAGAACACTGGCTTTGTTGCTTAATATCTTTATGACCTTAGCCAAGTTACTTCACCACTGTGGGCCTCATTTCTTTCATCTGTAAAATGAGGTGTTTAGACTCTTTCTTTAATGCTTCTTACTATTTTATCTATGAACAGCTTATAATTTTACTACCTGAAATTCCTTGTATCCAAAATTGCCTTATAGCAATGAATGGAATCCTATATCCCCTTTCATTGATAGATAATCTGAACAAGCCTTATGAGTGCATCTTATTACTTATTTCATTTCATTTCATTTCACTCTGGCTGATTTCATTAGGCCTATTGTGTTCTTATTATTAAGCTGTACAGTCTTTTTAGGTTGTTTAAAAATTTTTCTTTTTGCTACTTTTATATAAATTCAACCTATTTGTTGGATGATTTGAAAAATTTAAAACATTTGTTTTCCTTTTTGGCTCTTCTAAGATGAGGAAACAGTTGAGTGTGGTAGGTGCATTTTTTTTTCTTTGCTAGATATAACATCTTCATTTTTTAATTGTATTTCAGCACATTTAATCACTTCCTTCCCCTTTTTCTTTTTGTGCTTCTCAGAGGAAATTGAAGGTACATGTATAAAAGTTTCCCTGCATAGCTCAGTAATTTTATTTGGTGAACATGTGTTTGGGATTAAACTGAATATGGTTCAAAGTTTATAGGAGATTATTATGTTATACATACAAAACTTTTATATTGACTTTATAACACCAAGCATATTGAAGTAGAGCCTTATGTTTTTTAAAAGAAATAGGAAAAAATTTTCTATCTAATCTTCTGTCCTGCATATGAGGGAAAGCAATATGAAATACTGGTGGGTATTTTTATTTAGTATTTACAAATAAATGTTAGTGCAGTAGGAATATTTAATTTCTTTGTACTGATGTTGCCATCAGGAACATTTTTTTAAGGCTAAAATGATTGTAATGTGTTAAGCAGTTTTATTTTTTTGTCCCTATTATTCACTAGATTATTAGTGCAGGGTTTTTGTAGGTTATTTCATCCTTTCCTATAAATACATTAAAATCGTCCCCTTTTAATATAGTATATCTTTATTTTTTTTATTGAGTACATGTAATATTAACTGAAAGGATGTATTTATAATCATAACCTTTCTGTCTAATCCAATGAGCCAGTATATAATTGCTGTCTTATTTTTAAAAAACCAAACCTTATTTATGAATGCGATTTTTTTTTTTAAGTGCCAAAATTTTCTTAAATGTGAAAAGGAAAACAATTCTTTAAAATCAATAGTAATGCTCTCAGAGGAACACTATGGGAAATTGGATAACATCAGTTTGCATGATAAATTTTAAGGTTTCTCCAGTTGAGATAATACAACATCTTTTATGCTTAAACAGTGCTGTGGGATGGGTTTTTCTATGCTGTGCTATACATGATTATTTTAAGAAACTTATTTTATTTTAAAAAATTTTTCTTTGCATCTGTGGCTGGGCATCTAACTGTTCTGCTTTATTTCTTGGCTTTTGTTCTGTGTGCTTTTACACTCCAGAAGATGCAGAATGTGCTGGTAACAACAGTGGAACCTATATAGGTGAGCAAATGGATGTGAAAGACAGTTTATTTTCTTTTCAGCTGCTTTTTTTTCTGGAACTACTAGTATATTTGTTTTTGTTGTTTGGGGGGGGTTAGGGGTAAGAAACACATCAGCATGCCTGATGTTGAATGAAAGAGCATGGAACTTTATACACAAGCAGGCTCAGTGGATTGGACATAAAGGATTTTAACAGTTACAATGGAATTATTCTAGAAGCTGTTCATTCCCCATATTTTCATTTATATATATGATTCTTAGAGTACAAAAGAACGAAATAACAGTAAAGGATAGATTGAAGAAATATATATTTGTGTCAAGAAGTTTTGCTGTATCTATAGCACCTTGAGTTTGGATAAAGTTTTAAAAATAAATTACAAGGTAAACATTGAAATACTGAGATTTTTAAGGCTTCCAGTAATTTGTCATTTTTTTTTCTCCTCAGACAATCAATGACTTCCCTATGCTCTTAATTTTAAAGAGTGATAGAAACTCACCATAGGTTCTATAAGAACAAATTATAAAAATGAGAAAACACTCTAGCTTTACAAACATCAGATGTTTTATACAAGTAAACTTAAATAACCAGTATTAAATTCTGAGTGTCACATTTTAGAAACGGTAAAGACAAAGTAAAAAATATTTAGAAGCAAGAAACTCAGATCAGGAAAGAACTAAAGACGATGCCATGTGAGGAGCCGTTGAAAGAACTGGAGATAAGGTTAGCCTGGAGAAGAAAAGATTTACTGGGAATGTGCTAGCTGTCTTCAGTCATTTCAAGAGTTACATTTAAAAAGAGTTCGACCCTGCGTGGCCAGTACAAGTTGCAGAGAGCTTTACTCTGGACATAAGGAGGAATTTCATAATAATTAGACTTGTCCAAGAGTAAAATGGGTTTTCTTAATTAGTGAATTTCCCGTCAGCCGGAGGATGCAAGCACCAGTAGTTTGGAGGAGGGGATTAGATGGTCTCTGAGGTCCTTAGCAAGCCCTTCATTCTACATTTTGTAAAGGGGATACTTTAAAGATAGTGTGTTAAGGAAGGAGAAAGCAAGGGAATAATAATTTGGCTGAGAGAGCTGGGCCCAGCAAAATTTTTTCGTTTGTTTAAGTGAAAATTGAGCATGCTTATAAAGTAAGGGGAGGAAGCTTGTCCAAAGGATGTTGAAGATACAAGAGGGAGAGGTAAAAACTGATGGAGCAACATCCTCATAACGCTATAGTTAGGAGAGAGACATCTGGTAACTAACAGTCTAGTTGCCTAGAAGTAAGAAAATAGAAAGACGTGAGCAGCAAGAAAAATAACCATCATAAATTCCTTGTGCCTTAACTTGATAGAAGATAAATTAACTTTCTTTTGACTTAGTATTGGTCCTAAAATTGTTGTCGATTTAACAAATTTGGTTATTTTTATCTTCGTTTATCTTGCAGGATTCAGTTTTTCTTAGTCATAGCTAAATGTGGATAGATTAAAAGCAGTGAGGATGGCAAAAATAGTTTCAATTCAGTAAACATCTACAAGTTGATTAATATGTACAAAGACTTATCCTAGGTGCTGAGGATGCAAAATCTCAAATAAAATAATTTCTGCCTTCATGGAACTTGCATTCCACTTGGAGAAGGGAGAATTATAACACATACGCAGACAAATGTAAGGTCATTTGAGGAGGGAGAGAGACATCATTAACCTGGGCATCAGTGATAGCTTCAGAACAAACTTAGTACCTAAACAGAGTCACACAACAAGTTAAAGATTCTGAGATGCAGAGGTGAGTGAGGAGTGGTTCTCACAAGTAGTACCAGGGCTTGGGTAAGTGCACAGTGGTGTGAGATGAAATGTTGGGTTAAAACCTTGTTTGGCTGGAGCAGAGGAGGCCTCCCAACATGCTCAACTGTGGGCCAAACCACATCAAAATATAATTTGGAAATATTTAACAAAATAAGTAAAATGCAATAAAACATAGATAATAATACATTTTGAAACTAAGTCAAGAGGTGGCCTAGACAGTTCCTTTTATATTATTAGTGGCACTTGTTTCTATTTGAATTTGATACTGCTAGGCTAAAGTATAGGATGGAAAAGGAGAAATGTGGAATAAGACTGTTCAAGTGGGCAGGAAACATATTGTAGGGCCTCAGGCAGAGGCTTAAATGCCAGTTTGAGGAATATGAATTTTATGGTAGAGATGATAAGGAAACACTGAAAGAGTTTGAGTATGTTTTGAGGCAGCTAGGTGGTATAGTGATAGGGCACTGGACCTGGAGTCAGGAAGACCTGAGTTCAAATTCAGTCTCAAATACTCATTCTGTGACTGTTAAACAGTATGGGAAGTGACCAGTAATCTCAGAGGAAATTTGGCCTCAAACGACTACATTTGAAGACCTACATACAGGACCACATGTGGCCTTGAACCCTCAGGTTCCCCACTCCTCAACTAGGATGTCAGGTGGCAGAAGAAAATAGAGAGCATTGCAGGCATGGGGGAAAAATTAATAAAAAGGCAAGGGGGGGAAGACTTGCAATAGGCCAGATTTCTATCCAGTAGTATCATCAGCCAGACAGTCCTTCATCTTCTAGACTATGATATTTTGACTTCTTGTACTCATCTCTCCTACCAAACAGTTCTGCCATTTTTCCTGGATAGAGTGTGTCAGCATACTCCCCTGTGTCCTCACTCATAATTTCAGTAAGTTTCAGGACCAAAGGGCCCCGTCCTGACCACCATTCTACTCTAGATGTTATTTCTCCATTGGTATGTAAGTTTTCTGAGAGCAGGGGCTCTCTCTCTCTCTCTCTCTCTCTCTCTCTCTCTCTCTCTCTCTCTCTCTCTCTTTCTCTCTCTCTCAGTATTTTTATCTCCAGAGTTTAGCACAGTGTTTGCCACAAGGCTTAACCAATGCTTTTCCATTCATTTATTCATTCTCATCAATTCTTCCTCCACACATTAATTTTTAGAAGCCTAAGAACTAATCTAGGAGGTAATTCTTGGAAGCTGACAGAGGGTAAGAGATCACAGGCTATTTGATTTAGACCTTCAAGGGATGTTGGAAGTCAAGTCCAATCCTCTTTATTTTACACATGAGGAAATGGAGTCCCAGAAAGGTACATGACTGAAGTCAAAAAGGTTCTAAGAAGTGATAGGGATGGGATTCTAACAACTGTTTCTGTTCCATCTTTCTGCCTCCCTAATATAATAATAGTAATAATGCCTGTTGTTTATATAGCACTTCAGGATTTGTGAGGCCTATTGGTCATCCCAAACTGGATTTTCTGTGGGCTTTTCAGACTCAGCATGTCTGAAACTGAACTCATCTTCTCACCTCCTCCCCCACCTCCAAGCCCCTACCCCTCTGCTGAAGCCTCCTCTCTTCCAAACTTTCCTCTTAGTATCAAGTGCACACAATATTCCCAGTCACCCAGGCTTGCAATCTTGATGTCATTAACAGCTCCTCACTCACACTTACCCTTCATATCCCTGTGCTTGTCAAATCTTTTAGTTTTTACCTTCACAACACTTCTCACATACCCCCTCCTCTTCTCTGTTACTGCCCTCACCCTGGTGATTACACCTCACATTGGAATTGTTTCAGTAGTCTGCTGATGGGTTGTGAGTCTCCCGTCTCAAGTCTCTCCCCACTCCAGTCCATCCTGTGCTCAGCTGTCAAATCAATCTTCCTAAATTAGCTCAGATCTGACTATGTCATCCCTCTATTCAGTAAACTCCAGTGGCTCCCTATCACTTCTGAACATAAAATCCTTTTTTTATCATTAAGAACCCTTTATAACTTGGCGCCCTCCAGTGCTTCCAACCTTCCTATACCTTACTTGCCTACATGACTCTGACCCAGTGACACTAGCTTCCTTGTTGTTCCTTGCACAACACACTCCCTTTCTCCAGGCATTTTCACTGACTTCCTCCCATGCTTGGAATTCTCTTTTTCCTTAACTCTACCTCTGGACTTTCTCTAAAAGTAGAGATTTAGGGGAAAGGGGGGAGATAATAATCTGATGTGCTGGTGGGATATTCAGGGTAATGAGAAAGAGAAAAGGAGTTGGGTATAGAGACATCTGCAGAGAGGACATGAATAGTTTAAGGCTATGGCAGTGAAGGTGCCGAGGGAAAAGGACTTCAAAAATAGCTTAATGGCTAACCTTTCCTTTAAGAAAAAAAATGACATTTTATATTTTTACATTACCCATAGGGAAGGGAATAAGCCATTTATATAGTATCTACTATGTGCCTAGCCTTGTACTATATACTTTTTACAAATATTATCTCACTTGATCCTCACAACAACCCTGTGAAGTAAGTGCTTTTACTATTTCCATTTTACTGTTAATTGAGTCAGACAAAGTTAAGTGACTTGCCCCAGGGTCACGCAACTAGTGAATGTCAGGCCAGATTTGAACTGGTCTCCCTGCCTCCAGACCCAGCACTGTATCCAATGTTCCACCAGTTGCCTATATTCTCCAGTGTATCTTTTCCCATCTTAACTCCACCTAGAAAGCCCTCTTTTTTATAGAAAATAAAAAGTGGGGAAAAAACAGTTCAGTGAAACTAATCATCATGTCCAAAAAGTCTGACGTTATATGTAAGGTTCCATACCCATAGTCACCCATCTCTGCAGAGAATAGAGGAAGATGTTGTTGTTGTTTGTTTAATAGCACAGTTGTAGTCCATTCATTCATATACCCAGCTTGTTTAGTCTTTCTTCATTGAGTATTTGTTTTCTTACAGATCTTTGCTGCTATAAATATTTTGGTTTTGTGCAGGGGTGGAGGAGGCTATCTTTTTATCATTGACCTCTTGGGGGCCTAGAAATGGGATCTCTTTGTCAGAAGGTAAAGATATTTTAGTTACTTGCTAAGCATAATTCCCAAATATTTTCTGGAATGGTTGGACCAATTCAGAGTTCCACCAAAAGTGCATAAATGTTACCATCTGTCCACAATCCCTCCAACATTGCATGCTCTTATCTTTTGTCTTCTTTGCCAATTTATTGGGAGTAAGGGTAAACTTCAGAGTTGTTTTGATTTGCATTTCTCTTAATGTTATTGATTTTGAACATTCTTTCACTTTGGTGTTATTAATTTGAAGTTCTTGAAAACTATTTGTTCATAATCCTTTGACCACATATATTGGGAAATGGTTTTTGGGTGTGTGTGTGTGTGTGTGTGTGTGTGTGTGTATCAGTAAGTTTACTATATATCTTGGCTATCAGAGGTACTTGATTATTAGAGATATTTAATACAAAGATTTTTCCCAGTTAACTGCTTCCCTTATTTTTCTGATTACATTAGTTTTGTTTGAAGTTGAATATGTCAAGGAAAAAAATCAGTAGCACAAATATAGGAAGGAGGCATCATTAATGTCAACACGGAATGAAAGTTTCTGTTGATTGCAAGTGCAAAATGAATTGACGGTGCAATCTGGCATCAATAAAAGAAAGCTAGTAGGCTTTCAGGCTGCCTTGCTAGAGGCACAGAGTCCAGAGAGAAGGAAGGTGACTGGCCCACTTGGTTTCCCTGATCAGATTCTCTTAAGACTGTGGTATTCACTTGGAGGTGTCCTCTTGTAGGAAATACATTGATGGTTGCAGAAGAATTCAAGTAGAATTGTGAGAGGACCAGAAAGCACACCAGACAAATTCTTTTGAAGGAAATGGGGATGTTTCTCTTGAGGAAAAGAAAACTTCAGAGATGTGTTATAGCCTTCTTCATGTCCTTGAAGTCCTGTCATGGACAGGAGATAATAGGCTTGCTTTGCTTGGCACCAGACAGTAGAGCTAGCAGAGTCTGTTCCTCCATGCCTGGAATTCTCCCTCTTCATCTCCATTTCATCACCATTTCCCTGACATTCTTCAAGTCGCATCTAAATCTTACCTTTGCTGATCCCACTTAACCCTAGTGTCTTCATAGCACATAGTAGGCACTTAATAAATGCAAGCTGACTAACTAACTATATGTGAAAGTCTGTGACTCAGTGAATGTCTAGAAAGTTGCCTGGGGAACATAGAAGTTAACTCATACAATTAACCAGTGTCAGAGGCCAGATTTTAACCCAAGTCTACCTGACCCCAGTCCTACTACTTAATCTACTAAGTACAGCTACCTCTTTATAACTAATTATTACAGCTCACCAAATGTGGAATTTCCTACCTAGAGAAGTAGTGGGCTCCCCTTCCTTGGAAATGTTTCTTTAATTGTAATAGATTTGGGGACATGGGGGGTGGAGATCGGAAAGATGGCGTGGAGAGCCTGGGCTCAGAGTGGCTGGGGCTGCAGTAGCCCAGCGTGGGGGGCGCCGGGGGCCTAGGGCTGGAAGCTTTGCGCCCCTGCCCTGCTGCCAGGTCCCAGGTTTAACTTCTTTATTCAGTAAAAAAATGGATTCAGTAAAGCCCCTAGAAAGATCGAGCCTTAACGCCCAAATGGAGGGCTAGTCAATGAAGGCTATCAGAGAAGTGCTTTGACCCCTCCAATGGAAAAGACTCTCTTTCATATATCTCCCTACCCTCTAAGGAACTTTGTAAAGCCTTTGGTTTTTATTACTATTGGGTGTGCGTTTGGGTCAGCTGTTATCTGGCAGTATGAATCCCAGAAATCCAGGGTCCAGAGCTACTTTGATGCTGTGAAGGCAGATTGGTTGGATAGCTTAACGCCTCTGAAGGAAGGAGACTTAAGGAAGCAGTGGTGGAATACCTTATCTGATACCCTGAGAACTGTGACAAGTTTCTGTTAGCTTACACGTTTTAGGCGTTCAAAAGAAGAGAAATAAGACCAACAGGAATCATAGCTGCCAATGTCTTTGTATTCTGTTTATGGTGAGTCTCCTCCCTCCAGAGGTCAATGATGAAGTACTTCACATCCAATCCAGCCTCCAAAGGCCTTTGCTCCCCCATGCTGCTCTCCACCTTCAGCCACTTCTCCTTGTTACACATGGCGGCCAACATGTATGTGTTGTGGAGTTTCTCTACCAGCAACGTCAACATCCTTGGACAGGAGCAGTTTGTGGCCATCTACCTGTCTGCAGGCATCATTTCCACTTTCATCAGTTATATCAGCAAAGTGGCCACGAGGAGATTCAAGCCCACTCTCCATGCATCAGGAGCCATCATGACTGCTGGCAGCTGTTTGTACCAAGATCCCTGAGGGGAAGCTGGCCATCATCTTCCTGCCCATGTTCACCTTTACCCCAGGAAACACCCTGAAAGCCATTATTGCGATAGACATAGCCAGGATGATCCTGGGATGGAAATTTTTTGATCATGTAACACATCTTGGGGGAGCCCTTTTTGGAATGTGGTATATCACACATGGCCATGAGCTGATCTGGAAGAACAGAGAGCCACTAGTGAAAATTTGGCACAAAATGAGGACTCATAACCCCAAGAAAGGAGGTGGCTCTGAATAATATGGTTGGAAGAGAGTCTCTGTAATTGGTAATTGGGTAAAAGGAAGCTGGATAAACATTTGTTAGGGATGTTGTAGAGAGGATTTCTGTTTAGACCCTTTCCCTTTATGCTTTTATTTCTTGACCTGTACTTTATTTTTGTTTTGTTGTGTTGTGTTTATCAGGCATGAGTAGTTGTAAAATTGTTTTATTTTTTCTCTAATGTAGTTGGTGAAGAATTAGAAAGTAATTACTTTGTGATATCAGAACAGTAGAATTGTTAAGATGTCTTCTCTCCCCCCACTATCAGGATCATTTGAGTGATCTTTAAATGGCCAATATTTACAGAAAGAATTTGCCCTTCAGGATTGTTCATTGCAGAAAATTTATTATAATTCAACCAACAAGCAGTCCTGTTCATAGGAAATGACAATATTGACTATTTTAAGTTTTTAAACTTAAAAGTTTAAATTTTTAAACCAAAAATTAGGACACCAGATCTGACAAGGACTGCTCTTGAACCAAATCAATAGTCTGATGCAATAAAAATTTAAAAAACTACAGGCAAACTTCAATATGAAATGTATGTTCCTAAAGTTCAGTTGTAATTTTATTAGAATCAATGGGGAAAAGGCCTTAAGGTCATGCCCTGTCAGTTGAAGGGACTATGGTTCTTATCTTAGAGAAGACTAAGAGGAGATATGAAAAGTGACCACAAGTGTATGAGAGAATGTCTTGTGGGAGAGGGATTAGGCTTGTTCCATTTGAGACCATAGGGTATAACTAGGAGCATTAGGTCAACATTGTTTAAAAGGCAGATTTAGGTTTAATTTAAGGAAAAACTTCCTAATAATTTGGCTGATCCTAAAATGGAAGGGGCTGTTTGGGGAAATAATGGTTTTTGGAATTCTCTAAGCAAAGACCAGATGGCTACTTGTCCAGTACTGAAAAAAGGATTTTTTTTTCTAGCAGTGGATTCCGGGGTGGGGCACCTGTGGCCTTGTAGGTCCTTGGGTACGGCCTTTTGAATGAGTCCAACTTTTATAGAACAAATCCTTTCATTAAGGAGATTTGTTCTGTGAAGTTTCCTTTCATTCAAAGGGCCACACTTGAGGACCTAGAGGATCACATGTGGCCTCGAGGCCTCAGGTTCTCCACCCCTCTTAGACTGAAAAGAAAATATATGATTCAGTGATATTATTTTTGTAAAACTTTGTTAACCATGTGTTCTTTGAATCCAGGATTGTCCTGGAGCCATTTTTACTGTGTTTATGTAGCATTTTATTTAATGGTACTTTCTCTTACATGTGCCACCTTGGAACCATGTCCTGAAATTCACTCTCATATAAACTTTTCCCCATATGCATCCCCACTGGAAGTGCTTTTGTATTTTTTAATACAAGTTCAGTTTTAAAAACTTTAACTTCAGTCTATATCTTCATTTTGTTCTACTGCTTTCTTTTTACAGTACTATGGGTACAGATAGGAAAGTTTTTCTCTTATTATTTCTTCTAAAATATTTTTATTTGCTGTTTTTCAGAATTTAGGACGGCTTTGATAGGTATAATTTTGTCCTTTAGTATATTCAGAGTCAGAAGCCAAATTGTTTAGCTCATAATCATCGAAGAACTATAATAAATGATTACCTCGTTTTGCCACAACATTTAATTTTCTCCTTAATGCATTTTTTGTTTACCTTTGAGTAGATATTATGTTACTTTTAAAAAGAGAATTTATTCAGAAAAATGTAGAGGAATTCTTTCACCAACATATTGGCTCTCTTGAGTTAGCGAGGCTCCTCTGGATAATTCTAAGTCTGGCATACTATGTGGAATTTTTTTCCTATGACAGTAAGGCACAGCATTTTGTCTAGCAAATTTTCAATTGAAGAAAATGTATATTTAAGATCCAGTATACTTATAAACTAATTTACAAAAACTTTTAAATTTTGTGTGAACATACTATGATTTTTTTTTCATTATTTCAGAGTTGTAAGTAGGAGAAGCCATTGTTTCTTTGACTTTTTCAGCTGATTGACTTTTCCTAAGGTTTGTCATGGATATATTATACTATATAGTGAAGACAGTTTTGCTATCATAATCAGAAGAACTTTTTCAGAGAGAGAGAGAGAAATTGTGTGTGTGTATGTGTGTGTATACATGTGCATGCATATATGTGTTAGCATCTGTTTCTTTTTTTTCCTGAAATGATCAGTTTATGTATTAGCTTCCAAAATTTCATTCGGTCCTATGATTTTCTGTTTTTGTTGCTAGTTTGAGAGCAAAATTAATAAAATTTTAAGGTATTTGTAGTATACGGACACTTGCTCTTTAGATTTCCAAACTAGCCCTTTTGAACCAGCTGATACTGAGGATGTTCTTTGTTTCACATGTTCAGAAATTTTTCTTTGGGTTTATGAAATCAGTAAGTGAATGAGAAGTTATTCCATTCACATCAAAATATTCTATTATTTTGGTGTTCTATGTATTTTTATAGTGAGCATATAGGTAGTTAGGAAGTTAATTAACCTGTACAGATGTGTGTAGTTTCTTCAGACCTGCACCTAACACTTTTCTTCCATCAGCCTTATGGCTTTAAACTCTCTTCACAATTTTCATTCCTCTTTATACTCCTCCTGCTGCTGCTGCTCCTAATAGTACTCTTTTCACTTCAGATTTCCTCTGTGTCTGTGGAGTACTTTCAGCCTAGAAGCTACATTTCTCAAATAGCATTATCATCTGGTTCACAAGCTTCCTTGTAACTTGTTTTGAATTGCATAGTATCTTTTTGTTCCTTTTAGGACTCTCTTATTGTGAGGGTATAAGAAAAGGAATAAGAATATTTTTAAATTGAAACTTTAAATGTTTTACTGTGAGGAAAAAATTTCATAATAACTTAAAGCTGTTTGGATATTTTTGTTACTAATGCCCAGATCAATTTGTATAAATATTTTTAAATGGGAGTTTTCATGAATACTTTTTGAGTTTTCTAGTTTTCATCACAGCCAGTAGGCTGTTTAAAACTAGAGCATGCTTACTATTTTACCAAAAGAATCAAATTATTTTAGAGATGAGTAATTTTTTTTTACACAGCATTTTTGGCAGCTGTGTTTTGATCACAGTTATGATCTTCCACTGCAAAATAAAACAGAAAATTGGCTTGGAAAGATATTGGAAATGGAAGAGGAATTTGAAAATTTTTATGATTTTATTTCTTCAGGAGTCATGCAGTCTAAGGGAATGGACTGTGGAGTCTTATTTTATATATTTAAAAATATCCACTTATAACATGAATTACTATCCAAGTTGCTGTGATCTGATTTTTGTTTTTGGTCATGCATCTTACCTAACACTTAAATATATGTGATATTTAAACATTAGAAGTCTACTAATGGCATTCCTAGATATCTATAGGAACTATAACCAGACTTAGGAAGTAACTTATTTTTAAAATCTTAGAATTAAAAAATGTGTTCATTTTCTTTTTTGTGAATAGAAAATAAAATTCTCCTTCAGACAGTATATGTTTATATCAGTATGTGTTTCCAGAGACTACTCAGTTTTCAATTCTTTTGGCCTTTGTAGGATAGGTGATCTTGAATTATTTCAGATTTTATTTTTACAAAATAGCCCTATTTAAATTATAAATAACATATAAGAAATAAGACATGCCCCCCTTTAAATGTGTGTGTATAAAAGTTATTATCTTTAAGCTACTAGCGGATGGAATTAGAAGAGTACAGTGTTAATAAATAATATAATTTTTCAGGTTTAATTAAGGTTCTAACAACATTGAGACCATCTCAGATTCCAAAATCCTGGCCATTTTCCTCTTCTTCTTCTTCATCCCTGGCTACTCTACATTGCAGCCATTGTATTCCAACCTTAAGTTCCATTGTTAACTTACAGAACGTATTTTTTGCCTTCAAATTGGTGAAATTTTTTTTCCCCTCACTGTACTATAGTTCTTGACTCAGTTCCATTGTGTTATTGTTCTTTTACTATCTATTTTCAGGCAACTAGTTGTCAAAGGAGACAGTGCCGGGAAGACTCAGGAGGGCCTGAATTCAAATACTGTCTCAGATGCCTGCTGTGTGACCCTGTGCAGTCTTTCACCCTTAGTGTCCTCACCTGTTAAAAGAGTGATGAATACAAAGTCTGCCTCAGCAGGGTTGCTTTGAGGATCAAATGAAAATAATACATGTAAAGCATTTCACAAATGTTAGATCCCTATGTAAATGTTAGCTATTATTATTATTATTACTGTTTTGTTATTTAGATCTTATGTTTAATTAATGCTATAACTCTCAACCTAGTTTTTTCACCATAATGGTCTCAGCATATGGAAATCTAAAATCATGTGTTTTTTGAGTTGTGTTAAAAATGCATAATAACATAGAGCTGGGACTGGAACGACCTTAGGAGTCATCTAGTCCAATGCCCTGAGGTAGAATTTGAACCCCTGACCTACATCTTCTTTTGCTATACCATGCCACTGTAATACATGTTACAACGCCTGCAGAATCCGGGATCTCAAAATGCCTAGTGCTTGATTGTATTGGTCTCAGGAATCACTATTGTATCGCTCCTTTTGGCACTTAAAAAGCTCTGTGTTTGTTAACCTGAGTGCTTTCATAGCAAATCCTCATGTCCTTAATAATCTTAAACTGCCATGAATAAAAAAAAAATCCTCCCCACATGGCCAACTTTCTGGCAATGAGTCAGCCCACATGTAACTAGGTGAGACCTCAGAAAACAGACATGTAGTCCATTGCAGAAGCTATGCTCCAAGTCTTTCTGAGGGGGAGGGGAGTGAGAGAGCAAGGGCACAAACACTTTGTAATTGCCTGCTATGTGCCAGACACTGTGGTCAGTGCTTTACAGATATTATCTCACTTGAACTTCACACCAACTCTGTTATGATTCCCATTTTACAGATGAAAAATTGAGGCAAGCATAGGTTTAGTAACTTGCCCAGAGTCACACATAGAGTGTTTGAAGTTATATTTGAATTCAGGTCTTACTGACTCCAGGCCCAGCCTTCCATCTACTGTATCTGCTAGGCCAGCGATTCTCAACCTGTGGGTCGTGACCCCTTTTGGGGTCAAACCACGCTTTCACAGGGGTCGCCTAAGACCGTGGGAAAACACATATTTCCTATGGTCTTAGGAACCAAGACACCACTCCTCTATCCATCTCCAGGCGGGTCCGCCCATGTGCAGATAAGCCCACGTATGAGTATTAAAGAGTCGTGGCATTAGGAAGGTTGAGAACCACTGTGCTAGGCTATCGTGATTTATATTCAACTGGGACAGCTTTAGGAGGCTCCTATCACCTCTATACTATGAAAAAACATGGGAGTAATATTTTAGTAAAGATATTACCAACTTTTGAAGTTACATAAACATCAGCACTATTGTACATTTATGTTTGGTTTAAAACTTATTATGGTAGCAAGAATTTGTAATTACTCAAACATAAATTTAATACTTAGAAGAAAAATTTTACATAAATGCAAATAATCTAGGTTTTTTAGAGAATCCCTAGATTTAAAATCCACCTAATTGATTTGATTTTTAGATTGAAATATTATATCTATTTTTTAATGAGACTATTATTAAAACAGATTAAACTATGTCTACCTTTTAACAGTAGTTAATAAAATTTTTAATACCTGGTGATAGTGTTCAGTAGATAACTTCCTTGTATTATAGACTACTGTGGACATACATTTTCTTCCTTATATTTTAAGCTGCTCAAGAGAGTATTCTTTATGATCTTGTATCTTGCACTGTCTTTTAATGTAGTAAGTTTCCAATAAATGTATTGAATGAATAATTGCATGCCTGAGTGAATGAACAAATTGGTAAATAATTTAAGTAATGAAAGTCCTACCATAAAACTATAGATTTTTAGTCTCAAAATAATTATAATGCCACTCAGAAAAGGTACGTTACAATAGTAGTTCAAAATAAAAAAGCTAAGGGCCTCATCAGTCTTCCCCCTGTTATGAATATTCCAGTGTGACATTTGATTATTCCTAGTCTTTGTTCTTTTAGTGCCATGGTCATAGCACAGGATCTGTCTGACATGCCCTCCTCTTAAATTAAATAACTTTGTTTTGTTTTGCCTCCAGGATGGGCTCTGATTCCTGTTACTAATTACTGTGATTAAGGAACTCAACTCAATTAAAACATTCGATCACCTTGTTCTGTCCTTCCTTCTTTGTGAATTTTTAAAGTAATTCTTAAGTGAGCAAAAACATTGTAAGACAAAATCAAAACCCATGAAAATAATTAGCATTTATTATAAATTATTCTTAATGGAAAAACATTTTAGGAAAGAGAAGTCTCTTGTGTCTGCTTGGGATTAATGGTGCTGATCCACAGCTGAAGTGGTGCTGCAATATCACTCTCCTATTGTAATAAAGTAAATGTGCCATTCCCTTTTTTCTCCAAAAAATGGTAAATTTCTAGCAGCTGTGGGTAAGCACTATGGAAAAATACTGTCCATAAAAACATTGAGCCAATTATAAATTACAAAAATGTGAAAGAAATATAAGGAAAATATATTTTATGTAAAACTGCATTCTTACACTGAACTCCCTTTTTTCTTCAAGCCAGATGCCACTAAGAATTCCTTACTTGAGATGAAATAGGATTATGTGGTTCTTGGGTTGTGTACTCAGGGTCATCTACAGAGAACTCCACTCATTTTCAGAATATGGACATAATTTTTAAAATTGTTTTCTTTAATCACAGAACTCAACTGAATCTAACAAGAAATGCTTAACTCTTTATGCTGCTTGGGAGTAGAATCAAAGTGCTGTGTGTTGGCATGATGTGCACATTTTTTGGTGTTTTAACTTCTGCTGTAGAAGGATGTAGGATAACCACTAACAGGACTAATTTTTGTCTCATTAAATGTTTCAAGGTGCTTTTAAAAATTAGCATCAATGTATAAAACACATTTTTATCCCATAAATTAATAACAATCCTTGAATACCTGAAGTATGCCAGGTGTCAGATAGCTCCAGAAGACTTCTGCTATCCATAGAAGAGAATGGAGCTAAAAAAAAAAACAACCACTCACTTTTAAATGGAATTATTTCTCTTTTCCCAGCTAATTTTTGTTTATTCTTAGAAAAACAAAAATAAATTTAGTTAGCAATAATTAAATTATTATCTTTCACCACGGAAATAAACTTTTATCTGATTTTATCGTCATTTTGTTCATGATTTCCCCAAACTCAATTGGTAAGAGTAGTTATAATTAGTTTTTCCCCAGATTCATAACGGTAGCTGGACGATGGGAGCCCTCAATTTTGTACCCATTCTTGCTGTGCAGAACTATCATGCAATGAGGAGGGTAACTGCCTCCAGGGAGAATGCTACAAAGGGAAATATAAGTAGAATACTGGACCTGGGGTCAAGAGCTCACCATTCCAGTCCTTTCTCTGCCACTGAGGCCTTGCTACAGGTTTGTCTCTTAAAATCTCTGGCTTGTATTAAAATGAGAGACTAGGACTAGATGGATCTGCAAAGGCCCTTCCAGATTTGAATACCCCAATTCTATAAAGTAAAGAATGCCTTCTAGATAAACTGTTGGGGCTCCATGATACGTGGCTGTCAGAACTGTATTAATTTGAGGATCAATAGAATGTCTGCAAGAATAGGCATCATTCAAGGGGCTAAAATACTGGGAGAAGAGAAGGTGACAGAGTACATTTGTACAACTTTTGATCATTTCAAAGGGAAGTTTGAATTCATTTCCTTTTTTCTTCCCATTTTCTTTTTTTTTTTTTTTTTAGAAGGCAGTTGGGGTTAAGTAAATTGCCCAAGGTCACACGGCTAGTTTTTGTGTTAAGTATCTGAGGCAGGATTTGAATTCAGGTCCTCCTGACTACAGGGCCAGTGCTCTATTCACTGCGCCACCTGGCCGCCCTCCCCCCATTTTCTTTTTCTATATGATTTCATGTCAGATGTCCATATTATCACTGTCCTTTCATATGCCCATTTACATTTCCAGAATCTCATTTCTTTGTATCCAAAGTACTTTCACTGACTCCAGAAGGAGAGACTGCCTTCTAATATTTTCCCTTTTTGCCATCCTGCCTTTTGTTTAGAATATCTTTTTCTGATCATCATTTTTTCTTAGTTTTTCCGTTATAATCTTTCTCATCAAACCCCACATTTATTTTCTCTGATTTTTTAAACTACTCTTCATTTCTTCCAGTAAGCAAAGACGACATACAGAGAAACTTTCAAACATGCCACTTCCGTCCCAGCTTTATGATGTCTTCCCAAATGTCTGTGTTGCTGAAGCTGTTTTCCTGAATCACCTTACCAAACTGAGATCCCTGTCTTCAAAAGCTTTCCTCCATGATTGTTTTATGCATAAATCTTTGCCCAAAAGTACCTGGTTATCACCATGGGAGCAAAAATGACTCTTTGTGGCCCAAAATTAAAATCTTTGTGTCATGCCTACATGAATCAGGCATCTTTTTAAAAATTGTATTTATTTTAATAATTCTGTTTAAATGTATTAGATTGTTATTCCTTGGTTGATTTCTATGATTTTTGTCATTAGTCATTGGTACTTAAAAATATACATAAAGCTTCCTTTGTTTGGAATCCTAGCTTATGACTTAGGCTTGATATTGAGCGTATTCTTCCCTTCAGATAAATTTAAATTCATACCAACCAGTAAAAGATTCTTTAGTTTTACTACGAAATATGCTTGCATTCAAAAAGGAAAATTTGCATTGTTTTCTGATCAGTATAGTAACATTAGTTCCAAGAAAACACATATTTCACGTTCTAAAATTGACCTGATGTTTGATTTGTTTATATAAAGCTATAAAGTTTCTTGCAAAGCACTTCACATATTATATCATTTAATCCTCATAACCCTGTGAGGCATGTACTTCTATTATCTCTATTTTATAGAGGAGGAAATTGAGGTTGTCACAATCACAGAGGCCACAAGTATCTTGAGGCCGGTCGTCCTGCCTCTCAAGTCCAGCAGTCTATTCCACACTACATCATTCTGATTCAGTGAATCTCATCATAAAGTTTCTAAATGTTCATACTGTAGTAGATGTATAGTAGAGTCCTTTTAAACGACTCTGGTAATCATTCTCTTAAGAACTTGCAAGTTAATCTTCCTAATGATGAATGCCCACAACACACAGTCTAAACTGACTTTTAAGGCTCCCTAGAGTTGTTCTGACTTCAATCTCTTGCAGCTATAGGCACATTCTGTGACTTCAGCTTCCCTGACTATTTTCTTCTCTGTGAAATTATTCATTATACCTATTCCACAAGGATGTTATTACTATTGTACTCATACTATAAAGCAATCTAGGATTTATGGAAAAGAGGTTATATGCCTATTAATATTTCAAGTCCTTTATATGTAATTTTTTCATCAGATGTGTTCAACATCAGAGCCATGAATAATTGGACTGATGTACTTATTAAAATATTCTTTATTTTGGTTTATTAAGTTGTGTAATTACATGCAATGATTTACTGAAAAAGATATTCTGTGGTTTAAGACAAATATAATATTAGAATGTCTATATAAACAATCTCCTCCAAAGTATCTGTTGGATGAAATTATTTAAAATGTTGCTTTTTCTTATCAGACACATTTATAACAATGTAGCAGTTGGTTCTTTCCTGGATCTGAAGTTTTTTCTGTGCTTTTCAAAATAAATAATTTTTTAAAATTCTAGCTGGTTTTAGAAGAAGCTTCCGTCTTAGCAGAAAAGATAAGAAGACAAACAAGTCTATGTATGAATGCAAGAAAAGTGATCAGTATGATACAGCAGATGTCCCAACGTATGAAGAAGTCTCACCATATCGGCGACAAAATAATGAGAAATACAGACTAGTTGTTTTGGTCGGTAAGTTTATTTCTATCTAATTCTGAGGAAACAAGAACTAAACTTAACAGGCAGTTATTTATTAAGCATCTATAGTTAATAGGATATTCTTCTAAGAACTGAGCATATGAAGAAAAAAATGAAAAATAATTCCTGACCTCATGGAGCTAACATTCTTATGAGTATGACCCTCTTGTTTTTTCTTTTTTTGCAAAAATCCATTTGGTTTGGGTTTTCTCAGCTTTTCCCTAAACAGAGAAGTATTGGTTATTTTGTACTTTTGATGTGTAGCAAATTTTAAGTTATTTTTCTTTTTCAACCTTAGAACAAATGATATGTTCCTTTTAAAAAGTAGTTTCACAGATTCTTTTCTACGCTGCTGTTACTTCCCAGTGGCCCCCCCCCCCAGTAACCTTTCCTTTTGACAAAAATATTTTTTAAATGTTTTATTGATATTTTAAAAATAATACTGTCACTTCCCAATTACTTCCCTCCCACCATCACAATAGAAATTTCCTTTGCAGTGACTAAGTACAGTCAAAGAAAACAAAAGAATGCATTGGCTGTCTCTGAAGATAGATGGCCCTCCTCCATACCTGTGGTGCACCACTTCTCTTCTGAGAAGCAGAAAGCACACGTCACCTCCATGCTCTCAAGTCCCAGCTAGACATTGCATTGCTCAGAGTCCTGAAGTCTTTTGGTGGTTTTCTTTTGCATTATTATACTCATTATTGTAAATGAGTACTGCTTACTTTATCCTTTTGCAGTTCATCTTCCCAAATTTCTCAGCATTCTTCATATTCACCATTTTGTAGCACTATAACATTCCATTAAGATCATATACCACAATTTGTTCAGTTTTTCTCCCATCTGTCAGTATTTACTTCCCTTCCATTTCTTTGCTACTATTAAAAAATACAGTTATAGATATTTTCATCTATATGGAACCTTTCCTTATATCTTTGACCAGCTTGGGGAATATGCCTAGTTTTGCTACTAGTTCAAAGGCTAAGTAGTTTAGACTTTTTTTTTTTTGCAGGGGGGAGAGGTTTACATATAACTTCAAATTATTTTCCCAAATGTTCAGACAAATTCACAGGTCTGCCAATAGTACTAGGGTGCTGATCTTTAAATAGCTGACTCTCCCTCCTCACCCAACATTTTATCAAAAGAAGTCAATAAATATTTATTAAGCAGTTACTAAGTTTCAGGCATTGTGCTAAGGCTGTGAACACAAATACAAGCTGGCTGTGCTGATGTGTTTCTAGTGTCCCTTTCTTGCCCAATCTCACATCTCCAACTGCTTTTCAGATATCTCAACCTCAATGTTCAGCAGACAACTAAGACTCAGCATGTCCAAGACAACTCATTGTCCTTCACCCCGACCCTTCCCTGCCATCCACCATTCCTATTACTGTAGAGGGCAACATCGTCCTCCTGGTCCCTTCAGCTCCCAACCTAGGGGTCATCCTGGACTCTGCTTAATTACTGCTGGTGGGTTTGCTAGGCTTGAGTCTCTCCCAGTTCCAGTTCATTCTCCATTCAGCCACTAAAGCAATTCTCCTAAAATGCAGGTCTGATCAAGTCATCTTCCCCTCTCACCCCTCTCTGCCCCCGATTCAATAAACTCTGATATCTCCTTATCATCTCCAGGATCCAGTACAAAATGCTCTGGTGTTCAAAGCCTTTCATTGCCTAGTCCTTCCTAACTTTCCAGTCTTCTTATACCTTACTCCCCATCACATACTCTTCTGGCTGTCTCTCATACCTGGAATGTTGCCCTCTGTCTACTCCAACTACTGACCTCTCTAGCTTCCTTTTAGTCAAGTCCCAGTTAGAATCCAGCCTTCTACAAGAAGCCTTCCCTTAACCCCTCTTAATTCAAGTGATTCAAATATTTTAATTTCTTATTTGTCCTGTATAGCACTTACTTTTTATATATTTGTTTGCATGTTGTCTCCCTCACTAGATGTAAACTCCTTGAAAGCAAGGACTGTCTTTTGCCTCATTATATCCCTAGCACTTAATAAATGTTTATTTATTGATTGTGATCTTGGGAACTTGCATTCCGATGGGTGAAGACAACCCATAAAAGGGAGATGGAAACTAGGAGGAGCTGAATGGAGAAAGGTGGTAGATTACAGAGAAAGACTGAGAGTAAGGAATACAGCCTGGAAAGCAATAAGGACCTAACTGGCCTAAACTTTCACCTTACAATGGGGGGGTCTGGGAAGAACCAACCAGTCAGAAGGAAAGGCCACAGGGGCAGAGAAGGTACTTGCAATATGTGAATTCCGTGGATGGAGTGAACTTTTAGGGTCAATATGTTCCTGTAACATTGTACAAAAAGTCTGGGAGAGGCAGGAGTGCAGTCTGGAGAGGAATAAAACACATTGGTACTGACAATGAATGCCTTTTTCTGGTAGAAGTAGGTAAGCGATGTTTTGATAACAGTTCTAAGAGCAAGAGGTGGAAAACACAGGCAGGGGAAGGTCTGCATAACAAACATTAACTGGGTGAAAATGAAGACACATAGTTCCTGGAGCATTGAGCTGATAATATGATAATACCTTTAAAAATCTTTCTCTGTCCTGGTAGGTAATCTTCATGCATGAACTGGTGTGGCCAAAATGTTTGTCACCCTGCAGCTTGCTAAAGAAGGTGAAATAATCAATAGTTAAGAGGTAAATAGGCAGAAATGTGGAGGGAGAATTTCTTAGGAAGAAGAAACAATCTAAGCAGAGACATGAGAGTATTGTTTATGGTGAAGAGACAGAACACTGTCTGGTTTAATTAGAGCATATAGCATAAGGAAGTGAGTAATAAAATGAGAAAGATTTTGGTGGCTCCTAATTGTGAAGCAGAAATGTCAAATATGAAGCCATGGCAGCATCCAAAACACTCCTGAGTATGGTCAGAACCACATTAAAACATAATTGGGAAATATTTAACCAAAAAAAAAAAAGTACAGTAGAATACAGATAATGTTAATATGTGGTTTTCTAAGTCCGCATGTGCCCTTCAGGATCCTTATGTTCTATTTGAGTTTGAAACCACTACTGTAGAGGGCCTTGAGTGTCCTTACATTAACATTAATGGTCTAAATAGAAATGAGGGTCTCTTATCCTCTTTTCTTTAAATACTTCTCACATGTAATTATGAGCTCCAAGATTGATAGTCTCACTTACGCAGCTAACAGCATCTGCTCACATAGAATGTAGAGGATGCAAAGTAATATTAAAAGGTTGAAAACTTGAGCAGACTTTTTGGTAACCTATGAGCTACAGGATTTATAAGACTCTTTAAATCTGGAATGTCCTGTGCAAATGTAGGACTTGGAAATGTCAGTCCTAGACTGTCAGAAAGTGATGATTAGAGTGTTTCTCATTCCATTTCAGGTATTCTGCAGAGCATTACCTTATACACTTTAATCCAGTGACACCTGGACTTGTTTTATAAATCTGTCTTTTAAAATTTTATATATTTGCTTTCTTCTGTTGAGTTAGTGCTCATAAAGTTTTTTCCATATATACCGTTAATTTGAAATACATTAGTTATGATTCTAATTTTTTTATTTGTTGTCTTTGTGATATGTAAATGTAATGAGAAATCTACAGGCCTTTAAATTTTTTAATCTACTTGTCCCTAGTATTAGTATTTTTTGCCAAATGAAGAAAAGAGGGTTTTCATTTTCAAACTATCAGCATTTATCTTTTTACTACTCAGATTTAGCTACTTAGTTATAACATAAAGAAATTGGTGGGGAGGGGCCCTGCTAGGTAGCACAGTGAATAGAGCACTGACCTTGGAGTCCGGAGGACCTGACTGAGGCCAGTCTGGCCTCAGACACTTGGCACTAGCTGTATGACATTGGTCAAATCACTTAGCTCCGTTGCCTCCCCTCTCCCTTCCTCGCCCCCTCAAAAATAAAAGAAATTGAGAAGTTGGATTAATTATGTCTCAATAATTTACAAGAGTGAGTAGAATCTTTTGGTAATAAGGCACTGAAGACAATGGCTTAGAATCCTATATTGCTTCTACTTCAATTAATAATTCTTATTGGGTTACTATGAGTCATTGTGACATTGGTGAATTTTTCTCTTCAGCAAAATTTTCAGTAAACTCCTACCTTATACATAGCACAATGAAGATATAAGAAATGGCACCTTTCCTTGGAATCTAATTTCCCTGTGGCCCTTTATTTTCATAGCTGTAGTAGAGACGGTAATTGATATAACATCTAATAAAATGTAAATGCTGGAAAAGTCTTGAAATAGACAAACACTCTTGAACAAGTATAAAACCGTGTGGTTTGTCTTCTTCATCCTATTTAAATATATATGCATATAATTTTCACAGCTCAGTTTAATTTTCAAGAAATAAAAATAGATTGAGTATATTAACTTGAGAAAAAAGTAGGACAGTGGGGAACCTTAAACTTGCATCAGAATTATTTAATTTTCCCTTGGTTTTGGAAATGTCCCATTCCAAACAGTGTAAAATTTTTAAAATTTAGTCGCATTCTTGCCACATAGACATTGTCCCATGACAGTTTCAGTGAAGTTTCCTTCTCTGTTAAGAAGTACATTCTAAACAAAGGTATTATCATGGAATTATATTAGATATTTAGTGCCTTAAGTTGAGTTTTTCTCTTTACTAATAGTTGAAATTTTTTTTAAAAATTGAATCTTACCTTGAAGAAAAAAATTTTTTGTGATAATAAAAACACCAACAATATGCTGCACTTTTATTGCTAAAGCTAATAAATAATAGACCTAAAATTCTTCTTGTGGGTTTTGAGAAAATTGTGACTTATTCAATTAAGTTACAAGGCATGAAAAGAAAAATAATAAATATTTCTGTATATTTAAAAATTTTAGCTTGAAAATTAAATACATTTCCACCCTCATTTCACTTGTATTTTATAATTACATGTTATGTGTAAATGGTTTTGTTTAAGTAGTTTAAGTAAATATTTATGAGAACATTTGTTCTTCCATGTGCTTAACAAGAACTATAAGAGAGAACAGGAATGGTGACTGGGTCTGTGATTTTGTTGGTGTAGGAAACTCCTTCTTTCAATCCAGGTTGCCACTTTGTATGTAGTTTATAGTCTGAGAGAACTACCTGGAGAACAGAGAAGTTAGGTGATTTACCCAGGGTCATATAGCCCAGATGTGTCAGATGCAGGGCCTGCACCCACCAGCTCTCCATCCACCAGCTCTCCATCCACTATAATACCACGCTACCTCTCAACAGAAACTACAACTTAACAGAAGCAACTACAGAAGAAAGTGTAGGTCAAATTAAAGCTCCTCCAACACCATTTCCTAAAGCCCTTTTAATTTCATGGTCCCATGTGATCCTAAAAGAGTGATCAGTCTACTTTTGAGCCTTACTTTCACCCTGCTCCCCAACGTCAGCACTAGCTGACTGGAAAGTCTTGACCATTTCTCATCTAGCTCTCTACCCCAGCCATCTTCTCTTACTGAAAACTGTAATCAGATCAGTATGATTATTGCTGCAAGAAAGGAAATGTCAGTTGACTTCCCTGCAGCTGTACTTACTTCCACTGTGGACTTCCCATACAAAAACTCCAGTAAATGTGTTGTTTCCCTCTAGTAGATTGTAAGCTTCTTGAGAGTAAGAGACTGTCTTATTTTTGTACTTATATATCCACTCCATACCATAGAGCCATGCACATGGTAGATACTTAATAAATTTGTTTTAGTTTATTATTAATGGCTAAAGGATTTTCATTTACTCACCTCATTGAAATAGAAAGTATACTTTTCTGTTCTTCCCACCTCTTTTTTTTCTTTAAGATTTTGGACTAAATTAATGACAGGCTTGGGAGAGGAAAAATCAAGGAGCTCCCTGCTTCTTCTCTCAGTCTCAAAGAATAGCAAGAATGAGCTTAGAGATTCCTGATCCCAGTAAACCAGTAATTCTCATAGTGTGGCCAGGGATTTCTAGGGGTCACTAAGATCTTTGCATGATTTTCATGATTAATACTAAGACATTTTAATTTCTGATATTTTAGGTAGATATATGGATAGGTCTCACATAAACAGGCACTCTTTGGAGTTATTTTAAGAGTATAAAGTATAATTTTAAGTGTTTTGAGTACAAAAGAATGTTTCTGAGACCAAAATGTTTGAGATCTAGCGACAGAAAGTAACCTCATGACAGAAAATAGTTGTCCCCTATTTCACGTTATACAGACCAAAATAATTTCTTAACATTATTAAGAGATTATAATAATACTCTGCTGTGACAACCTATATTATGTGATCACCTTTATGACTAAGTATGGTGTTACCTCACTGCTCATGTAAATCGGGATTGGACCTGTGATTTAAACAATAGAGGGAACTCTTGGATGAGAAAACTTCCTCTATTAAAGCAAGTTGGCGCCTTCTCTGCAAATTAGGGTCTTAGAAGAGGAGACACGAAAGGATTTATCCAAGGTTGTCCAGCTAATAATTGTCAGAGACTAGACAAAGAACCTGGATCTTCCTGGCCCGAAGAACTTTCAGTCCACTATGACAACAACTTAACTAAAAGGGCTTTAGGAAATAGTGTTGGAAGAAACTGACATCTTACTTTAGCTGGAGGCTTAATTTGACCTACACTTTCTCCTGTAAGTTGTTAAGTTGTAGTTTTTGTTCAGAGGTGGTGTGGTATTGTAGTGGATGGAGAGCTGGTGGGTGCAGGCCCTGCATCTGACACATCTGGGCTATATGACCCTGGGTAAATCACCTAACTTCTCAGACATTTTGGTCTCAAAAACATTCTTTTTTTGTACTCAAAACACTTAAAATTATACTTCATACTCTTAAAAGAACTCCAAAGAGTTCTTGTTTATCTGAGACCTATCTATATATCTACCTAAAATATCAGAAATTAAAATGTATTAGTATTAATCATGAAAATTATTTTGATCTCATGGATTCCCTGCAAAGGGTCTTTTGACCTTTTGACCACTAATGAAAATATCAAAGCAAAATTAATTGAAAATTAATTGAAGTTTGGACTCATAATTTTTCAGTGTCTATATTCAAATTGATGTATCTCAAGTTTTATTTGATATAGCACTAAAATTTTGTGTAGTCTTAAAGTTTTTACCCTAGGCTATAGTCTCAAGATTTAATGATCACGAGCTCTAATATGGCACATTAGAGCTCATAAAATGCTTTACCCACATTATCTTGTTTGATCCTCACACTGATGCTGTGAGATGGGTACAATTATTATTTTACAGATACAGAAACTAAGACTGAAAAAGATGAAGTGACTTATTATGGGTCACATTGCTAATAAATCTTTGAGGCAAGAGGACACCTTATTCTTGCTGACTCCATCCACAGTGCTACCTAGCCACCCCTCATTTTTATAGTCAGTAAATGTTAAATAATCCAAGCTCAGTAAGAATTAATCAAGCTAGATATTCTATCTAATGCCCTTTTTTCGTTCTCCTATTTCACATAAAGCTGACATTAATAGAGTACTTTTTGTGTGTTATCTCATTTGAGCCTCATAACAACCCAGTGAGGTAGCCATTATTAGTATTATTCCCATTTTACAGATTTATAGCTCCCCGGATGAGGGCCTTGCCAAAGGTTATGCTGGTAGGAAGTGTCAGAGATGAGGACTGATTCCCTTCTGATTTCAAGCCCAGTACTCTGTCCTGCACCACTGTACTTTCCTGGTTTATGAAGTGCCCCCTCACTAAATAATTAATCTTTTTTTTTTTTTTACCATGTTTATCCTTTTCCCACTGATAGATACAAATTTGTTTTTACCCATTCATTGATCCAATTCTGCCTGTCTGCACTCTGAAACAGAGGTCAGATGTGGCTAGGAGCTGTTTTATCCAGGGACAACACATATACTGTGAATTCACTCTGAATGGCAACTGGGGAAGAAGTTGGTTTCTTTCAGCAAGCTTCTGACTCCTTTTCTCTCTTTTATTTTGCTTTAATATATAATTTGATGCTTCATTAGCAGAGTATTTCCTCTATTATGAAAGCAACAGAGTAAGGGAATCTGACTCTATCAGGATTTGTTATGAACTGTTAAGTTGCTGTATTTTTATATAGTTTGAATCCAAAGAACTTTAAATTTAGTTTCATAAACAACTTTGTCATTTTCCAGTGCTAAAATTTAGCCACCTACTAGTGTGATCATTGTATGATTCTGGGTCAAATACATGTAATAACATGGTTGAGTTAATTTTACACCCACATCAACAAATAGAGCAGTCTTAGTGTGATAAGTAGACTTTTTATAACGGATTACATCTGTCTGATCTACAGAATACCTAGAGATTTTATTTGATTTGGTTTGCAATAAATCAGATGAAGAAAGTGTGCTTTTTCAGTAACAAAAGCAGTTCAGAAATTTATTGCAGACTTCAGTAATTCTGATGTTTTTCTCTGGATATTAAGAGTAGCTTAAGTCTGGCCAATACCATAAAAATGTCTTGGGTGAAATGTGGAAAAACTAGCAGTGTTAAGCAACACAGGTACAGTGGAAGTGAGCACATGTTAAAAGCTGCCAGTGTGCCTGTAGCATTCAGCCTCCTGCACTTGGTACACATTAATGTTAGTTCCAGGAAGCACAAAGATAGTTAGTAAGTAAAAGTAGAAGTGTTTCACATGTTATATCCTATGATATAGTATTTAACATTAGGGAAAAATTTGTCAAAGTTATTCCCAACTAAAAATTGTTTTGTAATTAATATATAATGAAAGTGACATAAGAAGTATAGTGCCAGTCTTTCGGTCTAAAGTACTGCTTAGCTTTGTGATGAGAATAGTTTGCCTTTCGTGATGTCAGACTATCAATAGCAATATCCTTTGGATGCTATTTTTTGGGGGTTATAATGATTATATTTTCTATTCATAATCAGGATGCCACACATTATGTTATTTTAAAAATGAGACCTCACTAAACTTGTAAAACATTAAGTAACCTAGAATTGTTTTATCTGGTTCAGCTTTGAGAGAAAAGTATTAGTGTCTACACTTTTCCTTTACAAATAACAACTGTCTATGTCAATTCCCTTAAAATCCTTTTTAAAAATAAAAGTTTTTATTAGCATTTTAATAATTGTAAATGGCTGCTAAGTTAAACTATACTCACAAATAGTAATGTTATCTTTCTGTTAGAAGAAATTTAAGTTGATGTTAAAAGCAAAACTTTCATCAAATTAGTTTCAGAATTCTGACGACTCACATTGCTAAGCTAGGTATTGGTCTTAAGGCAGTTTCCCACCCTTTTATCCCTTTTTTGTTTTTAAATGTGTATGGCCAAGAATTTAATTATCAGAAAAATATTCACACCTTTCTTGGCCATATTTAGGGGGGAAAAAGAACACTCAGGCTTATAAATTTTGTATTGCTTTCAGGAAATATATAGTAATAAAATACTAATAAAATATACTTGTATTGCCAGTGATAATTAAGTATTGTCACAAAACATAAGCAGTTACATATTTTTAGGAGAGAGAGAGGGGAAAAAAATTGGAAATGAAGCAATCAAAACACTCCATTTCTCTCTCATATTTATTTCAGGATAGTGTAAAAAAAATGAGGCAATAAAGATGACAGACACCTGGGTTCTTTTTGGTTTGAAAAAAAATTGCCCATATATGCCAGAGGCTCCCTTCCCCACCCCCACCCTTCCCCCCGGGTTGAAAAGGAGACTGAAAGTGTATGTAGAAATAGAAATAGAAATAGAAACTACCTTTCGTTTAGGATGAAAATATATAGGCTAAAAGAATCTGATTTTAGATGTTTCATGATTGTTATTTCTTAGATGAAAATTATAAAATCAAACTTTTCCTAATTTTTTGACTACTTAAAAGTATTATACTCCTATGAAGCTTATTTTAAACATCATATAAAATAAGACATGCATTTCATTCAAAGGTTACTAATCAGAGGGATAAAAATTAAAAATAAAAATTCTCCCTAATTATTAATTGTCCAAGTGACACGCATTTCTCAGTAGATATAAGCTGGTAAAGTTGTTATATACTTTAATAAGTGCATATGTGCTAGTGGATGAATTCATAGACTGTTAAAAGGTAGACTTTAACTGAGATTCCTTATATCACAAAAAAATATTGTGTTCAGATCTAAGCACCTTCCTAGTAGTAAGATGTAGACAAACTGGAGAGCATTCAGACCAGAGCTATAAGAATGATTAAGAGCCCAGAGGGACCTACTTATGAGGAAAGCTTGAAAGAGCTAAATATGTAGAACTTGGCCAAGCGACAACTAGTAGGGAAATATGATAGCCATCTACAAATATCTTAAGGGTCTAAACACCAAAGAATCAAAGAATGTGTTTAATGTTGCCCAAGCGGCTGTAGCTAGAAGTTATAGGACAAAATGAGGAAAGAGAAAATGCACGTTAAATATTGAGAGACATTTCTGACAGTGAGATCTATTAGAAAATGTAGTAATTTTGTAAGGCACTTGATGGGAATTTAATCATTTGAGAAATGTAAAGCTAGTTTGAATATTGCAATAGGTGAAGGAATATAGCATAAATGACAGAGAGAGAGAAAGAGAGAGAGAGAGAGAGATGGGGGAAAGGAGGATGATAGAGAGAATAAAATTACCAAAAAGTAAAATCCAGCTAGATTCTGGGCCAGATATGGAAGTTTGAATCATGAATTGAGGATATGTTTAAGCCTCTGTTGCAGAAGATAATCCTTTGATAACTGTTGATTTAACTTGAATATGAAAGTAGGAGGTGTGAAATGTTGTCAATGAGCATTTACTACACAGCAAACTATATGTCAGGCTCTGTGCTAAGCAGTGGGACTACAAAGAAAGGATATTCACATACTTTAAGGCTACTAGAATATTTTATTTAAAATATGATGTGAAGAAAACAGGCTAGTTAAGAGATTTAGACAAAATAATGATAATCTTGCCACTAGAGGGGCAATAAAATGAATATGAAGATTTTATAAGTACTGCTGTCAAAGATTGAGAGTAGGTAATCTATATATAATATTTCCTTAAAATGATAGTATAAATAGAGCATCTTCTGATTTATGAAATAAGTTGTAAATTTTATTTCCTTTAATATAGAACTAATAACTGTATTTGAAAAAATTTACAGTAAGTCAGTCGTCACTGTCTATATCTCAGGGATTAAACAGCTTATTTGGTTAGAGTAGCATACAAATTAGGGTAATTTAACAATATACTGTATCATATTGTGCTTTCATTGTTTCTCAAAAGTCATTTTCCCTCACCAGATTGCTATGGTGATTACCGAGGTAGGGACTGTATTATGTCTTATATATCTCTCAATACTTTGCATAGTGTTTAGTACGTGTAATATTAGGGGTTTAGACTAAAAGATTTCCAAAACCCCCAGAATACTAATATGCACTTAATGAATATCTGATTTATTTTATTAGACAGTGAATATATTTTTTGGAAAAAACCTTACTCTACCCAAACATTTTGTAGGTTTTTCATAATGTTGAAAATGGTGAAATATTACAAATGTTGAACAAAACTTAAACCACTTGTCTTGGCTCCTTTTACCTTAAATCTGGTCTGGAGAAATTTCTTCCCCACTTCAAGATACAGATAGAGAGAAAGAGAGAGAGGGGGGCAGGTATATTTTTAAGCATTAATGATGTGTTTTGTTTTACATCACAAACATTTACAGATTATTCCCCGTTTCATGAGAGGTCTCTAACAAAGTAAAACTAAAAATACAGTTACTTCAAATGCAAATGCACATGTTTCATATTTGTAGCACAGCCCTCCCCTCATTTTTTTTTAATCAATAGAAACTTGTTTTCTCTCCTATGTATACTTCACTGGGGGAAAAAATAAAAGAAAAACAAATTCATTGTAACAAATACGCAGAGCTAAGCAAGAAGGATTTCTCCAAAGGTGCTAGGTATTACGTACACACCATACATACCATACATGCATACATACGTACACACATACATACATACATACATACATGTGTGTATGTCATTCAGTACCCTAAGTCTATTATCTGTCTGTAATGGAGATAGTATGTTTCATCATTGCTACTCTGGGATCACAAATGGTCATTATATTGATCATAGTTCTTACAGCTTTCAGTTGTTTGTACAGTTTTGTTAATATTTTATGTTATTTTCCTGGTTCTGCTCATCTCATTCTTTAAAAGTTTATAAAAGTTGTCAAAATTGTTCATTTTCATAATATTGATATTATAAATTGTTCTTCTGGTTCTTTTTACTTCACTCTGCATCAGTTCGTGTCTCACTTTCCATATCTTTTTGAAACTATTCATTACTTGCCACACAATAGTATTCCATCACACTATAATTTATTCAGCCATTCTTCATTTGGTGGACATCCTCTTAGTTTTCAGTTTGTTGCCTCCCCCAAAAGAGCCACTGTAAATATTTTTGTACATAAGAGACCTTTTCCCCTTTCTTTGATCTCCTTTGGGTATAGGCCCAGTAGTGGTATAGCTGAGTCAAAAGGTATGCATTGTTTACTAACCTTTTTGTTTATAATGCCAAATTGCTCTTCAGAATGGTTGTAACACATTTACAAGTCGTCAAGAATACATCAATGTGTCCATTTTCTCACAGTCCCTTCCAGCAATTATCATTTTCTTTTTTTGCATTATACACTAATGGGTGTGAGATGAAATCTCAGAATTACTCATATCTCTTAGATCAGAGTTGGAAAACCTGCGACCTCCAGGTCGCATGTGGCCCTCTAGGCCCTCAAGTGTGGCCCTTTGTCTAAATCCAGACTTCACAGAACAAATTCCCTTAATAAAAGGATTTGTTCTATAAAACTTGGACTGTGAAAAGGCTGCACCCGAGGACCTAAAAGGCCACAATGTGGCCTCAAGACCATAGGTTTCTCACTCTTGTCTTAAATATAAGAAAGTCTGTCTCCTACAAGCCTAGGAATCACAGTTTTCTTATTATTTAAAATGAGACTGTGTGACTAATGTAGATACATTTATGATTGCCAACCTCCAGGTCTCCCCCTCCCCCCCAAAAATCAGTCATTTAAAAATTTTCTAGTATTTTACATACTGGACAAATTACATTTGAACAAGCAAGTTTTACCAGGATATTTAAGATGCTAACGATTTTAGGGCTCATTTTTCTTAGTCCATTCCCAGCTAAAATCCCACCTTCTGTAGGAACCCTGTCTCAATCCCTCCTAATTCTATTGCCTTCCTTCTGTGGATTGTTTCCTATCTGCCGTGGATAACACTTGTTTATACACAGTTGTCTACACATGATCTCCCCCATTAGGCTGAACTCCTCAAGGACAAGGGCTGTCTTTGACCCTTCTTTGTATCCTCAGGATTTGGAACAGTGCTCGCCATGAAGTAGGTGCTTAATAAATGCTTACTGGTCAGCTGACTTCTTAGGGGGAAAAGTATGCATTCTCTCTCTCTCTCTCTGTCTGTCTCTCTGTCTGTCTCTCTCCCCCTCCCTTCCTCTCTCTCTCTCTCTCTCTCCATTTATGTATGTGTGTATGTAGGCACTTCTAGGGCTCACTAACTGTAGCCAACAAGATTAGCAGAATTGGCCTGGCCTACTGCCATTTATTTTTTCAAATATTGCAGCAGCTGACAATAACATGTACAGAAGCATGGGATAACATAACTTAGTGAATCTGCGATCGTGGGTAGAATGCTGAACTTGGAGTCAGAAAGACCGAGTTTTATGACCCCCTCTGATACCTAACGAGTTGTATGACCTTAGGCTAGTCACTTCACCTCTTCCAGCCTACCCTACATTTCCCCAAGGTGACTGGGCAAATGACTGCTAAAGGTCCCTTCCTATGAACTAATTCTAAGAAACCGATCAAATTTCAGCTTTTTGTATAATATACATAAGAATGTAAGAACCTCCCATCAGCACTCACAGCAACTGCAGCCATGCGCATCAAGGGGAAAGATATGTGGTTTGGAGCAATCCAGACCACAAGCATGTAGTAATGCCATTATCTAGAGCAGCATTTCTTAAACTTTGGGCTGTAACCCCATGTGGGGTCATGAAAAATCTGGCAACAGTAAAAGGTTTCTGAATGTATAAACAACCAAAGATTAATTTAAAAATCAGAAGCGTAATGAATCCAAGGTGTTTTTGGCAGCACTTGCCTGTGTTACATCGTGCAACTTCCCTGTAGCCTTGGCTCTGAACACAAAGCATGCGCACTTTGCACCACACATGCCCATCACACCAATGAACAGCTGCTAAACTATGAAAAGAGGTCACTAGTGGAAAAAGTTTAAGAAGCCCTGAATTCTAGGGTCTACAAAGATTTGGAATTTGGGACAGTGAATCATATATAAAGAGTAGGATTAAATAACAAAATTTTAGTTTTTGCTATTGTTACATGAAGAATATTCCAATGCTTAGCTGAGTGCCTGGCATGTAGTGGGTGCTCAATAAATGTTTATTAATTGATTAATCAGAATTTAATCAGCAAAATCATGATAACATGATATAGACAAAGAGGGCTTCAGGAGAAGAAGACCAAGAGAAGAAAAATTAATACTGACAATGATGTCTTACCTTGTGAGTGCTCACTTTCACTTGCATTATTTCATTGCATTTTCACAATCAGCCCAAAAGTTATATGGCAATTATTACCCTACTTGTCTAGATTAAGAAATTGTGGCTGAGAGAAGGTAAATGACTTTCTAACAGGTTCCCACTAGTAATTTGAAACTCCAATCCACTGTTTCCATCACCATATTGCCTCAAACTGTATGATGGGGGAGTATCCTGCTCAGGAAAAGGGAAGGAGAGAAATCATTCAAGATGAACTCTTCTGAGTCTGTTTCCTCATCTGTGAACTGGCAGCAATAATATGGAACTGCATTATAGGGTTATAGTGATACTCTGCACACTTTAAAGTATCTGAGAAAAGGCTGGCAGGGTGGCTCCCTAGGGAACCAGCCTTCCATAGGGGGACCTAAAAGAGAAATTTAAAGGCTTTTGGACAAGGAATTTCAGGAGAGAAATAATAAACTTGGAATATCAGGACATTGTGAGGCAGTCTGGTTTTGAATTTGGCAGAGAGGAGGCTTGTACCTGGAGATCAGCAATCAGAACAGCTTTAATGTCTCTTTAAGGACCTAGGAGAGTAACTCAGGCTGAGGAGCTGCCTACCTATACATAGTGTCAAGTATTTTGTACTTTGAATGAAAAACAGGCCACTGCAAGTGGTATGTGCCCTGCATGTAGTAAGTATACTTAATACATCTCTGTTGAATTCAATTGCATGACTCACAGTGGAGGGAGATGATAGAACAGGCATGTGGAGATTGAGTTAAGTCCCAAGAATAAGATCTAAAGAGGAAGTCCCTTAGGTAGGGACAACAAAATTCACCAAAGGCAAAAGCAGAAAACCTTCTGTTTGAGGGCTCCCCAGGTGATAACATCACAAAGTAGAATATAGATTTTGGAAGTTTGGCTTGTGTCTCTCTTCACTTCTGTGTGGTTATGCCTTTTCCATCAGAAAATTTTCTAGAACTGCCTACATTAATTTAATAGCATGTAATCATTTTCTGTTCCTCAGACACTGCACTACTATTTATTTGTAAGAGTTTTAAAATAGAGCAAAAAAGACTAGACATTTCACTAAAAATATCCTAACTCTTGTTATGCCCCAGTATTCTCTCTAAAATTTTTCCTGTTTCTGTTCCCTTGTTTTTCTCCCCTCATCCTAGTTCATGTTGACCTTGTTTCCACACTCTTGCATGCATCCTCTGCTTTTCACTCATACCATCACTTCACTCAGGGCTTTCAGCTTTAGCATTGTAGCTCTGGAATTGGAGTAGACCTGAAAGGCTCTCTGGCCCCACTCTGCCTTGTTTTACAGATGGGGACACTAAGGTATGTGCAGTCCAACTGATTTGCCCAAGATTCTATTAGGTACCTGAACAGGCATTTGAACTCGGGCCACCTAACCCTGCAGCCAATGCTCTTTAAAAGTATACTGTGTTTGTTGCCTCTCTTCAGGTTATTATAAATCACTTCCTAACTGATCTCCTGATTCCAGTCTCTCTCAAATGCATCCTTTGCACAGCTATGAAGCATGATAGAATGGGGAGGGGGGGGAAGGGAGGTGGAGGACTGCCAACAAAAGCCATTTATTAGATTGGGTTGGAGTCCTGCTTTTGACACTAATACTGTATAAGTCACCTCTCTGGCCATGGATAAGTCACCTTTCTAAACATCAACTTTCTCATGTAAAATGGCAATAATAATATAATATAATATAATGTAATATAATATAATAATACATACTTGCCCTTTCTACCCACAAGAACACTGTGAATATCGAATGAGATTACATGTAAAATTCTTTGTAAACCCTAAAATATTCTGTAAACAAGAGTTATCATGTGCAGATGTGACTATGTCCCTCTCCAGTTTAGAACTCTCTAGTGGCTCTCTATTGCCTAGAGAATAAAATATAAGTTACTTAGCTTGACATTTAAGGCCTTCTACAATCTGATGCCCACCTACCTACCTACCTACCTTTCTAACCTCAGTTTTGACTACTTTCCTTACTGTTTTATATGTTGCTACCAAACTGAACAACTAGGTGTACTTTCCTGTTTGTACAGGCCATTTCCCATACCTAAAAAGGCACTCCTTTCACATCTCTAACTGTAGACTTTTTTTCCCATGAGTATTTAGTACTCAAATACTTGTTGATTGATTGAAAGGCCTAAGATATACAACTGCCCTGAGCTATATAAAAATCTCTAGGTCCCTGAAAGGGAGAGACTTCTCCAAATGTGGTTAGTGACTCGTTAATTTAAAGTATATAACCTCAGTTTAATATAGGGTCATAAACTGAATGAGAATTATAGTTCTTCCTTTGGCTTAGAATTTAATTTTTTTTAAAATCTCATCTATTAACTTCAAATGAAGTATGTAAATATTTTCAAAGCTCTCTTGAGTAGCACTCATTTGGGAATGTATTGTGACCCAACTGAGCTGTGTGAATTTGAAACATAACTATTTAAAGCAATTGTTTTAAGGGGAGTAGAAGTTAAATTGCTGCTTTTAACCAGCAAAAATAATTGGATTTTTTTTCTCATTTGGTTCATCATGTTCCTATAGGCAAGTATTAATCTTAGAAATTATTTTAAATTGGTACTTTGGCTGACTGTTATTATTGTTCTTCAGGACCCGTGGGAGTAGGATTAAACGAACTAAAACGAAAGTTGCTGATTAGCGATACACAACATTATGGTGTGACTGTGCCGCGTAAGTAACATTCTCTCTAAGGGACACTTAAAAGTCCTCTTTTCTTAGCTTCTTTAATGTTACTAACATTCTGGACTCAACTACACCTAAATCTAGTTTTCTTCTAAATAAAATCTCTTTTCAAATCATTTCCCAGGGCAAATTCCAAAATTTTTTAGATATTTTACCAGGTTTCTGTTTTAAGAATAAAACCTGCAGAGAGAGCAAAATGACTTCATATGATTACAGAATTACAGACCTACCTTAATTATTATTTCTTTAACAAACTGGTGAATTCTGCTAAACTGGGTTTTTCTAATCGTCAACTCCAAATGTGGTAGAGTTTCTTTTCAGCACACTTTTACATCTATTTTTTATAATAACTATGCTATTTTCACAGGCAGTCTTACAAATGAAATGTGATGTTAGAAGCATTTGTATCTCCAGAATAAATGTCATTTGACTGCTTAATATGTTGATGTTAAGAAAACTGTCTAAAAAGCTAAATTGAAATGTTGGCTTTCTCAAGTAGTTTCAGCAGTACCAATAATAAAAAATACTGTTTATATTTTGCCATTAGCAATGTTCTCTTATTGTGGAAGAGTTCATATTTATTTCTAGATTTTGATTCTTTTTTACTCTTAATTACGACTTTTTTCCAAACAATTGCTTCAAAAAAAATTTTTTTTTTTAGCCTTAAGTTCCAGGGCAGCTGACATTACAGAAAGATGAAAGAAAACATGAACCTGGGCAATCATAAACACTTGTCTCTTTGATTTCCTTACAGTCAGTCAGTTTTTCTAATATATAGTTGAGTAAAAATAAGACAGTAGGAGAGTTGGTCTGAAAAGCTGTCATACACTTATTTCCTCCCTCTCTAATAGCTAGGTTGTTGCCAAGGAAAAACCCAGGTGTTGGGAAATTAGTGAGCTTGGGAAATAGCTCAGGGCCAGTGTTGGTTAGTAGTATCAAATATTCTCAGCCCACGTAGGGCTCCTACTTCCCTATAAAGCAATGAATCTATATTTTTTCATCTCTGAAAGTCCTAAGACATAAATTTATCATGGATGCTCAATGAAGCCATCAATTTATTTTCCCTTTTTAAATTACAAAATTCCGGTAGCAGTTAAAAGTCTTCAAATTTGATCCTGTAAGATATGGTTGCTTACCACATGAAGTTGTAATAATTAGCTCTTCTTTGAGAGGAATCATAAAATCACAGAATCTCAATGTTGGAAGGACTTAAAAGGCCTTATAATCCAACCTATACTAAGCAAGAATTCATTCTATAACGTCCTCTAGCAAGTGCTCATGCAGCTATCTTCTTGAAGAGCTCCAGGGAAGGGGAAAGCACTGCCAATCAGGATAACCCAGCCCATTTTTGGACCCCTGTAATTGTTACATAAAGCCTATGTTTTTCTGTAACTTCTTTTTTATTCCTTTTTTTAAATTAAATTATATTATTTTCATTTTGCAAAAACCTGCCTTCTCCTTTTCTATCTCCATCCTGTACCCCTAATGAGAAAGAAAGAAAACTGCAACCCATATAAGAAACATGAAGAGTCAAGTGGAACCAATCACTGCATCAGTTGTGTTCAAAAAAAAAAAGTTACCGATCTGTCCTCTGAATCCATCAGTCTGTCACCTCTGTCAGGAGGCGGGCAGCATCTGCTCCATGAATTCTGCCCATTGTTCCCAGAGCTGCCTTTCCCATCCTTCTTTCACACGAAAACTGCCTTCTCAGTTCCTTAAGACCACTGTCATCAGCAGGCCAAATGTTCCCAATTCCTTTGTTCTGTCCTCACATTCCGTAGTCCTCAGTCCTTTCACTGTCCTGTTCAGCTTTTTTAAAGAAACATTTCTACTTGTCTATGCTTCTTCTAAATCAAAGTACTGTAGATCAGAAATGTCAGAAAAACAGCCCACAACTTTTAAGTGAGGAAACAATATTAAAATATGCTTGGGAAATATTTAACAAAGTAAAAATATTATAGAACATAGAGGATGTTAATATATAGTTTTCTAAGTTAATACATGACCTGCAGAGATTCTTATGTATGGTTTAGTGGCTCCCATTTCTATTTTGAGTTTGATACCACTGGTCTAGATGTCATCTGTATAAGAATATAGGCATCTTTCTCTTAATCTGGATAATGTTTCTCTTAATGAACCTTAGAAAAATGTTAGCTTGTTGTTGGGGGAGGGGGATAAGGAGGCTTCTATATCATGCTGTTTACTCATATTATACTTGCAGTCCACTCAAATCACGCTGTCTTTTTCACAGAAATTTTGGCATCCTATCTTGCACTTCTCAAATTGGTTTTTCTTGAAACCAAGTATCAACCTTTACATTTATTCTTATTAAATTCTGCTTTACAACATTTGATTTGTCATCATAGCCTACTGAGATCTTTTGGGTATATTAAAAACACTGCACAATTTCCCAAATGCAATCCAGTCTCCTCTGCTTATCAGTTAGTCCAGAGCAAAGGTTCTTAAATGTTTGTGTGTCGCAGACCCTTTGGCACTCAATACAACCAATGGAACCCTTCTCAGAATAATGATTTTAAATGAATTAAATATATAGCATTACAAAGGAAAACAGTTGTTTTGAAATAAAGTTATCAAAATGTTTTTTCTAAAAGTGGTGTAATGACCCACAGGTTAATAACCCACAATCTAGAGAAGGGTTCCCCAGTGTATTGTATAAGCCCCTTGTGAAGGATTTACAGAAGGATATGGATAAGAAGTATCCCCATTGACAAGCTCACAGGTCCAATGAAATAGATGTCACTCCAACATTAAGGGTGATTTATATCAATGAGTAGATATAAATTTATATCTCTTATAAGAATAATCTGGGATTTTAGGAGCAAATGGGGTTTTTTGGGAAATTTTCAGTATATTTTTTCCAATTACATGTAAAAACAATTCTTAACATTTGTTTTTTTTTTATTTTAAGTTCCCCATTCTCTGTCTCTCCCTCCCATCTCCCCTCCTTGAGGAGGCAAGGAATTTGATACAGATTATACATGTGCAGTCATGCAAAACATTCCCATATTAGCCACGTTGTGAAAGAAAATACAGACCAAAAATATAACAGTAAGGAAAGTTTAAAAAGTATGCTTTGATCTTCGTTCAGAATCTGTCAATTCTTTCTCTGGAGGTGGAGAGCATTTTTCATCATAAGTCCTTTGAAATTGTCTTGGATCATTGTATTGCCCAGAATAGCTAAGTCTTTCACACTGATCATTGTATAATATTGCTTTTACTGTATACAATATTATCCTGGTTCTGTTCACCTTACTTTGTACCAGTTCATATGAATCTTCCCATGTTTTTCTGAAAGCATTCTGCTCATCATTTCTTAGCACAATAGTATGCCATCACAATCATATACCACAACTTGTTCAGCCATTCCCCAACTGATGGGTATCTCCTCAATTTCCAATTCTTTGCCACCTCTGAAAGAGCTGCTATAAATATTTTTGTAAATATAGAACATTTTTTTTTCCTTTAGGTCTCTTTGGGGCACTAACCTGGTACTGGTATTGCTGGGTCAAAGGTTATGCACAATTTTATAGTCCTTTGGGCATAGTTCCAAATTGCTTTCCAGAATGGCTGAAACATTTCACAACTCCACCAGCATTGCATTAGTGTCCCTATTTTTCCACATTCCCTCCAACATTTGTCATTTTCCTTTTCTGTCATGTTAGCTAATATGATAGATGTGAAGTGGTACTGCAGAGTTGTTTTAATTTGCATTTTTCTAATTAATAGAGATTTAGAACATTTTTAATGACTATAGATAGCTTTCATTACTTTGTCTGAAAAGTACCTGTTCATATCCTTTGACCACTTATTAGTCAGCGAATGACTTGTACTCTTATAGATTTGATTCAGTTCTGTATATATTTGACAAATGAGGTCTTTATCAGACACATTTATTGTAAAAAAAAAAAATCCCCAGCTTTCCATCTGTTTTTATAATGTTGGCTACATTAGTTTTGTTTGTGCAAAACCTTTTAAATTTAATATAATCAAAATAATCCATTTTATATATCATTGTGCTTTTTCTTGTTTGGCCATAAATTCTTCCCATATCTATAGATCTGAAAGGTAAAATATTTCCTGTTCACCTAATTTGGTTATAATATCATTGTTTATGTCTAAATCATGTACCCTTTTGACCTTGTCTAGTTATACAGTGTGAGATATTGGTCTACACCTAGTTTCTTCCAACCCGCTTTCCAGTTTTGTCTTCAATTTTTGTCAAATAGAGTCCTTATCCCAAAAGCTTGGATCTTGAGCAAATACTTTGTTATCTAGGAACTGATTTTTCTGATTCCATTAAATATTTTGGTTACACTGTAGTTTGGAAGACTACAGTTCTCCCAGAATGTCTTTGGAAGACCATAAGTAATAGTTTTTATTTTTCATATATATTATAGTCATCATTTAGAGACTAAACTATAGCTTTGATTGTACTAATGCAGAATTTAATGTCATTGTTTCTATACACAAAGAAAAGAACATCAGAAGTTATAATTAAGCAAAAATATATACCCTTACTACTAGATTGAATCTAGTAGAGTAAATTCCTATTTTTAATTGTCTTAAAAACTTTATATAACTTAAAAGGCAAAGAGGTTTTCTCTATTTCAAGTTAGATGAAATCATGATTCAGTGAACAGAAGTGTACAATTGAGAGTGTTTGCCTTGTGCTTCCCCTGGTGACATTCTGAATTGTCTTCAAGATAATTTTCTCCTTTAGGATTTTCAAAAAGAAGAAATCAGGGCCAAAGTCTCTTACAGTCTTCACTCCATTTCTCCTTCTCTTTCTCCTTCTTCTTTCACAGCTGCTAATAAGTGTCAGATCCAGGACTCAAACCTAAGACTTTTTAACACCAAATCTGATGGATCATTTCTACTCTACCAAACATTTCAGTTATGTGAGGATTGTATTTGTGACCTAATAATATGAAAATGAATTATACCTTATATATATCAATATCTGTCTAATACAAATTTTTCACACAAACCCTTGTTAGGTTCCTCAGACAGAACCCTTGCCCGTGGAGTTTTTGGGCAACAGCCATTAATGGAAGGACGATTTTGATCTGATTTGCTACTTTACACTTTGCTTGATCTTCTCTTCAATAGTTGCAGTTTCTAAGCCTAGTTGCACCTGTACATTTTTCTCCACTGCCATCCCCAACCCCAGACTCCATTCTTCTACAAATCAGTGGCTTCCCTTTTCCCTGATTCCTAGATTTTAGTGTATTTCCTCTTCACTACTGAAGCTAATGAACTCTTTTTTCCTTATCATCACTTATTAACTAGCTTCTGTGTCTCTCATTAAGAATTATGGTTAAAAAAAAAAAAGAATTATGGTATTTGAATTTTCTGGTTTGTAAGACAAACAGGATGAGATCATGGTAGCCTGGCATGATTTGTAGAGGACTGGTCTTAGAGTCAAGAAGACTTGATTTCTAAGCATGCCTATGATATATAGGGCCTATGGGCCAGCCACACTGCTTCTCAGTGCCCTGAACGGTTCTCAAACGCTGTAAGTAGTAGATGTCAGTAAAGGACCTTTTCACACCAGGAGTTCTCTACACAGAAGAACTCACCAACCTACTATTCTGCCTTATACTCCACCACAGAAAAAAGATAGACCTGGTAACCAACGTACCATGGATTAAAAATGGCTGTGATCTGTAATTTTACTCCATCTAGAGAATATTTGGGGAGGATTTATGAGAAATATTTTTTAAGCAAGAGAACATCATTTTCATAGATTTTTCTTGTAGAGGAATCATTCTTCCTTATCTCACCATAGCTTTTATTTTCACCACCTAGTCAACAAATCATATACTAAGCTATAGCATTTTTTTAATATCTTGTTTGCTAAGTTATAAGCTCAAATCCTTGGGCATAATTCTTTCAAAGATCTCTGATTTTGTTGATATGGGCATTCTCTGCACACATGTACAGTCCTTTCAGTCCCTTGGTAGAGTTTCTGAGGGCAAAAAATCTATAATCCTGTAGTTAACCTGGTGATGACCTTCTCCAAAATTAGCTGGACTAGTTTTCAAACATAGGACATGAAGTCTGCCTCTAGGCTCATTCTACTGCTTTTCTTTCTTGGAAGGAATTGCCAAAGCCTACACTTTACTGATCTGTCTGCAAGAACCCTGGGGCACATCTACACTACCATAAGGCATTGGGGTAGGATTTTAGTGGAGAGTATTAATTACATAACCAGTAAATAATTGTTGGATTAAGTCATATAACTGAACTGAATTTTGCCCCTTTGCCACTATGACAACTTACGCCTGAAGTACATGCCTTGAGTTAGTGAAGTGCATTGCTGAGTAAGAGCTCATCCTCTGGATAGCTCCTCTACACAACTACTTACAAGACCTGAATTTTTGAACAGTGATCATGAGATCACAGAATCTTGAGATGGAACATGGCCTTAATGTATTCTTTACTGTTTAAAAAATCTACTCAAAAAATTCTCTGTGGTGCCTGTTTTTTAGACAGAAACAAAATTGCATAATGTACAAAATGATGTGAGGACCTGAAAATTCAAGTTGTCTTAACTGGTAGTAGAAATATGTTTGCATATGTGTAGCAATGTTGCAATTAAAACATTACCATTCTTGCTTGCTGTGTTTAAGGCATAGTGTCTGCATCGTTTTTAAAATTGTTACTGGTCTTTTTCTTTATTATGATATATTTGTGTAATAAATAATGATTGTTTAGTTTTTATTTACAAATCTGAATATAGAATTCACCTTGCTTGAAGTGCCCAATTATAGGTTAGTTTCACATATTTCCCCTGTAGTAAAATTTGCTACATGAATTAATTGAAAGGATAGTCTGAATTACTGAAATATTTAAGTATCTTTTTTTGAAAAATGAAGTCTTGTCTTTGTCTAAGTATATTAACTAAGAGCTCGAGATATGGCCAGGCTAAGGTCTGTGAATAGGAATGGATCATTATGTGATTGACAAGCAGCCTGGTATAGTGGGAAGAACACTAGCTCAGGCATCAAAAGACCTGGGTTCAAATCCCTAGTCTACTACTTACAACTTGTATGACCTTGTGCAAATCTTTTAACCTCTCTATACCTTGGTTTCCTTGACACTGAAATAAGGGAATTGGACTAGATGGCCTCTGGGGTCCCTTCTAGCTCTAGAGTCATGAGCTAGATTCCATTTGCCCCACCCACCTCGGCCTGCTCATTCCTTATGGCTCGTCTTGGGCCTTTGTCTCTTTATCTAATCTTTCCCTTGGTGCTTTCATTTACTCTCTTAAGTTTAAGAATCATCCCTACACAAATGACAGATAAACCCATATTTTAGTTATCATAAATACCATTGTAATGGCATCTGAATTATTGAAACTTTATTGTATTTTAAAAATAGACTATTCTCTTTCATTAGTGATGCCACTGTTTCTTGGTTGTGGATTTGCTATTTAAGGACAACAGCCAATTCTAAGCATATGTGTGTGTGTGTGTGTGTGTGTGTGTGTGTGTATATGTATTCCAATGGTTGATAATATGGAGCTTATCTAAAACTATTTTTAATTAAATCACAGACACTACCAGAGCAAGAAGAAGCCAAGAAAGTGATGGCGTTGAATATATTTTCATTTCCAAGCATTTGTTTGAGACAGATGTACAAAATAACAAGTATGTAGAAAACCTTTTAGTAGTCTAAAAGTAATTGCAAATCTGCCATTTGTCATTTTTGGTGACCAAGTATCTTTTTTTTCTATTTAGTATTTATTTTAACTTTCAAAACATCAGAAATCCAAAAAAAGCATTATTTTACTAAGTTGTTTTTCATAGTCTGAAAAGAAAAACGAAAACATGTACCTCCAAAATGTCTAACAATTTTACTTTTTAAAATGAATTTTTTTAAACTAAAAGCATAAGAAAAGTTTTAGAGATTAATACTTGCATTTTCTCTACTAATTTAATACTGTATTTTTGACAGCATTCCTTTACAATAGTGTGTTTAAAATTTATACTAGGATATCTGGGTTCTGAACAGACACTTCCTGTTCTCATTAAATTCATGGCCTACATGAAAATCCTACAACCTCGCTTCCTCCCTTATTCTCTTGCCCTCTTCACTCTTGAAATATTTAAGCTACAGTAACTATTATGATGGTAGCACCATTTGTTTGAATTTTTTTCCCCAGTTTTACTATTTGACCCTAAATATTTCAGGGAGCAATGTGTGTTTTAAAAGGATTGTGGGATTTTATTGAAACTTCAAAATGTTCCTTTCTCTTTGGCAACCTGTTTGTATTTTTATAGCATATAATCAGCTGACCTGGTTCCATTAACCACCACCCAGTTCCTCCTCTAGTTTTAAAGCTGATTTTGGATATTCTGGAGCATGCAGTGAAATTTCAGTAGTTTCTATTGTTTAGCTTATCCACTGTTTTATTACATTGCATTAGTTCAGAAAAGGAGGTGATGGAAAACATTAGTGTGCTGTTGGACCAAAGTACTTTTTTCTGTTTGACTGTAATACAAGCAGGTGTTACTGATTTGAAAATGTAAGATAGAAGGTTTCTTTTTAAAAATTGACATGCTGAAGTAGTTGGCAGTGTTCCTTTTATAAAACATGTTAAAAATCACATATGTTCAACAAAAATATCTTTTACATATGAATTATATCTTACAAAGTATAATTTCTTTTGAAAAATTGAGAATGGACCTGATAGAACACTACCTCTGATTTTCCTACAGGTTTATTGAGTATGGGGAATATAAAAACAACTACTATGGCACAAGTATAGACTCTGTTCGGTCTGTTCTGGCTAAAAACAAGGTTTGTTTGTTGGACGTTCAGCCTCATGTAAGTAAGCAATACCATTTTTAGTGTCCTTTGGTTTGGTATCAAGTAATTAATTACGTTTCATGACAAGATTCCAGGAGCAAACTCTAATAGAGACAAACAATATCATCTCAATTTGAATTCCACATCCTTCATGGCCATTTGTAGCCTAAGATGAAAAAAACATTAAAAAGACAATTTGTGAAATCTTTCATTTAAAAAATAAGGTTCTTGAAAGCTTAACAGTTTCTAAAATCTGCTTTCATGATTTCAATACTTTGGTCAGTTTTTGTTGACTTCTGTGACTTGCTGACACTCATAAAATCAATGTTTAAAAGCCCATCAACTGTTCATATATTAACTGTCTTAAATGTTATAAATGGAAATTGTTTTTTTTCTATTGAATTTCCAGTCTTCTCTGCTTGCTATTTGTTTTTATTTCTTTAAGGAGATTGTATAACATGATATAAAAGTACATTTTTTACATTTAGCTAAATAGCCTTATTTTGACTTTTTGTTGACTCAGTCAATGAAAAGGCAATTATTAAGTGACTATTGTCCATGGGATAAAATATAAAATCTTTAGCAGACATTGTACTATGTTCAGGAATACAAAGGGAAAAAACCCAATTCCCACTCTCAAGGAACTTGCATTCTGTCAGAATGTACTAGTGACTTCAGCAAAGAACTTTGCCTTAATAGATTTTTAAAAGAAACTGTATTCACATTGGGTTAATTATTCAGTGCCTGGCTAGTTAAGTTTGTAAATTTTTTCATGGATCACTATGGTTGGTAAGTGTTGAAATCTAAGGAGTAAAAGTATTTTTTCTTTTGAAAATTAGTAGCAGTTGTCCTTGAGGAAATGAATGCTCATTATTTCAGTTTATATAAACCTATTATGGTTCACTGTCTACCTGTCTGACTGTTCGACTCTTTGCCTCCTGCGGGCTGCCCACTAAGTACTGGTATCCCCTAACACCCTGAATTGTGTCCTTTAATTACATACTTTCTGCCTTGGTGAATTCATCAGCTCCTGTCGGTTCAGATATCATCTCTATGCATATAACTCTTCATAGAAATTCTATGTCCATCCTTAATCTTCTTAATTTCAACAAGCATCTCAGTAAGTGCCTACCTAAATGCTACTGCTACAAGGGGAGGCACAAAACAGCTTCTGCCCTCGAGGACCTCCCCCTTTAATGGGGAAGACAGTGTGAGAATAACTAGGTAAAAAACAAGATGAACAGGACACTTTGGAAGTCATTTCTAAGGGAAGTACCTAACACTAAGGAGAATCTGGAACAGCCTGTAAACAGGCTTTACAAGACAAGCAGAGAGTGTTGTGTTTGATCCTGAAGGAAATAGGGATGCCTGGGAGTTTACTGAATGGGAGGTGAGATGGTCATTCTGGTGCTTGAGGAAGTTCACTCTAACAGATGAGTGCAGGATGGCATGGAGGAGGAGACTCAAGGCAGGGAGGGCAGCAGAAAGGCTGTTACAGTCATCTAAGCACGTGGCACGGGCGCTGAGGGGCTAAAGGAGGGTGTGAGTGTCCGAAGAGGGAAGGGCTATAGAGAGGTGACAGAAGCAGAATCAGGAGGACTGAACACCACAGTGGCTGTGGGGGGGTGAGAGAGAGCAAGGACTCATGGGACCCAGGTGACGAGCCTGGGGACTGAGAGGATGGTGGTGCCCTAGACAGGAAGAGGGAATGGTTGGCAAGGGAGGGGGAAATAATGCATATCTCTCCTACAAAATCCCCCTTTTTGTTAATAGTATCATCACTGTCCTGATCACCCAGGTTTATTTCTTTGACTCTCCCTTCACCCTTAACTGCCATAGCCAGTCAGTTTCCAAGTTTTATCAATCAGCCCTACTCCCACAACATCTCCCAGCCTTTCCTTTCTTTCCACTCAAGCAGCCTCTAGTTCAGGTTTCTATCACATTTTGCCTGGACTTTGGAGTAACTTCCTCATTGGTTTCCTTACTTCCCATCCCACCCTCCCCCATAGCCACTAAATCAATATTCCCAAAACATAAACCATGTCACACCCCTGCCACCCCTGTCCTCAAAAATCTGCAGTGGTTTTCTGTTGCCTCTTGGTCAAAAGACAGAATCTTCAACCTAACATTTAGTGCTCTCCACAAGCTGCTTCCTACGTACCTTTCAAATTTTATTTCATATTACTCCCTTCACACAACGTTCCATTCCACAAAACTGATCTGTTAGCTGTTCCCCATATAAAACAATCCATTTGTAGCTTCCCAGTCTTTGCACAAGTCTATCCCTCCTCACCTCTTCCACTGGTTCCTTTAAAGCACAGCTGAGGTGCCACCTTCTACACAAGGTCCTTCCTGATTTCATCCCCTGTACAGTCGTTAGCAGTCGCTGTCTCTCTGTCTGCCTCTGTCTCTCTCTCAGTTACTTTGTACATAGTCTGTATTTTTTATGTTTGTCCTGTCTGTCCAGTAGAATTGTAAATTCCATTGTGTGCAGTAACTATTTGTTAAATAGAATTGAATCACATCGTAGCACACATACCTAGAGAAGGTAGTAACAGGACATGCTATAAATGAGGTCTGCATTGTACATCTGAAACCTAACTGAAAGGTCATTTAGATCAAGGCTTTCTTATAAATACTGCTGAGATTGCCAAAGTTTGTCCTAATCCCATTCCGTAATACCCTGAATCAATTCCATGCAATACACATTAATAAGTGCCTGAGCACTTCTATGCAGAGCACTCTGTGTGGGGACAGAGACACATAACAGCCTTTGCCCTCAAGGAACTTAAGTTCTCCTGGAGAAATATAACATGTACACAGATTGATATAAAATATATTCAGAGTAATTTCAGGAACTTGAGATGCACGTGTTTTCCCGGCAGTAATGGACATCTAAATGAATAGCATTTCTGGAGCATTTAATTTGAAAAGCATCTCCTAGCTGTTTGCATTCTGCACAAATCAGAACATATTTTAAGATGTCTTTCCCCATAAACAAGCGGATTTTCCACCATCTTTTCAGTCCCTTCTCCTGGTTTTCAGCCAGCAGAACTTTATCAGCAAATTGGATGCACTAAAAGACAAGTAACCTTGAATTGAAAAGGAATTCAAGCACTATTTCTTTGCATAGAAGATTTCCTTTTTGCCATGCACATTTACCGGTTAAGAAATGTGGCAAACTCATCACAATCTCTTTTTTTCTCTCAGACAGTGAAGCATTTAAGAACACTAGAATTTAAACCATTTGTTATATTTATAAAGCCGCCATCAATTGAGCGTCTGAGAGAGACAAGAAGAAATGCAAAGATCATTTCAAGCCGAGATGACCAGGGAACAGCAAAACCCTTTACAGTAAGTATGTTAACAGGCTGCTGAAATATATGAGCAGACCTGTATGAGCTCGTGCCATCGGGATTGACTCTGGAAAGAACATAATGTTATCAGATCATATAACTTCACTTCTGTAAAACTTCATTATATTTCTTAGGTATAGACTCCTGCTTCTGTAGGTGCTAGGAGCTTATATTTTGCTAATCCAGTTCATCTTTATAGTATAAACTAAAATCTGCCTGTGAAAAGAATGAATTATAGATGATCAATATTCATTTGTGTTTGCAAGCATATCAGGCATGTCAGTATGCAAATGTTAGCTATTTTTATACTTTATAACTAGAACATTTATAACTAGCAACACTTTATAAGGACACTTTATGACTCTCTTAACAAATTAAGACTTTCTGAGCTAACCCTAATCACAAGTAAATGGGGAAAAAAAATTAAAGCCTTTCTTTGTACTTGCTTGACAAGTTGGGTGAAAAACACCATAATCTGCCATTTATTTCTCTTACCATTGCCAAACAGATTTATCCCACTAATATAAAAGTTTAACAGAATGGCATCAATGAGAGTACCCAGGAGTTGTACTTGGAAAAACAATAACTATTTTACTGATTTAGCCTAAGTAGAAACTTAGAAAAGTGCTGAAGAGTCAACTGTATGCTTGGTCATTCATGTCCAAAGATGCTTCTGCTGTGTACGCATCCTCTGGGAGTGATTAGAGAGTCCAATGGATGGCCTGCGCAGCAGCATAGCCACACAGAGGCCAGGACCACGCAGGCCCTCTCTTTCCATTAATTTCTGCAGTGGCTACTGGCAGGACTATTCATTGTTCCTCGTTGCCTCAGCATAGTATTTTAGTTCTGTTTCTGGATCCAAAACAGAAAAGGAAACAAATTAAAATGGGGAATGCTATGCCAAAGCTATCCATCTTTTAACTTCATCAGTATATTTTTTTTAATTTTTATAACCATTGACCAAAAAAACAAAAAAGCCACCGTTGATTTTTAAGATTTCTTTTAGTGGTAATGATTTTTTTAAAAATCCAGGCATCCATGTTTAATGGTTTTCATGATATAATTCACATTACCTGATGTTCTTGATTTGTAACTTATCCATGTTCAAATTTCACGGTTCAGTAATACTGCTGCAAAATCCTATGTAGCCCTAAAATGCACACTAAAATTAGTTATACTTAAAAAGTTTTCCATGGCTTAAAAATATAGTAACATAGTACTGGGATCTGGTATACCTAAATTTTCTTATGTAATTATGAGTAATATAAGAAGCTTTTTTTGCTGTTATTTCAAAAAGTGAGTGAAAACCATTACTGAATTAGATATAAGAAGACACAGGAAACCAGTAATAACCTTCCTTTTGGAAATGTACCAAACTTTGAAAAAGTAAAGTTCGTATTCTTTAAAGTTAGTCATAATTCTTTTGCTAATAGTGATATAAATAATGCAGTTGGTCAAAACATTATTAAACAGCTGAAAACATTTTTCTTCTGGTATTTTTGATACAGAAGTGTCCCCATATTAATCAGTGACTATGTTTCAAAAAGAAGGAAAAAGGAAAGATCTGCGTGTTGGCAGGAAAATACTAGTTATGAGGAGGTTCAGGCAGATATCATTAAAAGTGATAGCTTCTGAAAATTGCAATTAAAGAGTAGAGTTTTAATTATTAGAGTGAGGACCTACATAGAGTACTTTCAGAATATCAGTATTTGATATGGATGTGAAGAGGTAGAATCAATTGATCCTTTAAAATGTTTTTTGTAGGAAGAAGACTTTCAAGAAATGATTAAATCTGCACAGATAATGGAAAGTCAATATGGCCATCTTTTTGATAAAATTATAGTGAATGATGATCTCACTGTGGCTTACAATGAGCTGAAAACAACTTTTGACAAATTGGAGACAGACACCTATTGGGTTCCAGTGAGCTGGTTACATTCATAAGACTAAAAGAAGAAAATGTTTCAGTCATTGTTTAACAGGGTAATGTTTAAATAGAAAGTAGTTGCCATTTTGGTGGAAGGCTTTTTAAATTTCTGTCACTGATAGGTGGTTGTTTTTTAAATCTATGTCACCGATGCAGTTACAATTTTGATAAAGTTGAATGCTGATATTATTTTCTTCTTTAAAATCCTTTACCAGACTGAAGGTGTGCAAATAAGATCTAAATTTAATTTAAATGGAATTTTGCCCAATTCTCTATTCTAAGCTAAGCTTTGAAACATCTGGTTGTCTTTAATATAGCTATATATCCACGATGAGGTTTAAATTTTTGTTTAAAAGAGAAGTCGCTAAAGTCTTTAATATATATTGGAGATCAGTGCTTCAGTAGTCTCAGATGTGGTCACTGCCATAAAGTTTGCATGTTAGCAGTCTAAGGTAATATCATTACTTTAAATTGCGGTCCTTGAGACAAGCAAGACAGCTTAAGTTTTTTCTGGATAGATCATCAATTTTAACTAGAGTAACTATCAAGATGGGTTCTCTTGCTGTCCCCTGAAAGTCTAAGGTTTTGGTGTTTTATTTGGTTTTTTACCTATACCATGCATTCACAGTGTGTATATTTGAACTCTTTCATAAAGGAATTGCCCAGTGAATTAAAAAATTTATTCTGAGAAGGGCTCATATGTTGTGAACAGACTTTACATATATTTCTAGGTGTTATAACAAAGACTTTAATAAGGGAAAATAGGTTACTTTAATATTATATATGGAACTTTACAAAATTTCCTAATCGCATTAACACTTTATAAGTTCAGTGGTATCTTAAGATAAGTAACAACAAAATAACTTTTTTTTAATCATCGGCAAAGATTTCTGGAGTCATTTTAAAGTAGATTTAGTCAGTCACAGATTTTTCCAATAAATAACAGGAAAGTGTTTCATATTTGAAAAGCAGATATACTCAAGTTACTGTTACAAACACAATAAATAAGTGTTGCACTGATTTATTTAAAATTATAAGCAATTTATTACCATATACTTGAAAAACATCCAATTCTTTTAAATTATAAAATTTCACATTTAATTTTAACTTTTATTACTCTTGAGACAAAGATCCATTTTTAAATATTGACTAGATTCCATCTCAACCTCCTTGAATTTTTTATAACAGTAAGTGAACAAATCATGTATTTGTACACAACAATTAAATGTGATTTTTCATTTTTCTTGATTTACTACTGATAGCAGAAACTCAGTAAAAAGCTTTAACATGCCTATTAGCTGCTTAAGTGAATTTGCCTTGCAACTATGGAATGCAGTAGACCTTGCTAACCAAAAATCGTCACATTTGTAACATTCAAACACAAAATGAATTATTTTATGTTCACATGTAAAGAAGAATGTAGATGTCTTGTTTAAATAAAAAAAGAATTTAGTGAAACTTTATATATTTATGAAAGGATTGAAAGGGACAGGAGGGTTTTTTAATTCCTTGTCAGTATAGTTATTCATAAAATGGATTCTATGTAAAAGCGTAAATTGAAATGGTGGTTTTGTAAATCAGGCTCAACATTCCATGTAAATATTTGACCATGGTTCACGTACAGGTGGAGGGAGCTACCGGTTTGTTATATTTTAAATGCATGTTGGACAGCCTGGTTTCCCCTGCATTTGTTTCAGGCTTACCAAGTAAAACAAGCAAATATTAGAAACAGAAACCTCAGATATTTCACTAGACTTGACAAATGTTGTTTTTCACCACAGATAGCTAGAACACAGATTTTACGCATCATAATAATACCCAGTGAATATGCTGTCAAATTTTTATTACTGCTTCTTACAGATTTTTATTTCTGTCCAGGTTCACATAGCTAGCAACTTGTTAATTTAGGGATGCCAAGTCTGAAGCTGCTGAAGCTGCCCTGACTGATGGCCCTTAAAAGAAATACGAGTCCTGGATAAATATTTTCTTTTTTTGTACACTCATGAAAATGTTCTTTAAATCATGTGTACCTGTATAACATATGTATTATTTAGCACTGTGTCTCCCCTCCTTAACTACCCTACCCTGCCCCCAAAACTACCCTTTGACCTGGAATATCCAGACAACTGAGGCAATATTGGGTTTTTCAGAATGCCACTATCTAAATAATTGCCCTGACTCTCCAAGTCACTTTGTGTATGAATAAAGCCTTAATTTAATGCATGTTCAGTTCTTTTGTTGTTGTTGTTGAGAAAGCCTTCCAGACTTTCCTCTTACTATAAATCTGAAGAGAAAAGAGTACTGTTGTTATATAGCTAATTGAAAATAATAACACCAAATACTCTGAAGGTATATTCTGATCTGTTTCATTTTGGATCATACCTAGACAATATTTGTATGTGAAGGTAGCCCATACCTAATATTTTAGTAAATGAAGGTGATGGCTATTTGAAAAGGTTTGCACTTGAAAAATGTCAGTTAGTGACACAGTTAAGCACACTTACTTTTAGGCCACAATCCTATATCTTAAAAACAGCTTTAATTAAAACTCAATCTGAATTTGTTGGACCTAAGGACAGCTAGAGGGATTTGCCAACATCGTGTAGCAAGAGGCCATTGACTCTGTATTTTGCCTCCTAACACGACAATTGCTTTATGAGCCTCACTGTAGCTCTTGGCAGTAGCTTAACAGACATATCCCAATTCCCAGGCTGGATTGGCAGCCAGCATTGAGAGCATAGGGAACGTTAAAGTTTTAAAAGTCTGGGCATTAAAAAGCCAAGTTGGATATAAAGACAATCCAAAGTGAAGGTGGAAAATCTGTGCTTCTCCGATTGACAAGCTGTTCCTCCTTGTTGTTGTTGCTATCGTCTAAAGAAGAAGACACGGGTGGGACTGAGTGTGAGGAAGTCAATAACTACAGTGAATTTTCATTTTCCTAGACGTTCTTTACCTGGAATGCACACATCGCAGACATCACAGCACAGTCCCCTTACTGGCTCTGAATACGTAGCACTCAGAGTTTCTGCAGGAAAAAGTTGGCCACATTTTTGTTCATGCTTCTGAAATAAAGTATTTTTCAGAGATTTATTTCAGGTATTGATTCACCATTGTAGACCAGAATGGGCTTTTGCCAGGACATTGAGCCACCCTGAGAGGTCTTGGTGTCTGAGAGGCTGTTGTTCCTGGTACCGTGTCACGACCGAAGCCATTTCCCATCATGCTAAAAGGGACCTTTGCTTTTCAGATCTGCCACCACTGTCACAGAAACTTCACCAAGGCAGAGATGCTGTTATTTATTTCCTGCTATCTTTTTAAACTAATAAGGCTTTATAGATAATACAACAGAAGACTTTAATGTTAAAGTACATGCAGATTGTGATGTGTAGTTTTTTGAAAATGATTCTGTTGGCATCTCGTACTTTGCTGTTTGCTGTAGCAGAACAGATGTTAACATTTTGTACTACCGTATCCAGCACCATACTTGAACTTGCCATCAATTTCTTAGTTGATGCCATGCCTGAAATATAAATTTACTTTCTTTCACTGAAAATAAATTATTGACACAACATATCTGTGCTGGGTGTTTGGATTTTAATAGCTTCTATAATGTGGTGGGTGTCATTGGTTTGTAAGAAGAATATATTATTCATTTGCTCTGATAGGCCTAATTTATTCTGTTATCTTCCTTCTGTAGATGATTTCCAAATATATATATATATATATATATATCTCCAGCTGGTAATCTCTCTCCTGGGCTCCTTTCCTGCATCACCAACTGCCAACAGGGACATTTCTACCTAGATGTCCCATAAGGATTTCAAAGTTAGCACCTCCGAAGTAGACCTCATTATCTTTCCACAATCCCACGCTCTTCTCTAAATTTCCTTCTTTGTGGTTGCTGAGAGTACCATCCTACAGCAGAGATCTGACCATGTAATAATAATGCCTCTGTTCACGAATCTTCAGTGAAAAATTACAGTACATGAATGTAAAGGGATAGATTGTGCAACCAGAAATGACAAGAGGCCAGTGAGGCCTCCTGTGGTCAGGAAGACCCAAGTTCAGATCCCACCTCTGACTCAGAGGCCCTATGACTTTGTGCAAGTCACTGAACCTCTCTTGCCCCCAGGCAACTCTCTCAGACAAAATTACATTGGTGATAGTTGACTGCCTTTTAATAAATACTTGAAGGTTTTCAAATTGCTTTAACATACAGTATCTAGCTTTGAGCCACTTAAACAAACCTGTGAGGTAGGTGCTTTTGCTGATGAAGAAACTTGAGCTGGGAGGAGTTGCCTATAGCCAGTGAGTGTCCAAAGCCTGATTTGAGCTTGGGTTTTCCTAAGTCAGACTCGGGTCTAGCATTCTCTCCACTATACTACTGACCTATGAGTTGCTGAGCCCTTGCTAACCTGCATTTTTAGAGTAGGAGATTCCTTATGAGAGTCTACTGTATCAATCAGTATGTATAGGTCAAGAAACAAAAACGATTAATGCAAGAACTTCAGAAAAACATGAGAGATTTGCTTTAATTTAATTTAGAAGGAAATAAGTAGAAACAAACCCCAAAACACCACAATTGACTGCACCATGGCTGCAACAACCTATAGTAACTGGAAGGATCACTGGAAGAAAGCTGGAAAATGAAACACTCCTTCCTGTTCTGCAGAGGGGTTGGGGACCACTGCGGCAGAGTGGCATATGCATTCTCAGACACAGTCATTCTCAGGTGTTTCAAATGAAGTATTTTTCTTTGTTACTAATCAGGTTTCTATTGGGATGGGGGGACACGAGGGGATGTGGCCAGGAATACTTTAAGCCAAAAGTATCTTCAGTAACTCCCTATTGATTCCAAAATAAAAAAAATACAAATCTATCACCTTGCTATTTAAAGGCCATTCCAGCCTAATTCTAACCTATTTTATATTCCCCATTTTAATCTAACCACTCTCCATGCAGTTCTCAAGCTTGGCATTCATTTCCATTACTCCCTTAAACTTGATACACTTGCAACTTCACTCCCTCTCTCAACTCGGCCTCAATTCCTGACTTCTTTCAAGGCTCATCTTAGGGCACTGTCTTTTTAGGAATCCTTTCCTTTGGTCATAGTCATTAGTGTTTCACTACCCTCCTTGTATTATCTTCTACTTACTAATCAGTTTCCACACACTAAGCTCATAATCAATAATTGCTAGTTGAATCCCCTCTCACCTCTCCACATCTTACTCTTATCTTTCAGGAACCAGCCCAAGTATCACTTCCTGCGTAAAGCCATTTCTTAGCTTCCTCTCTTTATACGGTCTGGACCACACAACAATTACACAGAACAGTATCCTTCATTTTGTGCCAACATGTGCGTTTTCTCTCCCGAACTAGCTTGTAGCCAGCAAGGATCATGTCTTAACGCTTTTGCTCCCAGTATTTGAATCCTGGCTGAATGATTGCTTTGTTAACACGAGCCATCTCCCCAGGGCAAAAACATTCATTCTACTTGCTTCTCCCACAATCCCAATCCCCTTGGCACAATGTCATCATTGATGTTAGTGGGCAGTATTTTGGGCACTTTTAAGGGGAGATCTCGTACTAGTGAAAGGTATCAAGTCTTTTTTCATAATTGTCGTCTTTGTTTCTAAATGAGATTTTTTTTTTGAGGAAAAAAGTGGGAGTGAGGAATTTCTGCAACCCTGCTTTCTGAATTCCTACACTTTATTACCTCGTCAAGAACACAACTGGTACCTGTACTGAGGATGTGAAATTATCTTTTTTTTTTTTTGCTTTTTTGGAGGGCATTTGGGGTTAAGTGACTTGCCCAAGGTCACACGGCTAGAGGATGTGAAATTATCAAAGGCTGCTGAGTAACAATCTAATTCTCATGAACGCTAAATTTTATGTATTTGGAGTTTTACCACCCCCATAGGAGAAGATAAAAAAAAATAAAGTCTTATTTGTAAAGATTCCACATCCTGCATATTTTTATGGACTGTACATAGCATAACCACTTGACAACTGTAAAGCTACCTGGAAGGCTACATCAGCAGAACCTTCACACAGGTCATTAAGTTATGGATATCAAGTTAGTTATAAGTAAGAGCACCTATCTTTATCATGGGGGCTGAGCGGGCAAAGTTAGACTCAAAACTTGTCTCCTAGCTTACTTTAACATGAACTCTTATGGAGATTAATGGAATTGTTTTCAAAATAAAGGCTTTGAAACAAAAAACCAAAAACGCAGTTTTTATGCTTTCTAGTTTAAAAGAAATATCATGAGACTCTGAGAATGTTTCCATGGGTTATTTTTGTGGCAACCATTTTCCATTTCATTTTGGGAGGCAGATGTGTAATTTTATAGGTGTTGCCACCTTCTCTGCAATTTATATTCCACTGAGTCACCGAGAAGCTAAGTGATCTGCCCGGGGTTACTCAGCTCCAGTAAATGGTACGTCAGAGGTGGAACTAGAAACACTCTTCCTACTTCTCAGGCGGGTCAGCTTTCTATGCACATGGTTATGGATCCTTTTGCTACTATCAGGTAGCATCATGCGGGTAAATCTTTTAAATGATGTCCAGCTTTTAGCCAGACTCGGTGCATTAGGACCAAAAGCTGCCCCCATCCACTGGAGGTGACATTGTCAGTCATTAAGTAATAGCTAGTTAACCTCTCAGGAGAGAGAACAGAAGCTTTCAGGGGAACAGCCAGCGAGCAGTGGCTGTGAATGACTTCCAGTCATGGAGGACTAGTTTCTGTGCTTGCCAAATGATGTGGCTCAGTCCTAATATTGGGGGATCTCAGAGAGCTGTCATCGTTCACAACCAGGAGCTGATGAGGTGTTTGCCCCAAGGGACAACTTCGATCTGGGGAGAAAGGAGTGATTTGGAGTACCAGATCTGAGCACCCAGAAATGGTGAGGTTTTCCATATGTTGAAGTCGGGATTTGCGTAGTTCAGTATTTTCCCAGGAAGGATTTGTGTAGGAGGGTGGAACTTATCTTTTTCCTATCCAAAACAGCCTTTTGTATGTTTGCTGTCATGCCTGGAAGAGCTGCCTGGTTTGGAATTTGTTCAGTCTGCTGTGTGGAGGTCATCCAATCCTCATTGGATCCCCAAAGCATAAACATCAACAAATATTCATTGATTTGTTTGCCATGTGAAAGTACGGTGCTGGGTGCCATGGGCAGTAAAGAGAAGTATTCAACCCAGGCCCTGCCCTCCAGAAGTTTGTCATCTAGTTGGGGAGACGAGAAATAGAAATGGAAAAAATAAATGCAATGTGATTACAGTTTGTAAATATCATGTGTAGGGTAGAAACAGGGAGAACCATAGGAGTCCACAAAAAGGAAAGATCATTTCCAGCTGGGCTGGTTGGGGAGGGATTCATAGAAGTGGAGAGATTTGACCTCAAAAGATGGGATGGGATTGGGACAGAGAAGGAGAGGTGGAACATTCCAACTGGGGGAAAGACTTCGTTAAAAAGATATGCTGTGGGGGCAGCTAGGTGGTGCAGTGAATAGGGCACCAGCCCTGGAGTTAGGAGGACCTGAGTTCAAATCAGACACATACTAGCTGTGTGACCCTGGGCAAGTCACTTAACCCCATTTGCCATAAAGAAATTATATGTGTGTATGTATATATGTGTTTATATAAATACATATTTATGTATATGTATAAAACTTTAAGGTTTACAAAATGCTTTAATATGTTTGTCTTTCAATCCTTGCACCAACCTGTGAGGTGAGTGCTATTCATATTCCGATTTTATAGACAAGGAAGCCAAGACTGTGAGGTTCAGTGGTTTTCCCAGAGTCACACAACTGGACTAAGTGTCTGAGGAAGAGTTTGCACTCGGGTCTTCTTAGCACCACATCCAATACAGACAATTGTACTACTTAGTTGCCTACCTCCGGCGCAAACTTCCAGGCCACTCCTATAAGACAGTCCAGGTAAAATGTCCTTTATAACAAGTTAATCAGAATTCAGGAATATCCAGCCTTATGTGTGCATTTTTCTCAATCTCACTGAAAAGGGCAAAATTTGTGTGATACCCCACACCAAAGCTATAACTAGCAATTCTGGTGCCTGTGGAAAACACCACAAAATTCACCTGGGCAGATGGCAAAGAATTCCTCATGGGGGAGAGACACAGAGACATGCCCCATGGTAAGGAGACAGAAACCTCAGGACTAAACCTGCCACAGCAGAGTAAGGGAGTAGAAGAGGCCCAAACTTGGAAGGTCTGGGGTTAAACCACCCAGGGAACCACCCAATTCCACCCACAGGAGGAATCTTTCTTTTTTACCTGGTTATTCTTGCTAATTAAGTGATAAATTCAATTTTTCCTACCTGCTAACAGAGTGCATTGCTATAAGCACCTTCTACATTTCAGCTCCCTGGGACCAAGCCCCAGTTTTTCTGAATTAGTTATAGATTTGTATCTGATCCAAGAAGGGAGAAATCACTCTGTTAGGAGACTATTTAAGAAAACCATCTATTCTGCTTAAAATAAGCCTCAACAACCCAAAAGCAGACAAATACCCTATAACTAAAAGAGGCTTTTTCTATGGAAAATGTATCAATTCCAAGTGTAACCAATTGTGTATAAAGGCTGTCCTAAAAGTCTTAGGGCAGTTTTAAGCTTTAAAAAAAAACCCAAAAAACCAGCACTAACACTTTTAGGACAGCCTGTCCTACACTCTTTCTACCTCATTTCCACCCCACCCCCCACAATAGCAATATTATAATTTACTTTTTTATCCCAAGACAAGAGAAGAACATTCTCTTTTATTTTGCCTTCTCCCCTCAACTCGCTTTCATCTTTTAATATGTGACTAATTTCAAATACAGCCTGTCCTGAAACTTGTACTTGACTTTAGAGAAATGATTGTCTCTGCATGAAACTGATAAATTTCCTGCAGAGAGAGATGTCTGCACTCAGGATGGAAGGCCATTTGACAGCCTTTCAAGGTGTTACCCTGTACAGCTGCTCTATTGGATTGTTATTTGGGCAAGATGGAAAATTACCTGTAGCCTGTTACACTGAGGTCTTCTGCTGGCAGGGTCCAGGGATGCCATTTTCCAGTAGACGATCATTTCCTGTTATGGGTTAGAAATACCAACTGTAATGAAAAGCTTTGGGCTAGGTTCTCCTAAAGAGTTAGAAGGTGAGAACCTGGCCTCTAATGTTCAAATACATTTTACAACCTCTTTTGGGGATGGTAGTAAGTAAGGCAATGGGAGAGCCTACAGACCCTTCGGATATCTGAGCTGAGCAAAACTTTTTATAACAAGTAATTCCTTTTCCCCCTTGATTCCTCAAGGCGATAGGTTTCCTTTAATAACAAATTTTTTTTTTCTGGCCATTTTACACTTTGAAAAGAATATACTAGTAAGGCTTAGCACTCACATGGTGAGGGACCACCTCTTAAAAAAAAAAATCCTTGGAGTAACTCCTGTAGGTGAGTTTTTGGTTTTCGGGTTTTTTTCCCCCTGTTTATAGTCTACCTACTTAAAATTTTAGAAACCACTAAGAAGAAAGAAAAGGAGGAAGTATCTGGGCCTTTTGAGCATGTTGTTATTTATTTTGCTTTTCCTGTGAAAATGGAGTTTATTATAAACACTGAGGAAATATACTTTACCCCTCAGAATGGTTTGGCCTACTTAAGCTGTTTGAAAAGACCTACTGGAAAATCTGAAACACAAGAAATGGGGGTGGGGGGGGAGCAGTAAAAGCCAAAATGTAAAATGAGGCCAGGCATAATGTAAGACAACTCCTTTCTTCACAATCAAGGTTTCTGAAGAACTTTTCCAGGCTAGTTGCCAGTAGCCGAATGATAGAATAATTTCTTTTTGAATTCTTAGTGTGTTGATTTCCTCTCCCATTATCAGGTTAAAAAGCTGCCTGTCTTTACCAGATGACAAATTTTGACATTGTTGATTGTATTTCCAACTGAATACTTTCAAAAGCTAGATGACATTTTAAGAGGCCAAAAGAGATTGCAGGAATAATTTTCTGTACACGTTTTGTCATTTCAAATCCAAGTTGATTAAAATCTAAACATGCTTACAGTCTTTTTGGTTCATATTTGAATAGATTTTAGCCAACCCAAATAATAATTTTATACTTCCTAATCCTATGATGTAAATAAATGTGAGATGAACCCTAAAGCAGGACACAACTTTTCTGCGTCACTATGCCCTTGCTGAAACAACTTTAGTTTGAGGACCTAGGATTTCATCAGCACGGATGTTCTGCCTCCCAATACTTATTTCATGTGTTCTTTCAGAATTACTAGGGTGAAAAAATTGTTACCTATCATCCTATAACTGACCTGACGATAGCACTCTTTGAACCTAGTCTGATATTCAGACAACAGACATACAGCCCCTTCCTAGGTACATATTTGGAATCTTTCCAACTTGAGAAGATCTACCAGAATTTGCACAATGATGGAAACATAAGAATGTATTCAGTAAATACTCACTGCTTTCCATTTAGATTGCTGAGTGTCAATTCATAGAAAAGGGGAGAAGGGCCACAAGATTGGATCAGGCACATGCTGCCCTAACTCCAAAACAGAGATGAGAACCGAGTCTGCAAACTAACGGTAAGTCGGCTTAAAACTTTAGTTTCTGGGAACATTCTAGGATGGGCCATTGTCATGGCAAATATCTAAAGAGGACAGGTGTGATTGCAAAGAGTTAGCATGAAAAAAATTTAGAACAGGACTTCTAGGGGTGGATAGTAGAGTAGAGGAAGTCGCTGACCTCTTCCAATATAACCATCCACACAATTTTAAATAATACATAAAATCAAATGCTGGAACAGCAAAGCCAACAAAAGGTTGAAGTGAGCCATTTTCTCAGGCCAAGATAATTTAAGAAGTTAGAAAAACACTGTGACACTTGGGTGGGGGCTAGCCTGGAGCCCATATGGTGGCAACATTAGCTGTAGGCCTTGGAGATGGCAATGGCAGTAGTGTTGGGAACTCTCACACCAGACGTGATAAGGGTGAAAGAAATTACAGTTGGTGTAAGAAAGGGCACTTTTTGTCAACTCCCAGATCACAATTCCAGGTTGGAGAGGAATACTTATAGTCACAAGAGGATAGGGGCCCTGATAACAGTATTGCTTTCAGTCCTAAGGAAACAAGGGCTCTGAGGAGCAGTATCGCTTGTAGCTGCAAGGGATCAGGGGCCCTTCTGAGGTAAGGACCAGAGCACAAACCAGGAGAGCAGTGACCATACCTCTCCCCAGAGCACCAAAAACTTCCAACCTCCAAATCCAAACCTTGGGACACTGCCTCCCAACCCCCACCCCAGGAACAGATACCAATTTTAACATAAAGTTCAAAGTCAAAAAATAGGTTGAAAAATAAGCAAAAAACAATAAAAGAACCTGATCATAAAAATCTACTATGGTGACAGGGAAGAGCAAGACACAAATTCAGAAGAAAACAATATATACATATATACACATACTCAATTGGATATAGAAATCTATCTGACCTAATAGGAAAGTAGAAGGAGAAGGGTATAAGAAGAAAAAGGGTTGTGTGTGATAAAAGGTAGGGCAGATTAAGGGAGGCAGTAGTCAGAAGCAGAACAGACTTTTGAGGAGGAACAGGATAAAACAGAGAAAGAAAAGGATAAACAGAAGAAAATAAGATAGAGGGAAATGAACAGTTTTTAATCATAACTGTAAATGTGAATGGAATGAATTCACCCATAAAATAGAAGCAGACAGCAGAATGGATGAGAAACTAGAATCCAAAAATATGTTTATAAGAAACATACTTGAAAAAGAGAGACATGAATAGAGTTAAAATAAGGAACTAGAGCAGATTCTATTATACTTTGGTTAAAGAAAAGAAAAGCAGGGTTAGAAATTATGATCTCAGGCAAAGCAAAAGCAAAAATAAACTTAATTAAAAGAGATAAGCAAGGAAACTATGTCATGCTAAAATGCATAAATAATTAACAAATAAATAAATAAATGACTTGCCAAATGGCATAGAATTCAAATTCTTAAAGGAAATGTAAAATGATATACAAGAGGAAATAGATGTTAAAACCATACTACTGGAGGGACTTCAACTTTCCCCTCTTGGAGCTAAATAAACAAGCCATATAATAAACAAAAAAGGAGTTAAGGAAATTAAAATAATTTTATAAAAGTTAGATATGATAGACCTCTGGAGAAAATTGAATGGGGATATAAAGTATTATCCAACTATTCTGGAAAACAATTTGGAACTATACCCAAAGAAACTTATGAATACCCTTTTACCCAGCAATATCATTACTAGGTCTATATCCCAAAGTGGTCAAAGAAAAAGGAAAAGGAGCTATATGCACAAAAATATTTATAGCAGCTCTTTTTGTGGTGGCAAAGAATTGGGAATGGAGGGGATGCCCATCAATTACTGAACAAGTTGTGGTATGTGATTATGATGGAATACTGTTGTGTTATAAGAAATGATAAGAGGGATAGTTTCAAAAAAACATGGGAAGGCTTATATGACATGATACAAAGTGAAGTGAGCAGAACCAGAACATCATACACAGTAATGACAATATCATAACAATGATCAAACATGAAAGACTTAGCTAGTCTGATCAACACAATGATCCAACATAATTCCAAAGAACTCGTGATAAAAAATGATGTCCACTTTCAGAGAGAGAACTGATGAACTGTGTTTGCAGATTAAAGCATAATGTTTTCACTTTGTTTATGTTTCTTGCGTTTTGTTTATTTAATTTTGCAACATGGCTAACAGAGAAATATAATTTTGCATGACTTCACATGTATAATATATTGCTTGTCTTCTCAATTGGTGGGGGAGGTTCAGGAAAGAGGGAGAGAATTTAAAATGATTTCTTAAAAAAATGAATGTTTATCAAAGTTGGTTGTCACACATATGATGTGTCTGTGATTGTGTACAAATTTTTCCTGGTTCTGCTCTTCTCACTTAGCATCAGTTTGTATAAGCCTCTCTAGGTGAATATTAAGACTGTCTCCTCCCCATTTCTTATAGCACAATAGTATTCC
>CM053585.1:500550361-500578685 GCA_028646515.1 Pseudochirops corinnae
ATGGTTGTATCAGTTCACAGCTCCACCAACAATGCATTAGTGTTCCAATTTTTCCACATCCTCTCCAGCATTTGTCATTTCCCTGTTTTGTCATCTTAGCCAATCTGACTAGTGAGATGTGGTACCTCAAAGTTGTTTTGATTTGCATTTCTCGAATCAATAGTGATTTAGAGCATTTTTTCATATGCTTGGATTCTTCTCAGCAACGCACAGTTATAAGACAACTCTACAAATTTAAAGATGGAAGGAAATATCTACATTCAGAGAAAGATCTAGAAAGAACAGAGTTTAAATGGAGACTGAAGCAACCTACATGCTATCGTTCTTTTTCATGTTTGGTTTTCTTTCTTTGTCCCATTGTTCACTCCACTGGTTACAACCCTTCTATACAACCAGACTAATGTCCAATGTGAAAGTATTTACAGATCCTATACTTTATTGCATGCTGCCAGGGAGTGGGGGGAGAAAAGGGAGGGGAGAAAACTTGAAACTCAAGGGATTATGGAACTGAATCTTGTAAACTAAAAGTAAATAAACACATCAATTTTTTTAAAAGAATGAATGTTTAAAATAAGTTAATATTTTTTAAGTACTTGTATGACTTTATCAAAAACTGGTCATGCTCAATTAGCCTCATTTGCTTTTTCAGATGATTCCTAAATTAGTAGATGAAAGGACTGCTATGGATAGGGTTTACCTAGGGTTTAGCCAATCTTTTGATGAAGTATCTCATACTGTTCTCATGGAGAAGATGGAGAAACAATAATACAATGAATAGATTTAGAACTGGTATTTCTTAATGGTTCCCTGTTAGTACAGCAGGAAGATCTCCAGTGATCCGTCTTTGGTCCTGTTCTGTTTAATATTTTTATTAGCTATTTGAATAAAGGCACATAAGGCATGTTTATCAGTGTTGCAGATAACACAAAGTTGGCTGAAATATGTAACACATCAGATGACAGAGTTAGGATTCAAAGGGATCTTAACAGGTAAAATGTAATATGATGACAGAATATGATAAAATTCACTAGAGATAAATGTCTTGCACTTGGGTAAAAAATAATCAACTTCATAAGTATAATATGAGAGAAGTATGCCTAGCCATTCTGAAAAAATATCTGAGGGTTTTAGTGGGCTACAAGCTAAGTATGAGTCAACAGCATGATCTGACAGTTAAGAAAGCTAATGCAATTTGGGGCTTCATTAAAAGGGGCAGAATTTCCTTGATTGTGAGATAGTAGTTTCACTGGACTCTGCTCTTGCCAGATCTCATTTGGAATATTGCATTTAGTTCTGGGCACTCCTGTTAATGAAAGACATTTGTTACTTGGAAAATGTCCAGAAGAGGGCAACCAGGATTGTGAAAGGACCTTGAGTCCACATGATTTGAGGAGCAGCTAGACATGAGTAGCATAGAGAAGAGAAAACACATTAGGGATATGATAACCATCTTCAACTGTTTGAAGGGCCATCATGGAAAGAATGGATTCAATTCTGGGAGTGAAGGGAACAGAACCAGGAGCAGTGGGTGCAAGTTACAAAGAGGCCAATTTGAGCTTGATAATATGAAACATTTCCTAAAAATTAGAGTTGGCCCAAAGTAAAATGGGCTGCCCCAGGAGATGTTGGGTTTCTCTTTCTTGAAGTTTTCAAACAGAGACTGGGAAGACTACTTTCTGAAATACTGTAGTGGAAGTTATTTTCCTATATGGGTGAGCTCAGATGGTTAGGTTGCTTTCAACTCTCAGAGTCTATAATCTCGTCATTGACACACCAGTAGTATTACAAGCTGGTACTCAAACAATCTAGACAGCTCAAGGTTAAAGACATTTTTTTCAATGTTCCAGACTATCTTGTTTGTCTTCTTAGAATCCCATCTATAAGTAAACACCAGCCTCAATAGGTTTGGCTAACACCAAAATACTTTCAACTAGATGAACAAAATCATCATGGATGTTGTAAAATGACTCCAAACATGACACCATTTGTTTGATTAGAACTTTCTTGCTTTTTGAGGAGATAGGTATACTAGGTCATTATTGGTGGAGATATGAATTAGTACAACCATTTTGGAAAGAAATTGGGAATTATTCATGTAAAGAAGCTAAAATGTTCATAGCCTTTGACCCAGAGACTCCATTACTAGGCATGGAGGTCTTTGATTAAGAAGAAAACCCTCTTATACACCAAAATATTTATAGCAGCATTTTTTGTGGTAGCAAATAACTGGAAACAAATTGATTGCCAATTGATTAGGGAGATGACTAAACAAATTGTGGTACATGAGTATAATGGACTATTACTGTGCAGTAAAGAGCAATGAATTCAGTGAAGCCTAGAAAGACTTACACAAAGCCTCTTAATTCTAGTGCCCTCTCTCTGTTAATTATTTCCTATTTATTCTATATATAGCTTGCTTTGTATACATTTGCTCCTATGTTCTCTCCCCTTTGAGGACAGGGGCTATGTTTGGCCACATTTTGTATCCTTGTCAACTTAGCACTTAGCCTGGCACATTAGTAAATTTTTATCAAATGAATTGAGTGAAATAAAGCCAAGAAAACAATATGAACGACTGCAACAATGTAAATGGAAACAACCACCCCCCAAAATAAGAAGAGGATGTTGTAGAATTACAAAGAACAAATGACCTCAAAGAAGAGAAATTAGAAGACACTCACTCCTTTGTAAAGGTAGGAAGTACTTGGGCATATTGCATATATTTTCAAACTTTTGATATGTTGAACAATTTTGCTAGTTTTTTCTTTCTTTTATTTTACAAAATATTTGTTATATGGGTTGGATCTCTGGGAGGCAGGAGGATTAGATGTACTGTAAAAAATTCTAGTGATGTTAAAAAAATACACAAAAATTCATTAAAAACAAAAAAAGAACTCACTTGCTTTTTTAGCCAACCCCTTCAAGGTCTTCGTGATCCATATAAAAAACACTGTGTAACAACTAAACCTCAATTTATAGATATCATCTTGCCATCTGTATTGCCACTGTATCAGACCTCCAGAGATCAGGTCCCAGAGGGGCTAAGCTTTGAGCTTCCTCTCTTGTGTTCTGTTGACCTGATTAGCAAGAATCCACTCAGCCTGGCCAGTCCCACACTTGACCATGCTTCATCTCAGGCATCTTCTTACAATTTGCCCTAATCCAACATACATTTCCTCCTTCCTCTGTCTCTTCTAGCTCTTGCTCTGGGTACAGTAATCAAATTGGAAAGGGCATGTCCCATTACATATGTAATCCCTGATGCTGAGTGAGGCTGAGGCTGGTGGAGCTCTTCAGTTTGGGAGAGCTGAGCTGCAGTAAGGCTAATGCCAATGGGAGGTCCACACTAAATCCCACACTGATGTAGTGAGCCCCTGGAAGAGGAGAGTCATTAGATGCCCAATTGAATTCCCATCTTCTTCATGCCACATCACTGTGACATTATGTCCCACTATCACTTTCTTGATCCTTGTCTGACATTAAAAGGTGGCCATTACCCTTGTCAAGGTAAACCCTTCTACATGTGCCTTTGATCTGGTTCTTGTCTATCTTCTCCAGATTTGCTCTCTATCATCCTTATTCTTTATCTGAAGAGTTCAACTTCCAACCTCGCCATTGAATCCTTTTCTTCTGCCTAAAATTATTCCCATGAATCTCTTATCCTTAAAACAAACAAACAAAAAACAAACACAAGCCTCACTTGATCCATCCATGCTTGTTGTCTACCATCCCTCCCCTTTATGCCTAAACTTCTTGAGAAAGTCATCCATGGTATATGCTTCTCTGACTTCTGATTTAGCAATCTGCCTTCTGACTTCACTACTCAACTGAAACAACTGAGGAGTGGCTGTGAAATGTGAGAACTGAAATAAATTGTTTCTAAGATACATTTTGACACTTTAAGACAGAATGGAACACATTCAAGAACAAGAACTGCTTTCTGCCTTCCAGAAGCTTATAGCTTGTTTGATGCAACTTCCTCTCCATATTCCCCCCCCCCAAAAAAAAACAGAGAACAACTTAAACTAATACAAACAATTGAAAGGTATAAAGTGCTGGGGGGACATGGAGTTGGGGAGTAGAGTGGGATAGAGTGGATTTGGGGTGAGCTTCAAACTGGGAAACATCTTTTGTTCTGATGGCATGCCCTCCAATAGCCAATGATGCTTCCTGAACCCCCATTACTTTAAGCATGGTCAGTGGACCACGACTAAAATGATGGAGACAATTGAAGTTCATTGGACAAACCATAAACTAGGGATGAATGAAAGCATTAAATTTATTGTTGTCAAATGAGATGAAGTGGAACTTCTGTAGTCAGGATTTGTTGTTGAGTCATGTCCAGCTCTTCTTGTCCCCATTTGAGGTTTTCTCAGCAAAGATACTAGAGTGGTTTGCCATTTCCTTCTCCAGTTCATTTTACAGATAAAGAAACTGAGGAAAATGGGGTTAAGTGACTTGCCCAAGGTCGCATGGCTAGTAAGTGTCCAAGGCTAGATTTAAACTCAGGTCTTCTTGACTCCTGGCCCAGGGCTCTATCCCCTGTACCACGTAGTTGCCCATAATCAGGATAGACCAAACAATTGTTCCATAGTTCTATTGAAACATAACTTTAAATGATATGATTTAGCTAGCAATTTCCTCTACCACTAGCAATCAAGAATGGAACAGCTTGCTTTGAGTAAATACATCATTGAACCTGAGCTAAGAGAAAACCCCACAAATGCAGATAGCCAGAATAATCCCAAACCTTGCCATATGTGCAATCTTTCTGAGGAGGTGCTGCCAAAAAAGGGCATGCATCAGTCTTTTCAGCCTACCCAACACCCAAGGACATTGACACTATCAGCAGGATTGTCTTTGAAAACAGATACTTTAGGACCAAAAGATCTCAATACAGATTTTCCAGTTAACGAATGGCTTTTCTGAAAGGTGTTCGAATATTGACTTTTCATTCCTGAAGTTGTTTTAGCCTGTCTCGCATTTACAACCTGCAAGCTGTCTCGCATTTAATCAATACTCATAAATTCTTCTTCCCTCCCCTGCTGCCCCAGCATTCTTCCCCATTTCACCTATTTATGACTTAAGACTATACTTCAACTTGTAAACTGACTTTCGTGTTTTCTAGTTATTACGTTTTGGCATAATACTTTCCGAGAACTTGGTTTTTATTGTAGTCCATACTTAAAAAGCCACCTGGATATTCTCCCCTTCTATTCTTTTGGTTAAACTATCTTTAAGCCCTTTTGCATGTTTTTGTAATGGGTAAGGCAGACTCTGTTACGACAGAAGAGTTTCAAAAGACTTGTGCAGCTGGTAACTTTTTGATGATTTCATCTCACAATTCCTTTGGAATGAATGTGGGCATTAAGAGGTACAATGAGTATAATGTTGGTTTAACTAAATTTGAGTGGTTTCAGTTTTACAAAGATTTCTGTCCCTGTGATTCCACCAGTGGCTTACTCTGTAATATTGGGGGAAAATGGAGCTTAGCAGACATATAAAAAGAGGGCGAGGGCGGGGGTGGGGCGACGGGAGAGAAACAGAAGAGCTATCATAAATCCTTTATATTGGCATGTTTTGTAATCCTTTCAGAAAGAAACAGGAGAGCACACAGGTGTTGTTTTTTTTTAAGTATATGCTTGAGTTTTCTAAGGCCTAATGACAGAACCTTAAAAAAAAAACCATAACTCACACGTAACTGAAGGCAGAAAAAAGCAAACCTTTCTGGTGCTGTCTGAGAAGGCAAACTTGTCTAATGTGGTCTGAGAAAGCCAGCCCATTTGGCTACTATAAACAATATGCATCAGAAAGGGCAGGACGCTGCTGGCATGGCTAGAGGTACTGTAAACACAAGGGAATCTATCTAAGCTTCCCTAGATTGCAGGGACTCAGTTCACCACCATGAGTCTACAAACTGCAGGCACAGACCACTTCCTTGCTATGGCAGAAGTGCTAGCCACTCATTAGCACCACCTCATCTCACTGCTCATGGGCCTAAAGCCTCTATCCTTCAGGCCTCCTAATTCTCCTTTAGTTTAGAAAGTGTAGGGGTGGCTAGGTGGCACAGTGAATAAAGCACCAGCCCTGGAGTCAGGAGGACCTGAGTTCAAATCTGGACTCAGATACTTAACACAAAAACTAGCCGTGTGACCTTGGGTAAGTAACTTAACCCCAATTGCCCTGCAAAAAGCAAAAAACAAAAGTGTATAATGGCCCAAGAGTTGCTACATCTCCTCAGGGCTCCTCTGGCATGGGGATTGAGCCATCCTACTCTTCAGTGGTGCCTGATCCAAGACAAAGGTTTCAAACTCTTAGCTCTCTACAAGTTTTTGGTTTAACTATGGTCTTCCTAGCACTGAGTCTCTTCAATATTTACACAGAATCCTGTTTTTTGTCTGCTTCTGAGTCTGATCTTCATGTAAGCTCCCTGACTTCAGGGACTCCCTATCACCAGTACTTAACTTAGCGCCTACCACATAGAAGGAGGTTAAGAAATATTAGTTGAACAATTGCTTTCATTTTGTAGAATCATCTGGACTTAGCTTTGTCTTTAGTGTATTAGGTGAGTCAGCATTTAATAAGAACTGACCATGCACCATGAGCTGTGCTAAGAGCTCAGCATAAAATAAGAAAGGGAAAAAACAGACCCTGTCGTCAAGGAGCTCACACTCTAAGAGGCAAAGACAGAATTTTTTTGATACAAGATACGTTAAGAGGACATGGAAGGTGAACTCAGAGGGAAAGAATTAACCTTAAGACTTACTGAGAAAGGCTTCTTGCAGAAGGTGTAATTTTGCTTAGATTAAGGAAGCCAGGGAAGGCAAGCTGAGGTGAGAAGAGAAAGTATTAAAGGTACAGAGATAGCCAGTGAAAACCAAGTTTGAAGACAGAGGAAAGACAAGGAGGCCAGTGATAAAGGACCATAGAGGACATTGAGAGGAGGAAAACATGAAGATATTGAAAAGTAGGAAGGATCTAGGTTATTAAGGCTTTAAAAGCAAACAGATTATCTTATATTTGACCTCAGAGGTAATAGTGAGCCACTAAAGCTTATTGAGTGGGAGTGGGGTAGGGTGGGCATGACATGGTATCTGAATAGGGGAGGGACTGGAGTAGGGACAGACTCAAAGCAAGGAGACAAACCAGAAGTCTATTGCAATAATCCAGGCACGAGGCAATGAGGGGCTACATTGCAGTAGTGGCAGTATAAGAGAAGAGAAAGTGTCATGAGAAAGATGCTGTAAAGGTAGAATTGACAGGACTTGACAACTGATGGAACATGAGAGAGAGTAGGGAGCTCATGTTGAGGATGATGCCTAGGTTGAGAGCCTGGGAAATTGGGAAAGTGGTGCTGTCTTTGATAGTAACTGTGAAATTAGGAAGAAGGCAGATGATGAATACAGTTCTGGATATCTTGAGCTTAAGATGTCTACAGGACTTCCAGTTCTAAATGTTCAATAGACAGTTGGAAATACATGACTGAAGGTCAAGAGAAAGGTTAGGTCAAGATAAACAGGCTTGAGAATTATCAGCATAGAGGTGACATTGATTGCATGGGAGCTGATGAGATCCTAAATCAAACTAGTATAGAGGGAAAAGAGAAGAAGGTGCAGGGCAGAACCTGGGGGGACACCACAGTTAGTGGGAGCAAAGGAGAATGAGAAGGATGCATCTGACTGGTAGGAAGAGAATCTGGAGAGAACAATGTTGTGAAAACCTAGAGAGAAGTGTATCAGTCAAAAGTGGTAGAGAGGCCAAGAAAGATGAAGATGAAGAAAAGGCCATTAGAGTTAGCAATTGTGAGATGATTGGTAACTTTGAAGAGAGAAGTTTGAATTTAATGAAGAGGTGGAGGTGGGAGTACAGAGTTAAGAAAAGTTAAGAGAGGAAAGTAGAATCATTCATTCTAGAAGACCTTCTCAAGGATGGTTAGCCGCAGAAGGAAGGAGACATAGATGAATGGATGGATGGATGGATAGATATAGAGATATGTATTGCATATATATAATATACTCACACATATACATATAAATACATATGCACATGTATTTACACACATGTATATATGTGCACATATGTGTGCACACACACATACATGATAATTAGTGAGGAAAGATGGCTTTAGTGAGAGTTTTTTAGTAATAGGGCAGACATGGACATCTTTGTAGGCAGCAGAGAGACTGCAGAGAAGTGAGAAGGTGAGAATGCCAGAGGAGACACTATGCTGGAGAAGATGGGATGGTGCATGCTGAGGGGTTTGCCTTAGGAAGGAAGGGAGCATTCTTGTCATGTGAGATGGGGTGATGGAGGAGATGGCTGGAGAAGGCATCGCATGTATGACAGTTCAAGAAGACCCATATTCTTAGGGGGAATCCTGCAGGACTGGGTTTTCAGTATAGTCACTCTTGGGTTCTCATTAACAATTTCCAGCAAAACTTAATTAGCCTTTATTAAAGATACTTACTAAAGCATTGGAGTAGGAACACCTGATACAAAACACTTTCCGCAAACTGGGAGTTCACTCTCCCTCCACAGAGACAAGGTCTCTGGTGACAGTGAGGAACATCTATAGACAACACACATAGTAAAACTTCAGTTTGGGGTAGTCCTTTTCTCCTTTTGTACAGTCCTTATGAAGCTCCCTTTAGGTTTGGCTCTCTGCTGTACTCTGAGGGTCAGTGCCTCAGCTGAGTCCACAAAGTGTGGGTTGTAGACCCCTCCCATAAGGGGTCTCTCACTCTGTCATCAGTCAATACTACTCTGTCAGCCATTGCTATCTCCTCCAATCACTGGTGGAACCTTTGATGGGTCCTTGGAATCTCCTGAACTCACCAGATTGCCCCTGTACTTCTAACCTGGAATGCTCATTCATCTATGATGAGGAAGGATTAAACACAAAAGAAATGGATGCCATGAGCTCACAGACACGTGGAGGTCTGGTGAGAGACAAGCAAGTTACCTTTCCCCTTGTCTGGTCACCATCCAGAAAGGAGGCAGGAAGACAGAAGTATAATAGCCGCTCCCTTTCTTTTCCTGGAGACCTTCTGTTTGTCCTTAGTAGAACTCTCTTTGCTCCAGACTGATGTGTTTTCTCCTACTGGTCCAGTTTCTCCAGTAACATCATCAATGTGATATAAAGTGGAGAGAGAAACTCTTTTCTCCATCTTCCCCGCTGCTCCCTCAATAATGATTCCTTCTGAACTTCCAGTTCTTCAACACTAGATTGGTCTTCTGCTTTTTTCACTGGGGAATTGATTTGCTGTTTCTATACATACCCCGAGGTATGACTTGATTTTCTCAGTCACAATATATGTCCTATGTGGAATCATCTACCTTTCATCCAATGGTCCAAAGTTTGGGGCTTGTTCACATATTATTATGAGGTTATAAAAAAGTTTCTTAATACCGAATTTACTCTATTGATTAATTCCTTGATTGTGGAAGGGGTAGAATTCCACCCTTACAATAGGGTCATAGATGTAGAGCTGGAAAGTACATTGGGCATAATCTCAGCAGCACAGGTGCAGCAGAAAGGGCACTGAATTTGGCCTCAGATGATCTGAGTTCAAGTATCAGTTGTGCTACTTGCTACCTACATGACCTTAGATGAGACATTTGGCCTTATCAATTCCCAATTTCCTCATTTGAAAAATAAGTGTTGGATTAAATGAACTCTGAGGTTCCTTCCAGCTCTAAATCTATGACTTTTTGATTCTTCCTTTTACTGATAAGAAAAAGGAGCCTCAGAAACAGGAAGTAACTTCTCCCAACATCACACAGGTCATAAGTGGAACACCCAGGATTTGAAGCCTGACTCTAAATTTAGGGCTCTTTCTCTTTAAGATATTTAGAAGTGGATTGTTTTACTTTAATAATTCCTTGATCTTGGGGTGGCTAGGTAGCACAGTGAATAGAGAATTGGCCCTGGAATTGGGAGGACCTGAGTTCAAATTCAGCCTCAGACACTTGACACACTTACTAGCTATGTGACCTTGGGCAAGTCACTTAACCCCAGTTGCCCTGCCCTTCCCCTCCAAAAAGCAAAAAAAAGAAAAGAAAAGAAAAAAAGAAGAAAAAAGACTTAATAATTCCTTGATCTGTGTGTCATTCTCACCAAACCAGCCACTGACAATATGGGAGAGTTAGCCAATATGGTAAACTTTGAATTGTTTCAAAACACTATTAAAAATCAAATAATGCTTATTGCAAAATAAAATATTAACATTTTATTATTAATAACCTAATGTTAATATTAAAACAAAATATTAAAAATAAAATGTTAACAGTTTATTATTTTTATTAATAGTTTAATATTAATAATATTAAAATAAAATGCTAAATAGAAGACCAGTCCCTTCTATAATACGGCTTAATGTCAAATCCAAGGAATCACAGGTCAAGTTAAAAATAGAAATGCAATATTTTCCTTTAAAATAAAAATATTAAATCAGCTGTGGTGGCACATACCCACAGTCCCTGATGCTGGACAGGATGAGCCTGGTGGATATCTTGAGTCCAAGAGTTCTGAGTTCCAGTATGATTAAAGCCCATTAAAGCACTGTCTGGCACCAATATGACAATCATCTGATACCGAAAAGCATTACATATTGTTGAACTATTATTATATATCAAAGAAAATGAATTAAGTAAAACTGACCGGTAAGGCAATCACATCTAACATTGTATGCAACATTCCACATCCTTGGTCCCCCACCTCTCTACAAAGCAACTAGGTAAAATAGTAGCTCAAATACTAGACTTGGAATCAAGAATTCAAATCCTTCATCAGACGCTTTGTAACTCTGTGATCCTGGGCAATTGACCTCAGAGGTTTACCAGACTACTTAAGGTGTGGAATGAACAGGGTCAGGATAGGAAAAAAAAAATTAAAAGTAGGGTAAAGCTTCTGTGCTAGCCAGTATTTAGATTTAGCCTGTGAGTGACCATTCTACTTCCAGTCTGGGTGAGGGAGGTAGTCGCAACCTCAAAAACAAACAAAAAAAAGAAAATGAATAATAACAGTGTTACAATATTTTACAAACCAATTTCCTTCTTAGCATCTCCATTCTCCCCATACAGAGCTTTGAGAGTGAGCGTGTCTATAGAAGCTTTAACACCATTATTTCTCTGAGAAATGTGGAGGTAAAAATGCTCAAAGATCCTCTGCTTCATAGGGAGGGAGGAAGTCTATCATTGGTGAGAGCAGATAGTAATTAACACACCAGAAGCTAAGGGCATATATCAAGGAGACAGATGCAGGCCGAGTTCCATAAAAACTCCAACTCTTAAAAAGGCACTTAGAAAGATAGCTAAATATAGCGGACACATACTTCAGCGGCGCAGATTTTTACAATGGAAGACTTATTGAACTGATTTCCTGTCCAGTGGAATATGGGAACTGATTTAGTGAGTACTAACTGGTATATGAGATGAATCACTTGCAATATGTAGTTATTTTGAAAGCAAAAATATAAATCCATACACTGACCTAAGCAACACACAAAATAATAAAATCACTTCCTTCTGAGTAATAGGTCAGTGGGGAAAGCAGAGTGGTGGAAACTTTAAAGAGGTCTGCGAATAGAGTAGATGGTTTTATTGGTATCCATATGTAATAGTTTATCACTGCCTTGTTTTCAGAAAATGGGGGTTGGAACCAAACAGAGAAAATGTTGATTTGTGCTGAAAGAGTTATTTGCTTAGCAAGGTGAAAATAATTTTGTTCAAATTTTATTGAAACCTCTTCTGTCTTCCAGCAGTTAATCATAAATTCACCAAGTGGGTTTTTTTAAAAATGCAGTTGAAAGAAAGATGTATTTTGTCTCTTCGGTGTGTATAATATAGCCACATAGGTAGCCAAACATTTGCAGAAGGAAACTAATTTTGCTAGTATAGAAGGCCATTAAGAGAAAAAAGATTAATCACAATGAAGGACTAGATCTTTCAAGTTACATAGATAATATGCCATTAACTCTTCATTGCCTTTCTTTTTTTTGCTTTTTCATCAATACTATTTTTTAAAGCAGTTATTTCTCCATATAAATCTCCCCTCACCTACTCCTGCTGTTGAGCCTTCCAAAGAGAATTAGCTAGGTGTGATGTATAGAGCACGTGACTTGGGACTTAGGTATAAATTCCCTTTCTTCCCCTTTATTGTACCATCTCTGGAAAGTCACTTAACCTCAATAAGCCTCAGTTTCCTCATTTGTAAAATGTGGAAAACAAATAGCACCTTATTCACAGGACCTTTGTGAGTATCAACATTGCATAGTCCTTAAATATCACATATAGTTCTTTAATACTATTAAATATACATTTATTGTTAGATATTAAATATACACAAATAAATTTACATTTACAATTTAAATATACAATAATATACATTTAACAATGTGTGCAATATGCCATATCCCTGGTCTGCCACATCTCTCCCAATCAGCTAGGGGCCATAGAAAATAGAGTGCTGGGCTTGGAACGAGGAATTCAAACCAGACACTTAACTGTGTGATCCTCAGCAAGTAAATGTCTTACTATGAGGTGACAAATTATAGGACATGTAATGATATAGTTATCAGATAATACAATACAGATGTATAATAGATGCAATCCATGATAATATAGGTACATTTTCTCATGTTTTCACATATTTACGTATGAGAAATGGTATTTCATCTGTGAAATGGAATAACTGTAATATATTACAGGGCTGGTATAGGGATAATATATGTATGATATTTAATAATATATTGCGACATAACGAATTATAGGACATGTAGTAGTATAGACTTCAGATAATACAATGTAGATGTATAATTGCAATGCATGATAATATATGTAAAGTGATTTGCAGAGCTTAAAGAGCTACATAAATATATCATATTTATTTAATATATTATGTGCTTACAGATAGTTCATTCTGTGCTTTTTGGAGGCAGAATTGTTTACTGCAGTTATTCTGAGTTTTGCTGCTGCTGCTGCTGCTGTGTGGTGTTTTCATTCAGCTCATATCTGGACTGCTGTAATAACCTTCTGGCTGGTCTCCCTATCTCCAGATTCTCCCCACTCTAACCTGTCCTCCATTCAGCTGCCACCGTGATTTTCACAAAACCCACGGCTATTTCACCCACCTATTCAACAAACCCCAGTAATTCCATATTATTACCTTCAATATCAAAGCCCTTCAGAACCTTATCCTTTCTTACATTTCCAAGCTTCTGGCACTCTTTCCTCTTCATCATACTCTGTGGGATGGACATACTTTCCTTCCATTCATAACACCACATTTCCCACCTCTGGGCCTTTGCACTGGCTGTCCCCCATGCCTGGAATGCTCTCCCTCCTTCTCTCTGCCTCCTACTTTTCCTGGTTTCTTTCAAGATCAAATCCTACCTTCTGCAAGAGGCCTTTTATAGTCACCTTCCTGCTGGTACCTTCTCTCTGAGATTACGTCCCATTGACACTGTATTTATCTTGTATGTACATAGTGATTTGTACTCCCCAATTAGAATTTGAGGCAGCTAGGTAAATAGAGCACTGTCCCTGGAGTTAGGAAGACCTGAATTCAAATGCAGCCTCAGACACTTACTAACTATAGGACCCTGGGCAAGTTACTTTACCTCTCTTTGCCTTAGTTTCCCCATCTGTCAAATGGGGATAATAAATAATAACGCCTAACTTCTAGGGTTGTTATGAGGATCAAATGAGATAATTATTGTGAAGCGCTAGCACAGAGCTTGGCACAGAGTAAGTGTTATATAAATGTAAACTATCATCATCATCATCATCATTATTATTATTATTATATGAACACAGTGACATGTCTCCCCATTAGAATACAAGGCAGCTAGGTGCAATAGAGGATAGGACTCTGAGCCTGTTGTCAGGAAGACTGGAGTGCAAATCCTTCCTCAGACCCTTATGAGCTGTGTGACCCTGGGAAAGTCACCTCCCTCTGCCTCAGTTTTCTTAACTGTCAAACCAGAAGACTAACAGCACTCATCTCCCAGGCTGTTGTGAGAATCAAATGCAATGTTATGTAAAGCACTTAGCACAGTCCTTGGCACACAGTACACACTTAGTAACTCCTTGTTCCTTTCCTTTCCTTTTTTCTTAAGCACAAGGACTATGTTTTGCCTTTCTTTGTATCCTCAGCACCCAGTACAGTAACAATCACTTCTTGTTTTAGTTGTTTCAATTCTGTCCAACTCTTTGTGACCTCATTTGTTTTTTGTTGTTTTTTTTTTGGCAAAGATACTGGAGTGGTTTGCCATTTCTTTTACTAGCTCATTTTACAGATGAGGAAACTGAGGCAGAGCGACGTGCCTTGCCCAGGGTCACACTACTGGTAAATATCTGAGGTTGGATTTGAACTCAGGAAGATGAGTCTTCCTGACTCCAGACCTGGTGCTCTATCCACTATGGCGCCACCTACTGCCCAGGGGCCGTGACTTAGAGATTGTTTAATAAATATTTTGTTTAGTGGTGTACATTGCTCCTTTGATTCTATTTTCTTCATTCTGATTAATTTCATACAACTCTTCCCATGTTCCCCATTTTCCTTGAATTTGTCTTTTCTTATAACACAATAATATTCCACTCTATTTATCACCATAACTTGTCCAGACATTCTCTGGGCACCCATTTTGTTCCTAGTTGTTATTGTTTTTGTTTTTTGTTCAGCTTTTGTTACTGCAAGAATGTTTCGCTATGTACAGGACCTTTCTTTCTGTTACTGACCTGCTAGGATATATCACAGTGTTGAGATTGGGGAGCCAAAGTGGTTTGTGTTTTTTTTTTTTTAATAATTTAATAACTTTTCTATCACAATTTTAAATTGTTTTCCAAAACAGTTAGATCAGTTTTTAATTCTACCCCCTGCCTTCCTCATTGTTGTTCGGTTATATCTGACTCTACGTGACCCAATGGATTTTTGTCCATGAAGTTTTCTTGGCAAAGATAACCCAGTGGTTTGGCATTTTCTTCTCCAGTGTGTTTCCATTTTAGAGATAAGGAACTGAGGCAAATAGGGGTTAAGTGACTTGCCCAGAGTCACACAGTTAATAAGTGTTTGAGACCAGATTTGAACTCAGGTCTTTCTGACTCTAGGCTAGGTACACTATCTATTTCACTATTTAGCTTTCTTCCTCCTTATAAAAATGGTTTCTTCTGAGATTCCATACCTTTTGTTTCTCTAAATGAATTCTACTATTATTAAAGTCTGGTTTATGTATCATATGTATGTGTGTGTGTGTGTGTGTGTGTGTGTGTGTGTGTGTATGAACCAATTGGCAGTCTAATCAGAACAGCCCCAAATCTATCAATTAATTTAGAAAATAATTTTATTATATTGGTATGGTAAAACCAGGAAAAACAAATGTTTCTCCAAATGTTTATCTCCCTTTGTTTTCATACATTATTTTGTAATTGGATTTACAGAAGAACTTCATGTGTCTTGGTACATTAAAATCAGAATATTTTATGCATTTGATAATTACCTTTAATGGAATTTATCTATCAGTTTCACCTTAGTTTTGTTAGAAGGTTGGTTTCTTGTGTACAGAGCTATATACTGAAACTATCAACAGTTTAGATTAACTTTTGTGGTTTTCAAATGTCTAGGGTTCTCTAAGTAAATCATCATAGCATTTGCAAATGGGGATAACTTTGCCTCTTCTTTACCTATGCTTACTTTTCAATTTATTCTTCTTCTAATTTTATTATAGCCAATATTATTACAACAATATTAAATAATAGTTTAGAGACAATAGTCTAGAAATAACAGAGACAATGAAGATCCTTCTTTTATCTCTAATCCTACTAAAAATATTTCTATTTCTTCTCCATTATGAATATTTATCTTGGCATGTGAATGTTATCAATTCTATTAAAATTCCATTGTCTCATGGACTGTGTTCAATCCTGCAGGACAGATTATTCCTTATTGCAAGCTATTTCCCCATTGCCTTTCAATATATCATATTATGAGAAGGAATGTGATATAATATTTAGAGTCAGAAAGAACTGGGTTAAAACCCACCTTAGACACTTAGGACAATGTAACTCTAGGGAAGCCACTTAGCTGCCTTATGGCTTAGTTTTTTCATCTGTAAAATGAGGGAGTTGGACTTGTGATCACTAAGGTCCCTTCCAGTTCTAAATGTATGATCCTATGATTCTTTCCTTTATGTTGACATTTAGTCCAGCATGGTTCTGCCTTGGGTTCCACAGTAAGCAATCTATCTCTTCCTAGTTGGATATGATGCTTTCTTTTTTCACCTAGGAGTTTTATATCTTGGCAATGACATTTCTAGTGTGCTATATTTAAGATTTCTTTCTGGTAGCAACCCTTACATTCTAGAGCTGTATTTTGCCCTACACAATTTCCAATAATTCTGAGTAATTCATGGGGGCAGGGACCCTAATTCATTTAGATCATTATAAACTACTGATTCAAGATCAAAGGTATTTTAGTTCATTGGTTTATTTACCTTGCATAATCAAATGCAATGAAATTATTTAAAATACTTCAAAACTTTAGCTTATCTTAATGTGTGCTATAAAGCTTCTATGTAATATTGAAAAGACTATTAAAATTATGAAAATATCCAAAAATAATACAAATTGATGAAGCAGATATTTTGCATAATATAAAGTGTGTTTAGTCTTAATTTAGAAATGTATATTTTTACCTCCTTTATTGGTTAAATTCTCCCATGAATGAATTCAGTAGTGGATGGAGTCCTGAACTTGGAATCAAGAAAACTTAGGTATTAATTTTTCCTCTGAAAGTAACAAGTCATGTGAGTTTACCTCTCCAACCCTTTTTCTCATCTGTAAAATGGGGATAATAGTGCCTGTAATACCTAAATTACTGAAGTTTTGGAAGTTTCAAATGAGATAATGCATATGAAGTTCTTTGCCACTCTTGAAGTTCTGGATATTGTTGGTTTGTTGTTGGGTCATTTCAGTTGTGTCCAACTTTTCATAACTCCATTTGGAGTTTTCTTGGCAAAGATACTGGTTTGCCATTTCCTTCTCCAACTCATTTTACAGATGAGGAAACTGAGGCAAACAGGGTTAAATGACTTGCCCAGGATCACACAGCTAGTAAACGTCTGAGGCTGGATTTGAACTCAGGTTTTTCTGACTTCAGGATATATAGATAATAGTTATTATTATTGTTATATTTATTATTAAGTTGCATTAGAATCTCCTATCCTTCATTTTACAATTCCAGGAAGATAAAGTCACAGGGTAGCAGAGTATGGATTTGAAATGAGATGTTCTTAATACTATATCCAGAACCCTTTCCATAACTACTACCAAAATTCCTGCTATATATTTTTATATACTTGATATTTCAGAATGAAATACATTTCAAAAGAACAGAAAGAGTTGTTTATTTGTTTGTTTGTTTTTTGTAGCTATTTACATTCATGGGGCATGGTATGTTCTTTGCCTAGCAAGTAAACACCCATAGTAAAATATATTTTACAATTATTTCTGTTTATTTCAAAATGTAAAACCAGTGAGCACACTCACACCTCATTACAAAGGCCTAGAATCCCAGTGTGTGTGTGTATGTGTGTGTGTGTTTGTGTGTATCTGTCTGTCTGTCTGTGTCTGTGTCTATGTCTCTGTGTGTCTGCGTGTGATGAACTGAATAATGAACAAGATCTGCAGAATTAGGGTTCTGCACTTGGTATAAAAATTATCTTCCCCAGGAGCTTTACATAAAAATAAAAGTCCAAGAAAACTATAAGACACCAATTATGAATTTATGAGACAGAGATTTAAACAGAACTTGGAATAATGAAAAACCTTCCAAAACATTTAAATATATCTTAGCAAACCTCAAATTCCAACAGTGCTGTTATCTCCCTCCAACAATTGCTGCTAAATATAAATTCATTAGATTAATGATGAAGATGAGACCATCTGGTGAAAATCCGTTGCACGTTACAATTACTTGGGGATGTCTAAAAATATGTAATAACAAAGTTTCCTTGTGATAGAGATAAAAATCCAACTAGAAATATCTTTTCAATTATGACATATATTTATAATTATGTTAAAACTTCTAAAGAGAAAAGAATTAGGCTGAGCTTTTTGAATAATAAAAGATATCATTACTAGAAATTGGAAGGCCCCACTGTCCCAACCATAATGCCTGCATATTTCAAGTAAAACACTTAGGTTATTACCAGAAAAGGAAATGGAAAAAATAAGGGGACTAAATGTAGCCATATGGAACACTATAATATTCATGGCACACAACTTGAGAGGAATTCCAGAGACTTGGCTAAACCATCCGGATGTGCAATACTTGGGACAAGTGTACATAGCACATCATTGCCCTTAGAATAAAATCTTAAAAAAAAAACATCCAGACATCTTTTCATTTCAGTTTGTACTCCAATATGAATGGATCTAAAAGAAAAGCTACTGTGACTACTTTTCAAAGCTAATTTTGCCATGCATCTCAGTACATTGAGGGTGAAAGGCTTTTTAGCCCAAATGTACCTTAGAAATCATCTAGTTCAATACTTGTTGAATAAATGAAGTCAGTAATTTAATTTTATTTAAAAAAACAACAATACAAGACCTGAAAAGACTTGCCCAAGGTTGTACAGGTAATGCTAGCAGAGTCAGGATTCAAAGATAGCAAGATGATATACACATCTTTATGTCTGAGAAATACCAGAAGCATAATTTCATGGACTACAAATCTGGATATATTTTTAAAGCAAGATGCACAGAAAGCATTTGCCTTTTAAATAAAAAAGACACATTCCATTAAAATACTTTACTAGATTCATGACTTTATCAACGTGGGTAAAAGAAGCATTTATTAAGTGCTTAGGTACTGTGCTAAGTGCTAGAGATACAAGCAAAAAGAAAATTAGTCCTTGCCCTCAAGGAGCTTATATTCTTTTGGGGGAAGATAATGCATCAAAGGGAGCTAGGAAATTGGCAGAAGAAAGGAGGAAAGAAAGGACCTGGAGAGTCACAGCTGGGAGAAAAATGAAGCATGGCCTGCCTGAGCCCTTCCCCCAAAATGGAGCTGCCAGAAGGAACTCAACAATGTGAAAAAGGGAAGCCCCAACATGGCAGATGGATGTTCCAAGGTGACAAGGCCCCAGGTGCTCAAAGAAGTTTCAGGATACAGATTGCAATTCATCTATGCCTTCTTATCCTGTATAGTTCTCTCACTAGTAAAGTTCACTTGAATACAGTAGGTGCTTAATAAATGAATGTTTATTGAATGAAAGGATAGATGGATACTACACAAAGAATCCACTGAATTGCTGGAACCCTTTTGCTAGGTTTTAAAAAAATATTTCGCAAGTAGCATTTCTGTTGTCCATTTGTCACACATATTAATGTAAAAATTGAAATGATCTTCACTATGTTGACTTTTTTGGAAGATTGCATCAAGTTCTTCATAGAATTCCTCTGCCACGGATCTTGATGGGTAAGTTGCAATTATCTTCATGGTAAGGCTTTTTGGGTGTTTATTCTCATCATAAACATAAGGTAGGATGGCAAAATGTGCCATGAATGATGTTTATAGTCATTGTTAGGTGCCCAGTGAAACCAACCTGACTAACTCTAATGTTGACTTCTCCAAAGAGAACCTGGCAATTCTGTCCACTTACTTATAATTTCCTTTTGTCTTCTAGTTTCATTTATCTTGAGAATGCCAATATTGATATGGTCATGTTTTTCCATTATACTATTCATTTATCATTGGACAAAGAACTTGAATTTGTATTTTTTACAGGTGATAATTGTTGTATAACCTTAGGGAAGCCAACTCAATCAATCAATAAGCATTTATTAAGTACCTATGATATACCAAGCACCGTGCTAAGCACTTTACAAATATCTCATTTGATCACTTTTGAAATAATTAATAAATCCCCTATTTATTGTTAAACATTGTTCAAGTTCTGATAATAAAAATAATATCTAGCATTTATATAGAGCTTTAGGTTTGCAAAGGGCTTTACAAACATCACCTCCTTTGTTCTTAACAATACCCCTTGGAGGAAGGTGCTACTATTAACTCCATAGTATAGATGAGGAAACTGAGACACAAAGAGGTTAAGTGACTTATCTAGGGTCACACAGCTAATAAATGTTTAAAGTCTGTATTTGAACTCAGATTTTCCTAACTCTAGGTCCAGAGGTATATCTTCTGTGCCACTTAGCTGCCCAAGGCACATTTCCTTTTAATTCTGGCCATTAATTTATTAGCATTTGTTACTTTACACCCAAATAAATGTGTGGGATATTGAATGAAGGCAAGGTCTACAGTGTAGTGGTGGATAGGGTTGGTCTTGAAATGTCAATATTAATTTGAATCCTTCTTCAAATGCTGGGTGAACCTGAACAAGTCACTTAACTGCCATGTACCTCAGTTTCCTCATTTGGTCTCTTTCAGTCTATTGTATCATCATCCTACAAATGTACCTCATGGCTTGTGGTCCTGTAAGGACTCCAGCCTTACATGGGACCAGGTCCAAAAACAGGGGCTGACCCAAAGAAGATAAATTTTTCCTTTTGGCTCATTATACCCCTTGGAGTTCTCTAAGAAAATCTCCAAATATGTTCATGGTATCATGCTGTCTTTCCTTATCAGAAAGAGAGCAGGGTCTTCAATTATGCATGCTCATCAAATATTCATGTAGGTCTCCTGTGTGGTCCCAGGACTGGACCCTCATTCATTGTCCATTCTTTGTTATACTTCAGTGTATCCCTATTCACTGGCTCCTTTCTTGCTGCCTTCAAGCACATCATCCCATCATCAAAAAAAATGTCTCACTTCACCCTTCATTGATCATCTTTGACCTCTCTCCCCTTCCACAAACAAATGTCTAGAAAAAAGCTGCCTCCTCTCATTGTATGTGCTTCTTCATCTCCCTTTCACTTCTCAAACCTTTGTGAGCCAGCCTCCATTCTCATCCCTCACCTGAAACTGCCATCTCCAAAGTTAGTAGTAATCTATTTGATTGACAAACATAGTGGACTTTTCTCAGCTCTCAACCTTCTTGACCACTCTGAAGCATTCAGCAATGTTGATTCTCCTGTCTTCCTGCATGTTCTTTCCTCTCTGGGTATTCATGGCATTGTTCTCTCTTGTCAATTTTCTCCTGTTTGCTACTTCTCAGATTCTTTTGGTGGACTATCAACAGTGTCACACCCCTTAACTGTGGGAATTTCCCAAGTTCTATCCTGGGTCCCTTTCTTTTCTCTCTGTAGACGCTCCTTTGGTGACTCCATCAGATGCTGTGTGTAAATATCATCCCTATGAAGATAACCCCACTCCTAGCCTCTCTCTTAAGCTCCAGTCTCACATCATCAACTACCTATTGGACATTTTGAATTGGATGCCCCATCTTAAATACAGCATATCCAAAACTCACTATCTTTCCCCCCAAAATCCATCAAGGGCATCGTCATCTCCCTGCTCATCTAAGTTCATAACCTTGGAGTCGTCTCTGACGCCTCCCTCTCACTCCATACCTTCAATAAATCATCAACCTCATCATTCTAACACCAAAGCATTTCTCTAGCCCTCTCCTTCTCAATGCACACAGCCACCACCCTCATCATTTCCCACCTGGACTATTTCAATATTCTCCTATCTCAGCTGGGGGTGGGTGGGGGGGGACAACTATCAACAGAGAGGAATCAATCCAACTTCATCTAGTAGAAGGTGATGCCTGAGCAGAGCCTTAAAGGAGACTAGGCATGCTGAAAAGTGAAGAGGCATTTGCTATGAAAAGGTATGGAGACTGGAGTTGATGTGTCACATGTAAGGAACAGCAGGGTGACTGTTAATTCTCTCTCTCCTCCAATGAAGCCTCCACACAGCTGTTAAAGGGATTTCCCTAAAGCATAGGTCATATGCAAAGTGACACTGAGCTGGCTCCTGGGGCTGTCACAGCTGTTAGGGCCAACGCCAGTCATTTACCTCAGCAGGCAGTGGGGTGCACCTAGGGGTTTGAATTATAAAGGGACTAGCCTGAGGCAAGGATGTCAACAGAAATCTTTTTCTGAGCTCTCACTGCATGCAGGTTGCTTCCAGATTCAGTGACTAGACAAGTGGAGTTTTATATTATATAGACAAGTGTGTTTCATAATCTTTTTATTCTTGTGTTATATGTTTTAAAATGTCAATGATTAAAGCAATTTTCATTAAATTTTGGGCAGCTAGGTGGCTCTGCTCTGTAGATAGAGTGCCTGCCTAGAGTCAGGAAGACTCATCTTAGTGAGTTCAAATCTGGCCTCGGACATTTACTAGCTGTGTGACCCTGGGCAAGTCACTTAACCCTGTTTGCCTCAGTTTCCTCATCTGTAAAATGAGCTGGAGAAGGAAATGGCAAACCACTCCAGTATCTTTGCCAAGAAAACCCCAAATGGGTTCATAAGAAATCAGACATAACTGAAATGATTCAACAGAAAATTAAATTTCAGGTCTCACAAATGTCTGAATCTACTGGACTAAGCCGTATTTTGGCTGAGCCCTCCATATTCAATAAATTCAGTAAAGTTCCCTATTACTCCCAGGATCAAATGCAAACTGATCTGTTTGATATTTAAAGCTATTTACCACCCAGCCCCAAATTACAGTACATTTCTAGATTTATTAAATATAACTCCTCTTTTCTCAGTCTAGGTTCCAGCCAAATGGGTTACTTGCTCAGGCAACTCATTATCTTTCCCCCTAAACCACCTGCCCTCTTCTCCATTACTGCCTCACAGCGTAGGCATTATCCTGGATTCCTCACTATCTCTCAGACCCCAGAACCAATCTGCTACTAAGATCTATTTCACCTTTTCTGCATCTCTCAAATATATCCCTTTCTCTCCTTTGACACTGACGGTACTCTAGTGAAGACCCTCATCACCTCACACCTGTATTACCAGAGTAGCTTGCTAGTGGGTCTGCCTGCCTCAAGTCTCTCCACACTGCAGTCCATCTTCCATTCAGTCGCTAAAGTGTTTTTCCCCAAGGTCAGGTTGGACCATGTTGTCCTCTACCCAAAGCCAACACACAGAGACACATTAATAAATTCTAATGACTCCCTATTGCTTCCAGAATAAAATACAAAATCTTTTCTTTGTTATTTGAAGCTTTTCATAACCTAGGGCCCCCCCCCTCCATCTTTCCAGTCTTCTTACACCTTACTCTCCAACACACACTCTTTCAATCCAGGCTAGGCTAGGGCCTCCTTGCTTTTCCTCAAACACTCCATATGTCAGCTCTGGGCATTTTCTCTGGCTGTCTCCCATGCTTGGTAATTGAATAATAATAATTAATAATAACTGGCATTTCTATAGCAATTTAAGGTTTGCAAAGTGCTTTGCATTCATTATTTCATTTGATCCTCTCAGTATCCCCAGTACCAGACTCAGCAAAACCTGAGTTCAAGCTCTTCCTCTGACACCTACTAGCTGGGTTATCTTTGGCAGGTCACTTGCCCACTCAGTCTCCCCCAGCAACTCTTTACTGATAAATTGTCAATCTGCTTTAGTAAAGGAGTTTTCAGACTGGGATTTTCTCATGCTGATGAAATCACACACATACATAGAAAAAAAATGGTATTTTGTACAGATCTCTTGTGCAGAAGCCGCAGATGGATGATGAACTGGGCCAAGCATTGAATACCAAAAAGAGAATGGGCTGGAATTGGAAACTACACAATCCTTTCAACAATTCCAAGCTACTCTTTGAAATAAAAACCTATCTTTTTAACACCAGTATATTCTCAGTGATGCCACATGGCTCCAAATCATAGAATACCACAGTCTTCAAAGAATCAAAATCACGTGTGATCCAGAGGCCAATGGTGGGTATAAATAGGTTACAGCATATTACCAATGAAGACTTGCATGCAAGAAGTCATGTAAAAGAGATCACCCAGGAAATTATGATTAGACTTGACATTTGTGGTTACCAGTTCACTATTAGAGCCTGTAGCTTTTAAGCTTGGGTTAAATCTCACTAAACAGGTGCCTAACCCTTTGCTTCAGTCCAGCTATGAGTCACCGAAACAAAAAAAAAGTCTTTGAGTACAAACACTTCTCTTTGGCGTCTGGGGGCAGGTATACTCCCACCTATTTCATCAGAGATGAAAACTTCAATGACAAAGAGGAAGTCTGTGAAAGATGAGAATGGAGCAAAACAAAATCTTGTTCACCTCATTCACTTCCTTCTCTGATCTCACTCCAAGATGAAAAGGCTCTGGAGTGATGTTGGAGATGCAGAGCCAAGCTGTGGGATATCTGAAGAATAGGCTTCTGTCAGAAGTTTTGGGGTGGGAAGCAAATTCTTAGGTTCACTCCTAGAAGACAGTGTGGGGGAATCAGGAGAGGCTTCCTGTCTGAGGTGGCACTTGAACTGAACCTTGAAAGAATCTAATGATTCTATCAAAGGTAGGAATGAATTTCAGGCACAGAGACAACACACCATGGTAAAGGAAGCAAGTGGGGAAGTTACCCCAGTGCTGTGAAGCCTAATTTTCTTTCTCTGCCAATTATTTAAGCATAGCAAGAGATTCCATGGATCACCTACCCTACCCAATAAATAGTACCTGTCATTGTGACCAATTCAGTGAAACATAGATTACCAGAGTTTATAATTAATGAGGGGCAGCAAGGCTGCAGGCTTGGAGGCAGGAAGATTTATCTTCCTGAGATCAAATGTGACTTCAGGGCAAATAACTTAACCCAGTTTGCCTCAGTTTCCTCATCTGTAAAATGAGCTGGAGAAGGAAACAATAAACCGATCCAGTATCTTTGCCAAGAAAACCCTAACTGGGGTCACAAAGACTTGGACATGATTGAAAACAACAACAATAACAAATAATTAATGAGAAGAGAGTAAAGTTGCTTTTGGTGGGGCACCACTGATATATATATATATATATATATATATATATATATATATATATATATATATGTATATATATATATGTTATATATGTATGTATGTATATATGATAAGTAAATTTATATTAAAAACTTAAGTAGCAAAATTTTCCCCCTTCCTCTCCAGCATTGGTGAATCAAAAAAATTTGGGAACTGCTGCCTTTTGGTGGTTGCTGTATTTCACTCATTCACCAAATTCCTCTCAAAAACTGATCTTTTCATTATGCCAACTTTTCCTTCTGTCTTTGAGGAGAAGAAAGCTGGAAAATCCTAAGCAGAAATGAATTTAACTACCAATGTGCACAGCGTTCATAACTTAAAGGACCTCCTTGGAATGGCCCACCAGAAAAATTCCCCATTTTTGGCAAGAGAGTGTAAGCTTAGTATTGTTATGTAACTTAGGGGGGAGCTTGTGTAATAGAGAATTTCTTTTAAGAAGAAATACACGTACTGCAAGAATTGCAGGCTGAACTTAATGATGAAATTTCTACTCAAATTCTTGTCAGAAGAGTGATGAACACGGGCCAGTGAAGGAGACAGGATCATCTCCACCATAAAAAGTCTTTAGCTACATATTTCATTCTATAAAAACACCACATAGAAGTCATAAATGACTGGTTTTCCCCCAGCAAGTCCTTGGCTTCCTCTTGCTTTTAAAGGGAAAGAATCTTTGAAAAGCATTTTTCATTGTTAATGTTATAATGGTCTTAACTGTTCCTTAAAAATATTACTAAGTTAGAAATGCAAAACAATACTACTCCCCTAATGTATTTTTTTCTTTCCAAAATTTAGTCACATTCAGCCAAGGACCATGATTTACTTGGCATCTGGAAGCCATTTGAAAAAGAAACCTTTAGCATCTCCCTTGGTGTGATTGTGAGACATCACCCGGATATTATTAATCCTGAGTTTGTTTTCCAAAATATCAAATCTCCCATTAAATCTTCTTTTCTCCTTGAGGACTTCTGGAGTAATCACTTCTTGGCCAGACAGCCTTTCTATATCAAATAACTTTTTTCTTCATTCCATTGTGCAACATTCCAGAAGTATCCAATTCTTTTCTCCAGAGCAGAGACAGAATGCTACTTAATGTACAATATTTTTAAACTACTCTTTTACCCTACAGACCACTTCTAGAGGTTGTAATCACTCAGAAACGGAAAAAAGTCAATTACAGTGTAGCATTGCCTTTTACCAAAATTCAGGTTTCATTTATTAGTAATTTTCATTATTATTTTCCCAAAGTAGTTTTAAAGGGTGGGGGAGAAAGGGAGGGGGAGAAGTAGCCAAGTACAATATAAATGTAAATCTTAGAAAGAAGCAAGATAAAAGACATAAAATGTTGTCCTTCCTCCATAAAATTGGTTTCAACCAAAAATTTTAAGACAAATCAAACAAATTTGTTTCAGATTCAATTATCTAGATAATTGAAGAAAATATCAGTTTTGTCTAAAATCAGTTGTAAGAGACCAGCCTTTTATGTTTTATATTATAGAGATTGGCCTTAATTTTTTGAATTGTCTTAAAATCTGATATAGAGGCAGAGTGGTGCAGTGTATTTCGAACCAGAGGACCTAGGTTTGCATCTCATTTCTGTCAAGTACTACCTATGCCACCTTGGACAAGTCATTGACCCTTATGGATTTTAGTTTCCTCTTCTGTAAAAAGAGAAAGCTGAACTAGATGATTTCCTGATGTCATTTCAATCTCCAGTTATGATCTAATGTTTAGAGATTCATGGCATCAATCAACATGATTCCTTTCTCAAAGCCAAATGCATTTGTCATTTTTTTATCATGTACATTGCATTTGCAGTGAGCTGTACATATGGAGACAGGAAAATAGGCATGCTGTCAAAATTCTATGACTTCCTAAAATTCAGAGGGTTTTATTTTATTTGTGATATGAATGACAACCATACAATCTCTACTGCTTCTCCTAAGAGGGGCAATTATTTTCGGCAAGTCAGAGAAATATTTCTCTCCTTCCTTTAAAATGTATTTATTCTGTGTCTCCAAAAGGTAATTTTTCAGCCACAGAACTTTCCTGTGATTTACACTGACATTTGGAATATATCAGAGTATAACAACTTTGTAAAGAGTACCTTGACTGTGAGTCAGAAGACTTGTGCTCAAGTATTAACTTTGCCAGGTGTTAGTGATGTGACCTCTGGTTAAGTTCCTTAATCAATTGAAGTTCCATTTTCTGATATATAAAGTGTCAGGCCTAACTCAGTGTTGTTGTGAGGATTGAAATAAAGGGGGTATTCAAGGTAACCATGCATAGTGAGTACAGGAAAACCCTTATGTCACTCCACACAGCCCAAATCAACAAAAAGGACTCATTGTAGCCTATAAATAGTTGATACAATTCTCTCTCTCCAGTGAGTCCCATTTTCTCTTCAGAGATTCATTCCCCCAGAAGTAAAACAAATTCGGGGCTGCTAGAGAGTTATCTTTCCCACCCCACGCCCCATTTTGGTGAATCCCACATCAGCCCAAAGACCCATATAGGCCCCCAAGGGCTTGGGTTCCTTCCAGAAAGGAAATTACTGTGGATTTGCTAGAGAGGCCACCCCCCACCTCCTTTGCATTGGACTTGGATTGCCCAAATAATAATAATAGTTAGCTAGCATCTATTATGTGCCAAGCGCTGTGTTAAGCACTTTATAAATGTTATTTCATTTGATAATAAAAAAATAACACAAGGTAGTAGCAGAGAGTTTGCCTGACAACGATTCCAGAGCACATTATAAAAGAGACGTTTAGGAAACATCTAGATCACAAGCAGTGATCACAAAGAACCAGTATGATCTTAACGAGACTCAATTTATTTCCTTTTTCTTGGTCAAGGTTATGATACTGGTGCATCAGGGCAGTCTATATACATAGTTTACCTTGATTTTTAGTAAAGCATTTGGTAAAGAGTCTCCTGCTGTTCTTGTGAATAACACTGAGAGATGTGGGCCAGACAACAATAAAATTAAGCGGATTCAAAGTGGGTGGAATGAATGGCTGTACTCAATAAGTAGTTATGAATGGTTCTGTGTCCACTGGGAAGGAGATCTTTAGCGGGGCACCTCAGGATCAATGCTTGGTCGGCCATGTCCTATTTAACATTTTTATGAATGACTTGGATAAAAGAACAGACAATGTACTTATCACACTCGAAGATGGGTACAAAGCTAAGAGGGACAACTTAGGATGTGCTTATCACACATCTAAAGGGAACAAAAAAAATTTATAAAGATACACTGTCCTTTCACATGGTAGTATTCTTTTTTTTTTTTCAAATTTTTTTTATTTACTTATTTACTTTTAATTTACAAGATTCCGTTCCACATTCACTTGAGTTTCAGATTTTCTCCCCTTCCTTCCCCGC
>CM053585.1:500579185-500625580 GCA_028646515.1 Pseudochirops corinnae
GCTCCGTTCTCCCTGCCCCAACCTGATTAGGCACTTCTCTGGGCTGGGAATCTGTCACTCTCTGTCTCCCAGTGGGTTCTGTCACTCTTAAATCCGCTCAAATTTACTTTTTAGTTCCCAAGGATGAAATTCTTGGGGGGCTTAGAGAAGTCACTGCTTACTCTCCGCCATCTTCGCTCCGCCCGGTAGTATTCTTTCATGAGAAAGATGACCTTGAAAATAATTGTACTTTATTTACTTTACTACATTGGGTAGCTAGGTGGCACAGTGGCTAGAATGCCAGGCCTGGGGTCAGAAAGGCCTGAGTTCATATCTGACACTTAGCTGTGTGACCTTGGGCAAATCACTGACTCATGTTTGCCTCAGTTTCCTCATCTGTAAAATGAGTTGGAGAAGGAAATGGCAAACCACTCCAGCATCTTTGCCAAGAAAACCTCCAATTGGGACATGAAGACACGACTGAAACAAGTAAACAATAAAAAAATCCCAACATTGGTTAAAGAGGTAGAAGAATTCTTTGAAGAGCTCAAAAGATCCTCCAAATTTTACCGACATAAAATTTCGTACTCTAAAATTTCAAACAATAAGCATTTAGTAAATGCCATGTCCAATATGCTACTGGGGCAGAGCGGGAGACACTGATGACACGGCTGGGCCAAAGCTAAAAGGAAGCTGAGCCATGGATGCTCCTGGTGATGAAAGGAAAGTCTGAGGCCATGAAGATCAATATTTATGGGAGTCTGGAGTGTAAGATCTAGGAACCGAGGCAAGTTGGATGTGGTCAGAGGGGAGATGGACAGATTGGGTGTCAATGAACTTACATAGATGGGAAGGAGGGAACTTAATTCAGATGGTTGCTACACATGCCACTTACAGCCTCTTTCTCTCTATGTGATTTCGCTCCAGTGTCCCCTATCTTAAAAACAACACAGAAATGCACATTGAAACTCCCTTAACTTGAGTGCACTCCTTTCGTTTCTCTTCACTGCTCTGCTTTTAGAAAAAGTAGTCTCTGTTGGCTGCTTTCACTTCCTTATCATGTACCAGACCCTGAACCCAGGATCCTGGCTTCTGCCCTCAGGGCCTAAAGAAAATGTTGTCTCGAGCTCACTAACAACCTCTTCATCGACAAAATTCGTAACTTGTTTTTAGTCTTCCTCCTTATTGACTTTTATTTTCTTTTAAAATATTTTTTATACCTTGTCAAACTCCCCCCAAATCCAATGATTTTTCCAATGATTTTTATTTATTCCAATGATTTTTCTCTCCTTCCCCTACAGAACTTTCCCAATCCAATCCACAAAACATTTATAATTATGTTCTAGGTCAGGGGTAGGGAATCTATGGGGCCTTGAGGCCACATGTGGCCCTTCAGGTTCTCAAGTCTAGGCCTTTGATTGAATCCCAACTTCACAGAACAATTAATTATGTTCTACGCACTGTACTAAGTACTAGGGATACTGTTACAAAAAATAATAACAATCCCTGCCCTCAGGGATCTTATAGTCTAATGTAGCGGTTCTCAACCTGTGGGTTATGTTCAATTTAAATACATCCTGCATACCAGATATTTACATTGCGATTTATAACAGTAGCAAAATTACAGTGATGAAGTAGCAACGAAAATAATTTTATGGTTGGGGGTCACCACGGCATGAGGAACTGTATGAAAGGGTCGTGGCATTGGGAAGGTTGAGAAGCACTGGTCTAATGGGAGAGATAACAAACCAAAGGAGTAAGGAGAAGGGAGGAGGAGGCCGGAGGGTACTGCTCAGGTGCATCTTGTTCTGTGCAGCTGAACCGAGGCAGAGTTAGAAATAAATATATCTAGGCAAGACAAATCAATTTAATGACCATAACTGAAATTCCACGTCTATGTCCCCTGCCCCTCCACTTACTTTTATGCCTAGAATAAGAGACATGATCAGCCACGTTCTCTGAAGTTACCACTGGTCACTGCATTTGTTGTTGTTCAGAAGTTGTTAAGTGTTGTTTCCTTGACTTTATCGTGGTCATCTGTAAGCTCTCCTCCTTCTCCTTCTCTTCTTTCTCCTCTTTCTCTTCCTCTTCCTCCTTCTTTCGCTCAGTTCATACACATTTTCCCGAGCTTCTCTATATTCTTAACTTTTGTCATTTCTCCTAATGCAATATATTTTACTATGTTCCTATGCCACAATTTGTTCAGCCATTCTTCAGACCCGGATTCCTTCCAGTGCTGTGCTACTCTAAAGAGTAAAGCTGTAATATATATACCTCTTTGGCCTCTATGCCTACTAATGATATCCATCACCAATAAGCATTTATTAATCACCTACTACATGCCAAGCCCTCTGTTAGGCTCTAGTGATACAAAGATAAAAATGAAATGTCCGTTATAGGATCATAGATGTAAAGTTAGAAGAGACCTCCTCATGTCAGCAAATCCAAACCCCTCACTTTAAAAGTAAAGAAACTGAGGTTAAACGGGAAGGGCCTGCTATGTGCCAGGTACTGTGCTAAGAGCTTTTACAAATACTGACTCATTTGAACCTCACAATAACTCTGGGAGGCAGGTGCTCTTATTACCCCCCCGTTTTTACAGTTAAGGAAACTGAGGCAAACAGGTTAAGTGACCTGTCCAGGACCCCACAGCTAGTAAGTCTCTGAGTCTGCATTTGAATTCAGGTCTTGGAGTTTTCATGATGTTTGTTGACCACTAGAAAAGGTTGGCTAAAGAGACAAACAGAGAGCAACATAAAAATTACATTATTTATTCCTTGTTATTCCCTTAAGACTAGCATTACCTGCTCAATGAGTGCAGGACTAAAGTCCTGATTGATGAACAGAGGAATCATAAGACTCTATACATTTCAGAACCATCCTAGTTCAGGATGACTATGTCACAGAACTTTATGACTTCTATTTGTTATCATCTATACAGAATTTCTTGGTTGTAAATGCAAATTGACAACAGCCAGAGCAGAGTCTATTTACATTTTATGGTCTCAGAATGTCTGTTTTGCTCTCATGTGGAATAAGTCCCAAGATAAGGGGAATCTCACCTCTGGTCTTTGAAGTTACAGACACAGGGAAAGGCATTTTCAATCAGAGCAGTTAGTTTGATTAAATCAGACTTTAGCTAAAATATGATATTAAAAGATTATCATGTTCTAGGAGAGAAAGTGATGTGTGCAGAGAGATGCAAATATAAAGCATATACAAGGAAAATGCAAAGTATTAGTAGCTGAAGGGGATGAGGAATAACTTCAGTGCTAAGCCATACTAGAGCCAAGATTTGCCATGCATTCCAGGAACAGGGAACAGCCAAAACAAAGATGCAAAATTGAGAGAGGGCGTGTTTTTTACTTTTGATTAAGAGGGAAAGTAAGAAGGATGGCTTGGCTGGATTGTAGAGCATATGAAGGTAAAAATTTAAAATAAGCCTGGGAAGGGAGGCAGGAAACAGTGAAGGATTTTAGAAGCCAGAGAGTTTCTAATTTATCAGAGATAAGAAGAAATCACTGGAACTTTTCTCTTTTTTTTTTTTTTTTGGAGGGGGAAAGGAGGGCAATTGTGTTTAAGTGACTTGCCCAAGGTCACACAGCTAGTATCAGGTGTCTGAGGCCAGATTTGAACTCAGGTCCTACTGACTCCAGGGCCGATCAGAAGGTGACATGGTCCGATCCGTGCTTTAGAAATAGTTTTAGATAGGTAGCAGCGTTGTTAGGTAAAAGGGCATGCACAGTTTAATGACTTTTCTTCTAGAATTCTAAATTGTTTTTCCCCCAGTACTCCCCAGTGCATTTATGGGACCCTTCATCAATGAACATTTCTGTATTTTGTCATCATTGCTAATCTAATTTACCGGCATTGGTGACCACATTGTACCTTTAGATACTCTCCATGCCCTCCATGGTCTTCTGTAGCACCTTCTAGTACAAAGGCTCCCCAATCTCTACTAGTTCTTACTGCCTTTCTTACCCCAAACTTCTTTGCAAGAATTTTGTATTTAATTTTCTATGTACAATTTTTTTCTTCCCTCTGCCCCACTTCAAATAAAATGCAAGCTCTTTGAGCACAGAGCCCTTTCATTTGTGATTTTCCATATCAGTATTTAGCACAGTGCCTGGCACATAGAGGGTGATTATTAAATAATTGTTGGTTGATGAATATCATTACTAGGCATGTACTTATATCCTAGCAGGAATGCATCCCTGACAAGTGGTCAATCTGACCTTTGTTTCAAGACCTCCATGAATGGGAACCCATTACCTCTTGAAGCAGCCCATTTCACTTTCAGATAGTTATATTATAAGCATGTTTTTCATTAAACAGAACCCAAACCTACCACTCTGCAACTTCCCTGGACCAGTAGACTACTTCTTCCATCCCTGGACTACTCACATTGGACATAATTTCCTGTGGCCTCTCTCTGATTACCTGGTTCTTTCCTGTTAAGAGGGTGTCCCAGCCCAAAAAAGTCTTAATTCTTCTCCAGGATGGGAATTTCTCTGACAAGTTCCTTTATCTCCACCTCACCTCCTTTGCAGCAACCCTTTATGTATTAGAATTATTAACCATTAAAATGCATGCTATATCATATTTATATTTACAGTGCTTGGCACAAGACCTGGCATGTGGTAAGAGCTTGACAAATACATGACTTGATGGCTTCTACAAATTGTTTCTAATTGTGCTGTCTGGGGTCAAACAACAAATCTTTCAAGTCATGGCCCTTCAGATGCTTGAATACATTATTGTGTTTCACCAAAATTTTCTCTTCACCAGACTATGCTCACAGTTTTTTCAATCAATTTTCCAGACTGTTTTAGGTCAGTTCATTTAGTTTTCAATGGCATTAATGACCAATTACATGACAATCAACTGAGCTAAATCTTTGGAAGATCTAAATAATCTTTATGGCATTGAACTTTCATCACCAGATGCAAAAATAATGGTGTGACTGTTTCAATCTGATTACTGTAGTTGTAATAAAACAGTTTACATATGCTTTCTGGAGAGATAGATCTCTCCTTATGTCCTCCTCTTTTAAAAGATATAATGCTTAATTTCCCTCCCACTTAATAGTATTTCATTTTTTCCAATTACATGTCAAGACAGTTTTCAACATTCACTTTTATAAGATTTTAAGTTCCAATTTTTTTCTCCCTTCCCCCTTCCCCAAGACAGCAAACAATCTGATTATAGGCTATACATATTCAATCATATTAAACATATTTCCACATTATCATGTTGTGAAAGAAGAATCAGAACGAAAGGGGGAAAAGCATGAAAAAGAAAAAAAGAGAAAATAGTATGATTTGATCTGCATTCAGACTCTAATTATTCTTTCTCTGCATATAGGTAGCATTTTACAGCATGAATCTTTTGGAATTTTCTTCAAACACTGTATTGCTGAGAAGAGCTAAGTCTATCAAAGTTGGTCATTGCTTAATGTTGCTGTTACTGTATATAATGGTCTCTTGGTTCTGCTCACTTCACTTAGCATCAGTTCATATAAATCTTTCCAGGTTTTTCTGAAATCTGATTCGTCATTTTTTATGACACAATAGTATTCCATTACATTCATATACCGCAATTTGTTCAGCCATTCCCAATTGGTGGGTATCCACTTAATTTCCAATTCTTTGCCACCACAAAAATAGCTGCTATACATATTTTTGTACATGTGAGTCCTTTCCCCTTCTTTATGATCTCTTTGGGATACTGACCTAGCAGTGGTATTGCTGGATCAAAAGGTATACATAGTTTTACATCCCTTTGGGCATAGTTCCAAATTGTTCTCCAAAATGGTTGAATCAGTTCACAACTACACCAACAATACATTACAGTTCCAATTTTCCCACAAAAAGATATAATGTTTCACATGTTTAATGAAGGAGGAGCAGAAGCTATGGTGACTGATTCATTTTATAGAGTTGAATCTGTTAGGCTCTCTTCCCTAACCTCCACCCCCAGGGTTTAAAAAATTTAATACCAGGATTTAACATCTTTGAGTACCTACCAAGAAATCTAATTGTTGATGTAGTAGAGTTTCTCCCAGCACCCTAGCTTTGTGTGATGAGCATACCCAGGGGCAAGGCAATTGTTGATGGTGTCACAATGTGGATTTTGGTTGGACTGAGGACTTTGGGGGGAATGGGGGCAAACGAATAAGAGCCTATATCCATTTGGTCTTTGAAGGTAGAAAAGCCAGGGGTTAGATAACAACACGGCATAGAGGTATGGAATGGAGGGGGGGGGGGACGGCGTCGGGGAGGGAAGGGAGGAAGAGGAAGTTGGTGAAGGAAAGACCATATCTTTCACTTAAGTGAAGTCCCTGGTACAGAAACTTCCCACTGCCTTAGCAGAAGCCAAGTGTCATGAACAATAGTGGTAGCAACTAGTCTACATCTACTTCTACCCAGCTAGCCAATGAGCATGGGACCATCCTGAGACCCTATAGCTAGCATTCTCCTATCCTGTTTAGCAGTGGCCATGAAAATCAATAAAAGTTGCCATGGATTGCTCCAAGTTTGGTATGGACAATGGGCTGGAGGTTAATTTAATCCAACTTTGGTTTTAATGGCAGCTGTAACATTTATGGCTAGATGTTGATTTGTACAATCCTGTGACCCAGAGTGACTACGGAGTTTGTGAATAAGGGAAAATGGACAAGAATTCTAAAAGGCTTTTATTTTTACCTGGTTTGGGGGAAGGGCAAGAGTGATCCTGGGATTAAATGGAATGTAGAGTCTATTGTACATGAAGATAATGCTTCTGTTTTTATTACCTTTTATTTTAGCAAATCGAACTGCTTACTTAGATAATGACAGGCATAGGGCCATTTGATTGACAGATGTCAAAGAGAAAAAAGGGAATGGCTAAATAGGTAAAGATACAAACCAAGAGATTTGATTCCAGGTAGGCACATGCATCCACATAGACTGATATCAACCACATGCATTTTTAACATTGGGGTCAGAACTAGTGGATGGTTGACAAACAACTGCCATATATAAGATCAGGCAGCTTGGCTAAGAGCCAAAGCACTCCCTACTGGTGACAGAGATAATAGGCATACTTTATTAAAAGCAGAAAAAGCCACTTTTAGAAAAATATAGCTATTAGTGTGATCATTATTAAGCATATCATATATGGAAATTATAGACCACGAAATGACAATTTAGAGTAGGAATAAGGAAATCCAACAATTCAATTTAACAAATATTTATTAAGTACAATTTATTAAATAATAAATAATTATTAATAAATTAATGATTTTTAAAAATACAATTTATTAAATGCAAACATTTTGAGAAGTAATGTGGCACTGTGGACAGCTGGCCTTGGAGTCAGGAAGATATGGGTTCAAGTCCTGCCTCAGACACATACTCTTTGATTCTGGACAAGTCACTTAACCTCTCAATGCCCTGAAAGAGACTCTCTTAAGAATATATGTTGCAAAGAACTTACTCTCTGCTTTAATAGAAGTTTCCTTATTGGAAGTTCCCTACACTGATCAAATCCAAGGTCTGGTCCAAAAAAATGTGAAAATAACTGTTTAGGCATTTTTTTTTAAAGTAGAGAGAGGATGATGCCATTTTATTCATCTGAATTTCACTCAGCACTTTGATACAGAAGAAGCTAAAGTGTGTAAGGATAAAGGGAAGAGAGAGATCTAAATGATTAGAGAGATGATAGACTGATACAAAGGCAGATAGATAATAAATAGATACTTTACAATTTGTAAAAAATAGTGTCTGTACGATAATAATGAGGTAGGGAATGCAAAAATATTATTAAAGCATGAGAAAATGAGGTTCAGAGAGGTTAACTGATGTGATCAGACAGGCATATAGGAAACATTTAAGTGCTTGCTGTGTGCCAGGCACTGTGGCACAGACTATTCTTTAAGAACTTAAAATTGAATTGTTAAGCAGTGAGGTCAGAGTCAAACCCTCTGAGAAATTCAAGCAAAGATGATAGCTAACTTTTAGTTAGGGGATCCAGGAAGGTTTTTTTGTGGGGAAGATGTCTCTTCAATAATTGGGCTACAGAGAATATAAACAAAGCATGGTGATGAGATCTGGGCTAGACAGTGGTCCACTTTGGCTAGAAAGTAGCATGGAGGATACCAGGAGTAAGTCTGGGCAGGTGGGTTTGCTCTCTATTCAGTAAGAAGTAGGGAACTGAAAGTTCTTGAGTAGAGTACCATGACTTTAGCATTTGATTGGGAAAGTTACTTGTATGAAGAATGAATTAGAAAGCTGACAGACTGGAGGCAGGAAGGCTGATAAGAAGGCTATTATTTCTAGAATGTTTTTAGAGCCTCTGTTTACCTGGGTTGTTATTATAACTTGCTATTTGCCGTAGTTTAGGGTTATTGGCATGTGTTTTATGGGCCACCATGACCCTTACCTTCTCCAGGTATTTTCAGGTGTCATAATACAGGCTGCACAGACTTTTAGAATATCACGGATCCTCTTTAGGGAAACCCGCAGCCACAAAGAAATGATCCGCGGAGCAATCTACAAAGGAAAAACCAAGTGCTTAAAAATACATTTTGGTCAGATTATGATACACAATGTGACACATTATTACATTCATCTCAGGAACAGACTAAATCACATTTCATAATATTGTTCAGTGCTCAACCATCCCAAGGTATTCCATTCACTAATGCCCATCTATTAAACCATGAGATTCTTCCAGCGAAGCTGTATGGCTTCAAGCTATGGGATCACATGACAACACGATCACAAAGGAAGGAAATTTTAGATGACTCTGAGGGCAGTAAGAAAGGTAGCAGCATGTTACCAACAGCAACATGGTTTCCAGTATTGGTTTAAAAGACAAGAAAGATATGTATGGCTAGAAAAGGAGGTAGGCTGGTCATATGAGGGAGCCTAGTACCTCTGAGATGTAAACGTCATAAGAGGGAAGACACATGGGGTACACCCTCTGAAATTTTGCAGAAAAACGTGGAAAGAATGAGAAGGAAATAGATAGGCTGTTAGTTGCAAGGGTGGACAACACAAGCGCACAGAATTCTTGACCAAAGTTCCCTGCCCTTCCCCCTTTTGCTCCAGGTCCTTCAATTTAGTTCATGAGACAGTGAACAAGCATTTATTAAAGCCTTATCAGGTGCTAGGCTCTGTGATTAAGTGCAAAGAATACAAAGAAACGCTAATGGAATCTCTGTCCTCAAGAAGCTCCCATTCTAACGGAGAAGCCAACAGGCTTCAACAATTATGAACATACAAGCTGAACGTAGTGTAAACTGAAGATCTCCTTTAGGAAAGGGGCTGGTGCGGGAGAGTGGAGAGGGACTAAGAAAGGCCTACCACAACAAACGTTTGTTAAATGCCCACCATGTGCCCGCCAGGAACGAAACCAAACAGATCTTAGCCTTAGGAGGTCACATGCCACGGGGCGGATACAAGCCGCAGCAGACAAGCACCCAAGTATCAAAGCATCCGCGGGGCAATACTTAGACGTCTGAAGTCCTCGCCCAGGCAGGGAAGCCGGCTGGGGTCGGGAGGGTCTTGCGCTTAGTTTGCTAAGCTGCGGGGTTCTCCTTGGCCCCTAATGATGCCCGCCCCTCACAGGGAGCAGGCAGGGGCCTCCGGTGTTTGCCCAGAGGGCGGGGAATCTCATGGAGCCCCTCCCCCAGGTGCCCCCCGGGCAGGCGGGGTCTCCTAGCAGCGCCCAGGCTGCAGTGTTTCCCCCGCGACTTAGCAACCGCGGCTGCTGAGCGGAGGTCCGGGAGCGGGTAACTGCCCGCAGCTGGTTGGGGTGCAGGTTGGTTAGAGGGCACAGGTGGACTCCGCGCCTGCTTTCTGGCCACAGGTGAGTGAGTAGCAACGGCGGACTTCGGGGGCTGGGGGCGGGGCGGGCCACGGGCTTCTTCTTGCCGCCTCCTCGGGGTCGCAGACCGTTCTAGGGACTGGGCCTGGGGGGGGGGGGGAAGGGGGAAAAGGGGACAATGGGGCTCCCCGCAGCCGAACCTCCCCCCACGCTTCTTGACCCTGCCAGCTTTGGTGCACATTCTGGCCACCTTTACAAGCCGAAACTTAGTCCATCCCGTAGGTGGACTACCCCTCTCTCTCCCCCAGCCCTCTCTCGAATTTCTCCCACTAGGTGTGCCCTTCCCAGTCCCGCCCCCTTCTCACGCCCTCTTTCCTAAGGACATGCCCATCACGGAGCCCCTCCCTTCCCACCTTCAGCTACATCCCTTCTGACTTCAATTTTGTTCCCCGTTTCCTTCACAGCCCATACCTCCCGAGTCCCCTCCCTTCCCCTACTCTTGCCCTATTTTCCCCAAATCGGCGCCCCTGCGGCCTCTGTCCGTCCCCGAGTCCTAATTTCACCCGTTGTCCTATAGACTTAATTTACTCCCCTGTAACCCCAGGCCCTCCATTCCTGACGTACTGGCTCTTCCATAGCCTTGCCCCTCGTCTGTCAGCCTCTTCTATCCCAGTTCCCAACCCTGAGCTCCTTCCACAGATCTGTGAACCCCTCTAGGTTCTGGTATCCTCTCCCACCCTTCCTGCTTATCTCGTTCCTTCTATGCTTCTATCCCTGAGAAGTCTGCCTTTTGTTCTCCGTTGTAACCATTTATGTTTCTTTAAATGTCCCAGGCTGGCCTCTTGGCAGTGAGTATCTGGATGTAATAAAGTATACATATCTTCAAACTTTATGGAGGATTCCGTTCTGCAACATTTAGGTGTTAAGCTCAGTTGAATAATAGGAGTCATGCATGACTTAGCTTCTGGATTAGGCCTCCTGTTATTTGTAGTAAATGAAAAATTTGGAAAGCACCTTTTTGGAAAGTGAATCTTGAAAATGTCTGGTGAGCAAATACTATTGTGTTCATTTTATTATCAAAGAAAACAAAGAATGGAATGAATGACTCAGTTTAGGTAGAACCTAGAATTTTTTTGCCTAAATTATAGAATCATGTACTTCGTTTTTACTCTGAATGCATAATGAATCCAAGAAATGAGGGGTTTAGTTTGTGACTTAGGCAGTTTAGGGAAGTGGAGGTTAAGTGACTTGCCAAGATAGACACTGCTAGAATTAAATGGAGGATATCAACCCAGATTTCCCTGGACTGCAAGCCATGTACTCTATCTGATAGCTATATTACCTGTGAAGAATGCTTATGTTCTATAATGCACTCATCTTACCTGTGACTCTAGTAAGAGTAACTGTTTGCAAAGTGCCTTAAATACTCTAGATAGGTGTTTTAGAAGCCTGGCTTTTAAAATAAAATAGAAAGGAAATGGAAGAAGATCAAAACAATCACTATTAAATTTTACTCAAATATTGCAGATTTTAATCACCTTCTTTTTTTAAATGTAGAATTCCATGTGCTAACAGCTTGTCTGGAATGCAGAAGAAAAATCTCCAAGTCATATCTTTTCTAGGTAATTTTTTTTTACTTATGAAATATCCCAGGAATTTTGGGATAAGTGAATTCTTAATTTTTATTAAATTAAATAATTCTTATATTTTCAAACAGACATTTTCTTCTGTGAGATCTTGGGGAGGAAAGTTAATTGCTACCACCCCAATTTTGCTTGGTAATAATAGCAATAGCATTTAAGGTTCACAAAGCACTTTATGTTTTATCCTCACAGCATTGTTGAGAGATAGTGCTATTATGATCATCCCCATATGACAGTTGAGGAAACTAAGCCAGACAAGTTAAACATCTTGCCCAGAGTCACACAGTTAGTAAGTTCCTGAGTCCAAATATGAACTTGGGTCTCCTAACTCCAGGTCTGGTGCTCCATCCATTTTGCCACCTAGTGGTTTAAAGAAACAAGTATGATTTATTATTTTTTTAATCAACATGGCAGGTCAGTAAACAAGAATGGAGATTAGAAATTAATTTCCACAACTTTCTGTCCTTTATTCTTATCTTAAACTAGCTCTGGTTAGCCAAAATGAAGCAGAGGATTATAACATTATTCTTTGAATAATACACTTTTTTAAAACCACCATTCTGGGTCATTCAGGTTTTAAAAGCTTCCATTTTAAATAGATATTCCAAGTAATCTTTTGAGAATTCTGAATTATAGTGAACTCTTTTTTATTGTATGAATAGGGAGTAGGATGCTCTGAGGAGTCAAGTGTTCTATTTACTAGGCAGCTAAGTGGTGGAGTCAGGAAGATCTTCAAATACAGCCTTCAGACACTAGCTGTGTGACCCTGGGCAAGTCACTTAACCTCTATTTGATACAGTTTCTGTGAAATGGAGATAATTACAGCTCTTATCTCTTTGGGTTATTGTGATGATCAGAAGAGTAAGGTGCTAAATAAATGCTAGCTAGGAGTAGTAACAGTAGTAGTAATAGCTATTGCCATTAGCTACCTTTTGGAAATATAATCTAGAATTACTGATTTTCAAGGAAATTAGAAGAAAAACACCAAAATTCTTCTGAACTTTTATTCCCACTAAATCAAGCTGAATGCAATGTAGGATCATGTAAGTGTTTCAAAATTGTCATTGTAAATGTCAATCATCATTGCATTGTTAATTTACTACAGTGTGAAGGGAGAAAATTCTTATTGAAATATGAAGTAAAGAAACTCTCTCCAACAGCATAATTGCACAACCTGCTATGTTGTTTTGGATGTAATAACCCAGCTCCTAATGAGTAGTCTCTATTTCTTATAGCTCCGATGGACCAACTGTCTTCGGTTCTTTTCATTCAACTTTGGAGTCAGACCTCTTAGGCTTAGTTTTAGGACCTAGGGGCAAGGAATAAGAAAATTATTAATTTCATAGTGGCATGAAAGTAGAGGAAATGTGGCCTAGTGGATAGATGGCTGACCTTGGCGTTCAGAAGATGTGGTTTCATCTCTGACCATGGGCAGGTCACTAAATTGCTTAGGATCCTAGGTCAGAATTTAAGCAAAGGGGTCCATGACATCCCCTCTTTATGGATGTCATGAACCACTTTGACAGTGTGGTGAGGCCTATGGACCCATTCTCAGAATAATGTTTTATTTCCTGCATTCATGATTGACGTAAATACTAAATGTTAGTTAGGGGTTAGTGAAAATAAAGATTTTTTTTTAACCCTCCAAGTTCATAGACCCCTTGAAATCTATTCATAAACTCCAGATTAAGACCCGCTGCTATAAGACTAAAAGTTACAGAGGAGTTGCTGGTCTGTATTGGTGGAGGGCATTTCCACACTGTAAATTCCCCCATGCTAATGAAATCACACATCCATACCTTTCCCTAATCCAGAAAAAAGTTAGAAAGTGTTTCATATGCCAGGCAGTGGTTACCCATGCTGTAGCTGATTTGGTTCCCACCTTGTACTAAATTGACATTTGTTATTTCAAAGTTAGAAGGGACCTTAGCAAACATTTTACTCTGTTGATAAAAAGAACCATCCTTCACAGTGAATTAATTGTTTGCTGCTGTGTCTTTGTTGAGAAACAGAATGGAGGTTTGGGGGGGTGGTGGTGGTGGGTTATATTTCTTCTTTGTAGATTAAAAATAGGAGTGTTCCCTCAAGCAGGCAGGACCCGTAGTACATTGTGTCTTTTGAATTCCTTGGTGTAGTTTGTTTGTTAAGGTTCAAGTCTTCCCATCACCTGATTCCATGGGGGTGGCGTTAACAAGAGCAGCTCAGTGGACCACTGCTGGATTTGGAACTGGCACCTTAGAACTAACTCCTTTAAATGAAACCCTTCTAAATGACATTATCAAGTTTGTGGAGACCTTCAGTGTTAAATATCCTCAAGAGGCAGAATTTGTTTTCAAAGAGCCACTTCAATGGAAAACAACCTTGGAGCCTTCAGAATTTCAATCAGGTTACATTGTCAGGTAAGCCTGTAAGTGCATTTATTAAGTACTATCTTCAGTGTTGCGTTAGGAGCAATATCTTAATCCCTCCCTTCATGCAAGTTAGACTATGTTTTCCTCAAAAGATATTAAAACCTTTTTTGAGATGTGGTTTAGTCTCTGGGAACTAAAGGCTCAGATTATTCATGTTACTTAGACCTGAATACCAAACAACTACAAATTGGGAATTGGGGTGTGGGAGAGGGACCTGGAGCTTGGCTAATAGATTATATTATAATGGATAATTCAGGGAAGCGATGTCCCTCAGCTAAATCAATTTAAGGTGTCCTCAATGCCTATCCGTGTTGAATATCCTTCTCCTGCTTTGGCTAAGTAAATCTCTTTTTGTTAGCTGTTGAGTGACCTAAGAATATCTCATTTTGCTCCTCTATCATACCTTAACTACCAGGAGATCAGCCCAGAACAAGTTTATATGTTTGTTACTGTGACGGTGTTGTTTATGTTGCCTTTGTGTGTAACCACATCAAAAACATTCACATTTCTCTCAAGACATTAACTTGAAAATTATGTAGGATAGTAATTTTTAAATGCAGTGAGATTTTAACAACCTTTGCGTCTTTCTTATTCTTAAATCCTAATGTAAATGGTGAGAGTAAGTTGATCTTAAAGTTGATAGAAAAGATGTAAATGAAATATTCAGTTCAAGTTATTTTATAATTTCCTCTGTTCTGTTTTCTGTAACCAAGCAAAACAACGTCCACTCCCTTTTCTTTAATAAATACAATTTTTAAAAATTGTGAATTTAAAAATAGTCAAGAAAACAATGAGATCAAATGAATGTGTAAAGCAAGAAGCAAAATCTTATCCATAAGGGCTAGAGACCAGATTTGTGATTTTATTTAGGGAACTCACAGATGAGGAAATTTCTTTTACCAAAGCAGGTTGACTTCTTTTCTGCATCTGCTCCCATAGCAGAAGTGTCAAACACAGCAGCTTCATGCAGAACACAGCATTCTCAGGTATGACCTGAACCAGATTAAAATGTAATTGGGAAATATTTAATAAAATAAATAATACAATTAGTCATAGATAACATCACATTTTAAAACTGAGTATACAGCCTGCAGGGATCTTTATATACTGATTAGTAGTCCCTATTCCTATTTGAATTTGACACCACTGGCCTAGAGCATTTGAGGGGGTAAGTGACTTGCCCAAGGTCATGTAGCCATACAATATGTGTCAGAAACAAGACTTGAACCCAGGTCTTTCTAACTCCAGGACTATCTCTCAATTCACTACACCATGGTGTCCTTGTGGGAGAAGAAATAACATGTACATAAATAAGTAAAACAAAAAGCAATAATAATTTTGTGATGAACAATTTGTGAGGATTTGAAATATTATTATAACAGGTTGTGAATATTTTTTGTAGGACCTAAATTTAAATATATATATACCATGCTCACATATGTATGTATGTATATATGAGTTAACATATACATGTATATATGTGTGTACATATATGAGCATACGATAATATGTACATATTTTTGTATATATAAATAGACACACACCTTACCCACACACCCATATACCGATAGTATCTCAGTCTAACAAGATTATCCTTGATCAGGGTTTCTCGATCTCTGTATGTAAGGGAGGATTTTGTTACCCTTTTTAGAGTTAGGTTTCTCGGGATCCATGGCCATGGGAATGTCTAGTTTCCAGGTGTTAGATGATAACTCCCAGAATAGTTCCGAGGATTCTAGATAGTAATTCCCAGAATTATAGTGACAGACAATGCTACTGCGGGTGCGCTGTGAGATAAAGGGTGACATAATATAATGTAATATACACTTGTACAGAATGATGATATTGCTAAAATTAACCTGTGACATTGGCAAGATGCCTTCTTTGTCTGGTGCCCTGTAAAGCAGGTGGGCAATTGTTAGTGGAAGGGGTAACCACGGGGAGCCTATGGAGGAGAAACCATGGGGAACCCATAGGGGAAAAACCATGGGGAACCCTGTGTTTGCCTCAGTCAGCCCTCATTGAGGCTTGAGGGGATTTAGAGGAGTGAGTAAGCTGTGCTTGTCTTGATTGACCCTATTGAGATGTAGGGGTAGTTGCTGCCCCCCTTCTCACTGGCCTCTGCAAGAAGAGTGATTAGGGAATGCTGGTTCTCCCAGCAACCCTCTGAGAAGACTAGACTAAAATAAAGCTGATAGGGGCAGCTAGGTGGCACAGTGAATAGAGCACAGAGCTGGAGTCAGGAGGACTTGAGTTCAAATCCTGCCTCAGACACTTAACACGTACTAGCCATGTGACCTTGGGCAAGTCACTTAACCCCAATTGTCCTGCCCTCCCCCCTCCTAAAAGCAATAAAATAAAATAAAGCTGATTATTAACCCCTTTGAAGCTGTCTGACTGCCTGACCAGATCTAGAGTAAACCTGTTAGAGGCTGGAGACTGAGAATCCCAGCGTGTTATCTGTGAAATATCTGTGTGTTATCTATGAAATAATCTCCATGATCAGAAAAAATTTGTAGAGCTTTCATTTTCTTCTTAAGTTAAATCAGTTGAGAAATTGGGATTTGGAAAATATCTAAAGGGAATGCTCCTTTGATTCAAGTGAAATTTGGTGGAAAAATTTGGCTTCTTGTCCATTTGAGATTCTCAGCATAAGCCTCATTTACCAGGGAAAGTGAATAAAAAACAAAGAAACTTCATTTAATAAATAATTAAATATTTTGTTTATATTTAGTCCTTTTAAAAAAAAAATCTCACCCTTCTTTTGTTTGACTTTCTGAAGATCATATTTTGGGAGATCTACCCTAAAAATAACAAAGTTAATAAAGAAGTCTGCTGTTTGCTGTGTTTGCAAATCATAAACTTCATCATACCTTCGTAAAGGTGGATACCTTGTCCATAAAGAAAGAGTTACCTAGAAATTGTCTAACCATCGATTGATGTGGTTATGAAAAATCTTCAAGGAAAAATGACTAAGTAATGAATGATTTTGTAGTATTACTTTTTTTTTTCAAATGTATCAGACGTTTAGATAAGCAAAAAACAAAACTTTCCCCTTCCTTGTACTTATTTAATGCAGCCGTGCACAGATTAAAAAGGGAAATTCATCATCCTAGTGTTGTTCATATATCCTTGCTGATGAGTGCTGGTAAGTCCTAGGGCTTACGGTCATACATGTGTGCTGCATAAGGAAGGGAGGGGCAACTCACCAATGTAAGTATTCATATTTTCTGTGTGCCATAAATAACCTTGAGAAGTTGCTTGTTCAAATGTTTTAGAATTTCATTCTTTTAAGAAAGTTCTGTTAGTAGTGAATCTAATATCAATCCTTCATTCATTGTCTCCCTCGCAGTGGAACAACAGTCCAATCAGTAGAGAATTCTGAGGATGGGCAGCCACTGCTACTTTTGTCTGGAAATGATATTAAAGTCAGTAGCTTTGGTCAACTGTCAAGCCTGTTACGTCTTGCCAAGGATAAAAAGCTGAAGGAAACACAAGCTTGCCTTGAAGGTGGTATCCATAATCACATCTGTAAACTCAAACATTTAATTGGTCTCCTAAATGGTCTCTCTTCAACAATCCATCCTGCCCACAGCAGCTAAGTGTGTGATATTCCTAAAGCACAGGTCACTCCATGACACTTTCTTTTCCAGTAAGCTCAGTGGCTCCCTAATCCCTCTGGAATAAGAGTTTATAATAATAATTACAACAGGGAGAAAGAAGAGGGAAAGGAGGAAGAGCAGCAGTAACAGTAGCTCTAGCAGTCAGAATTTATATAATACTCTAATGTTCCTAAAATACTTTATATATATTATCTTACTTCATTAAAGACCAAATCTTGTGTTTGGCATTTAGAGAACTTTACTATCTGTTCTAACACATCTTTCAAGAGTTATTACATCTTTCTTTCTTTCCTTCCTCCCCTGCCCCTTTCTTTCTCTCCCAGGGTTAAGTTAGTTCCAGTTAGAGCAGTGGTTCTCAACCTTCCTAATGTCGTGACCCTTTAATACTTGTTTGTGGGTGTATCTGCATGTGGGCAGACCCGCCTGGAGACAGATAGAGGAGCGGTGTCTCGGTTCCTAAGACCATGGAAAATATGTGTTTTCCGATGGTCTTAGGTGACCCTGTTTGACCCCCAAAGGGGTTGCGACCCACAGGTTGAGAAAAGCTGAGTTAGACTTTCCCGTTCATTTGTTCCTAACATATGACATCCCATTTTGCCTTTGCACAGGTTATCTGGAATATCCTCTGTCATCACTCTTACCTCTTTCAACCCCTAATGCCCTTGAGTTTTCCAGTCCAAGGGCTTCCTCCTAGGTGAAGCCTTTCCTGATCTGCCCAGCTACTGTTGTACTTTCCCTCACCAATTACTTTGAATTTACTTTAGGTAGACATGGATTTTTCTTAGAGGTATGTGATGTTTCCTCTGATGAATTAAAAGCTCTTTTTATTCCTGTTGTCTAGCACAATAACCACCTTGATAGATCTGCTTCATACATGCTTATTGATCAATTAAGTAATTATTCCTGGGAAAAAATTTATTTAACTTATTTCATATTAGAAATTTTTATTGATCTCTCAAAACCAAAGTGTAATATGATGATTTTGAAGCTCTTGTGTTCAATTTATGCAAAAGATTATCCAGAATTTTTTAAAAACAGTACTATTAATTCAAGTCAGCTAATAATTGTAAATTTATACTTCCAAATGGACTGCCTGATGCTTTAACATAATTAGAAAGCTCCTAAGCTTTTGATTTTGTCTTAATTCGGGTGTGACTCTTTTAAGAAGACAACCCCATTCCTACCCTCCTGCCCCTCTTCCTAGCAATTTTTATTTTTTTCTTCGAGTAGAGGAGAGTGACAACTTGGTATCCTCTTTGAGAAACCATCGATCTGTCCTGCATAGCCCACAAGCCCTACAGAGGTCTGGAGGGCACTGCCAAGGTAGCTGTCACAGTTCCTGTTCTCATAGTGTTTCTGTACTATGAGATAATCTCTTTAAGTACAATTAAGTACAAGTTTCTCTTTGGGCTGAGCCGTTCAATGTGATGTGAGCCTCCACTGGAACTCTGAAAGCCCAGGGAATGGATAGATTTGATTATCTGCTATGACGATGTTCCAGATATTTCTAATAAGTAGAATCAGCTCTTTGGCCATATAGTCCATGCCCTGTCATTAGCTGGCTTACCATGAAAGAACTCTATGACAAAAGTACCCAGGATTAAACAGAAAGTACCCAATATCCTATGCTTGTCATCCTAGGCTAGAATTGAGAGAAGAGGATTCTTCTTTTTAAAACTTCAGACTTGACTCTGCAGCCCAACCCTTTCCAACCCTCTCATTCTTATTTCCACAAGGGGTCATAAACATATTATATAGCATTTGAAGATTATAAAGCCACTTTAATGACCCCTGAGTAAATGTAGATAACTAGGTCATGTACCAATACATGGCATATTCTCTGAATCTTGTTAGAACAGAATTTCTTAACATTTTTTGTGGGTCATAAACACCTCTATCATTTGGATGATGGCTATATATCACCTTTCCAAATTAAAATTTTAAGTACATAAAACCAAAGGAAGCCAATTATATTGAAATACAGCCATCACAATTTAAAAAATGATTTCATGGACTCCAGGTTAAGACTCCTTGGGATATGTTTTTATAAAAAGTTTTTCCTGTTTCATCTCCAGAATAGTCACTTGCTCTTTCCCCATAGGCACAAGTGTTTATTCATTCTTCCTGGGCTCCAGGTAGATCTCTTGGTTTCTTGTTAAAGCTGCCTTCTTCATAGCCATGTGAGCCACAATCTAGTAGTTTCTGGCTCCCCTTGGAGTATACATCTTGAAGAAGTCTTCTTTTCCTAGATTCTTGTTGTTTATTAAAAAAGTTTCCCTTCAGTGGTCTTTCTCTGTTATAAAGCACTTTTCCTCCCCCGCCCTCCACTAATTTCCTCTAAACATCACTCTTTTCCTTGTAGCCCTTCTGACATGGATCCAAACATCTCTCTCTCTAACCTAACAGTCTTCCCCAAACTAAAGTCTAATTCTATAAAGAGTACTCCTACCCCTACTCTTGCATAAATAGGGATGATGAAGGGGGATTTTTTTTTTTAGTCTATTGCTTGGGTGTCTGGCAATTGATCCCTGACTTCTTCAAAATTTAGGACTTGGTGGCTTTGAAACCTATATATACACAGCACATCAACATATGTAGGATAACTTATCTGTAGCAAAAAAAGAGATGTTTTACATTATGATTATGATAGAAATATAAATTCGGGAGGTACTACTTTGATCACCAACCTGGTTGGTAAGTGGAGTGCCACTGGCTCCGTTTGGCAGAGGTGCTCTCGAGGGCACAGCCAAGTAGGAGAGCTGAGATAATCCGAATGCAGGATAGAGTAGGAGGAGGCAAGAGAGAGGCCAGGAATTGAGAAAGAGGGATTGTATTGATATTTAGGCATGGACAATTTAAACAATCAAGTCTTACCACCAAAAGTTAAAGTAATCTGTGGACTAATTTTTAATTCTTGAAATAGTCCATTTATTTTCATTCTAGACACATATTAAGGGAGGCAGTATGCGGTATAATGGAAAGCTCGCCAGCTTTGGAGCATGAGGGCCTGGGTTAAAATCCAGGCTCTTTTGTTAACTACCTCTATGATCTTGGGCAAATCATTCAATTCCTGTAGCCTCAGATTCTTCAACTGTAAAAAAAAGGGATTGAACTATATCAGAAGTGTCAAATTCCCAGGCCACAAACAGCCAGTGAAACTCCAGAGTGGGGCAGGCACCAGATGAAAAGTCAATTAAGAAATCTTTAACAAAAGAAGTTAAAATAGAATACAGTACATATGAGGGGCATTTATGGTTTTCCAAGTCAACGTATAGGCATCTAGGTGGTATAGTGGATAGAGCACTGGACCCAGAGTCGGGAAGACTCATCTTCTTGAGTTCAAAGCTGGCCTCAGATACTTACTAGCTGTGTGACCCTGGGCAAGACGTGTTAACCCTGTTTGCCTCAGTTTCCTCATCTGTAAAATGAGCTGGACAAGGAAATGGCAAACTATTCCTGTGTCTTTGCTGAGAAAACTCCAAATGGGATCATGAAGAGTCAGACATGACTGAAAAGTGACTGAACAACAGTAAAGTGGCAACAAGCAGCCCAAGGTTGTCTATTAGAGCTCGACACCACAGGACTAGATGACTTTGAAAGTAGTTTCTGGCTAATATATCTCTGTGGCCCTTTGAACTGAAAGTCCAGACTATTTCCTGACTATATATTTTGAGGCTTAGTTTTACAGCAAGAAGATAGGGAGATAAATAGAAAGATATTGTGCTTGTATTTTGGCAGCTAATAGAGACCCTGTAGTGAAAATTTTGGGTGCAGGATATGGTACAGTGGAAGGAGTAGAAGATTTGACTGCGATACATTTCCTAGATCAAATGAAAAAAGGTGGTGATCAGGAAAATATTAAAATGAATATCTCACTTCTGCTGCAGCAACTGGATATGCACCTGCTTGATAATTCTCTCAAACACATCTCTTCGTAAGTGGCCTTGGTGTGGGGCGGGGAGGGCTTTAAGAAAAGTTTTTGTAAAGAAAGTTTAGGCTCACCAAAAAAAAATTTTTTCAACTAGTAGAAAAAATTGGAAACATAATGTTAAGTCTTACAATTTTAGAATTAGGAAGGACCTTAAGGAATCATCAAGTTCAATTTCTTTTTAACAAAAGAGAAAACTGAGGCTTTCATAATTTAAATAAATATTTGCATTAAAATGAAATTAAACTAATACGATTTTTTGATGATTTCACATTTTTGAATGAGGCATAAACTACTTTAGCAACTCAGTTGATTGTACACATTAAAATGATTAAACCACTTTGGTCACTTTTTATCTAATTCTGAAAATGTTAAATGACTGATGTTTTTCAAAAATCGCTAAGATTTTCCTTTGTATTACTAAAGTATAATGAAAATATGATAACATAATAATATAGATTTTTTTCAGTTTTATAAAATTAGTTAATCTAATTAGGACATGTAGTTGATAGTTACATACAGTATTCAATCAAAATGCATTAGTCATTCCTTTAATTTCTGTGGAATAAACTATATGTTAGCAAACAATTCATATTATAAAAGGAAGGATATCCCTGTTTGAAAAAGTAATACTTTGATTTGTTTTCAGAAGATATACTTTTTAAGTATCAGATTTGAGGGCTTTTTTGCTGTTGTCAATTTCAGGGAAATACGTTTAAATCCATCTGTGATAAAGAATGATGTAGATCTGCTCAAGAGTTTCTCAGGAGAAGGAGAGCAAACAGTCTTGGAATCTATCGATTATACATCAGGTTCAAATATTTTCAAATCTGTTTTATTCTGAAAAAAGTTCTGTGTCCACATTTTCAAAACACTTCAGATATCCACAAATTTGAACACTGTTTTTTCTTTTAAGATAATGAAAATTCATGAAAAATTTTATGGTTGTGAAAATTTAGGTTATGAAAATTCAGTTCATTAAAATTAATAAGAAATTTATTTTAAAGTTCATCATTTTGCAGAAATCTAGCCTAAATTATTTCTGTTTTTTGACTGACAATTGTTTGCAGACTTTGAATTTTCAAATGGGTGTCGGGCCCCACCTTGGAGACAGATGCATGGGGAAATTTGTTATTTGATCGTGAAACCACACGACTGTGATAGTATCTGCCTCACTTGTAGCACAGCAGGAGTTTTTGTAAATGGTGTAAGTAAAAAGCAGACCCAGAATTAGAACCCAACAAATGTGCTTTATAGCCAGACCAATGATAGTCTAATGGCAGTAATTCCCTGCACTGTGTTCTAAGGTTATGTCCATACAACCAAGCATGAGTCTATAAAATTTGTTTGTCTATCAATGCTGTGCTTTGGGAATATCAAAACCAATGATTCTGGGCAGGGTTGACAGAACAAGACTGACATGTGCCTAGATTCCCAGGTCATTGTATAGGATTTAAAGTAATTTATTCTACATTGTAAGATTTAAATCCCTTAAAGAATTCATTGAAGCACAGAGCAAGGACTATAATTATTCCCTGGATCATGGATTTTGAGAGCTGCTTTTTAAATTTTACTGTCACAAGTGGCTGAATTTCCTGGATTTTCTTTTAACTGGACTTTCATAGTTCCCATTTCCACTAGAAGCCAACCCAATATGTGACCCAGAATCCCTAACATGCTCCCTGGGTTCTAAGTGCTTCTATGATACACCCTGTCATCAGGTCATAATGTTAAATTCAAGTCTTCCAAGAAAAATTCTGTAGAGAACTATAGCGCTATAGGGTATAATTTATAAAAATGATATAATGAAATATTTGGTAATAATAAAAAAAAGTTCTATCTTTAAGGGCATAGAAAATGAAGCAGAAGAAATTGACTATGAGAGACATAGTGAAATATATAAAGATCTTGTCACATTTTTAAGAGAAAAATCAGCAAAATTTTCAGAAAATATGTCAAAACAGGTAGGTTGCGCCCGATGGCTTATTATTTATGTTATATTTTCTCTCAACAGTTTATGAAGTTGTCTTACTTTTGGTTACTTTGGTCTAAAATACCATGTATTTAAACTCAAATGGAGAATCATTCCATGGCTTAAAAGAAAAAAACCCAAACCACTTTTTTGGGGGAGATAGTAATACTATTAAAGCATGAAAATGATAAACATTTGTCATTATGGGCACTTTCACATTATTTTTACCTCTAGCATCTGGGTTAGATGGAATTTCCATATCTTATGCTCCCCACAAAAGCTTTTGAATAAACAGACAATAAAGAAAAGGATTCAGGCATTTTGCTAGCCTCTGACCTACCTCACTGGTTAGCCCCCTTATGCCATAAAGTTGTTAAGGACAAAAGCCGTATCATAAATAATAATAATTCTAATTCAATAGCCATTTATTCTCAAGCACTCAAGTATTTAAATGCATACCACTCCATCAGTTTGACAGTTCCCATCAGAGAAGCAGATTACAAGGCCATGCTGTCCAGCTTTTGCTCATACCCTCCCATAAGTTTGCCACAGGGGTTCTACCCAACATACTGAAGGCCTTTTTTCTTTCTCTAGTATCTCAAGGCTACCAGCTCTGAGAGTCTGCCCGGCATCCTTTGTCCTTGGCTCATGACCAGCCAAGATGATGTCATTTTTTATTCATGTTCTTCAGAGTTTCTCATTGGTTATATATTGGCGCCTACTCACACAACTCTGTGTTTTCTGTGTGATACTCTTTAAATCTCTGGAGATTGTTGTAGACCACATTTTACTACTATATAACAACGGTAGTGTCCTAAAAACTTAAGTATCTCCTATGCACTCACTTTACATTGTCCTTCATAGTTTACAAAACACTTTTTGCTATGGCAACCTTGTGGTACTAGTAATGTAAATATTATTATCTCTATTTGATAGATTGCTTAAAGCAGTGGTTCTCAACCTTTCTAATGCCACGACCCTTTAATACTCATATGTGGGCGTATCTGCATGTGGGCAGCCCCACCTAGAGACAGATAGAGGAATGGTGTCTCAGTTCCTAAGACCATCGGAAATATGTGTTTTCCCATGGTCTTAGGCGATCCCTGTGATCCCTGTGACAGGGTCGTTAGACCCCCAAAGGGGTTGTGACCCACAGGTTGAGAACCACTAGCTTAAAGGGTTTGCTCCTAGTCATACAGCTGGTCTTGTGATGGAGTTAGGGCCAGAATTGAGATGTTCTGACTCCAAGCCCAGTGTTCATCCCATGTGTGTCCCATCTTTGGGAGAGTGGTGGTGGTGGTGAGTGTTTCTTCCACAGAACCTAGCATGCTATGCAGTATGAAACTGAACTGGAGCTCACTGTTGAGTAACATAATGAAATTGCAAATACTGCAAAGCCACCAATCACGGTTTTACAAACCAATTACCTAAGGGCTGTTCTCCTGGGCTCTGGAAATATAACTAGAGTTTAAGCAATTGGGAACATTTAATCATTTGTTTCTACCGTATAGGAGGATCCCTTTGACAAAGTTGCTTATTTGTCTCTGAAAATGTCCTCGTGTTGTTTGCTCCTTGGATTGTGTTAAATAATACTTTTGATACCCTAATGGATGTTTGATCTCATCAGTGTGGGCAGTCCCTCAGAAACGCATATCATAAGTGTCCATTGTGAGCTGTCCTGTGAGATTCATGTCCACAATCTCCCATATATCCTATGTTAGAGTCTACCCAATGTGTTGGGACCTTCCTCTCTGACATTGTGTGGATATAAATAGTGCACTGAGGTTATTGGTTTTTCCCTTATTCTATACACATGCTTATTTCCTTTCTGATCATGCCTCCTGACAACATCCTTACACTGCTGTTCCTCTTGAGTAATTCAGTATTGATAATGTGATAATCCTGTTTACACTATACACTTCTCTGATGCCCTGCAGTCAGTCAACCTTCAACTTGACTTTTTGGGAGACCATGGTATTTCATGATGTGCAGATGTGGAGCATTTATGTAGATGTGCAACATTTGAGTTGAAAGGGGAACCTAGCTTGGGGTCATGAAAAGCATTGGACACTTTTTTTTCCAAAGGCAGTCTGACCTATCTTCCTCTTCCTGTTCAGTTTCAGAACTAGGGTGACACTTATGCTCAGAGTCTATTTGAGATTTTTGTATTGATGGGCCAGCTCTGCATTGTTCTTACAACTGTTTATCATAGTCTTGACAACAGGCATTCTTTATCCATTCCTTGGGCAGATAGTTTGATTGTAGGGATAAGTGGAACTCTTTCAAATGATTGTGAATTTCACCTTTTTTAAAAGAGTTCTTGGGGATTCTGGAGCTAGATGCAATCATTATAATATCTGTAATCAGAAGCATCTGGAGGACCTCATTATCTATAAAGAAGCCTTGCATTTTGTCTTTGGCTTGGACATCCTCCAAGGCAGTTTTTTCTTTAATTTAGTCATTTTTCAGTTATGTCCAACTCTTCGTGACCTCATTTGGGGTTTTCTTTGCAAAGACCCTGGAGTGGTTTACTATTTTCTTCTCCAGGTCATTTTACAGATGAGGAAACTGAGGCAAACAGGATTGAGTGACTTGACCAGGTTCACATAGCTAGTTAGTGTCTGAGGCTGGATTTAACTCAGGTCTTCCCTACTTCAGGTCTGGTACTCTAGTGACAAACACCACATCTTGGCTGATATTAATTATCAGAGGACTGTTGATGTAGTAATAGTTCTTGTTAGGTTTTTTGAAGAATATTGTATCATTTGATACATGCATGGTATACATTTTTTTGAAAAACAGCTTTTAAGGCAGCTTTATTGCTCAGTCAAAACTTTTTTTGTAGTTAACAAAGAATAAGCAAGTGGAATCTCTTAGGGTTTCTGTACCTTTCAGTCAATTGTGTGATTAATAAAATATGGTATGCTGTGAAAGTCTGTTGTTCTCTTTTCACTACTTTATCAAAATTTCCCTTGATGCATATGAAGATTCTAATAAAGATTTTGTATATATAGCAAGATAGGCATATGAGCTAGTAGTTTTTAATATTAATTAATATTCATTGTTAATTAATATTAATATAATAAGATTTTCCCCCAAGCCATTCATATCTTCCCTTCTTTTAGATACCTTGAGATTTTATCCCTAAACATCCTCAAAACTGTGCCTTCTGCATGGCCTTCCTATGTGTCCTCTGGATCCAGTCCACCTGCTCTTCTTATCTTTTCCCTTAGGGCCTTTTCTACTTTCTCATGAAACACAGAGGGAACCGATGAATCCAACTGTGGTGGCAAAAGAAAAACAATTCCTACTCTCAGGGAGCTTACAGTCTATTTGGGAAAGACAACATGCAAACAACTATGTACAAACAAAATGTAGACAAAATAAATTGGAGGTAATCTTAGAAGGAAAAAAACCTAATATTAAGGGGAATAGTGAAAATCCTCTTGTGGAAAGTGCTATTTTATCTGGGATGTTTAAGAAGTCAGGAAAGCCAGGAGACAGAAATGAAGAGGAAGAGAATTCCAGGCATGGGGCATAGCCAGTGTAGTTGCTATAAAAATCCTTATAGATCTTTTCCATTTTACATCTATAATTCTCTTTCTAATTTTATCCATGAATGCCTGGGGAATTATTTTGCTTGTTTGAATATCTTGCCAAGCTTTCTGTAAACTTGTTTCCCCCTTCACTGTTTCTCAGAATTTAATGAGACATAGTACTCAGAATCTTCTGCCAACCTCTTCTGTATGATTTTGGAAATGAGCTTATATCCTAAATGGATGTTGCTTTTGGCTTCCATACTTGCTTCTTGGCAAGAAGAACAAATTTTTCCCTGGATGAGACAGTATCTAGGTGCTTTTGGTCCCCCTGTTGTGTTGATTCATTTACATTAGTTAAACTTCCTTAAGAAATAGTTACAGTTTCTATGAATGTCTTTTCTTTTATGAATATTCCATTTTTAAGTATCAACTGCTTGTTTAAATAGGTCAGGTTGCTTCAGTTTTAGTATACGTTATTTTGATTCTTCTAATTTGGTATCGACTATAATCTATGCCCTCCCAAGTCAATTGCCTGACTATAATAAGAGACAGCATTTTCTTAAATTATACTTACATAAGTAACCAACCATCTCCTATCTGCTTCACCATACTCAGTTCATCTTTTATAATGATTGGTTCTTACCTTGTTCTCTACCTCTTGCTTCTCTATTGGAAGAGCTTATTCATGATAGAAATATATGAGGCTTCTATGTAGTCTACAAGCCTTTGAACTATCTCATGTCTTACTCCTGAGCTATCTTTTGTAACATGTTTTTTACTGTCTTCTCTAATGCTTACCTTTGTATTGAAGTCACTGAACATTAAAATAATGTTGAGGATCTTAATGAATTTTTTCATAGGACTTCCCCACCTCTTCATCTTTTGCAACAAATGTTGGCACATAAACTCTTATTAGTATTATTTTTTTACGTTTGCTTTCCCTGAGCATTTTAATCCAGGATAACCCAATGCCATGTTTTTTTCCCTTTGGAAACATGAAAAAAACAACTCTGACAACTCCTTTTATAAATCTGACCAAGGAAAACACGTAAGCCATCTGCCATTTCACTGCAACTTCTTCTTGTCCTTTGATTTCATTTCAATTAATCAGTTCAGTTAATTAATCATCTATAATGTATCAGGCACTTCAAATAAAAAACCAAAAGTGAAACAGTCCCTTCTCTCAAGGAAATTGCATTTCTGTCCTAGGAAGCATCTCAAGATGATAAAGTTCTTCCTGTAGCATTTCAGCTCATTGGTCACTGAACATGGATCCTAACTTTTAGATTACCAATAGCTGGTAATTTTTGTAAATAGTTGGCAAACTATGATTCTTAGCACTCGTTCCAACGTCAGTGCCAATGTGGAAGGGGGCTACACCAGACTGAGCACCATTTTGCATTTTGTTTTGTTTGGAAAGTTGCCACGGCCAAAGATACATCATTACATAGCCAGTCTGATAATTATGGTACTCTGTGTAGTTAGCTAGGCTGGTCCTTGAAAATAGACGTAATTTGCCTTTAAGATCCTACATTTTCCTTACCTCTTCCACATGCTTTTATTCTATTTTTAAAATTTAATTGATTTATTTACTTTTAGTTTACAAGATTCAGTTCCAGAATCCCTTGAGTCTCAAATTTTCTCCCCTCCTTCTCCCCACCCCCCGACCCGTGGTGGCATGCAATCAAGTATAGGATCTGCAAATACTTTCATATTGGACATTAGTCTGGTTGTATAGAAGGGTTGTAACCAATGGAGTGAACAGTGGGAAAAACGAAACAAAACCAAACGTGGAAAAGAACACTAGCATGTAGATTGCTTCAGTCTCCATTTTAAACTCTGTTCTTTCTAGATCTTTCTTTGAATGTAGATATCTCCTTCTATCCTGAGAGTTGTAGAGTTGTCTTATAACTGTGTGTTGCTGAGAAGAGTCCAGTTTATCAAGGTTGGTCATCACACATATGATGTGTCTGTGATTGTGTACAAATTTTTTCTGGTTCTGCTCTTCTCACTTAGCATCAGTTTGTATAAGCCTCTCCAGGTAAATATGAAGACTGTCTCCTCCCCATTTCTTATAGCACAATAGTATTCCATTACATTCTTATACCACAACTTGTTTAGCCATTCCCCAATTGATGGGCATCCCCTTAATTTCCAGTTTTTTGCCACCACAAAGAGAGCTGCAATAGATATTTTTGTACATATGGGTCTTCCCCCCACTTCCATGATCTCTTTGGGATATAACCCCAGAAGTCCCACATGCTTTTTAAAAAATTATTATTTTTCCTCAATTACATGTAAAAACAATTTTAGCATTCTTTTTTTCTTCAAAATTTGAGTTCCAAATTCTCTTTCTCCCTCGTATCCCACTCTCATTGAGAAAGCAAGCAATTTGATATAGGTTATATGTGTGCAGTAATTCAAAACACATTTCCATGTAAGTTATGTTGTGAAAGAAAACAGACAAAAAACTCCAAGAAAAATAAAGAAAAAGTATGCTTCATTCCACATTCAGACTTTATCACTTCTTTCTGGAGAGATAGATAGTATTTTTCATCATAAATTGTCTTGGACCATTCATTATATTGCTCAGAATAGCTAAGTTACTCACAATTGATCATCATACAGTATTGCTGTTACTACATGCGGTGCTCTCCTGGTTCTGCTCATTTCACTTTGTATCAGTTCATGTAAGTCTTTCCAGGTTCTTCTGAGAGCATCCTGCTTTTCATTTCTTATAACACAATAGTATTCCACACCCACATGCTTTTTGATAAAAATGTCTGATAAGGTGTCCCATGTTTGGGATATAGAAATATATATGTATATGTGTGTACACACACATGTCTACACACGTGCATACACATACATGTATATGTGTATACATACACACATGTGTATACCCATACGAACACATATATTTATGTATACATACACCTATGAGAAGCACAATAGCATAGTAGAAAGCTTTTCTTCAAGAGTCAGGAAGATCTGGGTTTAAGCCATATTCCTGTCACACTATCTATATTAACTTTGTCAAGGTGCTTTGCCTGTTAAGTGCCCTAGACAACTCTCTAAATCTATAAGCCGCAGAAAATGTGCTGACCCAAATGACCTGGAAATTCCCTAATCCAGTGGAATCAAAGGTCTAGTCCTTATGTATATACACGGGTACACACAACATATATATGTGTACATGTAGAGTAATGTCTAAAGATATATATATGTATATATTTGTCCATGTATATAAAATACATATATGTATAAAAATCTTATCTGTTCTTTCTTAAAAATATTTTCTCTACATTTTTTCTCTCTTTGACAAACTGATCCCTAGCCAGTTTATAGAGAGACTAGTTTGCTTTGCTTAAACATGGACAATCAGTCAGATTTTCTGAAGAATAATGAGAATTTCTAATCATGAAAGATATCATTTAAAGAAAACTTTAATTTCATTTTCAGGACATTCAAAACTGGAAACAATTTCAGTTCATGGCTTTAGTTTTTTTTTGACCAAAAAGAAACAAAAAATAAATCTTCCCTCTTGGAAAAAGAGTTGTTTTTGATTAAAAGTAGCAATGGAAACATATGCTTTTAGTTGACATGGCATGTGTTGCTACTATTCAGGCCAAAAAAAGAGTCAGCATTGTGATTCTGGATTTCAACTTTAGATTGGTCAAGAAATATTTTGAATTGATTTCTGTAGCAATCAGTTTGCCTTTCATGTTGGTGTTACATGTTTACTTACAGATAAGATTTCAGGATAGATGTATAATTGATAGATCAATTGGGTTGTGGCCCCTGACACGAGGGACACTGGTACAGTTTTTGAGGGTCTCTCACAAAATCTCTCTGACTCATAGCCAGATCAGCTAAATTTGAGAATGTTAGTATGTGGCTTGTTCCTTTCACAATAATAGGTACTATTTAGCCTTTTATGGTTTGCAAAATGACATACAGACCTATAAAAAATCATAAACATAAAACATATATGTATTTATATACATACATGTATATGTATGTATGTGTATCTATGTATCTATATATAATATTTCATTTGGTCTTCACAATAACCCTTGTGAGACAGGGATGGTAGGGGAAGGAAAAAGGAACATTTATTACACGCCTACTACATATGTAACAGGCATCATGCTAAGGGCTTTGTATGTCATTTGATCATCATAACACCCCTGTGAGCTAGGTGCTTTTTCTATCCCTTTTTACAATTGAGGAAATGGAGGTAGACAGAGATAAAGTGTCTTGTTCAGGGTCACACAGCTAATAAGTGTTTGAGGCCAGATTTGAACTTAGTTCTTCCTAACTCAAGGCCCAATACTCTATCCATTGTGATACCTACCTGCCTCTCAGAAAGCAGATATTATTAATAGATGTTATCTCCATTTTATTTTTTTCAATTATGTAAAACATTTCCATATTAGTCATTTTGTATAAGAAGACTGGAATAAAAGAAAAAAAAAAGTGAAAAATAGCATGCTTCAGTGTATATTCAGTCAATATCAGTTCTTTCTCTGTAGGTGGATAGTATGCTTCATCCTTTGGAACTGACTCAGATCATCGTATTGCTAAGAATAGCTAACTTATTCACAGTTCTTCGTCTAACAATATTGTTATTGTGTACAGTATTCTCCTGGTTCTGTTCACTTCACTGTGTGTCAGTTCATATAAGACTTTCCAGATTTTTGTGAAAGCATATTGCTTGTCATTTCTTAGAGCACAATAATATTCCATTACAATCACATACCACATCTTGTTTAGCCCTTCCCCAATTGATGGGCATCCCTTTGATTTCCAGTTCTTAGCCACTTCAAAAAGAACTGCTATAATTTTTTTTCATATATAGGTCCTATTCCCTTTTTTTGGATATCTTTGGGATATAGACTTAGCAGTGGTATTGCTGGGTCAAAGGGTATGCACAATTTTATAGCCCCTTGGGCATAGTTCCAAATTGCTGGTTGGATCAGTCCACAACTCTACCAGCAGTGCATTAGGATCCCAATTTTCCCACATCCCCTTTAAAATCCAACATTTTTCTTTTTTGTCACATTAGTCACTCTGATAGGTGTGAGGTGTTACCTCATAGTTGTTTTAATTTGCATTTCTCTGATTAGTAATGACTTAGAGCATTTTTTCATGGTGGCTTTGATTTCTTTGTTTGAAAATTGCCTATTCCTATCTTTTGATGATTTATAAGCTGGGAAATGACTCATATTTTTATAAATTTGACCCAGTTCCCTGTATTTTTGAGAAACGAGGCCTGTTATCAGAGATATTTGTTGAAAATTTTTTTATCCCAGTTTTCTGCTTTCCTTATAATTTTGGTTGCATTGGTTTTGTTTGTACAAAAACTTTTAAATTTTATATAGTCAAAATGATATCTTTTATATTTTGTAATGCTCTCTACATCTTTGGTGCTAAATTCTTCTGTTTTCCATAAATCTGACAGATAAACTATTCCATGCTCTCTTAATTTGCTTGTGGTATCACCTTTTGGTGTAAATTGTATACCCATTTTGACCTTATCTTGGTATATGGTGTGAGATGTTGGTCTATAACTAGTTTTTAAATACAGTTTTCCGGTTTTCCCAGAAGTTTTTGTCAAATGATGAGTTTTTGTTCCAAAAATTTGGATCTTTGGGTTTATTACATACTAGCTTACTAAGGTCATTTACTATAATGTAATTTGTACCTAATCTATTCCACTGATCCACCATTCTGTTTCTTAGCCAGTACCAGATTCTTTTGATAATTACCACTTTAGAATATAGTTTGAGAACTGGTATGGCTTCTTTCACATTTTTCATTGATTCCCTTAATATCCTTAAGCTTTTGTTCTTCCAGATAAATTTTGTTATTATTTTTTCTAGCTCTATAAAATAATTTTTGGATAGTGTGATTGGTATGGCACTGAATAAATAGATTAATTTAGGTAGTATTGTCATTTTTATTATGTTGATGTGGCCTATACATGAGCAATTAATATTTTTCAGTTGTTTAGATCTGACTTTTTGTGAAAAGTGTCTTATAGTTGTGTTCATATAGTTCTTAGGTTTCTCTTGGCAGGTAGACTTCCAAGTATTTTATATTGTCTATTGTTTTTTAAAATGGAATTTCTCTATCTCTTGCTACTGGACCTTGTTGGTAATAGATAAAAATGCTGATGATTTATAAATGTTGGTTTATTTTGTATGCTGCAACTTTACTAAAGTTGTTAATAATTTCAAAATAATTTTTAGCTGATTTTCTAAGTATAACATCATATCTGCAGAGTGATAGTTTTGTTTCCTCATTACCTATTCTAATTCCTTTAATTTCTTTTCCTTTTTTTTATTGCTATAGCTAACATTTCTAGTACAATGTTAAATAATAGAGGTGATAATGGGCATCCTTGCTTCACCCTTGTTTGTATTGAGAAGGCTTCTAGCTTATACCCATTATAGATAATGCTAACTGTTTTAGATAAATATTACTTATCTTTTTAAGGTAAACTCCATTTATTCCTCTGCACTCTTGTGTTTTTAATAGGAATGGATGCTGTATTTTGTCAAAGGCTTTTTCTGCATCTATTGAGATAATCATATGATTTCTTTTGGTTTTGTTATTGATATGGTCAGTTATGCGGATAGTTTTCCTAATATTGAACCAGCCCTGTATTCCTGATATAAATTCCATGAGGTCATAATGTGTAATCCTTGTGATATATTGTTATAATTTCTTTGCCAGTATTTTATTTAAAATTCTTGAATCAATATTCATTAGGGAAATTGGTCTATAATTCTTTTTCTCTGTTTGACTCTTTTTGTATTATTACATTATCACTATTATTATTATTATGATAGTATTATGATTGTCCAATTTACTGGCATATATCTGGGCAAAATAGCTCTTAACAATTATCTTAGTTTCTTCTTCATTGGTGGTGAGTAAACCCCTTTAATTTTTGATACGAGTCATTTGGTTTTCTTCTTTCCTTTTTAAAAAAAATCAAATTAAATAATAGTTTATCTGTTTTATTGGTTTTTTTTAAAAATAAAACCAGCTTCTAGTTTTATTTATTAGTTCAATGGTTTTCTTACTTTTACTTTTATTAATCTCTCCTTTGATTTTCAGGATTTCCAATGTAGTGTTTAATTGAGGATTTTAAATTTCTCTTTCTAGTTTTTTAGTTCCATGCCCAATGCATTGATTTGTTTTTTTTCTATTTTATTGAATATAAGCAATTAGAGTCATAAATTTTCTCCTAAGTACTGCTTTGGCTGCATCTCATAAATTTTGTTATGCTGTCTTGTCATTTTCTTTAATGGAATTATCAATTGTTTCTTTGATTTATCCTTTGACCCACTCATTTTTAAGGATTAATTTATTTAATTCCCAATTAATTTTTAATTTCTCTTTCCATTGTCTATTATTGAATGGAATTTTTATAGCATTATGATCTGAAAAGGATGCATTTACTATTTCTGTTTTTTTATATTTGGTTGTGAGGTTTTTATGTTCTAATACAGGGGTCAGTTTTTGTGTAGGTGCCAGGTACTCCTGAGAAAAGGTACATTCCTTTCTATTCCCATTCAGTTTTCTCCAGAGATTTATCATATCTAGCTTTTCCAGAATTTTATTCACCTCTTTAACTTCTTTCTTGTTTATTTTTTGACTAGACTTATCTAATTCTGAGAGAGGAAAGTTAAACTCTCCCACTTGTATAGTTTTATTATCTATTTCCTTCTGTAACTCATTCAACTCCTCCTTCAAATATTTAGATGTTATACCATTTGGTACATATATATTTAATATTGATATGGTACATTGTCTATGGTACATTTCAGCAAGTTATAGTTTCCTTCTTTATCTTTTTTATTTAGGTTTATTTTTACTTTTGATTTGTATGAGATCAGGATTGCTACCCCTGCTTTCTTTTCTTCAGCTGAAGCACAATAGATTTTGCTCTAGTCCCTTACCTTTATCCTGTGTGTATCTCACTGCTTCAGATGTGTTTCTTGTAAACAATATATTATAGGATTCTGGTTTTTCAATCTGTTCTGCTATTTGCTTCTCTTTTATGGGTGAGTTCTTTCCACTAATGTTTATAATTATAATAACAAACTGTGTATTTCCCTCCATGCTATTTTTTACTTGTTTATCCCCCCTCACTCTCCACTGTTTTCCCTCCTCACAAATATTTTACTGCTGATCACTGTCTTCCTTGATATGCCTTTCCTTTTATGAGTTCTCCCTCCCCCTTCTATTATCACCATCTCTTTTTAATTCCTTGTTGGTTAAGATAGAGCTCTATATCCAACTGAATATGTATGTTATTCCCTCTTTGGGCCACCATTTGTGGGACTAAGGTTTAATCCTTGCTTGCCATGACCCTCCCTTCTTCCCCTTCATTATAATAGATCTTTTATACTATTTTTAGGTGGGATAGTTTACCTCATCCAATCTCCCCCATTCTTCTTCCAGTGCAATTTTCTTTCTTACCCTTTTATTTTGTTTTTTCAGATTATCATCCCATCAAAGTCACCTTATATCCACACCCTCTGTCTACATATACTCCTTCTATTTGTTCTTGTTTCTTTTTTTTTTTTTTTTTTTACCTTTTTATGTTTCCCTTGAGTCTTGTATTTGGAGGGCAAGTTTTTTATTCAGCTGTAGTATTTTAATTAGAAATGCTTGAAAATCCTCTTTTCATGAAATGTGCTTTTCCCTGAAAAATCATATTCAGTTTTGCTGAAACAATCCTTTGCTTTCTGGTATATCATATTCCAAATCCTCTGGTTCTTCTGTTTTTTTTTTCTTTTTTAAAAAATTTTAGACTCAAATGCCAGAATCCAAATACAGAATAGAGAAAAGAAACAAAAACATATCATAAACTTAAATATTGGAACTTAAACACAAAGTTAGAAAGAAAAAAAGCATGCCATGTGCATAGCAGAACATAAGAGAGGATTCAAAATACGTAACAATAAATTTTCATTTCAAGAAAGCCTATATGATAAATAATTCTCATTGTGTTGAGAATTGTCCATCAATTTCTTTGCTTCATTGTGAGTTTTCTTTTGTTCTCTGCTGTGCACTTCTTTACTTTGTTCTCCTCCCACCCCCCTCAGCCCCCTGAGAATACCATGATAAAGTTTAGATATTTTTCTCTATAGCTATAGATACATATCTCTGGTTCTTTAATGTGGAAGCTGCCAAATCCTGTATAATCCTGACTGTAGCTCTATGATATTTTAATTGTTTATTTTTGGCTGCTTGTAGTACTTTCTCCTTGATCTGTGAGCTCTGAAGTTTGGCTATGATATTCCTGGGAGTTTTCATTTTGGGATATCTTTTAGGCAGTGATTGGTGGATTCTTTTTTTTTTTTTTAATTATTTTTAGTTTTCAACATTCACTTCCATAAGTTTTAAATTTTCTCTGCCTCACTTCCCTCCCCCTCCCCAAGATGGTGTGCAATCTGATATAGGCTCTACATATACATTCTTATTAAACATTTTCACATTAGTCATGTTATATAGAAGAATTAGAATGAACGGGAGGAATCATGAGAAAGAAAAAACAAAACAAAACAAAAAAGAGACCAAATAGTATGCTTTGATCTGCCTTCAGGCTCCATATTTCTTTCTCTGGATGTGGATTGAATTTTTCATCATGAGTTGCTTTTTGGAGTTGTTTTAAATCCTTGCACTGCTGAGAAAAGCTAAGTCTATCAAAGTGAGTCATTGCACAATGTGACTGTTAGTGTGTACAATGTTCTCCTGATACTGCTCACTTCACTCAGCATCAGTTTAAGTCTTTCCAGGTTTTTCTGAAGTCTTCTGCTCATCATTTCTTATAGCACAATAGTATTCCATTACATTCATATACCACAACTTGTTGAGCTATTCCCCAATTGATGGGCATCCCCTCAATTTCCAGTGTTTCGCCACAACAAAAAGAACTGCTATAAATGTTTTTGTACATGTGGGTCCTTTTCCCATTTTTGTGATCTCTTTGGGATACAGATCTAGAAGTGGTATTGCTCAGTCAAAGGGTATGCACTTTTTTATAGCCCTTTGGACATAGTTGGTTGGATCAGTTCATAACTCTTTGGTGGATTTTTTTCAATTTCTATTTTTCCCTCTGGTTCTAATATATCAGGGCAGTTTTCTTTGATAATTTCTTGAAAGCTATTGTCCAGGCTTTTTTCTTGTCATGGCTTTCAGATAGTGCAATAATTCTTAAATTATCTCTTCTCAATCTATTTTCTTGGTCAGTTGTTTTTCTGATGAGAATTTTTCACATTTTATCCTATTTTGTTTTTAAACTTTTTTTTTATTTTGTTCTACTGTATCTTGATCTCTCATGGAGCCATTAGTTTCCACTTGTTCAATTCTACTTTTTAAGGAATTATTTTCCTTAGTGTGCTTTTGTACTTCTTTTACTATTTGGCCAATTCTGTTCTTTAGGGAGCTATTTTCGTCAGTAAATTTTTATATATCTTTTCTGATGGTATTGACTCTTTTTCCATGAGTCTCTTGCATATCTTTCATTTTTTCCTGGTTTTTCTTCTACTTCTCTAATTTGCTTTTCAAAATCCTTTTTTAGCTCTTCCAGGAATTCTTTTTGAGCATCAGACTAAATTACATTTTTCTTTGAGATTTCACATGTAGTCATTTTGACACTACTGTCTTCTCTTAAGTTCATATGTTGGTCTTCCCTGTCACCATAGTAACTTTCTATAGTCAAGCTTGTTTTTTATTTGTTTTTTGCTCATTTTTTTTCTGCCTTTTTTGGTGACTTGGTGTTTTTATGTGAGAGTTGAGCTCTGGTCCTGTACTGTCCCAAGCTTTTTGTGCTGGGGTTCCTGGTCTTACTGCTGGCTTTTCCTGGGCTTCAGGACTTAGCTACTTGCTTTCTCTCAAGGGTAGGCTTCCCTTCTGGCCTCCCCTCGGTGTGGAGTTTAGCTGATGACCTGCTCCAGGAGTGGGGCCTTATTGTTGGCCAGCCCTGGAGAGGAGCTTCATTACTGGTCAGAAAAAGTCAAGGCCTGCCTGGTGGCTTGAGCTGGGAGGTGAGGCCTTGCTGTGCTGCACAGACTGCTCACTTGCCTAGGTAGCTGCTGGTTTGCAGGAAGGTGGGGCCTTACTGGTGGGCTGCTCCAGGTTTGGAGCCTTGCTGCAGGCCCCTTGCTGTGAGGTTGGCTGCTGCTGCTGCTCTTAGACCTCTCTCCCCTTCCCCCAGAGACACAGACCTTTCCTACTAGACCAGGAAGCTGCTTCCCTGCTCCTACATGAATTCTGAAGTGATTTTCTAGATGTTTGGAGGGGGTTTGGGGAAGGCTTCAAAGAGTTCCCTCCTCATTCCATAGTCTTGGCACTGGAAATCCTGTTACCTCCAGTTTATAAACAAGGACATTGAAACGGAGGGAATTATTGGTTTACCCATGGTCACACAGCCAGTAAATGATCTGAATATAGGTTTTCTTGCTTGGTGCGCCATCTAATAACTTTACAATTAATCTAATGCAAGGGTGGGGAACCTATGGCCTTGAGGTCACATGTGGCCTCCTTCAGTATGGCCTTTTCAGAGTCCAAGTTTTGCAGAACAAATCCATTTATTAAGGGTATTTGTTGTTTGAAGTTTGGATTCAGTCAAAGGGCTGCACTTGAGGACCTAGAGGGCCACATGTGGCCTCAAGGCCACAGGATCTCTATCCCTGATCCAAATTTCCACTTCAAATAGGAATTTTCACTACAATTTTCCTGATTTTTTGGGGGGGAGGGGTAAACATAATCCAGCTTTTGCTGGAATCCTTTCAATTATAGGGAATTCACTGCCTATGTGGTACCTTTATGACATTTTGGTTCAGCTTTAATTGTTAAAAAGTTTTTTTATGTATCAAGCACACAGAAAGAGATGTGCTGGTAAATGTTTTAACAACCATCTTGGGGAAAAATGTACTCATGACACACTTTTAAGTTTAGTCTGAATTATGGACACTTTCTTAAATCTAGCCGACAACAAAACAATAAATCAGGACAATTTGTAGTATTTGTCAGTTTCCAATGTGTAATTGTTCATATTGAACCAGTGGATTCAAGCTGGCTCCAGCACTCCCCTGATTAAAAGTGTCATTGACATAAAAATGAAAGGAAAAACAGCTGCATTGCACAGGTGGGGACCTTCTGATGAGCCTTCTCATCTTGCTATAGTATAATTTTGGATTATACACTTTTGACTTTCTTTTATGTCTAAGATCTTAGTTGTGCTTTTAGCATGTAGCAGTACTAACAGGCTTATCCTGTTAACAGGGCACTTTCATTGGGCATTGTCAATAGCTGCATACCTTCAGCAGGCTTAGGTGTATAAATGAACCTTGGAGCCTAATTCCATGTGGAAACTCTGTTTCCTTTCACAGACAGGAAACCAACACTCCTGCTCTGGCTTTCCTGGCTTTTCATTCTCCTTGGCTGCCTCCTCATGATTTGAGCTGAGAAAAGATGGCTGTCATGTGACTAGGAGTGTTACTCAACATACAGTGGTGGGATCATCCCACTAGGTGCTTTTGTTGAAGCTTATGGCAATTAAACATTTTTTGGGTAGGGGTCCAACCCTGCAATTTCATTGGTTTGTGGAACTCCTAGTGAGGAAACTATTAACTAATGCAGAATCATTCATTCATTAAACATTTATTGCCTGTAATGTGCCAGGCATTGTACTAAACTCAGGGGACACAGAAGAGGTAAAAGACAGTGCTTGCCTTTAAAGGAGCTTATCTGCAACTTCTTAGAAGATTGCCTGAAACACCAAGAGGGTGTGTCAAGTCCAGCTTCCCAACCAGATGGTCTGTGCAAAGGGCAAGACATGAATTCAGGAGGAGCAGAGCCAGGATGGCAGAGAAAAGACTTGGTTGAATTCTCCCAAGTTCCCCTCCAAACGATTTAAAATAATGCCTCAAAACAAATTCTGGAGTGATAGAACCCACATAAGGACAGGGGAAATAATTTTCTAGCCCAACAACTTAGAAGGTCACGAGGAAAGGTTTCTCTCAGTTGGGGTGAGAGTGGAGTGAAGGCTGCAACAGCAAATCAGGAGCAGATCTTGGGACTGACTGAAGCAGCAGTGCCAGTGGCTACTTCCGGAGTTCTGAGCCCACAGATGCTTTGCTCATACTCAGATCTGGGTCACTCTCCTGGGTCATTTTTAGGGCAAAGTATAGCACAAATACACCAGAGCTTGTGTTCCCAGGGAAGTGGTGACCCTGATCACAGTTCCAGGGCAGAAAAGAGTGCTAGTGGTCACTCACAGACCAGAGAACAAGTCAGGAGAGTAATAAACATACCTCTCCTTAGATCTTAGCACCTTGGAAGAACTTAAAACTTACAGGCTTCCCAGAAATAGCTGTACAAAACCCATGAAGCTTGGGACAGTTGCCCCTCCACCCCAGGAGCAGAGCCCAGCTTTAATATAAAGTTAAAAGTTAAGAAATAGTCTGGAAAAATGTATAGATAAAAACAAAAAGATCCTGAACATAGAAAGTTACTAGGATGACAGGGAACATAAAAACACAAATTCAGAAGAAGAAAACAGTAAAAACTGCTAAATCCAAAGCCTCAAATAAATAGGTGAATTGATCTTAGGTTCAAAAAGAATTCTTGTCAAAAAAGGATTCTAAAAATAAAATAAGAAAGGTAGAGGATAAATTGGGAAAAGAAATGAGAATGATGCAAGAAAATCATGAAAAAAGAGTCAATGACTTGGTTAAGCAGGCACAAAAAGTACTGAAGAAAAGACTCTAAAAAACAGAATGGGTCAAATGGCAAAAGAGGCACAAAAATTCAATGAAGAGAAGAACGTCTTAAAACACAGAATTGGCCACATGGAAAAAGATATACAAAAAGTCACTGAAGAAAAGAACTCCTTAAAAAAGTATAATTGGCCAAATGGAAAAGGAAGTGCAAAAGCTCAATGAAGAAAATAATTCCTTAAAAAATAAGATTTGGGCAAATGGAAGCTAATGACTCCTTGAGACATCAAGAAGCAAAAAAAAAAAAAAAAAAAATAGAAGAAAATGTGAAATATCTCATTGGAAAAAAAAAACACCTTAGCTAGAAAATAGATCTAGAAGAGATAATTTAAGAACTATTAGACTGCCTGAAAGTTGTGATCAAAAAAGAGCCTAGACACATTATCTTTCAAGAAGTTATCATGAAAAATTACCCTGATATTTCTAGAACCAGAGGACAAAATAGAAATTGCAAGAATCCGCTAATTACTTCCCAAAAGAGTTCTCAAAATGAAAACTCTGAGCAATATCATATCCAAATAGCAGATCTCACAGATAAGAAGAAAATATTATAAGCAGCCAGAAAGAAACAATTTAAAAATCATGGCGCCTCAGTAAGGATTATACAGGATTTAATAGCTTCTACATTAAAGGATTGTAGAGCTTGGAATGTGATATTCTAGAGGCCAAAGGAGCTAGGATGACAACAAAGAATAATCTACCCAGCAAAACTGAGAATAATTCTTCAGGGGAAAAATGAATATTCAGTGAAATAGAGGATTTTCAGACATTCCTGATGAAAAAAACAGCTGAATAGAAAATTTCACATTCAAATACAAGACTCAAGAGAAGAATAAAAAGGTAAACAGGAAAGGGAAATCACAGGAAATTCAATAAAATTAAACTGTTTACATTTCTACATGGGAAGATGAGACTTGTGACTTCTAAGAATTTTCTCATTATTAGGGCAGTTAGAAGGAGTATACAGAGACAGAGGGCATAGATGTGAGTTGAATATGATGGGATGATTATCTAAAAAAATAAAATTAATAGGTGAGAAAGAGGAATGCCCTATGACAGTGATTCTCAACCTGTGGATCACGACCCCTTTGGGGGCCAAATGACCCTTTCACAGGGGTCACAGGGGTTGCCTGAGACCATCGGAAAACATATTTCTGATGGTCTTAGGAACTGAGACACTGCACTCCTCTATCCATCTTCAGGTGGGTCTGCCCACATGCAGACATGCCCACATACGAGTATTAAAAGGTCACAGCATTAGGAAGATTGAGAACCACTGCCCTATGAGAAGGAGGAAAGGAGAGTTAGCACAGGGTAAATTATCTTACATAAAAGAGGCAAGAAAAAGTTTTTACAGGGGAAAGGAAGCTGGGGGAGGTGATAGGGAAGGCTTGAACCTTACTGTCATTGGAAATGGTTCCAAGAGGGACTAACATACACATTCAGTTGGGTATGGAAATCTGTCTTACCCTACAGGAGAGGAAGAGAATAAGAGAAGTAAGAGATGCTGACAAAAAGGAGGGCAGTTGGGGGTGGTGGTAGTCAGAATAAAAACTTTTGAAAAGGATGAAAGGAGAGAGAGAGAGACAGATAAATGAGGAAGATGGAATGAAGGGAAATATAGTTAGCAATAGTAACTGTGAACAAATTTTTACAGAAAGTTCCTCTGATAAAGACCTCATTTTTCAAACATATAGAGACTGAGTAAAATTTATAAAAGTACAAGTCATTCTTTAGCTGATAGATGATGAAAAGATACGAACAGGCAGTTTTCAGACAAAGTAATCAAAGCTATCTCTAGTCATGAAAAAATGCTTTAAATCACTATTGATTAGAGAAATGTAAATTAAAACAACTCTGAGGTACCACCTCAGCTATCAGTTTGGCAAATATTAGAGAAAAGGAAGATAACAAATGTCAGAGGATATACTGGAAAATTGAGACACTATTGCACTTTTGGTGGAGTTGTGAACTGATTCAACCATTCTGAAAAGCAATTTGGAACTATACCCAAAGGGCTATAAAACTGTGCATGCCCTTTGACCTAGCAATACCACTATTAGATCTGTATCCCAAAGAGATAAAAAAATTTTGTTTTTAAAATCCCTCTTGAGGTCCTCCAAGAATGCTTTTTGGGCTTGAGACCAATTCACATTTCCTTCTGTGGTCTCCAGTGTGAGTATAGAGTTTGTGTTGTCTTCTGAATTTGGTTTTTCTTGTTCACTATAAAAAGATTTGATGGTCCTAGACTTCATAGGTTCCTTCTTCCCCATTGTGATTGCCTATGTCCTGGATTTTTAGAGTGGATATCTGCTTCTGGGGTGCAGAAGTATTCAGCTTCTCAGGCTGGGAGGTAGGGGTTTGGTTGTTCATTTTATGAGCTGTAGCGTCTGAGTGACTAGACTGAGGCCAAGGCCAGGACTCTCATTGCTTCCCCTGAGTTACCCTGAGGCTTACAGAGTAACCTGTTGGGGGGGGAGTGGTCTGGCTACTTCAGGTTTCCACCTCTGTGTCTTTGGGCTACAGCCTGGGCAGGCTCAGTAACTGGAGGCCAGTGGCAGGTCAGGGCTGCAGTCTGCTGATTTCCTTAGACTCCATACTACTCATTTCCCCCTTCTTCAGTGACTCCCAAGCCTGAGGATGTTTCCACTAATTCAGGATTTTTCTCTGGGTGGGGCATTTAACTCCGAACTTTTCTGGGTCAGGGAGAGGGGATCAGAGCAACTGGGTTTTATTCCTCCATCTTGACTTCTGGACATTCCGGTATGTAATTTTTAAACATCCAGGCTGCGAACTGGTAGGCCTAGGAGAAGCTGCTGTCTCTGCTGCAAGCCCTGCGTTTTCTCTTACCCAGCTCTGATGATCCTCTGTCCTGTGGTGAGATAGCTGCAAATCACCCTTGGGGTGGGTGAATCTGCTGGCTGGGGCTCCTTCTCACTTGGCTGTAGTCTGCTCTCCGATCCACGCTGGTGCAGCCCTTGTTTGCTTGGTGTTCCCCCTGCCTAGACCTGTGTTGGCACTTTCCTGGGCTGGAAATCTGCCACGCACTGTCTCCCAATGGGTTCTGTCACTCTAAAATCCATTCAAATTCACTTTTTTAGGCTTTAGCAACAGAATTCTTGGAGGAGCTTGGAAAAGCTACTGCTTCCTTTCTGCCATCTTAGCGCTGCCCCCTATAACATATATCAAATTTCTTGCCTTCTCAATGGAGGAGATGGGAGGGAGGGAGAGAGTTTGGAACTCAAAATTTTTAAAAACAGATGTTAAAATTATTTTTACGTGTAATTGGGAAAAAATAACAAATATTAAATAAAATGTGACCTAAAGAAAAAAGACTTGAACTCAGATCTTTCCTGAAGCTAGCCCTGTCTACTGTACTGTATATGAGTTTTTTTTTTTAAATGACCTGTTACCAGTTACCTGCTACCAGTTGGGTGAAAGTTACCAATAACTTTCACTCAACTCCAAACTTACAAAAAGACTTTTTCTTCCCCTCTACTCCCACGAACATTTGGAGCATAACAAGTTGTAAAATTTTATTCCTATCACATATTGATTTTGTACAGAACTTTCTCTACTTTTCTATTAGTTGCCATTGTGACCAGTTGCATAGTTTCCAAGTAGTAGTCAGTTGACATAAATAAAGTAATTTTAAAATTGTATTCTTAATATCAAAATGTAACTTCTTAAACCTGTATATTTCCAATTATATGAATATAGGCATTAAATTAAATATAAGCATATTCAATAGGACATTTAGCTTCAATGAAAGCTAAGATACGATCAATGAAAGCTAAGATACGCATTTTATAGTCAATATTATCAAACTTTATACACTAAAATGGTCTAAAACATTTATATAACCTTTCATTAGGATTCCTTAATTTCTTATTTTGTTAGCAGTGTCCCTTCATTTTTTGTTTTTCTTGTTTTTTCTTTTCTTTTAAAAAAATTGTCAAGTATTTATTTTCCTTCCACCAAACCCACTCTCACAGCAGAGAAAAAAATTCTCTTATGACAAATATGTATCATCAAGCAAAACATACATCCATTGACAATAATCTAAACATGTTTCTCATTCTCTATATTTAGTCTATTACTTTGTCTGGAGGTGAGTAGCATTTGTCATCACTGATTCTCTAGAGTCATGGTTGATCATTGCCACGATCAGAGTTTTTATGTCTTTCAAAATTGTTCTTTTTACATCATTATTGTTAAACATAAATTATTCTCCCCACTTTACTCTGTCTCAGTTCATACAAATCTTCCCAGATTTCTCTGATACTGTCTCATCATATCTAATACCACGATAGTATTCCATTACGTTGATAAACCATAATTTGTTCAGCTGTTACCCAATTGATGGATATTCCCTTTACCTGCATTTTTTTTCTTTCAGATAAAAGCAGTTCAGCTTTATAGACATTTTAGAAGTATTAATTTATGTAATTTCATGGGATCTAACTAAACACATTTTCATTTCTTTTAAAAATAGAAACATTCATTTTTTGGAGGAAAAAAAAAGGAAAGGAAGAAACTTAAATCTGTAACTGAAAAAGAAGAAATACCCACCATTTTAAAAACATCTTTAGATCCAGAAAAGAATATATCTGAAAAAAGACGCATGGTTAGGAAATTAGAACCCAGTTTAAAATGGACATCCTCTATTATTCCACAAGAGTATGTAGGCACTTGACTTTTTTCCCTTTTTGGTTGGGTGGGACAACATAAACTCTTTTAAGATTATATCCTAAAATCACCACACACTCACCTAATTCTCATTAATTGGTCCATTTATTATCACTGAAGTATGTGGTAAACATTTCCACCTTCCCCATAGCAAAAAAATGGTATCTATTTTTTTTCCTGCGTGATTCAAGTCGAAAAATTTGTTATTTGTCATAACATCCTGTTTGTTATATGCTCAGCACAGTAGGAAGCACTCTGGAAGGGAGAAAGGAAGGAGAAACATAAAATAGTCTGTTCCCATCTAGTGGTTGGGATAGGGAGGGAGAGAGGCTAAATCCAACATATGTAAAATGAGTCCAACACTTTCAAAGAAACCAAGTGTAAATCAAACGAGCTTCTGTTAGTAAGTGCTGATGGAAAAGAATGCTGGCAGGATTGGATCCAGGTGAAGTTCATTTGGGAAAGCTTCATAGAGGAGGTGATTCATTAGAAGAGTTTTGAAGAAGTGGTGGTCAAAGGGATAGGGGAAAAGCTTTCCACACTTAGAGGAGTAATAAGTATACAAGCTTAGAGATGAGAGCAAACAAAACATGTACCAGACATTTTTGAGGTGTTGTTTATGTAAAGAAAACAATTAAGGGGGAAAGGGAAGAACTGTTCAAGGGTCTTGAAACATATTCTAAGAGCTAAAATTTAAGGTGAGAATAATTGACAGGTATATGACAAACATTGAAGGATAGTTTCAAGCCAACAACTTGTTTTTAGATTATTCCTGGGAACTCTCTGGTAAATTTAAGGGAGATAACTACAGAGTTATAGCCATGTTGGTATGTTAGACATTCCCATCTCACAGAGTAAACTTCAGTTTAGATTATAGTTCCCTCAAAATGTTAGTAGAGATGGAGGTACTACTGCTACTATTACTTAATACTACTACTGCTAGTGCTACTACTACTACTACTACTAGTGCTACTATTACTACTACTACTGCTACTA
>CM053585.1:500625680-500640783 GCA_028646515.1 Pseudochirops corinnae
TATTACTACTACTACTACTACTACTACTGCTACCACTACTACTACTTCTACTGCTGCTGCTACTACTACTACTACTACTGCTACTATTACCACTGCTACTACTATTACTACTACTACTACTACTACTGCTACCACTACTACTACTTCTACTGCTGCTGCTACTACTACTACTACTACTGCTACTATTACCACTGCTACTACTATTACTACTACTACTACTACTACTACTACTACTGCTACTGCTGCTGCTGTTGCTGCTGCTGCTGTTGCTGCTACTACTACTATTACCATTCCTCTCTCATGGGAAGGGGCTTATCAAATGTCTCAAAAATTCACCATCTTTTAAGCTCATCAAATTGATCAGAAACTTCTCCCTTCTCACCTCCTCCCGTCCCCAATCTATCTCCCTTACATTCAGTTTACAAAGTTCTTCATTGTAGGTTTCCTTTAAATAACAGTTTACTCCAATCTAGGACATTTAAGTTATGATTCAATATTTCAAAATATACTCTTTATTGAGTAGAACAAGTGACACCTGTAGGCAGTAAGTACTTTGCTATGCTGTGGCAGCTTAAGTACTTATGGATATAGTTGATTAATTCTATATTAGCTGAAGCATGAGGTTTTAAAAATGATATTCTTGAATATATGAAAGCACATATAACCACTATGGTTATGAAAACTTTTTTTTTTAATCTCATTAAATGTACAGGTTCTAGCATTGTTTAAAAAGTTTCCAGTGTTTTCAGAAAGGAACTTGGAGGGCAGAGACTAGAAAGGATTGATACCTCTTTTTTTCAGTTCAAGACAAAGTATTGATTACATCAGTATCTGAAACATGAGTGCAATCTTTATATTGAACGGGAATACAGCTTCTCCTAGTTAGTAATTGAGTTTCCCAGAGCAGTCATAGAAAACCAGTTTCAGACCTTGAAACTTTAATAACAAAATAGAGTGTCTTCCTTTAGAGGAAACAGACTTCAACTATAACTTTCTACCTCTTTTTCCTGCAAAATTAATATTTTAATATACAGATGTTACCATCTCACCCCTACTAAAAATTACTCAACTTGGCCTTTAAAGACACCCAAAGTCTCTAAGTAGGTAGTGGATCTACCCTTTTAGTCTTATAATGTTCTCCAGGTTTTATCATTCCATTCATACTACCCAGGTAGTTCCTTCTAGTACATGATATTCTATCTGATGCTTCTACAAAAGTGGGCCCCTATACCTGGAATGTATTACCTCTTGAATTCTACCCTAGTTTCTTTCAAAGCATAGTTTACATGCTACCATTTACATGACACCTATCTTCTTTTTTTGCCCTTTTTTTCTGGAGGGGGGAAGGTAGGGCAATTGGGGTTAAGTGATTTGTCCAAGGTCACATGGCTAGTAAGTGTTAAGAGTCTGAGGCTGGATTTGAACTCAGGTCCTCCTGATTCCAGGGCCAGTGCTCTACTTACTGCACCACCTTGCTGCCCCATGACACCTGTCTTGATCTTGATTCCATTCCCAGTTCTCTCCTTGAAATTATATTTGATTACTTGTCTACATATTTTACCTGCTCAATATAATGCAATCTATTTGAGGCAGAGCCTGTTTCCCTTTCTTGCCTTTCCTTGGTGTGTAGCAGATTACTTTTTACATATTAGACACTTAATAAGTATTGATTGTTTTGAATGTAATGTTCTAGACCTTTTACTTCCTCGCTTATTCTTTCTTTCCCATATAATGCCTTAGATTGCCAGGCACTGGTTGGTCTTACAGGTATCATCCAGAGCTTCAAAATGTGGTTATTTTATAAGATGCTAGGACCTTCCATTTTAAAACCATTTTCACTAATTTATCAATCAATAAGCATTACTAAGCACATAGGCTTTGGGGACACTAACTAAACATTTGACTATTTTTGTTATCATTGAACACTTAACAGTTATGTAGTAGAAAGTCAGAAATATTTGGATAAGATAAAGATAATTTGCTATGCAAATTTATCATATGTCCATTTGCATGAAGTAACATAATAAAATTAATAATTTTAGGAAAAAAGACTCAGCAAAAGAAAGCCAAGATGAGAAGTCTCTTCCATCAACTACAGAGAAGCTAAAATCATTATCTCCTTCACCCTCAACTGGAAAAACACAATCTTCTTCAAGACGGTACACTTCTTTTCTCTTAATTTCATTTTGATGTTGTATACTAGTTTTTCTTCATTCCTACAAAAGTAAGACCTTATTAGTTTTAATCCATTGCTTCAGAATTTATTATAATTCAGACAAAAGTTGGGCCAAAATTTGTCTTTGTGGTAACGTTGCAAATATACTTTGTAATCTTGATAACTTTTCATTTCCCCATTAGTAGGTGGGGAAAATAGCAGAAATGTAAAATTGAAGAGGCTTACAATGTTGAAAACTTTAGGCTGTTTGTCCAAGTCTTTAAGTTAACCATATAAATAATGCAGTGAGGTCTCAATCAGTAGGAATAATGAATCTCAGGAAGTGTTTACATTATTTGAATTTACACTGTATATTTTGATTGGGCTGGAATCAATGACCATAGTTTATATACTTATAGCTTTAAATAGTGTGAATTTGATTACATGCAACCACTTCATGGGAATAATTTTTGGGACTAATGAGGACGTAGCTGTATGTTTTATTTTTGAAATGTGAATCTAGTGAATTATGGGACCTCAATAAAAACTTGAGTATATGTAGGTCATCTATCAGAGTGGTGGCCTTAACTCTAAATGAATTTTAAATCTCTAATGTTACTAAGATCTGAGTTAATTTATGGCTTGTTCAATGTTTTTTTCTAAGAATGTTACTTAAATTTACTATTTCTTTTGATAATTTGGGTATTAGATATTTTTGTAAATATTCATCAGTTTCATTTTTTTTTGCTGGCATCATTTGGGGAAAATTATTTTTCATAGTTTATTTACCCTTTATTAGTTACAAGTTCTATTTCTTTTTTTATATTGGCAGTTTGACTTTTTTCTATTTTTCTTCAGTTAGATTACCTAATGTTGTCATTTTGTTTAAAGAAAATATCTTTTGTTTCTATAATTTGTTCTTTGACCCACCAATTCATTGTGAAGTTTTCATGATCACTTAGTATATATTCAGTTTTTGTAATGGTGCTGTATACAGCTTAGCAATATGCATATTCTTTTCTCTTTCCTTTCAATAATCACCAGAGAGCTAAAAATCTAACTTTTTAAATTCTATTCACATATTTTTATGAGTCTTTTAAAATATTTTTATTTAAAATTTTGAGTTCCAAATTCTATTTTTCCTTCCCTCCCTCCCCTCTTTCCTCTCTGAGACAGTAAGCAATTAGATATAGGTTATACATATACAATTATATAAAACATTTATGAGTCCTTTTAAAAATTTCATTGAATACATTGAGTTCCCCAAGTATTAAAATTTTTGTGGTCTACTTCTCCTTGTAATTCACTTCAATTTTCCTTCAAACTTAGGTCCTATGACATTTTGGTATACACACACAAACACACATACATGTACATATATGTATTATATTTTACGGTTTTTCATTATTTATGTATATGTAGCTTCCCTAATTATCTTTTTTAACTAAGTCTGTTTTTACTGTTGCTCTGTGTGTAATCATGATTGCTGTCTCTGCTTTTAAAATTTTGCTTGAAGTGTAAGCTCTGATCCAGACTCTCATTTTAATTTTGTGTGAATCTTTATATTTCAAGTATATTACTCATAAATGGCATATTGTTGATTCTGCCTTTTATTTCATTCTGCCACCCTCTTCTGTTTTATGGATGAGTTCATTCCATTAAGATTCACTCTTAAGGTGGTTAATCATGCATTTATGTCCTTCATATCTTCTTATACTTTTTTCCTCTTTATTTCTGACCCCCCCCCCTTTTTTTAGAAGAAGAGAAAGATAGAGAGAAAGAGAAGGAATCAGATTAATATCTGTAATCAGAGTGATATATTCAGTCTATCCCTTCTCTCTTTTCTCAGCCCCATGCCCCATCTTTGGTTCTTACACTTTCTGTCTTTTAAACTAACTTTTACAGTTAACTTTTCAAAATTGATTTTGTTTTGCTTTTGATTATCTCCTCCCTGACACTATGCTTCTTATTTATACTCCCCCTCCATTTTACCTCACCATTGAGTTTAATGTGTTTTTATACCAAAGTCTCTCTCTGTGTTTCTCTGTCTCTGTCTCTGTGTCTTTCTGTCTCTGTCTCTCTCTGTCTCTCTGTAATCTTCAGTTTATCTTGTTTAGAAAAGAATATGGTCATGAAATGCTTGCTGCACCCCCTCCATCCTTTTCTCCAAATTTGTATATTATTCTTCTTGTGTACTCAATTTATATAAAACAGCAAATTTCTCCCCTTCTTCTTCATTTATTCTTTAGCACATTTGTTCTTTTTCCCTGTGCCTTGTGAAGACATAACAGAGTTACCACTCTTTTAACTTTACCTGGATAGTCATAACGTTAGTCCAAACAAACAAAAATATTTCTTTAGTCATTATTTCTAATGTATGATTGTGGATATCTCTCTGACCCTAGTCACTAGTCACTGCTGGACTCATAATCCTCTGTACTTCTTGTAACATCTGCTCTTCCAGTTTAATTAGCTCAGTGATGATGAGAATGGTGTAAATATTGATTGTTTTTTGTTTTTATTAGTGAGACTATATCACCTTGAGGCCATGGTTTAATGTTACACTCATTTCCCAAAGTTCTTTTTATTCATATTTCTCTGGGCAAGTCAACAGAAATCTAATTATAAGATAGGTATCCTGTGGATATAACTATGTTCACTCATCTATCAAAGTCTGTTATCTAAGTGTCATGAACCCTAGAAAGTAGAGTTTAAAGGTAGCATTCGCTACAATGCTCATAACTGTTCATAACTTATTTTTGTAACTTGTTTTTGTTTAGTGTCTTAAAGCTTATATGTATCTGCATATTTTGATGTATCTATTCTGTTTCATTCACAGTAAGAGTTCTGTCAAGATAGAGGACCTGATTAGCGAAAGTTCCTCAGAGAGTGAGGAGGATGAAGAACAGCCTGACCATCGTCAGGAAGGACAAACAGATTTACCCTCTGAATATTGGCAAATTCAGAAACTAGTCAAATATTTAAAGGTAAGAAGGAAAAGTCAGTCATTCTTTGATAAATAATGGTAAAATCATTGGGAAAATCAGATGTGAAGTAAATCTAATTTCTGAAATTTCCTGTTTTTTGAATATATAGGTTCATTATAGGTTTTATTATTTAAATTTGTACAGTTTTCAATAAAATGACTTATTCATATGTAGAAATAGCTCTTAACCTTGAAGAAAGTAGAATTTATCTCTATAAATGTGCTGCTGGAAGTATCTCTATCTTTTCTCTTCTAGCAGTGTTCCCCAATCTCAGCTGTGTGGCAGTGAGATGAGACTCACTAATTCCAAAATTAGGTCTCCACTTTTTCAATTCTTTGTATCTTGCACACGCACACACACACACACACACACACACTACTTCCATACTCTATATAGATACTATGCTATATTATACAATACAGTACTATACTATACAATATTATAAATAGAACTGTTTATTTAAGTTCTTGTTATTTCTGCGGTCTCATCTAATACAGAATCTTACACGGTACAAGTGGCTTCCCTAAGGCTATTTAAGAATAAGTACCAGAGCTGACATTCAAATGCTTACCTTAACTCTGCTCACATTTCGTTTTTCTTTTTCCTAGTTTCATATGGATACATACATTTGTAATGCTTGTGTCACATGCTCTTGCAAGGATGCAAATAGCATGGTATTCTTTGGAAGATATCTCACTTTTCTGTCGTGTTGATCCGTCCTTGGTACGCTTTCTCTTTCTCCCACTGGTAGCTTTAGTCACTGACACTACCCAGCATGTTTCCTATTCCTCTTGCAAGCACAGGGTTCACAAAGCTCAGATAATTATCAGAATTATTTATAGTTCAAAGAAAATAAATGGAGTTCATGTGCAACTCATGGGAAATGCCAACATCTGTCTCTATGTCATTTACTTACAGCTATGCTGTCAAAGAGCTTTGTAAAAATGTGTCCATTTAATGAATTTGTATAAAATATCCTGCTATGAATATTTTGGCCTACTTGATACCTTCCATCTATCTTAGACTGCCTTGGCGCATATGCCAAAGAGTGAGGTCCCTGGACTGAAGGATATGAAGATTACAAATATTTTTCCTGTGTAGCACCCAGTTACAATAAGAAGCTCATTTTAAGCCTAGGAAGGAATATAAATAACTCCTTAAGATCCATGTGGTTCCTCCTTCAACTTTAGGGAGTTTTATTTTTGACAAAAAGTTATTTGTTCTGGAGCATCGAGGTGGCGCAGTGAATAGAGCACCGGCCCTGAGGTCAGTTCAAATCTGGCCTCAGACACTTGATGTGTAACTAGCTATGTGACCTTGGGCAACTCACTTAACCCCAATTGCCTTGCCTTCCTCCCTCCAAAAAAAAAATTTAAAAAGAAGTTATTTGTTCAGTCATAATCATTCTCAGCCACATTATAATATATTATATAAAAACTGATGAGCAGTCTTGATGTGTTTCTCCCAGTGAGATGACCTTCATTTGAGGATTTTTATCTACAGTTCTCTGTAGGTAAAATTTCAAACGGTCATCTTCTATCATAGGAAAAAATGTTTAGGTTTGTGGGGAAGCTGATTTTAGGATGGAGTATTGTAACTTTTAGTCCCATATAAGTTCTGGTACAATTTCTTTGTTCTTTCTTTGTTGTTGTTTTCACCAGAAAAGTTTTGTGAAATTCTGATGTATTGATCTGATTATTTTTTTTATGGTTTAAGATTGTTTCCCCCTATATCTGTAATTCTGATGTATGAGTATAATGTGCATTGGTGGTTTAAATTTTGAATTTCTGTTTCTGAGAATACTGTAAATCCCCTGTTTTTTCAGGATGCTGTTCTCAATAATTCTTCAGAGTTCTCTAACTGATCTCTTGAAATATAGAATTGAGACCTTTTAAAATGTCAACATTCCCTGGCACACCCATATTCTATAATCTGATTTTCTTTATCAGTTTTCCAGGTCAGCATTTATTTTTTCCATGAATTACCTTTAGATGTCTTTTTAAAATTTAAATGTACTACGAGTTTTTCGTTGTGCTCTCTACTTTATTAATTCTGTATTTTGCTGATTCCAGAGACTGTCTTAGTTCTTCAAAATTTGTTTGCATTTCATAGTATATTTATAATCTCATCCTGAGGTATTTTGATTGCATTCAAATCTGTTCTTTCTTTTGGGTATCATTCCATGATCTCTTGAACTTTCTTGGGTTTCTGGTGATATTTCAGTATGTACTTCTGCTACAGTTTTTTCTATCATTGAAGAATTTTTAAAAAAAATCCATAATTGAGGGTTTTTTCAATAGTCTTAGATATGAGTTTCATGAAATGATTAAAGTTTCATTTTTCTTTTTTCTTTTTTTTTTGGAGGGCATTTGGGGTTAAGTGACTTGCCCAAAGTCACACAGCTAGTAAGTGTGTCAAGTTTCTGAGGCTGGATTTGAACTCAGATCCTCCTGACTCCAGGGCCGGTGCTCTATTCACTGTGCCATCACGCCACCCCAAGTTTCATTTTTCTTAAAGATTTTTTTGTAGGGTTAAAAATATCTTGGGCATTTTTGTGGCCTATGGCTCAGAGGACATAAGTTATTTGTATCTAATCACTCGACCATCTTTTTACAATTTTATTATTTTTTCTGTTAATAAGTATTTATTTTTTCTCACTCCCACCTCCCTCTCCATTGAACAATAACAATAAAAGAAGTAAAGAAAAAGAAGATTCTTGCAACAAATATACACAGTTAAGTAAAGTAAATTCTTGCATTGATGATATCACAAAATGTGTGTTTCCTTCTGCATTTTGAGTCTTATCAACTAACCCTTAGGAGTTTGGCAGCATATTTTAGCTCTTCAAACAAATTTTAGGGTTGTAGTTCACCAATGAATTGATCAGAGTCCATAGGTCTTTCAAAGTTGTGTGCTTGTAATGTTGTTATATTATAAAATATTCTGTTTCTGATCACTTTATTCTAATCAGTTCATTTACTCTTTCACGTTTCCTCTGAAACCATTCGTTTTGTCCTTTTTCATGGAGCTATGGGTCCTTTTCCTCTTTTTTTGACTGAGGGTGTAGACCTAGCTGTGACATCACTTGCGGTATCACTAGTACTATCCTATAATTTAAAAAACTCCTGTGGGTAAGAATTTTTCATATAGCTAGAAAAAGCAAAGGACACCTACAAACAATTTTAAGTGTTACGGGTCCAGTGGTGTCTGAGATTTTCCAATCAGCAGGTCATGGGCTTTTGTTTGAAGAAGTAGCTTCCCATGGAGTATGGGCATGCCTATTCATAATTTGTTGAGAGAATATGAGGAGTTCCTAACAATTAACTGATCTGTATCCAGGAAGACAGACTTTTGTCAGAGGAGTCACTTTCCTCGTTCTTTCTTTTTTTCAAATTACAATTTTATTTTCAATTGAATGCATTTATTCCCCTCTTTTCCACTCCTTCCCATTGAAAAAAGGAGGAGAATGCTAAGAAATATTCATAGTAAATCAGACATTCCTATATTAACTATGGCCAGTAGGTATGTCTGAGTCTGAACCCTGAGACCATAACCTTATATCAAGAGGTGGGTAGCATGCTTTCATTATCTATTCTCTGGACTCATGGTTAGTCATTGGGTTGATAGGGTTTGTTAAATCTTTTCCAAATTATTTATGTTTCCAGTGTTGTGGTTAATATATAAATTGTTCTCTTGGTTCCACATACTTCAGTTTTTATCAGTGTGTACAATGTCTTCCCTCGTTTCTTTGAACTATCCTTTTCATCATTTCTTATAGCACCACTTTTCCCCCTGATTATGAAAGTGAGCTGAAACAATAGTTCTCATTATCTTCTGGATTCCAGTTAGCTTTTTTCTGGTGAGCAACAAGTTAGGGAGATTTATTCTCCTTTTTCCCCAAAGAGAAGGTAATATCTGTCTTGGAGTAGAAGCAAATGGGAGTCATACGTGTTTATCCACAGCTTTCTAAACCAAAGAAATGGCAGATTCTGGGGTATTGATAGAATCCCTTCAAAAGTACATGGCTGAGTTCCATTTGATTGCATATTGCTGAAAAGAAGAGATCCTCAGAGTGGACTTCTCAAGTTCAAGAGATGGTAGCAGCCAGAGCACTGAGAAATTTCCTGCAAAAGCACATGGAAGAAATAGGATACGCACATGCTTGTGCTCTCTCTCTCACTCTCTCTTTGCTTTATATTTCTTTGAACATTTATAGATACTTTACACAGAAGCACAAAAGAATGTTTAAAGATATACTCTGGGATGGAAAAGCTAATGTCTCCTCTTATCAATCATAAAGATGATAGAAGAATAAATACAATGCAGGTTTAAATTTATAGTATCAATAACAATATTGTTATTAACAATATATAATACAATATATATATTAATTTTAAGATGATAAAATTAATATTAACACAATATTAACAATATGATAATAATAAGGTTATTCCTTCAAGGGTGCAGAGTGTTCTGACACAGGGGAATGTGATGAATGAAAAACCTAAGAGACAGAGTTTCTGGGTAATTAATAATCAGTTTATTAATTAGGCTAGTTAATAATCAGTAACTTGATGGTCAGTGGTTTCTATCATTAACTAAAGCCCCATAATGGAGGCATTTTTTCAAAGGGAATTCCCCTGATAAGAGAAATCAACCTTGACTGTTGGACATTTAAATGAGGAGGTAGGTTAAAAGTCTTTAGTTGAGAACTAGACTTGACCATGAGACTCAGCTGCCTCCAGCAATCCATCTCCACCCAAACCCCTCTGGTTGTTTTTCTACTTCATGAGCTGGGTCACCCTAAATTCCAGCTGAAGGGTACAAGGGCATGGGCTCATTGCTTTGGGGCAAGAATTCACCTAGGAGTTAGGTCTCCTAGTTGTTTGGGGGCCTGTTTAAGATCAAGGATCATGTTCCTGGTGATAAAGACAATCTCTTCAGCAGCCATGTCCTTGAGAGACTGGCTGCCTTACCTATAGGGACAGGTCTCTGAATAAGGAAATAAAGAGCCTGGGTTCTAATTAATAATGGGTTATTAATGTAATAGAAAATAATTTCTCTAAGGAAAAACTCCCTTAGCTATGTTTGATTCCAGGCATGAGTCATGTAGAAAAATTCTACATTTCATAACCAGGCTCAGAATTAACCAGGTGGGAAAATTTCATATTCAGAAAGGAAACAGCACAATGGGAAACTAAGACAAAAGGATTTTTACCTCTGCCTATGCAAAATTTTCCTTTCAACTTTTCCCAGGGACAGACATCCATCTATAACAATTCTCAGACTGCACTTCCTTTGGGAAGCACATAGTTCTCCTTGAATGAAGTAAAAACTTAGAGGAATATCAAATTACAATCCCGTGAGATTTTACCCCAAATAGCAAAACTTCATGAATCACAGATTAGGGCTAGGTTGTTATTTTCTTTTTTTTTTATGTTGTAACAATAGTTAACAATGAGCAAATTTAAGGATAATTCATTTATCTTTCATTTACAAATAAGGAATAATCACATTCTGGAGTTTCACATATATACACTGAATACATGATAGTTCACTCAGGACCTGAGAAAAATTCTGGCCAGTTAAGTCTCCAAGTTGTATTGCCTATTAACCCCTAAAACAAAACTGAAGTCTTTGAATCTATGGTCTATTGGTGCTGAGTCGGCTTAAAGGTGTGACTTCAATACATACTATTTACTAACACATACGATTTCAAAATTCTCATAAGTGATAGCCAAATAATTTAGCCATTTTAGAACAAAATATACTCCATTAATATTAGTTTACCAGTTTTCAAACATTTTAATCACATCCTTTTAACAGTGCAGTTCATAGTCTAACAGCATCAGGATTAAAAGAAAAACTAGTTTTTCCATAGCATTTCTCATATAGTGGTTTCCTAAATTTCACAATATAAGAAAAACCTAAGAAACACAATAATAACATACACAATATCATGTATTTAAAACATGAAACAAACTCATAATGAGTCAAATGATGCCAATTTGGAGGAATTATTTTAAAAACATATTTAGAAAATTATTCATTTTATCACATTTGGCATTCTATACTGATTGTGTTCAGGACCAATATACTTAGATTTATTAACATTTATGTAGTGCTTACCATGTGCCAGGCACTGTACTCAGCACGTTATAATTATGTTGTTTTATCCTCACAACAACCCTGGGAGGTGGATGCTCTTATTATCCCCTTTACAGACTAAGAAACTTCTGTGCACAGGTAAAGTAATTTTCATAAGGTCACCCAGCTAATAAATTTCTGGGACCAGATTTGAACTGAGATTTTCCTGATCCATGGGCTTTCTCAGCATATTGTATTAATGCCAAATAGCAAATGTATTTTGCATTAAGTCCTGATTTTCCATGATTATCTTAATAGAAGAATGCCTCTCACTTTAAATGAGATCACATTGTAATTTAGTTTCAGAACAAATTTCAACCAAATCAAATATGGATTTATAATCATTAATAATTTATAATCACTAATTCAAAACCTCAATTTTTCCAAGGGCCTTTAGCTGCCAGTGCCTCAGATTTCAGAACCCACTGCTTTCAATTAGCTCTTGTAAAAAAAATTATGGTAGTACTATCACCTCCCTATAACCTTTTTGTTTCCTTTTAAACCACCAAACCTAGCCAGATCAATTCCTTTGTGTTCTTAACCCAGCCCCACCCTTCCCCTCACCTCCCACCAGGCTTTTCAGGTTTAAACCTTGGGAATCCAAGTAAGGGAGGGGCTTCACAAGGTAGGCTCTCAATTCCATCCCCACTCCTTTGGTACTTGTGAAGTTCTAAGGATTAGGATACACCCTTTGAATGGTCTTTCAAAGACAGAGTATTATTCTGCACCTCAAATAATTTCATGCTACATTCATGCTACTCTAAGAGTTTCCATTTGATCAATGTTATAACTTGATAGAATACTCTGTCTGAAATTGCTAAAAGGTGTTTCTTTAAGTTTCTCAAGTCCTCCTTATCTGACCAAAACCAAACCCTTCTCAAATGTCTTTCCAAAGCATCAAACCCTTTCTTTTCAAGCCCTCCCTGCAACCAGACTCCAACTTTCTTTCTTTCTTTAGCTTTCTACCCATTCTCAACATGCCTACTTGCTTAAACTTTCTCTCTTCCTTTTCTTCTTGTATACCTCTAGTGAACTTTGATTAAAGCCTACCAACTTTGAAATTCACCTTTCATTTTATGCCCTGATTCCTCACTTCTCTTCAGTTTTGCCATTTTCTCAAGTTCATCTCATCAGATGTTTCAGCTGTTACAAAAATCTTTAAATCATAATTTAGACATTTATAGTAAACAGATTACATTCCAGTTACAAATTTTAGTTTCTGATCAGTTTATAATGCCATAAATTTCTCCAAACCAGGAAAAAGACTTTCTTCTTTTTTTCTTGTCTGTCTTTATCATTGCAAACTCCAACCTGAGCAGTGCTGTGAAGGCAGAGAGAAAGATCAACTCTCACTTACTCCTCCTTATCTTCCACTCAAAGCCTGATTAAAAGTCAATGCTTAATATTAGTTGACAGCTGTTTTGAGGCTGCATTAGCCTTCCTCACTCTCCCTTCCCATGCTGTCTTGCCGTGATTTTTCCTCTTTTAGTTTTTTCAAGTTTGGTTTTTAACACGTGCAGTTGATAATAAAAGTTCTGTATTCATTTGGCCAAATGTGTTACCAGTAATTATAAATGTAGGTTACTGAGTCCTGTCTCTTGTGGACGTTCACTGTCAAATTGGCAGTCTTTTTCTTTTTCCCAGGTTTTTAACAGCTTGCTTAATTGGGCATCAGCAGGAGGCATACATACTCTGTGCCAACCCCCTATTGGTACTGGTACCCCTTTAACCTTTCTGTTCCTGGGGAGCCCAATGTTGAATAAAGGCCCATACCCATCAACAGCCCTTTTCCACATGCACGACTTCTTTTCTTCATGCACAACTTCTCTTCTTCATGCATAAATGAGAAAGAATTAGTTTGTGTTCGGGACTTATTTCTCTTTATCCTTCCTGAGTTTTGGGGGGTTAACAGCTAAGTAATGCTGGGGAGGGGGGGTCCACTCCAGCTTGAGATTAGACAAAGGTCCCAGTGCTGGCTGCTGGGGTGGAGCAGGCTTGCTCTCAATGGGTTAAAGGCACTCAAAAAATCTCCTGCCTGGCTTGCCAGACTGTTAAAAGGAAAATTCTGTGTTTGAGCCTTCATCCTGATCAAAGAGGTAGAGCTCAAGAAAAGAAAGTTAAAAAGGAGTTTAGCAGCACACCAAGGCAGAAAAGCATTGGTGGGACTACCCAGGATTCATTCCAGGCACTGTTTTTGTAGACAGGAGTAAGTGGCTTCTATATAAAGGCAAAGGCATTTTAATTGGCTCATGCAATTTGAGGAGGTGGGATTAGTGCCACCTGGGTTCCTCCCTAAGTATTTTGATTGGACCACGATTCTAATGAGGAGATGGGATTAGAGGTATGCTCATTAGACCAAAGTGCCCTCTCCTGCAGGACCACTCTTCCTAGATTTTATATACAGTCAAGAGATTAACAACCACTTTGTTAAGCACCTACTATGTGTCCTGCACTGGGTTAGGTGCTAGACAAAGAGGAAAATGAAACAACTTTTTCACCAAAGGTGATTATGTTCTTTTCAAGGTGACAACACATAGGAATTTGCTTTGCTTGACTGTGTATTTGTTTTTCTTTTTTCTTTTCCCAAGGGAAGATGGGAGGGAGAGAAAATAAATGCTTGTCACGTGAAAACATTTAATAAATATATACAAAACGTATAGTATAAAAATAAGGTGATTGTATTATTATGTCTCAGGGTAGGGAGGTGTTAGCAGCTACGGGGATGAGAAAAAGCCTCACATCAAATAAACATCAATTTTGATCTGACTAGCTTCCTGCTGGGTAGTGGGAAAATAACCAAGTTGAGAAATATCAATTACTGCTGAAAAAATTGATGAGCTCATCATTACCTAAATAGTTCAGAGAGTGATAGCTTATTATTGATACAGGGCTATGAGCTCAATTCTTGGCGGGTAAGTAAAGGGAATGGGTGTTCAAATATTGGGTTTTGAAATATACAAATGTTAACTTTTAAATTCAGTATGTGAGTTCCTTTAATGATCAGAGTTTTTAGAATATTTTAAAATTTTTAACAAGTTAAAAAGAGTTTTGTGGGCTTTTAAAAAGTATATGGCATAAGTCCTTTAATTGGTCATTGTGTTGATCAGGATTCCTGAGTCTTTAAGAGTTGTTTATCTTTATAATACTGTTGTTATGGTAGTATCTCTCCTCTCCTCTCCTCTCCTCTCCTCTCCTCTCCTCTCCTCTCCTCTCTTCTCCTCTCCTCTCTTGGCTAATGTGGGAATTTGTTTTTCTTGACTTTACATGTTTGTAATGGATTTTGTTTTTCTTGCCTTCTCAATGGGTAGAGGAGGGGAAAATGAAAGAAAATTTATAGAATTGGGGAAAAAAGAAAGTAGATGGCACAAAATTAATTTTTAGCAAATCAGAGTTCCTACTTCTGTCTTTTGTATAGCTGATGACTATATTCTTGAAAGAAAAGCCACGGATCCTTTCCGACATACCCTATTTCACTTGATAGTCGACCTCATCACAACTACTCCTGCTGACCAATATCAGACACAGAAGACACTGCCGCTGTGGAGAAAAAAAAGAAACTTTCTTTTATTGTAGTTTAAAACACATTGGCAGTTTCTCCTTTAAGTGAGCTCAAACTATTGAGATCTCCACCAGCTAAAAAGTATCAGATTTGCTATTACCGAAGTATATTTTTTCTTTTTTCTTTTCTTTTTTTTTTTTTTGGAAAAAGGTTTTAATCCCTTTATTTTTTTTATTTATTTTTTATTTTTTTATAATTTTTTTTTTATTTACTCATTTACTTTTAATTTACAAGATTCAGTTCCACAATCACTTG
>CM053585.1:500641283-500666827 GCA_028646515.1 Pseudochirops corinnae
ATAGTCTGGACTTTTTGTTCTTCCAAATGAATTTTGTTACTATTTTTTCTAGTTCTATAAAATAATTTTTGGGTAGATTGATTGGTATAGCACTAAATAAATAATTTAATTTCGGTAAAATTGTCATTTTTATTATCGAAGTATATTTTTTCTTCCCAAACTTTGTACAGTACCTAAAATTCTTTCTAATCAATGCACTACTTATTATGGAAGGTGTTTTCCATAGCTAAAGCTTCCCATGCTGCTGTGTGTACATACTTGCTTTTATCTCCCCATCTGTATGTTTGCTGTATTTCTTCTCACCCCATCTAATTACAGTCCAGTATCAGGGTACAGTTAGTAAGTACATCATTAGTAGAGGAGCAGCTATGGCAAAGTGCATGGAGAACCACTCTCAGAGCCAGGAACAGGTAGGTTCAAGTTCTTTCTCTGACATATACTGGCAGCATGGCCTTGGGCAAATCATCTAACCTAGTGAACTGCTTTCTAAGGCAGAAGTTCTTACTTTGGGGTCCATGGACACCCATGTGGATGTACTTCAGGAAATACATGAACTTGAATGGGAAAAAAATTAGATATTTATTTTCACTAACCTCTAACTGAAACTAACATTTTCTTCACTTTCTTGCATTTAAAGTGGGGAAATATTCTTTTTTTTCTGAGAAGAGTTCTATGGAATTTCTGAGAAGGATTCTATAGGCTTCACCAGGCTGCTAAAGGGTGTTGATGAATAAAAAGATTAAAAGCCTTTGCTCCTAGACATGAGTGACAGAGAATGTGCTAATATGCCATGGTAGATGGATTTTCCTCACCAGGGACTTCCATATACATATTAAGTTATAGGTTCCATATCTCTCCCTGTCCTACTAAAGTAAGCTACTTCAATTTCTCTTGTCTTTTCTCTTTTTCCTTTTCGTTGTACTAGACTAGTATTATTTTCAGAATATTATTTTCAGAATTATTTTCAGAAAAAAACCCAAAACCTATTGCCTCTAAACTTCTTTACTACTGCAGACCTAATTTCATTAGTGGTTACAATGAAAGATGTGAAAGATCTCTTCTTTCCTCTCTTATCTCCAGTTAAAAGGAAGTAAATTAGAAATTATAAGGGTGTGGTGACTTGAAATTACTGGTAAACATTAATCTATGTGGTTTATAGCCAAACAGTTTTATAAGTAAGATTCAGGTGGGACTAATTCCAGACCAACCCCAATGTCATTGTTTAATACTTTGCTTTAAACATGATTTCATATTTAGCCCTCTTGATGGGACAGAGGAGTTTTGTCATAGCTAGAAATGGTCCAAGTCCAATACAGGCATACAGGGTAACAATACAGATCAGGTATAGGACTGCCATTATTTCACAGCCTTTGACACATGACTCTGAAAATGTCACTTAACATCTCGGGGACCCAGGCTATAGGTCACATTCTAGGCCTTGATATACCTTGATAAAGGTGGTTTTCTTGCTGGAAGCTTACTATACCAAAGAAATTACAAGTTATGTTAAAAAAAAAAAAACCACACAAAGTATATAAAAGATTCAAAGCAGGCTATAAATAGTTGATATAATTACCCTTACCATACTGATGAGTCTGTATTTTATTCAGGAACCTGTGTCATACTCCATATTCACAGCACATCTTGTGGTTTCTGATCCTCTCTAGAGAAAGAAAAAAATCACTCAATTCTCTCAAAATTTATTTTTTAAAAAGTTATGATACTGCAACTGACTCTTAACGTTTTTACTCCTGAATCAGTTTATCTTCAATCAGTCTACAACATCCCAAGCCGATCAATCAATCTCTAATCACTAAGACTTTGGGAAATGCCCTCATCTTAAGTGAAGTGTCTATAGTCACATCCCAGTAGATGTTACCAATCCTCTTAGTGAGACTGACCAGGGACATATCCATAGGAAAATACAATCCAAACCTTGAAGATTCATCTGCCTGTTACCCCGTCATGTGGATCAGCAAACTTCTTTGATCATCATTTTACATACAAACACATTTTTTTTTACCTATGAACTACTAGTTTATTTAACAGAATAAAAAGTTAAATTAATAAAGGCTATAGATTATAAGTGGCCAGGAAAGATTGAAAATGAAGGATAAAAACTATAAATTACCTTCCAGGTAAAAGTCTTTGTAGAATAACCCTTCGCCGTTAGTCAAAGATCATAGAATTATAGATTTAGAATTAGAAGGGATTGTAAAGAAAAATATGTCAAACTGCCTTATTTTTCAAATGAAGAAACTGAGACCCAGAGAGTTTAAGTGACTTTCTCATGATCATAAAGATAGCAAATGGCAGGGCTGGGAACTTGAAATGAAGGTGGTCTTCATCTAGAATCCTTTCTTTTTTTTTTTTTTAATAATTAATGTAAGAGCTTTAGTTTTTTATTTATTGCTTTTTGGAGGGGGGAGGGGGCAATTGGGGTTAAGCGACTTGCCTAAGGTCACACAGCTAGCAAGTGTTAAGTATCTGAGGCCGCATTTGAACTCAGGTCCTCCTGACTCCACGGCCTGTTCTCTATTCTCTGCACCACCTAGCTGCCCCCTAGAATCCTTTCTTTCATGCCTTTATTTCTCTCTGGACTTTCTCTACTATGCCACAGCAGCTTGCTTACCCTGAAAGTTAACTTCATGCCTTTGACCTTCCTAGGGTGGAAGATCATCTGCCCTTGAGGCTCTTTCCCCTGATTTGTCAGTTCCTTCCACAAACTTTGTTTTAAGGAAAGTACTTGGGCCAGCTGGGAGCCACTCCTTCATTCCTCTCTTGGCTCCCCTTTTGATTGACTCTCCACACTTTCTCTGCCTTCCCTCCCTTCCTTTTCATCTTTCTTTTAGGAATTGTCTTCTTGAGGCCAGGGATCATCTATCCTTTTGCTTATGTTGCTTATTTCTCGTACTTAGCACAGTGCCTGGCACGTAGAAAACACTTAATAAATGTTTGTCAACTTGACTTTAAATTTGTAGAGATGGTATTACATCTGTGAATTGTTAATTCTATGTAACTAAGAGAAATTTGTAGTTTGTGTCCATCCTTGTGAAAAAACAAAACAAAACCTTTGACTATATATCTATGTCCATGCACATATATATGCATACAGTGCTGGCTATGAGGGGACCCTGAGTTGGAATCACTGATGCTCTCCATCCCATTTATTTTCTTCTGTCAGGATGATTTTGTTTTCAAAGTGTAGGAGACCTTTGTTTCTCCAATATGAACAAACCTACAAAATGATCAATTTTCTTTTAATTCACACAGCTTTGCTAGTTATAGAAAAATTGAGTTCTGTTAGACTATATTCAGGTTAATCCAGAATTCTGTGTGTGTGTGTGTGTGTGTGTGTGTGTGTGTGTGTGTGTATTGGGAGCTATGCTTGGTGGTCACTAATCTAAGTGTACAGATGTAGTCATGTTCAAGCTTCTGCAATTCATGTTTTCTTTTTTTGAAAAAATTAATATTTATTTTCCCCTGTTACATGTAAAAACAATTTTTAACACTTTTTGAAAAATTTTGAATTCCAAATTCTTTCTCTCCCTTCCTCACCTTCCCCCTCATGAAGAAGGCAAGCAATTTAATATAGGTTATACATGTGTAGTTATACACATCATATTTCTGTATTAGTTATGCTGTAAAAGAAAACAGAGACCAAAAAACAAAACAAAACAAAACACAAAACCCCAACCAAACCCCAAAAAAATAAAGAATAAAAAAAGTATGTTTCAATCTCTATTTAGACTCCCATCAGTTTTTCCTTTGGAGATGGATAACATTTTTCATCAAAAGTCCTTTGCAATCATCTTGGATCACTGTTTTGTTGGTAATAGCTAAGCCATTCACGATTCTTCATCTAACAATATTGCAGTTACTGTGTACAATGTTCTCCTGCTTCTACTCATTTCCCTTCGCATCAGTTCATGTAAGTCTTTCCAGGTTTTTCTGAGAGTGTCCTGTTTGTCATTTCTTAGCACAATAGTATTCCATCACAATCATATACCACAACTTGTTTGGTCATTTCCCAATTGATGAGCATCCCCTCAATTTCCAATTCTTTCCCACCACTGAAAAGAGATGCTATAGATGTTTTTGTACAAATAGCTCCTTTTCCTTTTTGTTTTTTTATCTCTTTGGGGCACATACCTAGTAACAGTATTGCTGAGTGAAAGGGTATGTATGGTTTTATAGCTCTTTAGGCATAGTTAAAAATTGTTCTACAGTCTTTGAATCAGTTCACAACTCCACCAACAGTGCAGTAGCGTCTCAATTTTCCCATATTGCCTCCAATATTTGTTTTTTTCCTTTTCTGTCATAATAGCCAATCTAAAAGGTGTGGGATGATACCTCATTTGCCTTTCTCTAATCAATAGCGATTTAGAGCCTTTTTTCATATGACTATAAATAGCTTTGATTACTTTGTTTGAAAACTCATTTATTCAAAAAGACATTAAAAAATACAAATACACAAATACAAAATACATAAATACAAATACAAAACCACAAGGTTTTAAGCTTCCAAAGCAGTTTTTAGTATTTTTAGTGCCGTTTTGTATTTTCTTCTGAGAGGAGGGAATCTTGGCAACTGCATTGTTCAGAATTTAAAACCTCTGTTCAGTCCAGCCTGTGCATGGTTAGTTTTTTAAATGATGCGTCTTATATTCATTAAAAAAAAACAAAAACAAAAACAACTTACTCCAGAGAAAGAGGTTTATTCAATCACATATTAAACTAAGCTACGCCTTTCAATTGAGTACTTGGTTGCTCTTCAGAATTAGCTTTAACTAATTACCTGATTAATTTTTAAATTCCATTTTGGAGGCATATAGTAGACATTATCTTTATTTTGTAGGTCAAATAGCTTATGACAGGTAGCTGCTTGGGCCCTATCTGAAGCTCTCTATAGAGCCAGAAAATAAATCCAGGTCTGTTACTTCCAAATGAGGAGCTTCTAGCTATTTCCTCAGTTATCAGGTGATTGATTGTACTCAATGACAAATAATGCAGGGGCCATAAGACTTAACAATTTTCTGTGTTTTTGCTTGTTTTAATAATTTTCATTGGACTATAGGCCTACATGTAAGACAACTTGTTCTTTAAAATTTCTTTTAAAATACTGATCAATTGTAAAATACTTGGCAACTTAGATTTTCTGCTTAGTATTTTATTATGGTAAATATGGTTTTTGCCCATTAAGAGCAATATTTGAAAATTAATAACTGTGTTTATTATTTTTTCACTCAAAAAATTAAGAATAATAAAAGTAAATAATTAACCCAGCAATATAAAAGATGATGTATAAAGCATTTCTTAAATGAGAAAAAACTCTTTAATTTATTGCATATGTGCCAGTACAATGATATGAGCTACATGTGGAGTTTTTCCACCTCAAAAATCTTAAAGTGGAAAAAAAGGGAGTGTATTTAGCCCTTTTTATTACCTGTTGGAAAACTATTGCATGTTGAAATTCTATTGTTTCACAAAATTCCAACTCATTAAGAACATAATCATTTTTTATATTCTAACCCAAACAATTTAGGTGGTACAAAAGATGAGTGCATTTCATGTAATCAGATTACTTGACAGCAATATTATCAACATAGATTTTAAACTCATATCCAAGATAAAGAGTAAGCTATCCATTTTTGTTCAAAATTAAAAATACGTTTTCACTTGTTCATTCTGAAGCTAAATTATACTGTGCCTGTTGGCAATAAGAAAAATCAATTCATGTTTCATTTAGCCATCTCTTATTGCCGTGGCTCATGATAAATATTTACAAAAAGACCATCGTGAAAATAATTGCAGCTCGTGTATGCATTAACCTCTGGTGCAGGGAATGGAGACACACACACACACACACACACACACACACACACACACACCCCACACACACACAGATAGATAGAGAGAGAGAGAGAGAGAGAGAGAGAGAGAGAGATTCTACCAAGGAAGTATACGTTATATTAGTCAGTGATACTTAGTAACTTTAATGCAAAATGGGTATAGGGAATATGGCCAAAAACATGTTAAAAATATTTTTCAGGATTAAGAAATGAAAGTGGCCAAAGACTCATAAACTTGCACAGAAGTCTCCTAACTATATATCATAAGCACCTTCTTGAAGAAGATAATCAAGAGGCACCAGATAGGGCAAGTAGTGGAAAAAAAAACCAAACCCTTTTTAAAATGAAATGTTATATTTTGGCAGGAAATGACCCATTACTGAAGTAAAGGTTGTTTCCAAGTTATTTGTCTTGTTTAAAGCAAAGATCACAATTAACACATGACAAAGGTATTTGATGCAATTAAAACAATCACAGTTGGACAATTTTAAGCAGAATGGAGATGTCAAAAATGGAGAAATGGATGGAGAACCTCATCACAGGTAATAAACATGTCCTAAAGAAGTTTAGCCATTGTAAATCAGTTGCCATAATGAGGAGACTAAAAGAGCCGAGAAACCACCTCACTCAACTAACATTTGATCTCTTTGCCAACTTGACAGATGTGGCAGCCAAGGGCAATACAGTTTATAGTTTAAAATCATTTGCAAAATTTTACAGAAAATGGGGGTGGGTGGGTGGGAGATTATTAAGGAGTAATCCATCATAGAATAGTAAGAGGCATTGGAGAGGAAAATATGTCCAAAGAAAACATGACAAAAGAAACAACTTTGCAAAATCAGCCTAAAATATGTTTGAGGGTAAAACTAGAAGGGAAGACAACCACTGGATGAAAAATGGAAAAGATCTGTAAAGTTTTTTTTGCAATAAACTCTTTTCGCTGTCAAGGACAATAGAACCACTAAATTGGAGTCTTTCATCTATAGTATCAAATTCTTGCATGAGAAAGTAGATATGGAACTGAAAAAAATATGAGGAAAGCAGCTGAACTCTTAGACCAAGTAGATACAAAGGTAGTTTATGCTGTATGTGACTGTTTTGAGGACAGGAAGATTCAATATTTTTTAAAGATACCTGAAAGACAAGAAGATACTAAGGATTTAGAAAGAATCTGAGACCTTATTTTTACCAAATAAAGTGACCAAGAATATATAAGAAACTGACAACCCATATACCTACCTACCATTTATGCAAATTTTATGAGAATAATCTATGCATTCACTGAGGGCTTCTTTGGTGAAGGCATAAGAAAAAAAGATCCTGTCATCCATGAATGATTTTCTACAGCCAACCACATATTTCCAGTAATCATCTGACTGAAAGGTACAGAAAATGTAATTTCTCAGTGTGATATTGCTAGTTGACTATAAAAAAATACCTTAAAGGCTCTCATGCACATGCCAAATCATATGTTACTTGTAAAAGATAATATCATAGATAACTTTGTTCTATTCTCTGATTAATAATATCAAACAAGTTATAAAACAAGGAAACATAGGCTTGTTAATGTCTGCCACTAACATAGAAGATAGAGTTCAATGTGAAGTCCAAATCAAAGATGAATTACCTACAGGTGGTGATCTCCTGCAAATGCTCCTCTTTGTGGATGACATTCAACCCTCCAGAATACTGCACCACCTCATAGGTGAGATCAAGTGGATGAATAATGCCTATTGTGAAGGCTTATGATAAGAAACTTAATGGACAGCTCAAAACTCTTGTTCAGCTGCAAAAGAGCATAGCATTGAACCAGAAGAGGAGAATGAGCTGATCACCTTTGATTAGTGGCAAGTCCTCTCTATGACCCTGAGTTTCTTCTTGAAGCAAAGACTCATCATTTCAATACCATTTTTTAAAATAAGTTCTTATTGGTGTCTTCTTTTTCTTATGTCACCATAGTTATTTCAGTTATTCCTCCCTCTTCTATTCCCAGAAAATCATCTCATATGACAAATAGTATTTTTAGAGAGGGAAAAAACAATCCATAAGCACAGTTCGTTGATACAGTGAAAAAGTTGGAAAACATGTACAATATATAACATCTGTGGGCCTCCCACCTCCTTGAAAGGGCGGGTTGGGGGCAACGCCATTGTTCTTATAATGATATGGTACAGCCGTCACTTATAGAACACAGTAGTCTCCAAAGAATTAATTTTGAGAATTACCCAAAGAGCAATGGACAGAAACATATTAAGGATGAACAGACCACAACAAATAACAAATAAGGAATTAAGGTAGAAAGGTAGTATAAATGATGGCATCAGAGAAATATTTGAATAGAAAAGATATCACACAGCAAGAGAAAGGTGGATTTTGGACAGTTGTATAATTCACTCATATCTACCAATTTCCAAGAGAATGATGAGAAGGCCAGCATGTTTAATAGACAGCAGATTCAAGGAAGCCCAGAGTGGTGGTGTACAATGAATGAGCAGGCATGCATGACTCATAGTTTACATCATTGGAGATAGTATACACATTGACCAGATCATTGATCCATTGGGTTATAAGGGTATGATTAGGAAACGAGATGCCCAAGAAGTTCTACGAATCTTACATTTTCATGTGTCCTTTTTTATTTTGAAAGGAATCAGAATATAAAAGGAGAGTGTCAGTCATTTATTATTTTTAAGTAGCTTCATAAAAGGCTAGAAGAAACAATAGGAAAAAGTAAAAGCACCCAACACCAATTTAAAAACACAATACAGAGTGATAGTTTTTTAGAATTTCTTCAAAATACAATAAGCATAGAACTAAGAGGTTCTCTAATCTAAGAAATAAAAAATGATGTTTGATGTACAATTCTAGAATCTAGGAAATGGAATAAAAAATAATGTTTGATGTATAGTTCTAGTGAAAATAGTTGTGAGAATTCATTTCAGAAAGAAACAATTTTCTTTCATAGAATGAGAGATGGCATTATTACTCTGAAAGAAAGTTGGCAGTGATTTTAATTCTTGTGAAATAACAAATCACAATTTCATCCAAAGATACTTTAAAAAAAATAGTACTTTATTTCTCCCCAGTTACATGTAAAAACAATTTTTTCACATTCGTTTTTAAAACTTTTGAGTTCCAAATTCTCTCCCTTCCTCTTCCCACCAACCGATTGAGAAGGCAAGCAATTTGATATAGGTTATACATGTGTAGTCATGCAAAAAATTTCCATATTAGTCATGTTGTGAAAGAAAACATAGGTCAAAAAAAACTCTCAAGAAAAATAAAGTAAAAAAAAGTATGCTTCAACCTGTAGTCAGACACCATCAGTTCTTTCTCTGGGGATGGATAGCATTTTTAATCATAAGTCCTTCAGAGTTGTCTTGGATTATTGTATTTTTGAGAATAGCTAAGTCATTCATAACTGATCATCTTACAATATTGATGTTGATTTGTACACAGTACATTTCACTTTGTATCACATCAGCTCATGTGTTTCCAGATTTTTCTGAGAGCATCCTGTTCATCATTTCTTATAGCACAGTAGCATTTCATTATAATCACCTAGCACAATTTGTTCAACCATTCCTCAATTGATGGGAATTCCCTCAATTTCTAGTTCTTTGCCACCAGAAAAGAGTTGCTATAAATATTTTTGTACATATAGGTACTTTTCCTTTTTGTTTTTTTTTTAAATCTCTTTTGAGATACAGACCTAGAACTGGTATTACTAGGTCAAAGGATAAGCATGGTTTTATACCATTTGGGCATAGTTCCAAATTGCCTTACAGAATGATTGAATCAGTTCACAACTCCACCAACAGTGCAGTAATATCTTATTTTTATCACATCCTCTCCAGCATTTTTCATTTTCCTTTTCTGTCCTATTAGCCGATCTAATAGGTATGACATAGTATCACAGAATTGTTTTAATTTGCATTTCTCCAATCAATAGTGAATTAGAGCATTTTTTCATAGGACTATAGAAAGCTTTGATTATTTCAGCTGAAAACTTCATATCTCTTGATCATTTGTCAGTTGGGGAATGGCTTTTATTTTTATAAATTTGACTCATTTATTTATATGTTTGAAAAATGAGGCCTTTCTCAGAGAAACTTGCTTCAGATTTTTTTCACAGTTACTATTGCTAACTCTATTTCCCTCCATCCTATCCTCCCTGTTCATTCTATTTTCTCTCTCCTTTCACCCTGTCCCTCCTCAAAAGTGTTTTGTTTCTGACTGCCTCTTCCCCTAATCTGTCCTCCCTTCTATCACCTCCTTCTTTTATCTCCTTCCCCCCTACTTTTCTGTAAGATAAGATAGATTTCTGTACCCAATTGAATGTGTTATGTTATTCCCTCTTTGAGCCAAATCTGATGAAAATAAGGTTCACTCCTTCTCATCTCTTCCTTCTTCCCCTCCACTCTTGCCTCCCTTATGTGAGATAATTTATCCCATTCTACGTCTCTCTTTCTCTTTCTCCTAGTACCTTCCTTTCTCATCTCTTTATTTTTTTAGTTATCATCCCTTCATATTCAACTCACGCCTGTGCCCTCTGTTTATATGTACTCCTTCTAATTGCCCTAATAATGAGACAGTTCTTATGAGTTGCAAGTATCATCTTCCCATGTAGGAATATAAACAGTTTAATCTTATTAAGTCTCTTATGATTTCCATTTCCTGTTTACCTTTTCATGCTTCTCTTGAGTCATGTATTTGAAAGTCAAATTTTCTATACAGTTCTGGTCTTTTCATCAAGAATGCTTGAAAGTCCTCTATTTCGTTGATTTTCCATTTTCCCCCTGAAAGATTATACTCAGTTTTGCTGGGTAGGTAAGTCTTGGTTGTAACCCTAGCTCCTTTAGCCTCTGGAATATTATATTACAAGCCCTTCAGTCCTTTAATGTAGAAATGGCTAAACCTTGTGTTATCTTGAATGTGGCTCCATGATACTTGAATTGTTTCTTACTGGCTACTTGCAATATTTTCTCCTTGACCTGGGAGCTCTGGAATTTGCTAGAATATTCTTGGGAGTTTTCATTTTGGGTTCTCTTTCAGGAGATGATTGGTGGATTCTTTCAATTTCTATTTCACCCTCTGCTTCTAAAATATCAGAGTAGTTTTCCTTGATCATTTCTTGAGAGGTGAAGGCCCTTTTTTTAATCATGACTTTCAGGTAGTTCAGTCATTTTAAAATGATCTCTCCTGGATCTATTTTCCAGGTCAGTTGTTTTTATAATGAAATATTTCACATTGTCTTCTATTTTTTCATTTTTTTTGGTTTCATTTTATTGTTTCTTGATTTCTAATAAAGTCATTAGCTTCCATTTGCTCAATTCTAATTTTTGAGGAATTATTTTCTTCAGTGAGCTTTTGTACCTCCCTTTCCATTTGACCAATTCTACTTTTTAAGGAATTTTTTTCTTCAGTGAATTTTCATGTCTTTTTTTCTATTTAGCCAACTTTGCTTTTCAATGCATTTTTCTCCTCACTTTTTGTACTTCTTTCACCATGTTGTCTAGTTTGTTTTTTTAAGGTGGTACTCAGTTTTTTACCAAGTACTCACTTATTTACCAAGCTGTTGACTCTTTTTTTTAAAATAATGTTCTTGCATCACTCTAATTTTTCTGCCCAATTTTTCCCCTAACTCTCTTACTTGATTTTCAGAATCTTTTTTGAACTCTTTTGTGGCCTGAGATCAATTCCTATTTTTCTTGGGGGCTTTAGATGTAGCAGCTTTGATTTGTTGTCTTTTTTCTGAGTGTGTGTTTTGATCTTCCTTGTTACTATTGTAACTCTCTATGATCAAAATTTTTTCTGATGTTTTCTCATTTCTGTAGCCTATTTCTTGACTTTTAACTCTTTGTTAAAGTAGGACTTTGCTTCCAAGGTGGGGCACACTGTCCCAAGCTTCAGGGGTTTTGTGCAACTATTTTCAGTTCTTCCAAGGTAGTATGATCTAAGGAGAGGTGTTTACTTCTCTCCTAGTCTGTGCTCTGGTCTGTGGGTGATCACAGGCACTCTTTTCTGCCCTGGAACTGTGATGAGGGTCCCCACACAGCCACAAGCTCTGGTGTGCTAGTGCTCCTCCTCGTCCTGGGACTGCCACCCAGGATTGCAACCCAGATCTGAGCATGGGCCAAGCAACAGAGCCTTGCCCCCAGTTCCAGGAAAAAGACTCCTGTAATCTCCTTCTGACTCAGTGTTCAACCCCCTTACCATCTGCAGGCTGAGAGCTCCAGAAGCAACTCCTGCCACTGCAGGTTCAGTGGCTCCCAAGGCCTGCTCCTGGTTTTCTGGGACTCAGTCTGTGCTGGATCAGTCTGTTATGGACTGTTTTCCACTCTTATCTAAGCTGTCTTTGGCTGGAAAATTATTCCACCCTGTCCTTTTGTGGGTCCTGCTGCTCCAGGAATTGTTTTATGGCATTTTAAAAAGATTTTTGGAAGTGTTTTTGGGAGAACTTGGGCAAGTCACTGCCTCTGCTCTGCCATTTTGCCTCTGGCCTCCCCCCCCCAATATACACCCTTAGGCTCTGGAAGCAGATTGAGATATTAAACTTTCTGAGTGGCTGCTCTCCTCCATTCACCAATCCCCACACTTCCTCAAAATGGTTTTTAGCTGGAATCTTTTTCAACTTCAACATTTTTTTGGCACCTCAACTGAGTCAAAGAAGAGAGAAAAATAATTGTACCAAACAAGTTCTTAATATAACGGACATTTTGTAAGCGCCAACAGACATACATGCTAACATACACTAACAGATGTGCTTATATTGGAATAGCAACATGGGACAAGTTGTATGGAGAGAGACAAGAGGGAATCATTCTTTACAATCATCACCACCTGGACTACAGAATCATAGGCTTGTATAGGTAGCATTGGGCAGCTAGGTGACACCATAGTGCAGTGTGCTGGGCCTGAGTCAGGCTAACCTGAGTTCAAATGTGATCTCAGACACACTCACTGTATGACCCTAGGCAAATCACTTAACTGTGTGCCTCAGTTTCCTCATCTGAAAGATGATCTAGAAAAGGAAATTACAAACCCCTCTTTGCCAAGAAAACCTTAAATGGGGCCACAAAGATTTAGACATGATTCAAAAGATTAAACAGATGTAGAGCTATAAGGGATATCTAGTCCAACCCCTTTATTTTATAGACTAAGAAACTGCGTTCCAGACAGATTAAGTGAGATAGGTAGAGTCACATGGGCAGCAAGTGGCAAAGCTGAGAACTGGAGCCAAGTCTTTTGACATGAGATGTCATATATTTTCCACTGAAGCACTCTCTTCTCTCATTAACCTTCTCTAAATGATCTGTTTTGGTAATTTGGTCTGCACTGCTTGCCTATTTCATTTAAATACAACATATGGGAGGAGGAGATAGAAAAGAATTTGAATGTAAAATGTGGTTTTGCAAATTCTGGGAGAGAAAAATCCTACATCTTTTTGGGGAAAGCCTGCCTGAAAAGCATGCCTCTGAATGCATTTGTTTATTCAAATTTTCTAGGAAAACCTCCTTTCTTCCCCAGCTTGCTTTCACCCTACCCTGATTCTGATTTTAAAAAAAAACTTGAAAAGCAAAATACTGCTGTGATAACTAAAATCAAGCATGATGAATTTGGAGAAATGCACTGTTTGCTGTAATTTCACTTATACATTATGTATAAGTCTGTTTCACTGTTGGCATCCAGCAGCAGAAATTATAGTACATAAAAAGAAATTTGCATGTAAAAGCATATTTGAATATAACAATTTAGCAGAGATCAGGTGAAAAGGTTATTTAGTTTTACTATTTTTTACCCAATTTGAGGGAGAGAAAGGCAAAATGGACAGTGAGAAAAATTATTCATGACATGTATGAATATACATATGTGTATGCATATATCTGGCATTCCAAAGGCCTAAGGAGATGTGAAGAGAACAGTAGGGGCTTCCATGCACCAAGATATTTGCTTCTGAGTCCTATGCTTACGGTGGCTGAGTCATCACTGCAAAATGCGATTGCAGACAAGCAGAAGGCAAAAAAATACATTTTACTACCATGACTTAAACAGTTACATATTCCTTGCTTTTAGCACTCTATCTTCCTTCTGATCCTGAGAGAGGCTGGGGTAATTATTTCTAACCCAGCTTCTGGGCTTGGCACCAAGCATTTCTATCACCATTACCAAGCAGCCATTGGCAGGAGTGTACGTTACAGAAAACCGTTGTGCTCCAAGGAGTATGTTCCTCACAAAAACACACAGCTGAGAACATTCAAAACCAGCTGGAATGTCTGGTTAATATTTGGATCACCTTTCCAGGTCTTATACGTGGCTTCTTTGTTGCAGACGGTGGAAATAGGATAACAAAGCCACGCAGGGATTCTGGTTTGGCTTACGTCTGTTGCTTTGCCAATTGCTTTAATTAGATCATGTGCGGTTAAGATAATAAGCATCAGGTGATGGCTATGTTAGTCAATGGCACACTAGGGGTGTGTGTGTGTGTGTGTGTGTGTGTGTGTGTGTGTGTGTGTGTGTGTGTGTGTGTGTGTGTGTGTGTGTGTGTGTGTGTGTGTGTGTGTGTGTGTGTGTGTGTGTGTGTGTGTGTGACTGAGTGGTTTTTTTTTACTTATTACTCTGAAAGTTCACAATACATCTATCTGAATATGGTTGGTTAAAGTCTTCCATTTGAAGCAACTCATTTTCAATATATGAACCAGATGAAAAATGTTCTTCATCTATGATAAGCAAAAGTTTAATTATTTATATAGAAGGACTTCAGAGAGAGGGATTATTCTGGAATGCAATGGAGAAAGCAATTCCTATTGATTGAAGAAATTCAAGGCTACAAGGGAACAAATCGTTGGGTTTATTTGTCTTTATTTTCTTCTAAGCAAATGTGTTTGAGAATGAGTAGGAGTAGGAAGAAATATAATAGAAATGACCGAATGATCCTTAATTGGTACAATTTGAAAACATTCTAATTTTTCAGAATACTCACAAAATGATAATGGAGGAATATGTTTTCTTTCAAACTCACTATCCCTTTCCCCCTCCCCCATACACAACGGGAAAATAAGTCCTGGCAAAAAATTATATTCTCTGGGGAGCTGGTTTGAAAAGGGAGTGTGGAGCACTACTTCACTTTAGTTAGATAATACCGTGTTCGGAAAAAGTAAGACTAACACTAGAAAATCCTTTGACATAATTGGTATTCAAAGGGAAAGTATTTGGCTAACATTTGTGGCTATGGATTCTCAAGAGTTTGGCTCTTACTCTCAAATGTTCATTCAAAATGATTTATAATCCTTTTGGGAGTGTGGTCAGTGACAAAAAGAGTAGAACTAAATCCTAAAATGTGGAAAAAACTAGCTTTCCTTAATGTGAAACTGCTTTTTTAAAAAATGAAGCAGAAAAATCCCACAAAAGAATCTCAATTTTCTAAAATGAATAATGATTTGTGAAGGCTTTTCTTTTGCTAGGAGCTACTATCCTGATGACCCATGTGAACTTTCAAAGTTGGCATAGAAGATAATTCTGGGAAAAAAAATGACCCAAACACAACTTTTAGAGGAAGTCACTAGAATTGATTATCTCTGTCATCGTAGAAAAATTTCTGTAGTTTGGGTGTAAAGTAATATAACAAAAGTGAAAGAGATCAAGTGGAAAAAAGAGAACTGATTAATATTAAGAAACAGCAGGAAAGAGACTTAATAAAAAATGAATACGTTTTTGTGTTGAGAGTATGAACAGAAAATTGATATCTACCAAAAAAATAAAAAAAGACTAGATGGCAAGAATAGCAGAGCTGATGAGCCCTTAGTATTTCAAAAAACTCTTAGTGAGAGCAGTCATATGTATGCTAAATAAATTCTACCAAAGGATATTTTAGTTTTAATAGCCTAATTATTTCAAAGTGAAATGATTTGTCTTTTTCTCCCCTCTCCCTAATTAATTATTTTGCTATGAAATGATTGGTTTTTTTTAAATCCCCACTGCCTAGTACAGTAAATTATTCAGTGCTTACTAAATATTTTTTGATTGATTGATTTTCATTCCTGTTTAACATATTGTTAATATTGCTTGGTGTTTTGTTTTTGTATTAAAATTAACCTTGAAGAATTCACTGAGTTCATTCCTTTGTATTGGTTTTCAATCTCATTTGATTATTTAAAAGGGAAGTGATTGAGGCTGTAGGTATAACCTATAAGAGATTCATGTTTGGCCCTTATAATTGATGAACTTTCACAAAATTCTTACCTCAATACTTCATCTTGGCCTCAGGGTAACTATAGGTTCTTGAAGATTATCCCAGTGGAGTAAAATATTTTGGCATGTTCCATAAAGATGGAAAAGTTTTATTTATGGTCGCACTGACAGACTGCATCTTTTGTCTGAGCCCCAGTCTAAGTACAGAAAAACAGATTGACCACTAGGCAATTGATTTTTTTTTGGGGGGGGGCCATGGAAATCCAAAAAATATAAAAATACAAAGTGCTGTGGTCCTATTCAATCTTATTTCATTTCCAAAGTAGTGATGATGACTCAAGTAGTTGACAAAGAACCCAAAGCACCCTGAGAATCTAAATTTTTTGTCTTTGTAAAAATATTAATTTAGAAACAAGAACTCTAAATTCATTCAAATATGCTGCTGGAGGATAACATGAACGTTCTTATTACAAATGAAAGACAGAGTATGGAGAAATTGTGGAGGGGAACTAACATAGAATAAATGAGTCAGTGCAGTTTTTCTCATGCTGAGAGACAAGAAGAAACATGATTTCCTAAGGTACTTGTTCATCTTCCCTTGTAGTGCTCATGGTAGTGAGCAAAAAGAACATTAGAAAGATAGTTTATGTGGCAACAACTGTTTCAGTGGATAAAGAATGTAGAGAAAGTCTATGAAAAACTTGATATTTCAAATCAAGACAACTTATGTTTCATGATGTAAAAGTGGTTGTAATTAGATTCAAGATGAAGAAGTCAGGAACCACACCAAATTCATGCAAAATTGTATGCTAAGAGTGATAGAATTTTAAGAGAACTAGGGAATCACTTTTCTGGAATATCTGAAAGAGTCAGAGATACCAAAAGAATGGGAAAAATTACAGATTATATTACTAATTCCTAAAAATTATTATTAAGAAGGAAGGGCTACTGACCCTTATGCCTACTTTCTTTTCTCTATAGAATCTTTATGAAAATTATCTTTGTGCATATTAAAATTGTGTTTGATAAAGTTTTAAAAAGTAGACTTTTGAAGAACATTTTCTCCTAAGATTCCTTTTATTCAGTCACACAATTGACAGAAACGTAGACAATGCAGATCCTATAGTTTATTATTTGTGATAACAAAAAATGAAACATCTCTCTTCTTATGTATGCGTGCTAAGATCATCCAGGTTTCCATGAAAGATGCAACCACATAGCCAACTGTGTTTAATAGTCCTCTGATTATTGATTTCAAATAAGGCGTAAAGTAGGAATGGTTCTTGGTGAAGGTATCTTGGATTATATTCATTTGATTATTTAAAAGGAAAGTCATTTTCAGTCTTGGATTATATTTGTTTTGAAGATCAAATGAAATAAGGAGTCCCTATAGATAACAAAGTTGTCCAGGTGCATTGGTTTGCAGATACTGTTTTGCTGATTGCCTCTGTTTCCGAACATTACCATGCATCCTCCATGAAACCCAGAAGGATCTAAGAAACATGCTATTGTTCTTTTTCATGTTTGGTTTTTTTTTCTTTCTCAGTGATTATTCATTGGTTACAGCCCTTCTATATAACCAAACTATTGTACAATGTGAAAGTATTTGCAGATCCTATATATGATTGCACACCACCATGGGGGGGTGGAGGGAGGGGAGAAAATTTGAAACTCAAGGGATTGTGGAATTGAATCATGTAAACTAAAAGTAAATAAAATAAATTTAAAAAATAATAATAAAAACCTACAAAACAAAGGAAAAAAAAAGAAATCAGCCTTACGATACAAACACAGACAAAAAATAAAACCAGACAAAATGTATATGGATTATGATATGCCGTTGAATGGACAACTTAATGAAATAGTCAGTCAGTGTTATGGGCAGGTATTGTGGACAAATATTGATCTGGGCACAGAAAAGTAAGGAAAAGACAAGACTATATTATACTTGGCAAATTGGCAACACTTTAAATGATCTTAAGCTGCTCCCTAACACAGAAGTTCATCTTTTCAACATTAGTATTTTATGTGGCTGTGAATCATGGAATACCATGATCTTTGAAGGATCAAAATTGAAGGCTAGTCAAAGAGCAATTCAAAGAACACATAATGGGTGTAAGTAGACTGCTATAAATTATCAGTGATAACATGTAAGAATTCAGTAATTCAAATTAACAAATATTTACTAAGTACCTATTATATGTGAGGTGCTGTGCAAGGAACTAGAATTGAAAATATAAATAAGATTGTGTCTGCCTCCATGACGTTTAAATATTATTAGAGGATACTACATGTACATAGATAAAAAATAGTTTGAGGAAGGAAAGGAAAGCACTTACGACTTGGGGTATCAGCAAAGGCTTTATGGAAGAAGTGGAAGAAGTTAAGCTGTCTGAGAGACAGAAATGAAGGTAGAGTGCATTCCAAATGTGAAGGACAGCTTTTTCAAAGGCATGGGAATGAGAGCTGAAATGCTGAGTTTAGGGAATGACAAATAAACCAAATGGTTGGAAGATAGAATTCAAGAAGGGGAAGATTTTGAAATTAGTCTAGAAAAGTAGTCTAGAATCAGACTATAAAAAGTTTTAATGCCAAGGTTAGGACTTGTAATTTTTTCCTGGAAGCAACAGAACCATGGAAGGTTTTTGACCAGGAGAGAGACATGGTCAGATCTGTGCTTTAATGCTAAAGATATCTCTAAAGAAATTCATGACCAGAACAGGAAATGAGCTGGTTATGTAATGAGAGTTAGGGATAACAAATGGACAGTTGAAAGGTTATTGGCTGTCCACAAAATAGTTAACACCTCAAAGTAGGTCTCTAACACATCCACATAGAAAGTTATGGAGAACCATGGACTAAAATCACACTGTATGGGTTGCATTATGCACTGGAGAAGGAGTGCTCACATTGATGAAATCTTAGATTCATTAAAGTGTAAGTAATTGTTAAAGGCTACTTGAGGGAAACAAAGCTCATGGGTTCCTATTTGAGAATAAAAGTGTGTTTTATAGCCATTTATTTCATTGTCTTCCCAATCCCTGGTTCCTGTTTGTTGGGTACTCCTGAATTTGAGGGACTGTCAGTTAAAAGTATTATATGTGCTGCAGTCTTATTCTCAATTACTGTTTTCATAGATCCAGTTTCTTTATGGAATCTGAAGATGTTTTCTACTTTGATTTCTTATTGGGAAGGCTTTTAACTTTTTCACATTAAATGTTTGTGCTTAGATTTAAATAGATATCATTTACTATATTTAAAAAGGTCCGCTTACTCCTATGCTTTCTTAAACTTTTTAAAAAACTAGAAATGGGTACTGAATTTTGTCAAAAAATCTTTTAAAAAATCTATTGATAACAATCACATGGTTTTTATATTATTAGCATGATTTATTGTATTTATAGTCTTCCTCATGTTGAAATAATCCTGCATTCTTGATTTAAACTCAACTTCGTCACAGTGTGTAATCTTCCTAATATGCAGTTTTACCTGATTTGATAATATTTAAGTTAATTTTTTTCAGAAATGTTTATTAAGGATATTGCTTTATAGATTTTAGGTATAAAAAGTACATTCATATCATAACAAGAGATTGAAAAGACATCTTTTCTTACTTCAAAGAGTTTATTAAAATATTTAATGAATTCACTTATAAATTCATTTGTTCTTAGAATTTTTCTTTGGAATTAATTTATGGCCTGTTTATTTTCTTTTTTGATATTGGATTAATAAATAGCCTATTTCTTTTATTGTTAATCTGATTACTTAATATTTTTGTAAGTATTCATACCTTTCCTCCAAGCTATCAGTTTTAATAACACGTAATGGTACAAATTGTTTCTAATGATGCCTTATCCTTTTTGTTTGTTGTGAGTTCTTTTTCATTTTTGATACAATCACTTTGTTTCCTCTCTTTAAAGTCAGATTAACTAAACTTCTTATTAATTTAATTGTTTTTTTAAAGGCTCGTTAGGGGGGAGCTAGGTGGCACAGTGAATAGAACACTGGCCCTGGAGTCAGGAAGACCTGAGTTCAAATTTGCCCTTAGACACTTGACACACTTACTAGCCATGTGACCTCGGGCAAGTCACTTAACCCCAATTGCCCTGTTTTCCCACCTCCAAAAAGAAGCAAAAAACAAATAAAGGCTCCTTTTTTTTAAAAAAACTATTTTAGTGGTGTTTCTGACTTTCAGTTTTGTTTTCAAATCTTATTAGTCTCTTTTTAAATTTTCAGAATTTCTATTTTGCTGATTAATTAGAGACTTTTAATTTGTTATTTAAGTTTTTTTAAATTTGGATGCTTGATTCTTATATTTGTCTTTTTCTTCCATTAATAAAAACATTTAGAGATATACATTCCCCCCAAGGTCTGTTTTTAGCTGTATTCCACAAGTTTTGGTATGTTGTTTCATTATTTTGTTTTCTATAATTAAATTTTCTGTTGTTTTCACAATTTCTTTTTTGACCCATCAGTTCTTTAGAATTATCTTAGATAATTTTCAATTACCATTTTTCCCCTTACAGAGTCTTTAATGAATATAATTCTTATTGCATTGTGATCAATAAATGGTGTGTTTAGTATTTCTGCTTTTCTACATTTTTGGAAAAAGAATTTATTCTCTAATATCTGGACAACTTTATATAGAAGTTCAATATATAGCTTATGAGCGTATTAATTCTTTTCTATTGCCATTCAGTAATTTTCAGAGATTTATCCTCTTTTTTATTATCTTATCATTTCTTTTTAAATTTTTTCTAACATTATATTAAGGTTCTTAACTTTTTTTTCTCATTTATGTTTTGGTTAGCTATGTCTAGTTTTGAAAGGAGTACATTAAGTTCCCCCACATTGTAGTTTTACTATCTATTTCTCTTTTTTATTCTCTTTTCCTTTCCTTTAAGTATTTAAATGCTATAGTATTGGGAATGTATATAGTAATTATTGCTATTTATTCATTATTTATAGTGCCTTTAAGCAAAATATAATTTCCCTAATTATCTCTTTGTCATATTTGCATTTACTATAGACTTACTTGAAATCATGATTTCTACTCCTGATTTTTAAACTTTAAGCACTTCAGCCCCTTATTTTAACACTGTCACTTATAACTTTGTGTTTCAAGTGTGTTTCTTGTAAATGACATGTTGTAGGATTTTATTATCTAATCTATTCTTCTATCCTCTTCCCTTTTGAAGATAGGTTCATTCCACTCACTCTTACATTTATGATGATTAATTGCACATGTCCTTCTAGCTTGTCCTCTTACATATATTTTTTTCTCTCTTTGCTCCCATTATCCTATTTACAAAAAAGAAGAATGTGGCAAAATAGAGGGAATCTGTCACTTGTGATCCATAAATGAAATGGCCTATTTCTGTTCCATTATGTCTTTTCTCTTCCCCTTGCCTTGCCCATGATCCTGGATTTTTACTCTTCTTTCCTTTCCTTTTAATCCTCCTGTCCCTGTTCCTTCCTATTTTCCTTTTGAGTATGATGTCTTTCTACACCAAATATCTGTGTGTCTGCATGTGTATAATTATGTTCAATCTTTTATCTAGTTCAAAGAAAGATTGATTCAGGGATGCCTGTCCTCCCCACCCATTCTTCCGTGATTATTTATTCTTCATCTTTGTTATATGATAATGGTATTTCCCTTCCCTTACTTATTATTTCTGTTCTAGTTTAGCTCCCCTTGTATTTTTATCTTTTCCTAAGAACATCAAAGCAATACAAAACCCACATGTCCTCTGTAGCTTGTTTCTTATCCTCCCATTAAAATGTAAACAATTCATTACCCAATATTCTCTTCTAATTTCAAAAAAGTCTACCTTTCTGTTCCTCTTGGTGCCCATATTTCCATTTTAGAATGTCAACCCAGTTCTGACTTTTTTTTTTATCAGGATTGCTTAGAAATCCTGTATTCCAATACAAATCCATTTCCACCCTTGTAGGATTGGTTATGCAGGTATAACTTATTTTATTGCACTTCATTTTATGGCACTTAGCAGATAATATGTTTTTTTACAAATTGAAGGCTTGTGTCAACCGTGTGTCAAGATAGTCTGTTGATACAACTTTTCTAATAGAATATGCTCACATCATGTCTCTCTGTGTCATATTTTGATAATTCTCGTAATATTTCAAACTTTTAAATTATTATCATATCTGTTATGGTGATCTCTGATGAGTGCTCTTTGATGTTACTATTTTAATTATTTTGGGGTGCCACAAACTGTGCCCACAAAAGATGGTGAACTTAATGAATGTATGTGTTCTGACTACTCCACCGACTGGCCATTGCCCAGTCTCTCTCCCTGTTCTTGGACCTCCCTACTCCCTGAGATACAACAGTATTGAAATTAGGCCAATTAATAACCCATCAGTGATTTCTAAGGGTTCAAACGAAAGGAAGAGTCTATCAATGCGGCAAACTTAATTGTCTTATTTTAAGAAATTTCCAGCAGCTACCACCCTGATCAATCAGCAGTCATCAACATTGACGTAAGACCCTCTACCAGTAAAAAGATTATGACTCAATGAAGGCTCAGATTATAGCATTTTTAGCAATAAAATATTTTTAAATTAAGGTTTATACTTTGGGTTTTTCTTAGACATAATGCTGTCACACACAATAGACTATTACACAGTATAAATATAACTTTTATATGCCTTGAGAAATCAAAAAATCATGTGATATTCACTTTATTGTGGTGTCCTGGAAGCAAACTTTCCATATCTCTGAGTCTATACCCAATTTTTCCAGATAATTTATCCTTGCTTATAATCTTTTCTTTTTTGCCTTTTGAAATATAACATTCTAAACTCTTCTCTCCTCTTATTTTTAGTGTCAACTATGAAATCTTGAATATTCTTTACTTTGTTTCATTGGTACTTGAACACTTTCTTTTTTGTTGCTTGTGGTATTTTTCCCCCTTGACTTGGAAGTTCTGAAATTTGGCATTTCTGAGAATTTTTATTTTGTGGTTTCTTTCAGGAGATAGTAGATTCTGTTTTCACTTCATCCTTTACGTCTAAGAGTTCTAGATAATTTTCCTTTACAACTTCCTGAATGAAGTATGGTATCAACGCTGTTTTTTGGTCATTCTTTTTAGATAGTTCAGTAATTCTTAACTTGTCTCTCTTTGATCTGTTTTCCAGGTTAATTGTTTTGACTTAACATTTTAAAGTTTCTTCTTTTTTTCAGACTTTTGATTTTGATTTTGTTTTTACTATTTTTCATTGTTTTTATCGCATTGTTGTTTTCTGTCTAGGCAATTCTCAGCTTCAGGGCACTTAGTTCTTGGGTGAGGATTTTCAGTGTCTATTCTAAGGTATCAATTCTCCTTGCGATCTTTTCCACCATAGGAATCCCATTTTTAAAAATTTTGTTTATTCCAGGTATTCAGCTAATCCTTTTGGCCAGGCATTTTCTTCTTAGAGTCTTTACTTGGACTTGTGGGAATTTATTTTCCTTGGGGTTTACTCCTGAGTATCTCTCACAGTAAGATACTTCCTCATAGCATCCATAGTTTTCTTTGTTTTGTTTCTTTCAACAGCTATATCAAGGTTGGGGTGGGAGGTGTCTTATGCTTGGGCCAGGTTGTGCAGCAGAATGGTATAGCCAGGGTCATTTTGGTCCTGGGTACATTTGCCCAGACTAGGTCTCTCTTTCAAGGAACTCTGGGACCACTCTGCTGCTGGGACATGCCTGGAACCTCTCTCTTCACAGAGCTCTAGGACCTTCTCAGTTAGTTTCTGCTTAGAGTCCTTCCTCCCAATTGCTAGGTTTAGGTGCTATTCCTGTTTAGCTCCCACCAAGGCTTATGGAGTCTAGCACCTTTCTTATACATGTAGGTCCAGTCATCTAGTGAAGTACCAGTACCTGCCTAGAGCTCACAGTGACTGTCCTGTGAAGTGGCCCCACTTCCGTGACTTTGGGATGTTAAGGTTGATCTTTAGCTGGAGCCCTTTCCTACCTCTGAGCTTGGAAAGGCTGCTAGTACCATTCCTTTTTTGGTTTTGTTTTGTGTTTTTTTCACTTTTTAAAAAATTGATTTGTTTACTTTTAGTTTACAGCTGGAGGTTTTGGGTTTATCAAACAGTACATTACTATAGTCATTGACTATTGAGTCTTTGTACCCGATCTATTCCATTGATCCACTGCTCTATTCCTCAGCCAGTACCAAGTAGTTTTGATGACTGCTGCTTTATAATATAGATTAAAATCTGGTAGGGCTAGGCCACCTTCCCTAGCATTTCTTTTCATTAATTGCCTTGATATTGCAAAGAGTGATAGTTTAGTCTCTTCTTTGCCTAATTTGATTCCTTTCATTCCTTTTTCTTCTCTAATTGCTACTGCTAACATTTCTAGTACCAGATTGAATAAGAGGGATGATAGTGAACATCCTTGTTTCACCCCTGATCTTATTGGAAATGCTTATAATACTTGATGATGGCTTTAAATAGATACTACCTATTATTCTAAGAAAAACGCCATTTGTTCCTATACTTTCTAGTGTTTTTAATAGGAATGGATGTTGTATTTTGTCAAAAGCTTTTTCTGCATCTATTGAGATAATCATATGGTTTCTGCTAGTTTTATTGTTGATATGATCAGTGATACTGATGGTTTTCCTAATATTGAGCCATCCTTTCAATCCTGGAATAAATCCTACCTGATCAAAATGTATTATTCTTGTGATAAGTTGCTGTAGTCTTTTTGCTAATATTTTATTTAAAATTCATGCATCTATTTTCATGAGGGAAATTGGTCTATAATTTTCTTTCTCTGTTTTGTCTCTTCCTGATTTAGGTATCAATATCATATTTGTGTCATAAGAAGAATTTGGTAGGACTCCTTCTTCCCAAATAGTTTGTAGGGTATTGGGATCAATTGTTCTTTAAATGTTTGATAGAATTCACTGGTAAATCCATCTGGCCCTGGGGATTTTTTTCCTAGGGAGTTCACTGATGCCTTGTTAAATTTCTTTTTCTGAGATGGGGTTATTTAAGTAATATACTTCCTCCTCAGTTAATCTGAGCAACTTATATTTTTGTAAATAGTCATCCATTTCACTAAGATTGTGAAATTTATGTGCATACAATTGGGCAAAATAATTCGTAATTATTGTTTTAATTTCCTCTTCATTGGAGGTAGATTCACCCTTTTCATTTTTGATATTAGAAATTTGATTTTCTTCTTTCTTTTTTTTTTTATCATTTTGACTAAAGGTATATCAATTTTATTGGTTTTTTTCATAAAACCAACTCTTAGTTTTATTTATTAGTTCAACAGTTTTCTTAATTTCAATTTTATTAACCTCTCCTTTGGTTTTCAGTATTTCTAATTTAATATTTAATTGGGGATTTTCAATTTATTCTTTTTCTAGCTTTTTCAATTGCATGCCCAATTCATTGACCTCTATTTTCTCTAGTTTATTCATGTATGCATTCAGGGATGTAAAACTTCCCCTAAGAACTGCCTCTGCTGCATCCCAC
>CM053585.1:500667327-500681589 GCA_028646515.1 Pseudochirops corinnae
TTTCTTGTTTGATCCACTCATTCTTTAGGATTAAATTATTTAGTTTCCAATTGGTTTTTTGTCTATCTTTCCATGGCCCTTTATTGCATATGATTTTTATTGCATCATGATCTGAGAATGATGCATTTAATATTTCTGCCTTTCTGCACTGAATTGTGAGGTTTTTATGCCCTAGTTCAGCAGTTTTCAACCTGTGGGTTATGTTCAATTTGTAATGATGAAAATACATCCTGCCTATCAGATAGATTCATAACAGTAGCAAAATTACAGTTATGAAGTAGCAACGAAAATAATTTTATGGTTGGGGGTCACCACAACATGAGGAACTGTATTAAAGGGTCGTGGCATTAGGAAGGTTGAGAACTACTGCCCTAGTACATAGTCGATTTTTGTGTATGTGCCATATACCACTGAGGAGAAGGTATATTCCTTTTTATCCCCATTCAGTTTTCTCCAGAGATTTATCATGTCTACCCTCTCTAAAATTCTATTTGCCTCCTTAATTTCTTTCTTGTTTATTTTGAGGTTAGATTTATCAAGTTCAGAGAGGGGGAGATTGAAGTCTCCCAGTAGTATAGTTTTGCTATCTATTTCTTCCTCTAATTCCCTTGACTTTTCCTCTAGGAATTTGGATGCTATACCACTTGGTGCATATATATTGAGTAATGATATTGCTTCATTCTCAATGGTGCCTTTTAGCAGGATGCAGTTTCCTTATCTCTTTTAATTAGATCTATTTTTGCTTTTGCTTTGTCTGAGATAAGGATTACTACCCCTGCTTTTTTTACTTTAGCTGAAGCATAATATATTCTATTCCATCCTTTTACCTTTACCCTGTGTGTATCCCCCGTTTCAGATGTGTTTCTTGTAGACAGCATATTGTAGGATTGTGGTTTTTAATCCATTCTGCTATCTGCCTCTGTTTTATGGGAGAGTTCACCCCATTCACATTCACAGTTATGATTACTATCTGTGACTTTCCCTCCATCTTATTCCCTCCCCCGTTTATATCTTTGTATCTTCCTTTTCCCTTCCCCTCCTTAAGAGTTTTCCTTTTGACCACCGCCTCCCTCAGTATTTCCTCCCTGCGTCCCCCCGTTCACCTACCCTTTCCCTCCCTTCTAACCACCCTTCCCCTTATTACACCCCCCTTACTCCTCCTCCTGCCTGTAGGGCACAATAGATTTTTATACTTAATGGAATGTTATTCCCTCCTTAAACCCAAATTACTACTTGTGAATTTCATACAGTGCTCCTCTCCCTCCCTCCTTTCCTCTATCATAATGAGTTTTTGTGTCTTTTTATGTTAGGATCTCAACTTAACTGATTATATTGATCTCTCTTTGAATCAAAACCTCCCTCCTTCCTTCCTCTCCACTTTAGTATGGTTTGATGCCTCTTCGTGTGGCATAATTTACCATTTTTTGCCTCATCCTTTCCTTTTCTCCCATTACAATCCCTTTGTTCCCCTTAATAAGGTTTTTTTAATCTTCAGATTAGTTCATTTATACCCACACCCTCTAACTAGGTACATCCCTTTTAAGTGTTGCAATAATTATACAAATTTCAATATTAACAGGTATCTGCTTCTCGTATGGAGATGTAAACAGTTTGCTCTTATCGAGTCCCAAGTTATATGCATGTGTGTGCATGTGTTTGTGTATGTGTGAGTGTGTGTTTTCCTTGTTTACCTTTTTATGTCTTTCTTGGGTCTTGTAAGTGGAGATTGAATTTTTCATTGAGCTCTGGCTTTTTCATCAGGAAAGTCTGGAAGTCCTTTATTTCATTAAATGACAATCTCCTTGCCTGAAAGATTATGCTCGGTTGCCAGGTAGCTAGCAGCCCTAGCTCTTTTGCTTTACGAAATATCAAATTCCAATCCCTCTGATCTTTTATTATGGAAGCTGCTAAGTCCTGTGTACTCCTGATTGTCATTCCATGACATTTGAATTGTTTCTTTTTGGCTGCATGCAGTATTTTATACTTGACCTTGTAGCTCTGGAATTTGGCTACTATATTTCTTGGAGTTTTCAATTTGGGATCTCTTTCAGGAGGAGATGGGTGAATTCTTTCAATAACTATTTTACCTTCTGATTCTAGGACCTCAGGACAGTTTTCTTTGACAATCTCTTGGAGGATGCTGTCCAGGCTGCTTTTTTCATCATGACTTTCTGGTAGGCCAATAATTCTTAGGTTATCTCTCCTGGATCTGTTTTCCGGGTCATTTGTTTTTCCAGTGAGATATTTTGCCCTTTCTTCTAATTTTTCAGTCTTTATGTTTTATTTGACTGACTCTTGCTGCATCATAGAGTCCTTAGCTTCAATTTGACTGATTCTAATTTTTAGCGAATTAGTTTCTTCAATTAGTTTTTGAAGCTCCTTTTCCATATGCTCAATTTTCATTTTTAGGGAGGTATTTTTTCCGATTAGATTTTGGACCTCCCATCCTAGTTCTCCAATTTTACTTTTCTTCAGTGAGATTTTTTTCCATTTTGATCACTGTAGATTTAAATTTATCTCCTACTTCTCTAATTTCATTTTTAAAATCCCTCTTGAGGTCCTCCAAGAATGCTTTTTGGGCTTGAGACCAATTCACATTTCCTTCTGTGGTCTCCAGTGTGAGTATAGAGTCTATGTTGTCCTCTGAATTTGGTTTTTCTTGTTCACTATAAAAGGATTTTATGGTTCTAGCTCTCATAGGTTCCTTCTTCCCCATTGTGATTGCCTATGTCCTGGATTTTTAGAGTGGATATCTGCTTCTGGGGTGCAGAAGTATTCAGCTTCTCAGGCTGGGAGGCAGGGGTTTGGTTGTTCATTTCATGAGCTGTAGCATCTGAGTGACTAGACTGAGGCCAAGGCCAGGACTCTCATTGTTTCCCCTGAGTTACCCTGAGGCTTACAGAGTAACCTATTGGGGGGGAGTGGTCTGGCTATTTCAGGTTTCCACCTCTGTGTCTCTGGGCTACAGCTTGGGCAGGCTCAGTAGCTGGAGGCCAGTGGTAGGTCAGGGCTGCAGTCTTCTGATTTCCTTAGACTCCATACTACCTCACTTCCCCCTTCTTCAGTGACTCCCAAGCCTGAGGATGTTTCCACTAATTCAGGATTTTACTCTGGGTGGGGCATTTAACTCAGAACTTTTCTGGGTCAAGGAGGGGGGATCAGAGCAACTGTGTTTTATTCTTCCATCTTGACTTCTGGAAGTTTGGGTATGTAATTTTTAAACATCCAGGCGGCGGGCTAGTAGTCCCAGGAGAAGCTGCTGCCCTGCTGTGGGCCCTGCGTTTTCTTTTACCCAGCTCTGATGATCCTCTGTCCTGTGGTGAGACAGCTGCAAATCGCTCTTGGGGTGGGTGAATCTGCAGGCTGGGGCTCCTTCTCACTTGGCTGTAGTCTGCTCTCAGATCTATGCTGGTGCAGCCCTTGTGTGCTCCGTATTCTCCCTGTCCAGACCTATATGGGCACTTTCCTGGGCTGGGAATCTGCCATGCTCCATCTCCCAATGGGTTCTGTCACTCTAAAATCCATTCAAATTCACTTTTTAAAGTTTAGCAATAGAATTCTTGGAGGAGCTTAGAAAAGTTACTGCTTCCTTTCTACCATCTTAGCTCCACCCCCATTGAGTACCATTCTTACACTGGCTGGAGTTCCCTATGACAGCTCTGTGGGTGCCTAGAGTAGCTCACCCTGAGATTCTTTGGGCTTGCCTTGCACTTAACTTCAATTACCGCACCTGGTCTATCTCAGGGTCCTCAAAGGATTCCAGGGTCTTTTCAGTGGATTCCAAAGTTTAGTTTAGTCAAGTTACCTTAATATTTCTCTCTCACTATCAACAAATCAGAAACAACATGGCGTATTGGGATAGCATAACAGGCTTGGAGTCAGGAAAACCAGGGTTCAAGTCCTGTAATATTGGTTATGTCACCTTGGGCAAATCATTTCAACTTTCAGTGTCCTCAGGCAACTCTCCAAAACTCTTTAAGTGGTAAAAGTGTTAGTTTGCATCTGTGGAAAGTTTCCACACTGACAGTTCCCCATGCTAATGAACTCATGGGTCTAGACCCTCCCCCCCCAAAAAAGTCAACAACTGATATGTACCATATATAGCTATAGAATGTTATGCTGGACCCCAGAGGTGAAAAAAAAATAATATATAGTCCCTGACCTTGAGGAACATATATCTTAATTAGGAAGAGCAAGACAGAGACATAAAAAGTAAATATCAGGTAGTTTATGTTAATGACCAGTGAGTGTTCAGGTAAATGGAGCATGACTTACCTTGTAGTAATAGAATATTGGTGGAATGAATGAATGGAATAGAAGAGTATTTATTAACCACTTACTGTATGCAAAGCACAGGTGTAAATGCTGGCAATACAAAAAGAAAATCAAAACAGTCCCTACTCTCAAGAAGATCACATTCTAATTGGGGGAGAAAACACATAAAGAAGGATTTGTGTTCAAGGTTAATTCATGGCCTGTGTGCAGACCAAGGGACTGATCCTAGTATTCTGATTGGGGTGGGAGAAAGGAAGATCTCCTGGTACTTTCTTGCTTGTTGGTAGTCTCCCTGGTCAGGCCCCATCGGCAGGGAATAAATTCTGAGGGGAAGCATGGTCCCCAAAGGCTGTTGGTACTTGAGAGTAGGTTTAATTGGGTTTGGTCTGGACCTTAAAGCATTGAGCAGTACCTATCTTATTGCTGTCACTGGAACCGATATTCCTGTGCTGAGGAGGATTAACAGTTGCAGATTTCCACGTGTTAGATCATTGTGGAGCAATGTCAACATCATGGAAACAGTAATTTTTAATGTTCACTAGTCCTGGTTATTATCTGGATGTTTTAAACACAACCAGGCTATGGTCCAAAGACTTTAGACAATTTAAGAAATGTGGCAGAGGATTATTCCATAGCTGTCATATTTGCCCATAACTCATCTCTTAACAAGATACAGCTTGACCCTTTATATTTTAGAAATTGAAGTGAAAAATCAGATTTAAAACTGAAAACAAACCATCTGAAGAGTTATGCTCATAAGGAAAAATTATTTTCTAATGTATATTGTCATAGATGGCCTTTTATCATGCTTTTAAATGTTAAAATGGTTTTTTACATCAGTTTGTAAGATATCTCAAAAAAGCCTATCTGAAAGAGTAGGAATTGATAAAGAGATTAAAAATCTTACAAAGTCTAGTTTTACTCTGAATTTTGAATTGCTCACTGTTTTTACTGTTTTAATAAAATGGTTTTTTAAAATGTTAAATATTTATCTTAAAAGAAAGAAGGAAATAAACGTGTTCGTCTGATGTTTTCCAATATTTATTTGGTAAATTACTGGAATTGATGTAATGATTGTTTTAGTTCAGAGAATCGTCAACACCCAATAAATATTTATTAAGCACTGTAGCCGAATGTTAAGAGCTTTGGATTTGGTTCTGTTGTTCACTACTTTGTGATCCTCAGCAAGTATTATAATCTTAGTATCTCAGTTTCCTGATCTATAAAACATGCATGTGATGACTTCTTAGGTGCCATCCAACTCTAAATCTGTTCCTAAGCAACTAGTCTATGTCAGGCACCATTCTTTCTAGGAGCTAGAATTACAGTCATAAAAAATGTCACCAACCCCTGTTTTTATGAAACTTAACATTCCATTTCTATCTGACCATCTTTACTTGTATTTATAGGTCCAATCTTTTTTTTTTTTTCCAATGGAATCTGTAGAATTAAATTGACAAAAATAACCAGTAAATTTATACTCCATCCCCAGAAAAATGATTATAAAATGCCTACTACACGCAGAGCAGTAAGTTAGGTTTTGGTTACAGATATATTATTTAAACATTGATTTAGACTTAAATTATTAAAAAATTCTTCTCTTTTAAAAATGTTCTGGTAATATTAGTATAGCAAGCCATATCATCAATTAAATATAATTGACATAGTTTAAAAAAAACTTACAGTAACTAATAAAAGTATAGTGTACTTCGTCATTCTAAATGTATTCTTGGCATTGTCTCTTCTTCTATCCTTTGCTTCCTTGTGGTGCATATGACTTAATTAAGGCATGGTCCTTAAGAAAAAAATCTAGCCCATAAATCCAAATATCTCCAGAGGAGAAAATGAGGCTGGTGACTTTGCACAGCCTTCTTTCACTTAAATTCAATTCACTTGCTTGTCATGGCATCACCTCCCTGATGCCATGGTCCTCTTTGAGAATGAAGAACAGACAACAACATGATTAATTAGTGTAACAAGACAGAAACATAAAAAAGTAAATATTAGGTGTTTTATGTTGATAAATAATGCGTGTTCAGGCAAATGGTTATGGTTGGGGCATGGTTGGATACCAGTTGTTCTGAACAAGGTCGGGGCATTTTAGTGCAGTGGTATTAGACTGAGATAGAAATGGGGATCACTGATCCAGATAGAATGATGCCTGCTGTGTGCATATTGACATAGTTTTAAAATATTTATGTTTGACTGTATTTTAATTTTGTTAAATATTTCCCAGTTTTATTTTAATCTGGTTTGGGCAGCACTTGGGGAGAGTTGTGGGCTGCAATGCAGCCTGTGTGTTTGACAGCTCTGTTTTATCGCATTGCTAACTCAATGTGAGTCAGCAACATGATGTGGCAACCTCAAAAGCGAGTGTGATTTGGAGCTGCCTTCAGTCATTGTTTCCAAGCATAAGATGCTGGTCTCACTGGGCTCTGCCCTCATCAGACCTCAGCTGGAGTATTACGTTCTGTTCTAGGTTCTGTGGTTTAAGAAGGACATTCTTACAGCATTTATAAGCTCCAGTGCCTCTAAAAGATGACAACCAGCGTGGTGAAGTGCCTTGAGTCCATTTTATATGAGGATTAATAGAAAGAACCGAGCACATTTAGCCTGGAGAAGAGACGACTCAAAAGGAGTGGGTGGGACCGCAGAACTATCTTTAATTATTTGAATGGCCATCAGATGGAGGAAAGATTTGATTTGTTCTCTTTGGCCGCAGAAGGAAGAACCAGGAACAAACCTTGTAAAAACTGTAAAGAGCCTACAGGCTCGGTGTCAGGAATTAACAAGCTGATAATTAGAGCTGTGCAGAAGTAGAATGGTGTGCCTCCTGTGAGGTGAGATGCTGGGTGTTCCCTCCTTGGAGGTCTTCAGGGAGAAGATGGACGGCTATTTGTCGGGTGTCTTAGAGTGTAGATCCCTTTTTTTGTGTTTGACGATATAGCTACTAAGATGTGTTCAGCTCTGAAATCCTATGATTCTGTGATTTTAGGGAGTCCTACCCAGCTCGAAAATCTATGCTCCTATGCACAAAAATGTTTTCATAGTTTAAAAAAACCAATGCATACTATAGGTGAAGTGTCATCATCTGAGCCCTAAATTTGTTTTAAAATAAATTACCTAATCTTTCTATAACATAATGGAGGGGGGAATAATTATAACCCTCATGTACCAGCTGCAAACTGCTTTAAACAATAAATGGTAAGCTTCTTACATGAGCATTTTTCTAGTTACAATGCTTCTTAAGGAGATGGCATGACTTTTTTCTGACCCCAAGAGCTCTAGTTACTATATTCAAATTTGTTAGAAATTGTTTTATCTATTGCTCTGGTATGCAGCTTGTTTTAGAGTTCACATTTTATTTTCAATTAATTTATTGGCTATTTATTAAAAAAAAACATTATGTAAGATGGGATCCACATTTTAAAGCCAAATCTGCATTTAATTTAAACTCATAAAAATTGATTGTTCAAGTGCCAGTAGAATTTATTTTGCATCCAAAAGATCAGATTTCAAAGAGCCTAATGGCATGATGTAGATTTTGTGTGAATTTAATGAGGAGCTAATCATTTCCATGTTTGTTAAACTTTTTGTATAAGATTTTGGGCAATGGCTACATGTATAAAGAGGAATATTTGTTGTGGCCACCAGCAGTAGTGCGTGGACCTAATGTTTTGGAAAAAAACATATGAAAATATTTTATTGTGGTTTCCTTTTGAATACATATTAAGCTATATAAGCTATGCTGAGAAGAAAAATGCATTTGTGATGTCCATACATTATTTTATGTTTGGTAAATATGATAGACTAAGTAGATATATTTAGTTTTTAAAATATTTAGAAAGTGATCAAGATTGTATCTGTTATATATGTAACAGATAAGTTCTATGTGTAATATTATTACGTGAGAGTTTTTTTCCCAATTGGAGAATACTTAAATGGACTGATGGTACTATACATTTGGACAGGAATGAGAGACTATAACCTTGAACACCTGCTTACCTTTAGCCAAAGCCCATAGACTAAAATATCAACTTTTCTTCATCTTGAACCACTTCACAGCATTTGATTCAAATCAAACTGATTAAAGTATATTCTAAAGACTACCTTAGGCATAGTAAACCACATTCCATTCTTCAGAAGATTTTTAGAGAAAAAAAATGACCAGTGGACTTACCTCAAAAATTGTACTAAGGAAATCTAATTTTGAGTTCCTGATCTGTCAATCATGGTCAGTAATCTCATAAGTTCCTTGTCTCTTTTACTTTGCACACAGTGGGGATTTTAATAGATGTTTGTTGAATTAAATTGTTTTCTTAAATATTTTGTAGGCTCAGCTACCTTACAAAGGTTAAGTAATGAGAAATCCACCATTTTTCCGACTTGCATATCTCTGTCAGTAGCATCAACTTTGAGAGCTCCCTGCTCACAAACACGCAGGTGTATTTTATTCTCCGTCTGACCATCCGTTTAGGCTTTCCTTGCTTTTCTCAGAGATTGCTGTAGCAGGCTCTGGTATGGTTCTTTGTCTCATAGTCTGTTCCACATGCAATCATTATAATAATGTTTTCAAACACTATTTTCATAACACTACTACCCAGCTCAAGAACTGATGATGGTTCCCCCTTTCTCTATAATATAAAATATAAATTATTTGGGGTGGCTAGGTGGTGCAGTGAATAGAGCACTGGCCCTGAAGTCAGGAGGACCTGAGTTCAAATCTGATCTCAGACACTAAACACTTACTAGCTGAGTGACCTTGGACAAGTCACTTAACCCCAGTTATTGCCCTGCCTTCCCCCCTCCAAAAAGCAAACTATATATATATATATATATATATATATATATATGTATATATATACATATATATACATATATATACACACTATATATGTATACTGTATGTATAATATATTATATATATATATATATATATATATATATTATTCAGTCTGACATTCAAGGTAGCACTCCACACCCATCTCTCCACTCTCATCTTTTATATATTCCTTGGTGAAGACCCTCTGGTTTTTCTAAGTGGAAGTAAATATAAGATAACCAATGGGGGACCAGGGAAGGTTTTATGAAAGAGATATCACTTGACCTTGGATGAAAATAAGTATTTTGAGCAGCATTAAATGAGGGTTGAGTGCATTCCAGACATGGTGGCCCACTTCAGTGAATGCATCGTTGTAGTAGATATAATATTGAGTTTGGCTCTATGGTTTGGCCAGAATGAAAGGTGCGTGAAAGGGAGTAGTCCGATAATAATCTAGTATGTTAAAAAAAATAGAAATATGGTCTTAAATGCTGGAAGAGGCATGGAAAATAGGTACACTAATGCACTGTTGGTAGAGCTATGAAATGGTGCAATCATTCTGGAGTGAATTTGGAACTATGCCCAAAAGGCTATAAAACTGTGCATACCTTTTGACTCAGCAATACCACTACTTGGTCTGTATCCCAAAGACATCAAAGAAAAAGAAAAATGACATATATGTATATATATATATATATATATATATATATATATATATACATACATACATACATATATACTATACATATTTTTGTATATATACATATTTTTATTATACATATTTACACACAAAAATATGTATAGTAACTCTTTTAATAGTGGCAAAGAATTGGAAATTGAGGGATGCCCATCAATTGGAGAATGGCTAACTGAGTTATGGCATATGATTGTGATGAAATACTATTGTGTTATAAGAAATGATGAAGCATGAGAGAAACCTGGAATGTGAGCTGGTGAAAAGTGAAGTGATCAGAACTAGGAAAACGTTGTGCAGTAACATCAATATCATACCAATAAATTGCCTGTGAAAATTTCACTACTCTGATTGATACAGTGATCCATGACAGTTCCAACAGACTCGTGATGAAAAGTACTATCCACTTTCTAGAAAGAGAACTGATAAACTCTGAGTGCAGATCAAAGCCTATTTTTTCACTTTTCTTGTTTTTCTTGTCTTTTTTTGTAAACACAGCTAATGTGAAAATATGTATTACATGATTTCATTTATCAAAGAAAGAAATAGGTCTTGGTTAATTTGCAGTTGTATATTCTGTTGTTATTGTAGGGAGGAAATCAGACAGCTACAGTAATCGCGTTGTGTTCAATGAGAGATTTTAACTTAACCCAAGAAACCTGTCAGTTGGCTATTAGAGATGTTGGGGGTTTGGAAGTCCTAATCAATTTGCTTGATACGGATGATGTCAAATGTAAGGTGAGTAGATTTGCAACAATGGGTGATGCATCTCTTTTCCTTTCTTGTCTGAGAATAAGTATTGTACACGATAGAGTTTATGTCCTGATTGGAAACATGGAGAGGATAGTTCTTTATTAAAACATGTGCATCTTTCATTCATTCATTCATTGTCAGCCAGTCAGTAGACATTTGTTAAGTGCCTACTGTGTGTCAAGCACTGTGCCCTGTCTTCAGGAACCTTACAGTCAGATACTGGAAGACAGCTCATAAAAGGCAGCTGAGAATCAGGTAAGCAAGGCATTGGGCGCAGGGCCATGATGGAGCAGTCAGGAGGGAAAAATGAAGAGGTGGCGGGCCCGGGCGTCCCCTTTGGGGGAAAGCTTTGCCTTCCCCTCAGAAGGGCAGAGGGTCCCGAGAGTGCTGATGGGTCTAAGTACCAAAGCTGATTCAGTCTTACAGGAAGATACAGTTCCTCGTGGAGCATTTATTCAATAAGCATTTGTTAAGTGCCTAATGTGTTTTCAAGGAACCATGCTCAGGCTACAAAGACAAAAACAAAACAAAAAACAAAAAGTTCCTAACCTTGGTGGGATTTATTGTGTGTTTTGGGGAAATGATGGGTGCATACATAAATAAATACAAACTATATACAAAATCAATACAGGTAATTTTGAGGGGGAGGTTCATAGTACTTGAGGTAGGGGATCCATTTTACCTGCTTTTACACTTTTTATGAGGCAGTTAGATGGCAATCATGGCTAGAGGGCTAGTCATGGAGTAAAGAAGGCTAAAGTACAAAGTCCATTCCAGTTACTTACTTGCTTAGCTGTGTGACCTTGGATCAGTCACTTCATGCTGTTTACCTCAGTTTCCTCATCCGTAAAATGAACTAGAGAAGGAAACAGCAAAGCATTCCAGGATCTTTGCCAAGAAAATCCCAGATAGGGACAAGAAGGGTCTGATATAATTGAAACAACTAGACAATAACAACATATCACTGGGGATTCTAAGACAGGAGTGAGGATGGCTTATTCCAAACATCAGGAGGCAGAGTACATACAAAGGCAAGGAGACAGCGGATGGAAATATAGGTGTGTCTGTGTGTGTCTGTGTGGGGGACACCAAATAAGAGTTTGGTTGGGTCATAGCACGTGGGGTGGGAAGGAATATGAAATTAGCTTGGAAAGATCAGCTCCCTTCAAAAATGAAAAAATATTTTCGCTTGGCATGGGAATTATTTTAACATAGACTTTGTCATGTATTCTTAAGTGATCTTTTGCCCATAACATTTCCCCCATTTAGGTTGGCTCATTAAAAATCTTGAAGGAAATTAGCCATAATTCTCAGATCAGACGCAATATTGTTGACCTTGGAGGGTTACCAATTATGGTGAAGATACTTGATTCTCCGGATAAAAATCTGAAATGTTTGGCAGCTGAAACGATAGCAAATGTTGCCAACTTCAGAAGAGCCCGGAGGACAGTGAGACAGCATGGTGGCATCAAGAAATTGGTAAGTTGCATAAATATTATGATGAACGGGCTAAATGCTACTGAGGTGTGAAATAAAAACAATTATTTTCAGCTCATTGAAGTCATGTTTTATTAGTTAGGGTCTAATTTAGCTTGAAAATGAGTTCTCCTCCTCAAATTTCTAATTTACTCTTAGGGTATAATTTTATCACCTCTCAGGGTATAGCTCTATGTGTGTGTGGTTTTAAAAGATTCTTTCCATTAAAATCATATTTCCTTAATATGATCTTTTCCCAAGTATTTACATTAACAACATTGGCACTTGGCATCCTTTGCTCTACCCACCACCTAAGTAACTTCTGCTCTTTAAAAGCAATATAGAAATGTTCATTACTCATTAATTCATTCCATCATCTTCCTAAATATGAACCAAAATTACTTTAAGCAATATTGTGGTTTTAATGAATAAACATATATTAAGCTAGGTTTGAGGCTGTTAGGAGGTACAGTGGGTAGGGTGCCAGGCCTGAAGTGAGGAGGACTCGTCTCCCTGAGTTCAGATCTGGTCCCTGAGTCTTACTAGCTGTGAGACCTTGGACAAGTCACTTAACCCTGCTTGCCTCACTTTCCTCATCTGTAAAATGAGCTGGAGAACAAAATGGCAAACCACTGTAATATCTAGTATCAAACACCCCCCAGGTGAGGTCATGAAGAGTTGGACATGACTGAACAACAACAATGATCTGGGTTTAGAAACATAGCAAAAATGACTATGAAAGGCCACTGATTCTCAAACTTTTGGTCATGGCCAAAATTTTCCTTCCATGGCATAAAACTTCAGTTGAACCCTTTGAGTAAAATAGAAGAGATAGAGAAATGGATAGGAACTGTAGGATGGGGAGCTCCTCTAAGGTAGGTCTGCACCTATTCACTTACAGTCTTAGCTGCTTAGAGCAGTGGAAAGTAAAATGACTTTTCTAAGATCATACAGTTAGTAAGTTTCTGAGCCTGGTTTTGACTCCTGTCTTCCTGACTCTAGGTCCTGTGATCTTGTATCAGCAATGCAGCATTCACAATGCCTACAGTAACTATAAGTATGCTGATATGGTTAGTAATCACAAAATATAACAGGCTCTCTACATAAGAAATATAGCTAGAGTATTCATTTAAATACCAGAAAACTGAGTCCCAAAACCAGCAAGTCAAAGCCAGCACAGTAGTTATGAAGTTGGCACATGTAGTTAAAGTAGTAAACATCCACATTCTCAAGGCTTCAAAACAGGACAGGCTACCTCAGGCAAAGATCCTCCTCTCCTCACTTACAACTGCTCAGTGTCCAGGCAGCTAGCTCCCAGCAGTTCTGGTTCCCCACAGTTCTTGTCCCAGGCAGTCCTCAGCAGGAGTCCTTAGCAGAGATTCAGGCAGGCTCAGAGGAAAAAGAGTTCGCACCGCAACCGCAGCCACTGCCTCTGCTGCTGCTTCCAGTCAGCACCACACGGAGACTAGCTTGGTTCTGGCGTTCTCTTGTTCCACTCCTTCCTGCTATGTCAGCAAGTTCAAGGGGCATGGAAGATCTTCAAATCCCAGTATCATTACATTTGGCCCCAAGATCTTTCATGTCCCTTACTTAGCAAAAATACATTAACAATACATTTCATTCCATAGGTTGATAGGCAACAGAATTTTACAACAATATAACAAAGATAGCACACAATAAACACAGAAAACAATATTTTAGCACAAGCTACCCATCATTCCCCCCCCCCCGAACAAATGGGGTCCCAAAATCTTGGGGTAAGAGGCGAAGGTCTCTTATTCCATGGCTGCTTGCTGCTGAAATTGGATGTGGAGCTGTCCCTGTCCCAAGGGGATCCATTTGAGAGGTCAGTTCTTTAGCCAGCATTTGGAATGTGCTTGATGCCAGGTCCAGGAGTGGGGAGACAAGGCTCAACAAAGTCATAGCCATTGTCCTCATCAAGTCACTCTCTGCCTGTAGAACAGTCCCAGAACCCCTGAAAATATCAGCAAGGCCGTCTTCCAGGATTTCTGTGCAGGTAACACAAGAAAATTCTCCTTCAGGGCTTCTGAACCAACAGCCAGGTTCCAGGACCTCCACAACAACAGCACTGTCCTTCACCATCAGGTGAATCTGGCAAAACAACATCAAACCCGACAAAATACTGGCATCACAGCCATGCCTCCTCAGTTCTTGGCAGTTCCAGGTGGCAGTTCCCAAAAGTCCTGGGCAATTCCAATGGGCTCTCAGCAGTCTTTCTCTC
>CM053585.1:500681689-500733766 GCA_028646515.1 Pseudochirops corinnae
CTGCTCTCCCAAAGTCCTTCTGGCTTTCTCTAGGTTTGGGCCTCTCTTTCAATTCACGGCTCCTCCCAGTTCAGCCCTCTCTCTTCACATCAAGAAGTCCATCCCACAAGTGGGATTCACAAGCTCTGGGTTTTAACACTCAGCCCAAAAACCAAGCCAATGAAGGGACATCTCCAAATTCCATTACCAATACAGATCTGTATGCTTGACATACTTGACTTCAGTGAAATTAAAAACAAAAACAAAAAACCCTCTTATGAAACATAAGAAATGGGGAACAGGGACTGGATTTGTCATTTTATTGGTATACAGAATTCTCTTTCAAAGCAGGTCTCTCAGCAAATTTTAGTTTTAGAGGGTTTCTTGGACCACTGAGGTCAAGTGATTTAGCCAGGGTCTCACAGCTACGAATGTATGAGAGGTGAGAATTGTATTCAGGTCTTTTTGCCTCTAAGGTCCACTATGCCATGCTGCCTTTCATGTAACAACAAACAACAAAAGATGATTAAAAGAAAAAGAGATTGGGGAGATATTTATAGCAAACATGACAAATGAAACTTGGCATCTGAAATATATGTGTTTACAGTGACCAGGGGTAACTCCTAGTCAATGATGGATGAATGGTTAGAGAACGAATAGGTGTGTATTTATAGCAAAGAAATTTCATCCTGGCAAGAGACATAGGTGTACAAATCCATTGTTGAGAGAATTTCAAACTTGAACCTTTTTGGAGAAAAAACTGGTAGTAAAAGTTATAAAAAATAAATCGTATGCTTTGACCCAATAATTCCATCATTGGCCATGTGCTCTGAAAGTATTATCAATAATTTTAAAAGAGCTATCTTTTTAAGGATTTCAAAGCATATGAATGGCAAAAAACTGGAAGCAACTGCATTTTCAAGCCTTAGGGGAAGAGTAATAGAATGGGATACTATAATTCCATTCACACTGACAAATATGAGGAATAGGAAGAAATCTTAAAGATCTTTGTGAAATAATGCAAAGCCAAAAAAGTAAGTAGCCATATATGAATAAACACTGTGAATTATATGAGAGGCTAAGTAAATGAGAATGAATGGACAAACAAAAAATCATGATAAGGATAAGAGTGGTCAAATTGTTATGATACTTAATATGTTAAATGAAATACATATGAAGAGTTACTAACCAACATTAGTTGATTGGAACAGTGTTAATATGTAAGATACTGATAAAATATTTTTAAAAACTCTAAACATTAAAAATGCTTGTAATTTTACTACTTTTACTAACAAATTTACTAATTAAAATGATTAATTCACTAATTTTAAATTTAATTTTATAGATCTTTCATTCTCAGAATCATCTTATTCTAAGTCTAACACTAATATGAACTTCTCATGTAATGTGAAGGATGTGATGTTTATTAAAAATATTTTATGATTGAGAATAATTATTAGATACTGTAGCTCACCTAGAGATGGTTTGCTTGAGCAAGACACCTCTAACACAGCCAACAAGGACAGAAGAGACAAGTTCAAAGAAAACTTCCCTTCGGATCCTACTGTCTCACCAGACGTTGAAACTGCCATTCAGGTTCAGAGTTGGCATACTAGATAACTTTGGTGAACTGAGGCAGCTGCATAGGTGAAGGGGACATCAAGAAATTGGCAGCGCTCTTCTTTTGAGCCTTATAATACCTGTGTGATGTGAGATGAGCAAGTAGCTACTGTCCCCAGTGGCTTCACATTAGTCTTCTCATCAACATTAGCTAAAAGATCCGAATTATTAGCGGACTCAGAAGAGCAGGCACAAACATGCTGAGCAAGAATTGTGCCTGTTGTGCTTCCTGCATAGCATCAGCATCTATGGTGCTGACAAATGTTATTTACTCATCATTAACATCACCACCTTCTGCATAATTTTTCCCTTGGGGAAAATTGGTAAACTTCTCAGAAATCTCTGCATTCCTCTTAACTAACATGAGTTTCTCACTTGCTAGAACCAAGGATATCACATAAATATGCTGATTATATTTAAAAGTATTGCATGAAGGATGTAGAACCTTAATGGAATGGAATTCCTTCTGGGAGAAAATATACAGTACCTCCCATAATTTTGTGTTTTCTTTTTACTGGCAGCTATTTAGCACATTGTAAATTCTTAAATGTACTTATTACTAATGGCAGTGATATTGGTGACCTTATGGCTATTGAATTATGTTTAAAGAAAATGGAGCAATCGCTAGATTCAGAATCAGAATTCTGAAGAGCCTCCAGCACTTTCTAGTTGTTTGATTGTGTGTAAGTCCTTAACCTGTCTCAGTCTTGGTTTCTTTATCCATAAAATGGGGATGACAGTATTTATACTACTGAACTTCAGGGTTGGTTATTATCAGATGGACAGAAAGGCTTACCTATTCTTTCAGGTTGAGCTGCTGGACTATGCCCAGAGCCAAACAGACCCTATGCACCGCCATTGCCTGTATGAGATCAAGGATGTAGAAGTGGCCCGATGTGGGGCTTTGGCACTGTGGAGCTGCAGTAAGAGCAATGTCAACAAAGAAGCCATTCGGAAAGCTGGGGGCATCCCTCTCTTGGCTCGCTTGCTGAAATCTTCACATGAGAATATGCTAATTCCTGTTGTAGGGACCCTGCAAGAATGTGCATCGGAGGTATACTGCACCAAATTTGTCCACCTTGCTGTCACTTACCATAGAGTGAAGAAAGTTCAAGGTTTCTTGAGCTTTAAAAAATATATTGCAATGATTATAGAGAGGTTTTTGGATAGATATCTGTGGTGCATATTCAAGATAATTATTGAATATACTATAATTTTTGGAGATTATATTTTATTGTAATGAGCTCACCTTTTGGCAGAACGTTGTAGGGTAACCTATATCCATACTATATCAAGTAATTGAAATTCTCTTGGAAGACTGTCAGACTAGGATGTTATAAGTAAAGACTAGACTTGTAACCAGGCCAGAGCAACCAGGGCTTTGTACCAGGTACTGCCAAATTTGTGTGGAGCCAATCTGGAGAACTCCTGCCCTGGGTCAACGCTTCAGGCAGTCATAGGAAAAGCACCTATCATGCATAGATGAATGATGACAAACTCCTGAGATGAACTGCCCCCACACATGGCTATAACTCTTCTTCAAACATGCCAATACCCAGAGTGATGGTTGCGGGGAGGGACAAGTGAATAGAAGAGGACCTCTTCTCCACCAGTAGTGCCCATCATTCCAGGACCCTCAAACCAGCCACACACAGCCTCAATAGCACCTAGGTAGCAAGAATTGTGAGTTATTTATGATTTTCTACCCCAGTGTCTGGAAAGTATCTGTCTTCCTCCTCCCCCAGCTTGGGCTACCTTTTTTGCCTTTTACACTGGGTGAAAGTATTCCTCGTTATAGCTCTGGTCAAACAGCAGTGGGAAACTTTTATTATACTGTTCTAGGGAAAGTATTAGCATTTGCTTATTATTTTATATTGGGTATTTTAGCTTTATAAAGTAGTATTTGGGTGGTAATGGTGGGCATCTAAGTCCATTTAATACTGAGCTCTGTTAAAGTCAGATTTTTCCAAATTAACTAAATTCTTACTGGGAAGCTCCAAGGCCCCAGATGAACACAAAATTTATATACCACTCAGCTTGAAAGTGAAATTTCCATCAGAAGGATTGGGTTTTAATTCAAGAAAATTGGATGAAGTAGTTTTAAAAAATATATAAATTTTTATTCAAATTCTGGTTTCCTACCACAAATGCAATTGGGCAGTTTACATAATGGTCTCTTATCAAATGCTCTTTTTTCATAATAGAATAATATCATTGAAATAGGAGAACTGAGCTAAATGTATAAGGTGAAGGAATACAACAGGAATTTTCACTATATTCTTCTAATATAATACGAGGGAGGGGTTAAGAATGTGACTGTAGCCCAAGAGCACCAGATGACCACTAGCTAGTAGTGAAGAGATTTTTTAAAAACTTCATCACCTCCTAGGATCTGGCCTGACAAAATTTTAGTGGGAGCCCATGACAAATATTTTACTTAAAAAAAAAAAAATCAGTTGTACAACTAACTGATCCAGGAGCTAAATTTTTTAAAAATCTATTTTCTGATAAAATTTCACTGACTTTTAAAATTACTGTCCACAAATGCACATGACATACATGTATATATGAAATAAAATTGTATCTTAATTTCTATTTTTAGGAACACTACCGTGCAGCCATCAAAGCAGAGAAGATAATTGGAAATCTGGTGAAGAACCTAAGTAGTGAAAATGAGGTGCTTCAGGAGCATTGTGCCATGGCCATCTATCAGGTGTGACCAATGACCTTCTCAGCTGGGACTGATTAGAGTCATAGAATTTCATAGCTAAAAAGGACCTCATCAGCCAACCAAGTTCAATGTGTACTTTAAAGAAACCCCACCACAACATTCCCTGATGGGTGGTCATCCAGCTTTTGGAGGGAAGCTTCCAAAGAAGGAGAACCCACTGCCTCTTTCAGGAAACCTATCCCACCCTTTAGGGCAGCTCCAATTGTTAGGAGTCAACCTAGATTCAACTTTTTCCAACTTTCGCCCTTCGCTGTATGTTCTGCCCTCAGGAGCTCTAAAGAACAAGTTAGTCCCTCTTCTATGTGAGAGCTGTTCAGATGTTGAGTGTAACTAGTATGCTCAAGCCTCTCCCCCTCCCTGCCTCCATTCTTCTATTCTTCAGATTAAATTTAGCCTGAAACAGATAAGAGTACACCAATGTTATAGCCCACTGACCTACTTAAGGTGAAGATTTGATTGATACTCGTATTTCTAAGAGGTGTTTTCTGTGGGACATTAAAAAGCACTATATTGATTTAATTTTTTATTTTAAACATAAAAACTATAAATAAACTATAAAATATAAAATAATGTATTTGTATCACTTGTGGAGTGGAGATTGTTTTCTATTCAGTGAATGAAAGGAATTTTTAGGAACATGATAGATATAGTAAAATTTGTAATTTAGTCAATTTTGTTTAGTAAAATTTGTGATGATTTCATCAACATAGGGAGCTCCCAGTGAGGAAACTACCGTTCTGCAATTTAAAATCTTAGAGTTTTCTGAACTTCTAAAATATTTTATTTCATTATAAATAAGTGCTGTAGAATCCTCAAGTACAAGTTTATGGTGTTTTAAAAGCTCTATATACATTTTTACCTTATTAGCGCCTCTCTCTTTCTCTCTTTTTCTGTCTCTCTCTCTCTCTCTCCCCTCTTCCCCCTTTTTCTCTCCCTTTTCTGTCTCTGTTTTTACCTCTGTTAAAACTGTGTCTTTTACAATAGCTTTGGAAACACATTCTAATGAGAACAAATGGACATACGTGTGTATTTCCTTTTTGTTCCCTTATTTTATTCTTTTATTTTTTAAACATGAAATTTTTCTGTCAGATAGGGGAGAGACGGTAGAAAGTAACATGTTCTTTGAAGCATTAATGAGTTACTTCCCATCTAATCAGGTCAGGTTTCTTAGAGGAAGTGGCCCTTGACATAATATCAACTAAAATAGTTAAGTGGGTAGAAAGTAAAATGCTATTTGAGCCTAAAAGAAAGCATTGGAGAAGGTACCTAAATGAGTAGGGGAGGGATTAAAATATCCTTGAAATCTGCTTTGTGCCCACGGTGTGTCACTGACAATATTATTAGATGTAAAGATTGGTAATTTTGTTTAATTTATAATGCGGCACTTATGTAATAGCCTATAATTTGGATTCCATGCAACACTTGCAGAAATATTAAGTTTACTACTCATGACACAAATCTTGGATAGCAGGTCTAGAGCTAAAAGGAATCTCAGGGGCTATTTAGTTCAATCACCTTCATTTTACAGATGAGGAAGCTGAGGCCCAGAGAGGTTAAAGTTATTTGTCCAAGGTCACACAGGTAACAGGCATCAGATGACTTTGAACCCAGGCTTTGACTCCAAGGCCGCCTTTCCACTTGCCCATCATGAATGCTGACCCCAGGAGATACCAATAGAGTATAACTTTTATGCCTTTGCATTACATAGGAGGCCTTGATTTCAATTTCCTTTTGAGTATACTTCCTAAGCACCACTTTTTAATTATTTATGGTTTATATAACCTGGGAGAAGGGTCAGTTGATCACAAAATGATCATTAAATTTATTTCTAAGATTGGACTAAAACATGATTGATAAGATATTTTAAGAATAAAAGATGAAAGTCCATAATTGGAACCAAAAGGTCCACATACTCTATCACTGAGACACTGTGGAACACGCAGGCAGATTGCTGAATTTTACTAGCTAGGCTTTCCTAGGCTCCCATAAGAATTAGTCCTCCAGGGTGGCTAGGTGGTGCAGTGAATAGAGCACCAGCCCTGAAGTCAGGAAAACCTGAGTTCAAATCTGACCTCAGACACTTGACACTTACTACCATGTGACCTTGGGCAACCCCAATCGCCCTACCGTCTCCCCTCCAAAAAAATAAAAAATAAAATAAAATAATTAGTCCTCCATCCTCAAAGTTCATAAAAGAAACAGAAGGGACTTGAGAGGCCATTGTTTTTAATACTGAGTAATGCTTAGTTCATAGAATCATAGTTTTAGATTTGGAAAAGAACCATCTGGTCCAACACTCTCATTTTATAGAGGAAGGAACTGAGAAACCCAGAGATATGAAATGACTTCCTAAAAGCCATACAGAGCTAGGATTTGAACCCAGATCCTCTGTCTCCAATCACAGCTTTTTCCCACTGCAATATACTATCATGGAATATGAAAGTTCCGACCAGGCTTTGTTGGTGGGGATGATTGCTGTGTGTGTAGGGGGCAGTGGTAAGATTGGAGTCTAGTAAGTGGGAAGCATAGTTGTAGATCTGAAAGGATTATAAAGAGTTAGTGATGGAAGAGACCTTGGATGTCATTAAGCCCAGCTCTTTCGTTTTACAGATGAAGACACTGAGACCCTGAATTGGTTAAGTGCCTTGTGTAGGGTCACATGTCTAAGACAGAATTCAAACTCAGGTCTTTGTGACCCAAGTCTTCTAGCTGACTTAAATACAGACCTTTAATAGTGATTCACACTATCACCTGACTGCAGGGAAAGATGGTGCTCCATTTTCAGACTCACTGGGAGAAAGATGCCATAGAATAGGACATTTTATAACTACTATAGTCACTTCTTCAAATAATCAGGAATGGTAATAGATTACATAATTTGTTAATATCTAATAGGAGCTTTTGTCCTTGGTGCTTTTGTCTAGTGTGCTGAAGATGAAGAGACTCGGGACCTGGTTAGGCAGCACGGTGGCCTTAAGCCCCTTGCAGCTCTGCTGAGTAATACAGATAATAAAAAACGTCTAGCTGCAGTCACGGGAGCCATCTGGAAATGTGCGATCTCCAAGGAGAATGTCACAAAGTAAGGATGAAGCATTTAATTTTACGTGAAAATGTTGCAGAGATTAACATGCGTTCTCCTAATATAATACTACTAAATATGGAAATAAGTCTCAGGTCATTATATACCTACCTAGCAGGTCAGCTTGGGTCTAACCTGCTAATAAAAGGAATTCTTGGCACTGTAGGAACCCACCCTAGCAATGATTCCTCTACTTGGGGAACTTTTCCTCCCCTAGGGCCAAGGTGACTGCTGGTGTAAGCTGACTGGGTAAATATGCTGCTTGGCTCTGTGGGCAGGCAGCCTTTTGAATTTAAAAATGCCTCAACTTTACGTGATGAAGACTTGGAACCTGGGTAATTTTAGGGAGGTGGGATGGTAAATGAAACTTCTGAGCTTGTGAAAAAGTCAAAATGTTCATTAATTCCTATTGATCCCTAGAAATAGCTAGTAGAAAAATATTATTCTTAAATACATATTTTCAAATATGTTTGATAAGTAAAAAATTAAATATAGATAGAGTTTAAGAGGCATTTATTTTACACTGTGATTATTTTTTTTAACTCCTATGTTTTCTCTACTATTAGGTCTACTCTTTAGGTCTCTAACTTGACTCTTCGGGTCTGTTCTTAAGCAACTGTTGGCAGCTCGAGATTAATTTTTCATTTTCAAAGTACAACATGTATGGTATATTTGTCTTTCGTGAACCAGATTTAGAAACATGCTAGCTATCATGATGACAAAGAGAATAGTTTTCAGAGGAAAATTTTCTCCATCCCTAGTGTAATTTCCTTGTATGAGAAATGCTCATTTCCCATCAGCATAATATTCATTTTTTAATTCTTCATAGTCTGTTGCGTTTCATGTCTTGTTGCCATATTGCTGAGTGTTGGTGTTTTAAAGATGGGCCTTTGCTTTCATTGGAAGCTTGGGGTCATTAAAGGAGCTTTGCAATTTCCTGAAGGTAATCCATCCAGCTCTCCCCCTGTTCAATTCTGTACCAAACTTATTTTCCATCTAGACCAGGAGTTCTTAACCATTTTGGTATTACGGATGCCTCTGGCAGTCTGGTAAAACCTGTAGATCCCTTCTCAGAATAGTGTTTTTTAAATACATAAAATCCATAGGAGTAGGGAGGAGCTAATGATGTTAAAATAGTAATAAAAACAATTTTTTTAAAGTTAATAGTTGCTGGCTTAAACACCACTGATCTGTACTGTCCAGCCTATTAGTGCATATTAGTGAGTGTATGCACATATACACATACAGCGTATGTGTGTATATATTACATATATATATACATGTATATATTACATACATATATAATATAAAATTATATGGTCAACCTTTATAAAATTTTCATCCAAATGTGTTATAATTTGTTAAATAAGTCAACAATTCACAAGTTTAATTTCTATCTAATGTGTTTTTACCCTCTATCTAAAGTGGACATCTCTGTTGTGTTTAAACGGAGATAATGTTTAGAGAGGGATGGAGACAAGTATTTATTATGCACCGACTGTGTCCCAGGCACTTTACAAATGTTATCTCATTTGGTTTGCACAACAACGCGGGAGGTGTTTGTGGTTGTTGTTTAGTCGTTTTTCAGTCCTGTCCAGCTCTGGGGTGTTCTCAGTTGAGACACTGGAGTGGTTTGCCATTTCCTTCTCCAGCTCATTTTGCAGATGAGGAAACCAAGGCAAACAGGGTGAAGTGATTTGCCCAGGGTCACACAGCTGGTAAAGTGTCTGAGGCCTGATTTGGACTCCTATTTTCCTGATTCTATCCAAAGCTTTATCTTCTGTAACACCTAGCTCAGACATTGAGGTGGCCATTAATAATTATTCTATCTTTCTAAGCTCTTTTGAGATGAATATTTAACTGATTTAAACCACTAGCTATTTAAATTATTAATTGAATCTGAACAAATAGAATATACTAAGTGTCAGATAAATATATGATAACAAACTTGAGTACATGATTGAATTTCACTAAACACTTTAAAATGTTTAGCTCATCTAAGAATTTAAATGAAAATGTTCAAAAATGGAAAAATATTTTCTTACAATAATACTACAGAAATATTTTGATGTTCTCTCATTTCAACTTACAATTTAGGTTTCGAGAGTACAAGGCTATTGAAACCTTAGTAGGACTTCTAACTAATCAGCCTGAAGAAGTGCTTGTGAATGTGGTTGGAGCTCTGGGAGAATGTTGTCAAGAACAGGAAAACCGAGTTATTATCCGGAAATGTGGTGGCATTCAACCACTTGTTAATTTGCTTGTTGGAACAAACCAGACTCTTCTTGTGAATGTTACAAAAGCAGTTGGCGCATGTGCAGTCGAACCAGAAAACATGATGTGAGTGACATCCTTGGGAACTTGATCTATGGTAGATGAGTAGCAACGTGGAATAAAGAAGCTATGTGATGTAGTCAACAGAGGGCTGGCTGTGGAGTCAGGAGGACCAGGGAGCACACCCATCCTCTGACTCACACTGGCATATGGCCATAGGAAAGTCATCTAATCTCGGTACCGCTTGAAGGTTAAAAGTTGCAGACAGTTTGCTGATAGGCACTCGGAGAGTTTCTTTGCAGAAACTATGTCTATGAAATCACAAGTTCAGACTAAAACAAAACAAAATAAGGTAATATGAGGATACATATTTGTATGATGATAGAATAGTAAATATATTTGTAATTATACAAAAATAATGAAAAGCTAAAATGTACCCCCCAATTTGTAGAATACTGAGAATGGGGCATTTCAGGGCAAAATGGCAAAAGGGGGCACATTTGAGATCTTCCTGCTGCTATCTATATCAAGATTACCGTGAAGTCACAGCTTCCTGGACTTTGGGTTGGATAGTTTGGCAAGGTGGTGTAGGCCAGTTATATCAGTGACAAGCACACTCTTTTTTTTTCTTTTTCTTTTGTCTTTATTAATTTGTTTGTTTACTTTTAGTTTACAAGATTCAGTTTCATAATCCCTTGAGTTTCAAATTTTCTCCCCTCCCTCTTCTCCCCCCTCATGGGGGCATGCAATCAGGGTACACTCTTTCTTGAAAATATCTCCCATGTTTTTCCACAGTTGCGTTCCCACAGGAGCCTCTGGTTGTGTTCCCACTCATTTTCTTGGGATGATAGGAGACACTAACCTTCCTCGGGCAAAATCCATTAATTGGAATTCAGATCCAGCTCCATGTTTTTTCTGTAACCCAGACACAGGTGGCATTCATTTTTAAGAAGGTAGAAAGAATTGTGCCTGTCTGAGCAGTGCTCTTGATGGATGAGAGAAACACTTCACTGGGGAATTAACCTGAAGCAGAGTTCTCGTCCAGTGGAATCAAAACCAAATAGAAGTAGATCCCTGCAAGTGAAGCCATATTGATTTAGAAAATCACGAAACAATATTATCTAGTTTGTTAAATGTTTAGTTTACTTTAATTTTAAATCAATTTAATTTTTTAAAACAATTTAATTTAAATATTTAATTTAATAATAAACATTTAAATGTTAAATATTTTATCTAGTTTGTTAAATATTTAGCTTACTTTAATTTTAAATTAATTTAATTTTTAAAAGTAATTTAAATTAAATATCTAATTTAATAATAAACACTTAAATGTTAAATATTTTATCTAGTTTGTTAACTATTTCCCAGTTGTATCTTAATCTGGTTTGGTCCACACATTTGACACCTCTGATCTAGTCTGGGTTTGGGTTTTCTCTTGGAAAATGGGTTGCTACAGTTTATGTGGCCGAGTGTACATGGTGAGGTTGAAATGATATGATGTGTATAAAGGGCTGTGCAAATTTTACAGCACTACATAAACGTCAGTCAACTTGTCTCCCTTTTGGGTCACTGTTCTCCATAAGTAGCTCATGTGCTCCCAAGGGTGAGTCACTTAGGACAAAGCTCAGCTTTGGATGGATGACTGCCACATCTTTATCTCCAACCCCAACAGCTCCCCACGATCCAGGTCTACGTTTCTTGACATCTCCACTTGCATGTTCCCCTGGTGCCTTGTGTTCAACTGTCCAACCAACATTATCCTTGTTTCCCCAAACCTGTTCCTTTTTCTAATTTATTTCCATTTATGGTCTACATTCTCCCAATCCCACAAGCCCCAAACCTCATAATCACCCTTGATTCCTCCCTTTTCCTCACAACATGCCCCACTCCCATCCAAACACAATCAGTTGTGGTAGCCTATTGATCCTATCCCTACTCCATCTTTTGATTCAAGTGCTCCTCTTCCATTTCCACTGCCGCGTTCAGATCCTCCTCTTTTTATCTGTATTGTTTGATGGCCTTCAAAAGGTCTTCCCTAACTCCAGTTTCACTCTCCTCCACTCTCTAATGCCGAGTAAACCTAATGTACTGCACTAATCATGATTCTCTTTTCTTCAAAACCATTCAGGATGTCCCCACTTCCTACCCAATGAAGCCCAAATTATTCAAGGTTTTTTACTCACTGGATCCAGCCTACCTTCCTCATACTCTTTTCCTTCACACACTCTGTGCCCTTACTAGTTATCCTTCCCTGAACTACTGCTTCCCTCTCTCTCTCTCTCTCTCTCTCTCTCTCTCTCTCTCTCTCTCTCTCTGTCGTCTCTCTCTCTGTTTCTCTCTCTCTCTGTTTCTCTCTCTCACTCTGTCTTTGCTCATTCAATCTCTTTTGTCCTCAATGCAAAGAATATTTTGATTCTAAGTCCCCTAGGTTCAAATCTGGTTCTGCTCATCTGTAAAAATAGGGATAACAGTAATTAACCTCCACATTTCATAGAGTTGTCATGAGAACAGCTCTTTATAAACCATAAAGTGGTTTATAAATGTGAATCATTGTCATCATCATCATCGTTATTTATTACTTGACCATGTAAGTCACTTAATTTCTCTTGGCTTTCAGATTTTCCATCTGTAAAATGAAACTAGATTGCTTCCTGCTCTAAATCCTACAACTTCCCCTACTTTTTTCCAACTTTTCCAATTTCTTCCTGTTTTAAAATTCTATTTAAATAATGAGAGACCAAGCCGAGATCATCCTCTCCTTTAAACTTTCCCTGATGTCTCCTCCCTTCTCTCACTCCCCTCTGCACAACCCAGGTAGAAGTACTTGCTGCTACTTCTTGTTAGCAGCAAAATTCTTTGAATTTCCAGTACACTTTGTAATTTGTGCAGCAATTACTTGCATGCCTCTCCATATATATTGGTGATCTTCTTGATATATACATTATTGGGATTGGACGAGACCTTAGAGATTTTATCTAACCTTATTTTACAGTTGGAGAGACTGAGGGCAGGGAGTATATCTTATTCATCCCTATATTTCCCAGCACTACACGTGGGAAATATTCATACCTTATGCATCATAAGCACTTAGGTATATCCCCAATGTTTAACAGAGTTATGAACACATAGTATCACTTGTTGAACTTATTTTCACTCATTTTGGGGTCACATAAATTTTTTTGTCTTCTAAGATTGTGCTGTTCTATGGGTTACAGCTGTATAGCCTGGAGAATGTTGGTGTTAAAAAATATTGGCTTTTGTGACTAGGATCATTGATAAGCCACATGATTTCCCATATGTGATCCAGACCACTCTTTTTCTTTCATTCAATTTTGAGTCCAGCTCATCTTCTCTTTGAAAAGCCTGTCCAAAGTCTTTGTACTGATGGACCACATTGATGGACTTCCTATCTAACTGCATATCATAATCAAGACAACATAATATGCCTTCTTCATTTACTTGGGTTTTTCTTTATAGCGAACCAGCATTATCTCTTCTGAGTGTAAGTGTTGGCTTTTCACTGACCTAATCATGGAGGAGAAGCCACATAGTGAGATGTTAAGCTGACTTCAAAGAATGATATGTCATGCATAAAGGTGGTCTTTAAAAGCCAGTTCACTGAGTTCAGGAGAGAGATTTGCAGAGCTCCTGAGGAGCTGAACTGAGGGTTGGACAAAGAAGCACCATGAGGTTGAGAGAGGAGAGGGCATAAGCAAGGATAACTGCCACCAAGAAAGGGACCAGGACTGTGGAGCAAAGCTGCTTGGGTTGATCAGACATGACTAGTGTCAGGACAGAAACTGTATTGCTGAAACCACCCCTAGCCCCACCAAACTATAGTCACCAGTGTGGTAATCTATCGTCTTCTTTGCTGCTCTTCCCAGCTCCTCCATAGGAGTCTGAAATACTTTCCTCTTGGTATTGGGGGGTGGAGGTAGGGAGGATGTTTACCTTTCTATGTTTCAGATATTTAGTTTGTCTTTATAAAAATTATCAAGCACCAGCATTTTATAGTTGGAGCTTACTTATTGGGAATACATTTTGGGAGGCAAAACTAAGAAAAAAAACATACCGAGAGAGAGAGAGAGAGAGAGAGAGAGAGAGAGAGAGAGAGAGAGAAAGAGAGAGATTGAGAGATTGAGAGATCTAATACTGAGATATTTTGTCAGAAGCACTGTTTCTTTTCGGGAGCTCAGAGCTTTAAAAAAAATTAGTTAAAGAGAATTATGTGCTTCTTAATATTATTTCCTAGAGTGGAGAAACATGTTTAGTCTAACAGAAAAAAATCTGGACGCCATCCCCTTATCACCACTATATGCCACTTCTACATGAATAATCATGGATCTCATTGAAGTGTTTCTCAATCCTGAGGCTGAGTACAGTTAGCGCATCATCAGGAAATATAGCTGTGTTTTATATTTTTGTTAAAATACTTAGCCATCACTTTAAATATTTAAGGTTCAGCCTCATCTTTCAATATTTGACTAGGTGCTAGTTTTATAGCTAGCATGATTTGTCTCCAATTAATCTTAAATTTGAGTTAGTAAAATGAGCCCTATGGAGGTTAGGGTTAGATTACAGATAGGGTTTAGGTATTTTGTTTTTTCTTCAAGTATTTTGATAAGACAAACTGTTTTAAAACCCCAACTATCTGGATTTTCCCCTAACTCAGTTTTAGAGATTTTAGCATATAATCCAATCAATTATGGCTTTTCCATCTTAGAGTACAATTTATAAAAGAATTCTTATTAAAATGATAGAATAAATCAGTAAGCTACTCCTTTGGGACTCTCTACCTGTGGTTTCAGTGATTAAGGGAAATAGTCCAGAATAAGTAAATGAAAATTAGTACATTCTTGGCAATTTGTAGTCTTTGAGAGTAGGCGAGAGCATGGAGAGTTTAAGTAACTTACCCAGGGTTATACCACCATTATGTATCAGAGGTGATACTTGAACTCAGGTCTTCCTGCCTTCGAGGCCAGATCCATTATGATATACTGCATCTCATAAATTACTCCTTACTTTTAATTAAAGATGTTTATGCAAAGAATTTTTCAAGATATATGTGCATATGTATGCCTATGTTTACATGTATAATACATTTTTAAAAATTTTATTTATTTTGTTTTATTTTTAATTTATAGAATAAGACAGGCGTTCCCACAACATAGTCTAGTAAAAAAGATGATTGCACATGAAACTGCAGATCTGTTATGTACAATTTAGTATTCCTTTTAAATATACAATACAATTTGAAGAAATACAAGTTCCAAGCTAAATACTTTTTCTCACCAGACTTCAAATAATGATCAATTATAAATAATTGATTTTAGAAAAACTTTTAACCTTCTTCCAAATACACATTTGTTTTCCAAAATTCCTAAGCCATTTCCTCACTTTCTGCTCTCTTTTCAGTCCCTTATAATCTGATGTTCAACATCACCACTCATGCTGTGAGATTAAAAGCAATCTCTTACGTATTAAATCCAATGATTTTTCCCCCTCAGTTTTCTGGTTCTATCAGGCCTCTTGACCCTGTCCATTCCATTCTCTAGGCATTTTCTCCTCTTCTCTTGATTTCTTTCTGTGATATTACTCTCTCCTGATTCTTCTCTTTTACTGTTCCTTCTCAGTTTCCTTTGTTGTTTCCTTCCTCTGTATATTCACTGAGCATCTTTCAAGACTCTATCTAGGGTTTCTCTTTTTTCACAAGTCTCTCCCAGAAAGCATCTGTGGGGTTGATTGTGATCTCTTTTCTAACCATCTCAAATCTATATATTTAGCCCTGATCTCTCTCCTGTTCTCTAGTCTTTCATTGTCAACTGTCTACTATACATGTCCATCTGGACATCCTATTAGCATCTCAAACCCAACACATCCAAAGTCAGCAATAGATTTCTCTTGCTCGTAGGATAAAACACAACATCCTCAGCCTGACATTTAAAGCCCTGTCCCCTCTCTCAGTCTGGTTCCCACTTAACCCTTGCAACCTCTCTGTGAGTGAGAAAGCTCCCCTGGATCTGTGCCATGTTTTTCCCAGGGGATGTTTTTGGACTCCTTCTACTGATAGGAAGAATCCTGGTGGTACCCTGGAGGTACTACATGTCTCCTTCACTAGGGTTTATCTACCTAAGGGTCCCACAACCTAGAGATCTGTTCTTCCTTTTACTCTCTGCTTGATTGAATCTGATACCAGGTGCTAGAAATGCTATGGTTCTCCATAGAAAAAAGTTAGACCAGCCTAGACTCTCTCTAAATCACTTGAAATTAGGAGTTTGTAAAATATGAATGTATGAAGTTAGACTGCATGCTAAATTTGTAGTAGCTTAGAAAAAGACTGTCTTTAATTATTTTAAAATAACCTGATATGGATATTTTCATCAATTAATAACTACATATAAGATGGAGTTATATTGTACACTATTTTATGATACTGAAAGAAAAAAGATTTTCTGGAGACCTATAAATGTCCAGTATTTTAGGAAATTTGTATAGGAAAAATTGTTTTTGGTATTTTCATTGGCACAGAGGAGTCTCAGTAAGGAAGCCCTCTCTACCAAAGCAGGGTGGCAACTTCTCTGCAATTTATAGTATCAGGAATTGCTTGGGGCATTGAGAGATAAGCGACTTGCTCAGGGTCACACAGTCAGTGTGTATAGAGTCAGGGATTGGAACTCAAGTCTTTCTGACTCTGAGGCAGGCTATCTACTATGTTACACTGTCTCATAGGAAAATTAATCTGTATATGTACTTTTTTTTTTTTTACAATAATTGTATGAAATCTTCCCTCCATGAAATTCACTCAGATTTATAAAATATTTCTTGAACTGTCACATGATCCAGTGTTACATGATCATGTAATAAAAGATCCCATTATCATAATTATGTACCAGGATAGAATTAAAAGTTACCATGGATCCTGTAATTCAACATTTCCTGGCTTTTGTGGTTTAAGCATAATCATGCTGCTACAGCATGGATATTTTCTTTTCATTGAATTTGTTGTTTTAAGGAAAAAAATTTTAAAAAAGACTATGTTTTGTTCGCATGAGAAAGGAGTTGGCCTCCATAGCTGGCAAGACCTTTCTTCTGCAGAGGTCGTATTACCACAGAACCAGTCTAAATGGCCTGATCATCAAGTAGACCATGCCCTTTATATTTTTGTGAGCTAGTATGAAGAGAAGTTTTCCTTCTTTTCATGTTTCCTATTTTTGCTCTCCTCTTTGTCCATATGCTTGATATACTTAAATTTTTGCATTTTTCTCTTAGCTGTCCTCACTCCCTTTGGTCTAGTTCTCCTTTAATTTTTCTTGCATGCTACTGGCAAAATAATCTTCCTAAAATACAATTTTATCAAGTTACTCTTCTGCTTAGGAATTGACAATCCCTATTATTTTTCAATCGAGCCTAACCAGCTATTCAAATTCATTACCTTCTGGTCCCTATTGGCCTTAGATTCACAGACTCCCAGTTATCAGATAGCCTCTATCTAAATAGTTTCCTCTCCTACAGTATCTCTGACATATGACCCCCTAACAACAGCTCATGCTCACTAACATGCCACTTCTCCAAAGACTGAAGTCTTTGAACTTCAATCTCCCCATTTCTACAATAGTAACCTCTCAGGATAGTAACAAGGGAAGCCTTCTACAGATAGCAAAGTTTTAAAGAAATGTGAGGTTTCTGTGTAGGAGGGGAAGGGTCACAAAATTTTAAATTATCTACAAACCTTAACTAGGGAACCTTAACTTGTGATCCTTGCCAGCTCGAAGGTGCTATATAAATGTTACCCATTATTATCTTTATACAATGAACAACATAATGACAAATTACCAGAGGAATCGAATTTAAGTGTTTCCCCTGTAAATGAAACCAGGAGACATAAAGAAGTTAGTGTTAAATGACAACAACTCAGGTGATCCAAAAGGCGAAAGAAAGAGAAACGGTGCTTTTAAATAGGTTATACAGCATGTTGCTAATGTGAAAAACGGTCTCACCGGTATTGCCAGTGATATAGATGACCAGAAAAGGAAACCTTACACAAGGAGACCAATGAAAGAATATCCAGGAAAGTGCCTGGTACATACAGAAGTAGATGCTGAAATGCTTGTTGACCGATTGGTTCTGGTCAGTGGCTTCCTTACCATCCTTCTATTTGCTGTACTCGTCCCTCCATGCCTTTTCTCATTCTGTTTCATCTCATCACACTTCCTCTCCCCCTGGTCTCGCATCTTTTCCCTGGCTCTCCTCTAATTATCTGTAATTTACTTATTTTTAAAGCTCCCCCTTGAGTCCTGCTCTTTTCATGACGTCTTTTCTGATCATGTCAAACTATGTTATTGGTTTCCAAATATTTATTAAATACCCATAAGTGTTAGGCTTTGAACATCTGATTGTTGCGCACTTGGAATGCTTTTCCTCCTACAGTGATTTTCTCCAATAATCCCTTCTGTGTTAACTTGCTGGTATTTATTGTTCTCTGGTTCCCTCTGAGTAGCGTTGGAAAGAGTGATTTAGACCACTCTGGTTAGTACTCAGTATACCTCCTAGGAAATAGCTGTGGCCCCCTCTGATATAGTTATGGATGACCATTTTTTGCAATGACTTTGAGGCAGTTGGCATTGTTCAGAAGAACTTAGATGCTAGACATGGGCATCAGCATGGCATGGTAGAAGGAGTTCTGGACATTTGTAATTTGTGCTACATATGGAGGAAATTTGGGAAAATCAGTGAGGGAAGGCAAGGGGGATCAGGAAAGGCCAATGTCCAATCCTACTCAGAATCAGAGTCACACAGAAAGCATAACAACAAAAATTGAGGCCCAGAAGGGAGAAGTAATTTGCTCAAGGCTAAACAGGTAGGAAGTAGCACAGGCAGAATTCAAACCCAGGTCTTCTGACTCCAAAATTAAATGTACTTTCGCAAGATCAAAGATCTGAACTTGAAAGGGGCCCTGCAGATGAAGTCCAGCCTCCTCATTTAATAGATAAGAAAACTCAGGAGGCCCAGAGAAAGCGGGTGCCTTAACAAGGATCGAAAAACTAGTCAATGCCTGAGGCAGGATTAGAACACAGATCTTTCTGGTGATGAGTTCTACACTGTACTGTAAAATCATAACCAGCAGATACAGAGCGGGAGGAATTTAGGGCCGTTCAGTTCATTTTACAAGTGAGAGAATTGAGGCCCAAAGATACTAGGTGACTTGCCCACGGTCACCCAATGAGTCATTGGTAGGACTGGGATTCCAACCAGACCCAGAATTTGAACCAAGGTCCTCTGACTTCAAATTGTGTTTCCTTTCCTCTTTACCACACTGCCTCCCTGGGCTTCCCTCTCCACTAGGTCAGTGTCAAACTCAAAGAGCAATGGATCCCTGAAGCCACATGTTGGCTCGGAAAACCACATGTTGACATTATCCATGTAGCATTTTTATTTATTTTGCTAATTATTTCCCAATTACATTTTAATCTAATTTAGGCCAGACCCCTGAGGACACACTCAGGAGTGCTCTATAGGCCTGATGCGGACTCCCCCAGCATGGCTAACACCTGCAGACTAGGTCATGACTCTTCCCCTGTTATCAAGTCAGTTACGAAGATCTGATTGGAATGACATTAGAAACAATCTAAGAAAATTAGTTTCTCAAATTAGAAGAGGAATCAATGATATTTTTGTTATGTTGCTATACTCGGGGAAAAATGCTGCTAACCTTAGAGTTCAAAAACCCCAAGTTCATGCTCTAATCACAACACACCCGACCCTAGGATCCTGGGCAGCATACAACCTCTCAATGTCCCAGGCAACTTGGTATGACTAAACATTGCAGAGAAGGTGCATTGATAGAAGCACTTCCTCGTTTGGAATTGCCTACACCAGTGAAATCAGAATTTGAGCTCAGAACCACATTAACTACCATATCAATATATAGAATAGTAGCAAAAGGATCTTACCTTTTCCTGATATGTGCTGATGAAAATTAGGATTAACTGCAAGGGCCCCATTTTCTGAAGGAGAATACTAACCAGCAGGAGGCCCAAATCTAAATGGCCCTCAGAGCTGTCAATATATCCTCAGCAAACTCCTTTCCCAGGAGAGAGAAATCAATCAGTCAGTCAACAAGCATTGCTTAAATGCCTTACTGTGTGCCAAGCACTGTGCTAAATGCTGGAGGTACAAAGAGAGCAGAACACAGTCACTGCTCTCAAAGGGTTCATAGTCTGATGGGTGAGACAAGATGCAAAGAACGATGGGGCTCCGTTTTGTTGCTGCCATTCAGTCATTTCAGTCGGGTCTGACTCTTTGTGACCTTATCTAGGGTTTTCTTGGCAAAGATACTGGTTTGCCATGTCCTTATCCAGCTCATTTTACAGTTGAAAAAAAAGGAGGCAGACGGGGCTCAGTGACTTACCCAGAATCCCATAGCTGGTTTTGGATTTGAGGCTGGATTTGAGCTCAGGTCTTCATGACTCCCAACTGGCACCCTATCCATTACACCAACTAGCTGCGCCCCGGACTCCAGTAGCTTCACCTGTCAAATGAAATGGTTGAACAAGAAGATCCTGAAAGTTCTTTCTTGCTAGAAGTCCAAAGGTCCTATGAAAGGACCAACTCTTTTTTGTTTTGTTTTTAAACTTTGCCAAGGCCCTAGACTTCTGTGACAGATTTGAGTTTCACGATTCCCTAGGGTGGCTAACCAAAACTTACCCTCCAGCTTGGTCTCTTTTTCAGTCTAATGCTTGGAGATGCCATATAAAACTTCTGAGGCTTTCTTTTTGAAGGAAGTTATTTTCTAATCATACTTTTTCGCTTAGTGATGATCGTACAAGTCTGGCATTAATTTCTTCCCCATCCCCATTTTTTTTTCAACTTTGCTTCTTGATTTCAGAACATATGGATTTTACTTCCATTTCCTAATGTTGAGGTTTAAGAAGAGCTTTATACTCTCTTTAGCTAACCACATTGAGTCTGAGCCATTGTCATATAATACTATTTATCGATGCAGTTTTCAGCAAATATTGTGAACATTTCTTAAAACATGTAAAACTGTGGTTTCAGAATAGTCATGTCAACAGGGCCAGAACTCAACCTCACAATCTTACCAGTGCACACGAAGCGGAGTTCATACAACACTGTTTGTTTACATTTGTGTATGTGGTTAAGCTTGGCAAGAGACCCAGCCAGACTTCTTAACGGGTCCTGATGAATGTTAGTGTAACAAAAAGGATTGCAGAATATAACAAACAGCTGCCTCATTTTTTTGTTCCTTTTAGTAGTTTATAGCAATGGAAATTATCAATCAAAATCAGTTTGCAATAGATAAAATTTTGGTTGCCACTAGAAACTGAAACTGTTTATATAACTCAGAATGGTTAGCCTAGCCACTGGGCTAAGTGGTGATTGCTATGGTGAAGTTGGAGATCTCTAAATAAATAGTTTACTTTTGCCTTTGTAACATCAACAAATTATTGTAAAATGCATTACTAAGTGACTATAACCACAGGATTAACTAGCATACTTCTATAAATAAATTCAGAGTAAGATACTAATCAAAACAAATAAATAACTTCTGATAATGGGCAGCGTGTGGTTTATGCATCTTAGATTTAGATCTGGAAGGAACCTAAATGACCACTACATCTTGCAGGTGAGGAAACTAGGGCCCAGAGGCACACACATTACAAATTACAGAGGTGGCATCTGAACCCAACTTCTCTGAGTCTTGAGCCAAAGCTCTCTCCACTTTCTATACACATGGCCTCTAATTGTGATCATACTAAGATTGGGGACAGTGGATAGATCACTGGACTTGGAATTAGGAAGACTCATCTTCCTGAGTTCGAATATGGCCTCAGACACTTACTAACTGTGTGACCCTTAACCCTGTTCGGCTCAGTTTCCTTATCTGTAAAATGAGCTGTCTCTCTAGTATCTCTGCCAACAAAATCCCAAATTGGGAGTGGGACCCAACTGAACAACAAGATTAGTAGAGTTGAAAGTAATCCTGCTGTGTTAATGAAAAATGACTCTAAGATTTGCCACCTATAGGATAGTTTAAGTGAAATCCAATTCATCACCATAATTTTCTTCATAAATAAACATTTAATTAGAGGTTCCTATGTTCTAGGCACTTTGCTAAATGCTAAAGAAAATAAGGCAAAAACAAGTCCCTGCCCTCTAGGTACTCATGGTCTAATGGGTGAGACAACATAAAATGACTATGTATGTACCAGAAATATAGAGTGTAAATGGCAGCTCATCTCATTGGGAAGGCACCAACTCTAGTGGGGGTCTGAAAAGGGTAGAAAATCAGCAAGGTGAGAATGAAAGTGAGTCTTGAAGGAAGTTAGATGGTAGATCTGAAGAGGGAGGACATTCTAGGCACGGGGGACAGCCAATGAAAAGGCATGAAATCAGGAGATGCCGTGTTATGTGCCATGAATAAAGATCAGTATCACTGGGTTATAGAAGAGAGCTTTGGAAAAGTAGGAAGGGGCTAGATTGTAAACAGCACTTAAAACCAAATACATGATTTTATATTTGGTTCCAGAAGTAATTCTAAAACATGGTATAATAGAAAAAATGACTATATCGAGAATGGAAGCCTGCATATGTCAGATCATAGGATTTAGATCTGGAAGGGACTATAGGAAATTGTCTAGTCCAATCTCTTCATGTTATGATAGGGGGAATTGAGATCCAAAAAGATTTCGTGACTGGCCCCAAAGCCACATAAAGGACTAAATAGCAGAGTCAGGATTCAAACACAGGACCTCTGACTGCAGAGTTAGCTCCAGTCTCCAATTCTGCAGTCTGTATAACCTTGGTCAAGCAAGATATTGGTGGACTGATACTATAGAGATTAGGAGGTGCAACAAACAGAAGAGGGGATGAACAATTCATAGGAAACAATATACAAGAAGGGAACCAGCAATAAGACTCAGGGCCTCAGATATCTGTCCAGCCATTCACAACGTATTGATGACAAGACGATAGATTTAAAGCCAGATGGAATTTTAGAGCCCATCAAGTCCAACCTCTTTCTTATACTGATGGTTTAGCACGTAGAAGTTAACTTGCTTTGTCCAGGGCTGCACAACTGCTAAATGTCTTATTGTGGTTCTTCTTTTATTCTTGAAGATGACCAGTGACATCATGAGGGTGATATCTTGACTTGTGCATGCAGAGCTGTGCAAAGTCTGATTAATATATTTGAACCTAAATCTTCCTATCCGCCTCAGCAGGGTGAAATAAAGAGCCTTGTACAAGGTGGGGGAGTGTGTGGAATGTGATTTTATGCATATAAGTGAGACATGCTAGGATACAACTTGTGACTAGAATATAGAACTAAAAAAAGTAGACTTTCCACAAGTGTAATAGATAAAAAGGTAAGAGTGAAACAGCCTTGCATACTAAGTTATAATACGTGTTATGTTCATGGTTAAATACTTCATATAATTAAACTCCAACTTGAGGTTAAGATTTGAAGAAAGTCTGATTTGCATTATCTTGATTTCATCTGCATTGAGTTTAATGTATATTTCTGAACAAAGTCATGTTTGTAAAGAATATCAAAGGAAATTGAAAGAAATATTGTAAAGGAAACACTGCAGAGGGCATTTGGGTGAATATCGGTGGAAAAGTGACATTGTTGTTGAGGTTTTCTACACATTAGGTGGACAAAAAGGGATTAAAGGAGGAACTTGGGAAACTGATCATAAACTTGGTGTGGAAATATGATATTGCAATGAAAGGGACCTTTCATTAACTGGGTAGGGAGCTAGAATTCTCTGCCAAGAGCAGAAGAGCTGACAAATTTCTAGTTTCCCTTCATGATCATTTCATCCTCTAAGACATGGAGGAAGCCACAATGGGAGCTGTTCTTCTGGGCCTGATACTGACCAATGTGGAAGAATTGGTAGCTAGAGTAGAAATGGCAAGAATCCTGGAACCAAGTGACCATTCCATCAAAGAGTTCATAAGAAAAGAGTGAGAGCAAAGGTGGATACAGTCAGATATGCATTCTGCATTGAGGGGTTTGGGAATGGAGGAAGGGAAGCCATTTTCAAAGGATTCAGAATAAGAATAGGTCAGATCCAGTGGCCCAATAACTTGAAAGGATAGTCAGCCCAAGAGGAATGAAGACTGAAATAGAAATTATTCCAATGCAAATCATGCAAACAAGGGATTAATGTGAATGCAAAGAGAACTTAGCTTATTCAGATTTGTTAGAACACACACACACACACACACACACACACACACACGAAACTATTGAAAGATGAAAGCACGGGCCAGAAACTGGGAATAAAATGTAAAAGAGGTGATTCTTGTAAAAACTGTGTCAAGACCAATAAAGCCCAGAATGAGCTGGGACTGGTGATCAATAATGAAAATAACAAAAAAAGGTTGTTGTTGTTGTTTTAGCTATGTTGGGGGCAAGCAAAGGAACAAAGGAAAGGATGTGATCGATGCTCTTATGGGATAGAGTAATGAACTTTTCAACTCTTCTGTTTTCATTTTCAAAGAGGAAGACATTTGGAATGGGAAGGAGATAATAAAAATGGCTAACAGGTAGTTAAAACCCAAGATAAGTGAAGAGACAGACAGTATTTAGCTTCTCTTGATGAGTTCAAGTCACCAGGCCCAGACAAAATACATCCTAAGGTACTGAAAGAATTGCCAGATGTAATTGCTGAGCCACCATGGGCACTGTAGCACTGGAGGGCAAATGTTGTCCTCCTAATTTTTTAGAGAGGGAAATAGCCCACTTCTGTAAACTGTAAACCAGTAACCTTGACTTCTATTTCTGGAAAAATTCTAAAAACACATTATTAAGATGGTTTGTGAACACTTAGAAAGGAGACTCAGTGATCACTAAAAGTAGGTATGACTTCATCAAGAATGGTTCATGCCTGAAAAAATAAAAAATTTTATTTTTTCTTTTTAAACTTTGAAACTAGACTGGTGGAAGAGGGGAAAGTTTTGGAGATTTTTTTAAAACTAAGAGTAAAGGGATTTCCTGAAGTTTTTATAGAGGCACATAATTCCAAATAGATCACTGTTTATAGCTGGTAATTCTTCCTTATTGTTTTTCATTGTCGAAATGAAAATTTGTGATTTTTCCTAACTGTCCTGAGAGGTTTGCCTCCATAAAGGATCATAATCCCATTAGAAAACTTCATACTCCCATTTAGCCAACTACATGCAAATTATAGCATTGAATTTTTGGTAAGGTTGACCAGATTCCCATTCATTGTAATTCTGAGAGGTTATGCATTTAATTCTAGCTAGAAATTAGTGAGATCCTGATTAGTGAGAATAATTGATACCATGAAGTGGTCACATTATTCAAATTCACACTATTTGAAGTTATGATTGTGTGTAAAATATGATAATTGGTTCAGTCCAGTGGAAACGAATAGTGTGAATTTGAATAATATGACCACTTCATGGGATTCATTATCGGCACTAATTGGAACCTAGTTGTATAAAGAACAAGACCTTGGCATTGAATGTCTTTTCAGTAGGGCTTATTGGCCAATGGACCATTTTTATTTAAAAAAAAAACTTATATGTTTTGTTATAAAGTGGGTAGTTGTGTATCTTTACTTTTTTATAATGTAAATTGGCAGCTAAAAGTCTCCCCTGAACCCCACTACATGTAAAATTGTAGAGTGGCATCTGACAGATAACCCTTGGTTTGGAGAGAAGGTTAAATCTCAAAATGAATCTACTCTTTAAAAAATTTTTTTTTATTGATGCTTTTAAAAAGATATCTCTTTCAATGGAATTCCTAGCCTCACTAGAATTCTGTTGTGTAGAAAGAAGTATAATGAAGCAAAAAACCTAATACATTGCACTTGACAAAGTAAGCCTCCCTCCACACCCATAGTGTGTCTCCTCTTGCTAAGTAGAAAGAGGTCTGTTTCACTATCAGCTCTCTGAAGTCAATAAATCCACTGTTCTGAAACAAACCAGAGATATTTTTGTGCTTTTTTGGGGAAAAAAAGATGCCTTTAGGTTTTTTATGCAATGTCCGTCATAAGATAGGACAGATATCAATTATTTTATGAGGATGTACAGAAGTGGTTTTCTCCTTGTAGCTTTGCGACTAATACATTTTGCTGGCAAGCTCATCTCTCACAATCAAGGGAAAGGAGATGTTTTTGCAGTAATTTTTGAGACTGAATCTGAATTACATTGTGTGTTAATAATACATATTGTGTTCATGGTTAAATATTTCATATAATTAAACTTCAGCTTGAGGTTAAGATTCAAAGAAAATTTGATTTGCATTATCTTCACTTCATCTGCTTTGAGTTTAATGTATCTTTCTGAACAAAGCCATGTTTGTAAAGGGTATTAAATTTTGTTTGGCCTTCCTCTCAATTTAAAGTACTCAGTGGACCCTAATGTGAAGTTAGGATCCTCTAGACTGATTGATATATAAACACAAGACAGATGGTGTAGAGATGACTGATGATAATTCATTTTTCGGCTAGTCATGAAGATACTTTGATTACAGTATGTTTAAGTAATTATAACACAGTATTCAATGTTAGTCTTGTTGGTAAGGGAACACATGGGAAACAAGTTACGTGTTATTCATGCCCAACAAAGGATGCACTGTGGTGTGACCATTTTAATTCCTAATGCTAGATTAAAACTGTAGGAGTTTAAAATATGTCATACAGTAAGGTAAATACATTAAACACAGACCAAATAAAACAGTTAAGTACATAGTTTTTTTGGCCTAAATATTTGTTTTGGAAAGTATTTCGTTGTTACTATATGAAAGAAACCAGTATGTTTGAATTGGGGTTTCAGTTTGCACGTAGTTTATTACAAAGTCACGTGATTATTATGCAATTTACTTTCTATGTCCTAAGTTTAGTAGTGTTGAAATCACTGAGCTGACCCTGGGCATGAATTTATTAAAAATGCTTTTTTCTAATTTTTATATATTCAAATCCAAGTATCCAAACAGGAGTTTAAATGTGCATAATTAATGAAATGCAGTAATTCTCTTATATTTCTTTTAAATTAAATCTTATTTTTAAATTAATAAGCATTTCTTTTCTCTCCCTCCAATCCTCTCGCCTCCTCTTCCTCACTGCGAAAAAAAAAGAAATGTAAAACCCTCATAAGAAATAAGCATAAGCAAGAAAAATAAATTCCCACATTGGCCAAAGATATATGTCCCAGTTTTCATATTTTCATATTTAGTCTATCAGTACTCTTGCAGGAGATGGGTAACATCTTTCATTACCAATCCTTTGGAATAGTGGTTGGACACTGCATTGATAAGAACTCTTAAATCTTTGTTAAATTACTCATTTTTTGCAATGTCGTTATTGTTACCGTTATGTATATGTCTCCTGGTTTTGCTTGCTTTGATTTGTGTAAATTAATGACATTTCATTTTGGTTATGCACATAACCCATCATTAATGTGCATGTCTTTAATATTGCTTACACAATAGGATAATCGATCGCCTAGATGGAGTTCGTTTGTTATGGTCCCTGCTGAAAAATCCTCATCCAGACGTTAAGGCCAGTGCCGCCTGGGCTCTCTGCCCCTGCATCGAAAATGCAAAGGTGAGTGAGTACGTGTCGCAAATAGAAGCAAATCTAATTCTTCCAGTATCTTACAGTATATAATTACTTTAAGTTTGTCTTATTTCGATTTCATGATTTACTCTAAAAGCCTTTTCAGTCTGCTGAGTAAGTTTCATTATTTTTGCTTGTATTATTCTGTGATCTATTCTCTTTGCCTTGTCATTGTAGCAAGCTTTTTCCTTCAGTGGGACATCTTACATTTAAGGACATCTTTTTCATAATAAATTTAGCAGAACTCTAAACACCATTCTAAATATTTCCTTGCTAATATTAGTCTCTTAGAAAAAGTAAACTAACATTTTTATTGGCTTTAGACCAGTAACTCCGAAATTTAACAAATATTAACTGACTACTTTTTTCAAGGTTCTAGTCTGTGCCTGCTCTCCAAGGACCAGTCTAGCTAAGTGTGGAGTGACTCATCAGTAGAATGGCCCCTAGGTGAAGAATTCTTTAGCCCTGGCAACTCACAAAATGAACAAAATGGGCCTCATTACTGTAGGCCGTTCACTTCTGCAGGATTAATAGCAGAGAAGTAGAAAAAGGTGTAGAGGAGTATTGAGGGGGGGGCAAGAGAGAAGGTACTAATAACAACATTTTTAGACTGCTTATAAACATTAATTTTGCATTTAGATTTCTAAAGGGAACATCCTTCTTTGATGACCAATGTGTTGGCATACTACCTGAGAACCTAAACTATACAAATTTTGACATTCTCACTCTGAAGGAACCTAGAAACCGTAAGGAAATTGCAGCCAACTGAAAAGTTGGTTCTCAGATTGTTGGAGAGGGAAAACATGGAGTTGCTTTTTTTTTTTTTTTTTAGATAAGCTATTTGGTCATCTCCTTTTACCTTGCTCTAAGTAAGCATAAATGAAGGGAGTGTCACGAAGATGATACAAGTTTGTGATCCAGCCTCTGTTACAGAAGATAAATGAGTAAAAGAAACTCTATAATAAGATTCTCCTAACTAATCTGTCATGTACCTTGATACTTTTAAGTTCAATGTGAGGGTGGTGTGGAGCAGATTGAAAAATATTTTAGAATTTGGTCAGGATCAAGGAATGAAAGAGATCAAAAGCTAGTAAGTTCAGACACCTCAAGTCTGTGTATCATGAATACTTTTTTCAAAAAGAGGGTTAGAAAGTGCTAAATATAGCGAGCATCAAACATCATCAACAATGAAATAGCCCACGCTCAGGAAAATGACTGGTTACAGACATGGGAGTCATTTCTAAATCATCTGTCTGCATGGACCTTTGACCAGTTGGGACAATGTATGTGATTGCTACTACTTCATCCTGACATTTTTACTATCTGTGTGACCCTGGGTAAGTCACTTAACTATGTTTGCCTCAATTTCCTCATCTGTAAAATAAACTGAAGAAGAAAATAGTAAAGCACGTCAGTATCTCTGCCAAGAAAACCATCAGTGCGGGGGCGGCTAGGTGGCACAGTGAATAGAACACCGGCCCTGGTGTTAGGAGGACCTGAGTTCAAATTTGGATTCAGACACTTGACACTTACTAGCTGTGTGACCTTGGACAAGTCGCTTAATGCCAATTGCCCTGCCTTCCCCCCTCCAAAAAGGAAAAAAGAAAAAGAAAAGAAAACCACAAATGGGGTCATGAAGAGTCAGATGTGACTGAAAATGACTGAACAACAGTATTCTAATCTACTAGAGGTGGTTTGGTATAGAGAGGATAAAGTCCTGGCCTTGGAGTCAGGAAGACTGGGTTCAAATCTCATCTCATATACTTGCTGGCTGTGTGCTAGGCACTCTCTGTGCATCAGTACCTTTATATGTAAGATGGTGATAATAATAGTACCTATCTCCCAGGGCTGTTGTGCCTCAGTTTCTTCATTTCTAACATGAGAGGGATAGACTCAGTGTTCTCTAAGGTTTATAAAACAGCCTAATCTGATCCCATAGGATCTGTGATCCTAAATCTAGCCTCAGACCCTTCCTAGCTGTGTGACCCTGGGCAGGTCACTTAATCCTGTTTGCCTCAGTTTCCTCATCTGTAAAATGAGCTGGAGAAGGAAATGACAAATCACTCTAGTACCTCTGCCAAGAAAACCTCAAATGGGGTCAGAGGGAGTCAGACATGACTGAAAATGATTGAACAACAACAACATGAAAGAATTTGGCAGGAGATTAAATGGTGACAGTGAAAAGAGGGGAATTTGTACCTGAAGGTGCAGAAACTTGTGTAGGAGATTCAGCTAAGAAAGATCAGTTCCAATAGAATTTTTAGATGAAAGAGAAGAGAAAATGAAAAGAGATGGAAAATGGAACTGATCTTTTGGTGTTTCCATAACAACCTGTCCTCCTTATCAATGAAGGTAAGACAGCTGTATTTCTATTAGAACACCCAGACCTGATGGGTCATGAGAGGAAGAAAAGGTGATACTTTAAAAGAAGGAAGTCAGGAAGAACAGCTGTATAGAAACAAAACCATCCACAATGGGGTGAGAATTACTTGGGACAAAGTAAAATGATCACATTCATTGACATACAATAAATCTTACAACTTTTAAATCTTGAAAAAACCTTCTGAACATTCTTCCTTCGTCGCAGTCATTTGTTTTACACAATTTGACACTGAGTTCACAAGACTTTGACACAAATGCACTAATTCTTCATCCTGAAACCACATTTTTTTTTATCACACTGAATATTAAAGGTGTCTTTGATCAACAGTCTATTTTTCTAAGTCTAGACTTAATTATAGCTTATAGGTTTTGAGTGGCATTTATTTACACCAGATAAATTCCCAGGTGGCTGAACTATAATTATCTCCATCTCATGGATAAATTTTTTAATCTTCTATAACATATGGCATGGCGTAAGTTTGTGTTGCAGTGTTCTACCTTCATTTTGGGATTTCTTTTCTGGAATACTTCTGCTTCTCAATATCTCAATGTGTTTATCAGAGTCCAGCAATTTCTCAATGGTAACAAGATTTCCAGGTTGACTGGAAGTTAAAAAAAAAAGTCCCCTAAAGCATTTTTTGGGAGGTGAATGTTTTACAATCTTTTGAAGATGCCTAGATTGTCAGTTCTCCTAGACTCAGTTGGGCTTCGTTAGACTTTTTCTGATAAAAGTTTTGGTATAACCTGGAATGGAAAAGTGAGTCTCGTCAGCCAAAATTACCCCTTCCCAATATTTGTTGCTCCAGTGTTTGTGTTGTCTTGACTGTGACGAGCATTTTTCCTTCCCAGCAATAGTTAGAAACTGCTTTAAAAAACAACCGAACTGGTCGTCATTATGTCATTCTATGTTCAAGAAATCTATGCTACATTGCAGAGGAGTCACTAATAGTCCCTTTAGTTTCCAGGTCCTTTTGAAAGTCCTTGCTTGTTTTTTGCAGATTAATTAGGTCACTATTAACAATCACTGGTTAATTGTTAGTGTTGTTTTTCATTTTTTAGCTTACTTACCTTTGCTCTTTGGTGTAACTGATTCTATTTCTTTGTATACTTATATTATCCTTGAAGTACTTGACTTGCATACCAACAGCTATTTCGGTCTCTTTAAACAGTCACTGGGAGGTACTCTTAAAAAATTAAATGAAAATTTATCTACTCCCCTCTCCTCCACCCACTGAGGAAGTCAGAGAAACAAAACCCTGTTACAAACATGTGTAATCAAACAAAACAAATTCCTGCATTGGCTGTGTCCAGAAAACTACGTCTTAGGTCTGAACTAAGAGTCCCATCACATCTCTGTTAGCATGTGAAAAGCATGCTTCACCATGAGTCCTCTGGGGTTGTGCTTGGTCATTATGCTGATCAGAGTCCCCAAATCTTTCAAAGTTGCTTGTCTTTTGTTTCTGTTTATTGTTTCTGTATATAGGCATACTTCGGAGATAATGGGTTTGGTTCCAGACCACTTCAGTGAAGCAAATATTGCAATGAGTCACATGAATTTTTTTGTTTTCTAGTACATATAAAAGTTGTGTTTACCTTGTACTGTTGTCTATTAAGTATGCAATAGTATTATATTTTAAAAATGTACATACTTTACTTCAAAAATAATTTATTGCTAAAAATACTAACCATCATCTGAGCCTTCAGTGAGTCATCATGTTTTTCTGGTGGAGGGTCTGGCCTCAGTGGTGATGGCTGCTGGCTGGTCAGGGTGGTGGTTACTTAAGGCTGGGGGGGCAGTTTACTGCATTTATTGACTCTTCCTTTCACTTGAATACTTAGAAGCCATTGTAAAGATCTCTAAGGTTTGTTAATTGGCCTAATTGCAATATTATTGTGTCTTAGGGAATAGGGAGGCCTGAAGAGAGGGAGAAAAAGAGGGAATGGCCAGTAGATAGACCAAGAATTACACACACAACCTTTATCAGTTAAGTTTGCCATCTTGTATGGGCATGGTTTGTGGTACCCAAAACAGTTACAGTAGTAACATCAAAGATCTGATATGATAATAATTAAAAGTTTGAAACATGGTGAGAATTACCAAAATGTGACACAGAGACATGATGTGAGCATATGCTGTTGGGAGAATAGCACCAATAGACTTGCTTGGTGCAGGGTTGCCATAAACCTTCGATTTCTAAGAAACACAATATTTGCAAAGTGTGATAAAGTGAAGTTCAATAAGGCGAGGTATGCCTATAATTAAAGTGTTCTCCTTAAGAACTACAAGTTTTGCACTCATCCTTGGGAAAGTGTCCATTCTTTAAAACCACAGCATTAAAAACACAACAAAAGAAATCCGTTAAATATGTGTATTACCTAAATATAACCATTGCTGTCACAAAAAATGAAAATAAGTCAAAATGCTTACTTGCCCCAAGTCATTTGCACACCAATGTAGGCAAAAAATTTGTGTTGGACATAATTTTGAAGGTACTGAAGGATTGATTGTCAAGAGGGGAAATGAGAAAATAATGGTGGAGGAGGGTAGGGAGAGAGAGAAATCCCTCCAGGAAAGTAAGAAAGCCATATCAGCAGTTACCAACCCATGTGACTACTTTCTCCAAGTCACAGAATCTTCAAATTGGATGAGACCTCAGAAATTATTTAGTACTATTCATACCCCCAAGAAATCCACTCTATACTTGGCAGGGAATCATTTAGCCTCTCTTTGAACAACTTCAACTCAGGTAATCCACTGCCTCCTGAGGCAGCCTATTTCACTTTTGGGTAGTACAAATTATTAGGAAGATTTTGCAAAATTCATAGCTTTTACCCACAGCTCATAATTCTGGCTTCGGGATCCACTAATACTTGTGAAACCAAACATGGATCTGCAGGGACTGAGGCTTTTGAGCATATACATTCTGCTTCACCTAGTACCTGCTCACATGAATATTGGTGAGTCTGTTTATTAAAGTACATGATAACATGTTATGAAAGGACCCTGTGATAATTCAGAGCATGCACATACATGTGTTCTATGACTGGTTCCTATCTACTTATTGCATAGTGGTGAAAAGACTTTTAGTTGGCTGCTGAGCCAGACTTGTATGCACCTACAAAGGCATTATTCTTTCTTGTTGAGAATCAAGAGATATGTTGCGGTATTCCAGCTTTTCCTATCAGTGGTAGGTTTAGATTCTCTAGTTCACTATTCACAATTCACTCCTTGTCTTTTCCTCTCTCCTTTTGTTGTCTTCCTGATGGCCTCTGGTTGAGTTCCCATGGCTTCCTGGTCACTGGGGGGCCTAAAAGTCCCCACTCACATGAGGGCAGGGTTCTTTTGACTTGGAGATGTCTAAATATGACAAGAATCACTACATCATGCCCTGTGGGCCAGACAGAGATGGGGAACAACCCATAAGCTAAGTACCACTGTATTCTTGTCACATATTCTAGCTAGAGGCAGCTAGGTGGTGAAGTGGATAGAGCCCTGGGCCTGGAGTCAGGAAAATCCGAGTTCATATCTGGCCTGTAACATTTACTGACTGTGTGACCCTGGGCAAGTGACCAAACCTCTGACTCAGTTTCCTCAAATGTAAAATCTCTCTCTCTCTCTTCTCTCTCTCTCTCTCTCTCTCTCTCTCTCTCTCTCTCTCTCTCTCCACAGAGTTATTGTGAAGATCAAACAAACCTGTATTTGTAAAGTGCTCAGTAGGTGCTTAATAAATGCTTCTTCCCTTCTCCCACTCCACTTGCTATGTTAGGACTATGTAAACATTTTGTTAATTATTCGAACACTCACGAGTGTCTTGCTTTGACCCATCATCCAATCTGAATTAAGAGGATGCTGCCATCAAGCTCACATCTAACCAAAGTGTCATATCAGATCCCAGTGGCTAACTTGAATTAGTGACTATTATGCTGACTTTCCCTAAGTTGGAAAGAAAATTTTGTGTTGCAGCAACATTCGTGTTTGTATTTCCTTCAAGTCACTGCTCTCCATAGATGCTACAGTCCAGCCTCCTGTTTATTCAGACCTTGGCCATCTCTTTCCATGCTAGGCTGTAATCCTACTATTTCTCTATTATCACAGGTCCAGAAAACTGATTAAATGCTTCCTATGTGAACTGGGCTGTTGTTGCTTATTTAAAAACCCACTTTGAGCCGACCTCCAAATTATATTTAAATTTTGTTGAAGGATTCTTGTGACATGAAAAACAAAACCTGTAATTAAAATAAAAAAATAAATAACCCATTTTAAAAAGAGATTTTTCTATGCTGATACAAGTGACAACCTCAGTAACATCAACAACAACAGTAACAAAAACAACACCTGCTTCAAATGGTTGTTGTAAGGAAGAAATGATCCTTTATTATATGTAAAGCATTTTATAAGCCTTTAAGTGGTGGCACAGTGGTAGAGCATGGGAAATGGAATACAGAAGATCTGAGTTCAAATCCTACCTTGGGGGCTTACCCGACTTATGACCCTGGGAATATCACTTAAACCTTCTCTGTCTTGGTTTCCTCATCTGTAAAATGGGGATGATAATAGCACTCACCTTAAAGGTCTGTTGTAAGAATCAAATGAGATTTAAAAATGTAAAGTGTTTTATGAGCTTTTAAAAATATTTTTTCCTGTATTTTTGCTAACTATTATAAGGGAAAACATTAAATATTTTTCTTTTTCCTTTTAGTACAGTTTTGGTCTAGTAAGGATGTTTAAGAGCTATAGAATAAAGAAGTTTAACTGACCATGTAATTAGCCACCTAATTAACTGAAACCACACATACTCTAACAGAGAGTGAACAGAATATCAAACAGACCTAACAGAGGCAGTCATCAACAGCAAGATGAGGGTCTCCTCCCCTAAAGAAATGGGCTCTTAGGTTGACTCACCTCTGTGTTATGTCTGAGGAGTTTGGACGTCCCTGCTCACTTTCTCTTCCTTTTCTTGATGCATGAAGACAAGTCTGTTTCCTTATCTGTAACATGAGGGACTTGGGCTATCTGGTCTTCTAAAGCCCCTTTTAGCTCTACATCCATGAGCCCATGATGCTAAGTATGTGAAAGGCAGGCAGCCCAGAGAATCAAATGACATGGAAAAGGAAGCCTGAAGATTGAATCAGGACTGAACTAGAAGGACTTATGTTTCCATGTTGGATTGAATTGTAAGACTAGGTCCACCCAAAGTAAAATGGAAAATTAGCGGTGATAATTGATTGAGGGCTAAAAGGGATCCTAGAGGTCACTGAATCCAACCCCTTGTTTTACAGATGAGGAAATTGAAGCTAGCAAGGGTAAGTGACTTACCTAAGGAGACACATCTAGAAAGCCGAGGCATTATTTTTATATCCATCCACTAGAATACACATCTCTAGAGAAGTTTTTTTCCCTCTCCTTCCTATCCTATTCCTCTTTCCTATCCCTTCCCTCTCTATTACTTCTGTCTTCTCTGTCCTCCTCTTCCTTTTGCTCCTTCATTATTTGGGCATATGATTCTAATTAGTACATCCCTTTATTATATACAATCTTATATTACAGTCTAATGGATTCATGTGAATCAATCTAATCTCTTTTTTTTTGTAGTTCACTAATTTCTTTTTTTAAATTATTAATTAATTTATTTTTTGTTTTCAACATTCACTTCCATAAATTTTAAATTTTTTCCTTGTCCCTCCCTTTTCCCTCCACGAGATGATATGTAATATGACATGGCTCTACACATACATTCCTCTTAAACACATTTTAACAATAGTCATGCTGCATAGAAGAATTATATCGAATGGGAGATTTCATGAGAAAGAAAAAACAAGACAAAGGAGAAAAGAAAATAATCTGCTTTGTTGGCATTCCCACGCCATAGTTCTCTCTCTGGATGTGGGTGGTATTTGCCATCATGAGTCTTTTGGAATTGTTTTAGATCCTTGTATTTCTGAGAAGGGTTAAGCCTATCAAAATCAGTCATTGCACACTGTGGCTGTTTCTGTAAACAATGTTCTCCTGGTTTTGCCCGCTTCACTCAGCATCAGTTTGTATTAAGTCTTTCCAGGATTTTCTAAAGTCTGCCTATTCATCATTTCTTATAGGACGATAGTATTCCATTAAATTAATATACCACAACTTGTTCAGTCATTCCCCAACTGATGGGCATCCCCTCAATTTCCAGTTCTTGGCCACCACAAAAAGAGTTGCTATCAAAATTGTTGTACACGTGGATCCTTTTCCCATTTTTATGATCTTTTTGGGATGCAGCCCGTCAATCTAATATAGTTAGCAAGACGGTAACCTTCAAGTAAGCAAGGATCATGCCTTATCCTTCTTTTGAATAAGCTAGGGGCTCATAGCTCAATAGTAGGGCTTTGATAAGTATCTGTTTTCTTGAATAAGATTGGTTTTCATGCATGGTACTTTTTTACAAAGTATTTCAGGCCAAGTGGTTTTGAAATTCCAGTGTTTGGGGCTATTTTGAGAAATATGTCAATTCCTTTGTGTTGATGGTAGCAACATTAGTTATGATCAAATCAATCATTATCAATTATAGTTAATACCACCACAAAAGAAAAATCAAGTATGTGTTCAAATAAGTTACTGGCTAATCCAGGGTTTCAGCAATGTATTGTCAGACATGTTGCTGAGGCCAAGGTGTAATGAATACTTGTTCATGTGGTATAAATATGTTGTGGGCATGGAAATTCCCTTAAAGCACATGTTATGCTCAGCATATTATTAACAAGGATGTGCACCAAAACTTTCAGCTGTACTGCTTCAAAAACTAGACATAACAATTAGTTCTAGTGGAGTAATTATAACTTTCCTTGGTGGGAAATATTATCAAAGCTACCTATCAGTGAATGTGTAATAAAGAAAAAGTATGAATACTGTGAAATTTCATTTTGGGCACTTAGATACGAATCAAAGGGAGAGCAGCAAGGAACATTGGAAAAAGCCCTGGATGTAAAGTCAGAGGACCAGGATTCAAATCCTGGCTTTGCCACCTTATCTGAGTAACCTTGAGAAAGTCATTTCAACCTCTTTGAGCTTCTTGTCTCATCTATTAAATGTGGGTGGTGGTGGTAGTGGTATTGTAGTAAATGACCTAAAGTTCCCTCCAGCTGTAAGTTTGTGATTCATTCCATGATTGAATGGAAAGGCTGTCATAGTAACTTGTTTCAGGATATATTTTCAGTTAATTAGTGACCACTGAAATTTGGAATTTGCTTTATGTTTGCACACTGAAACATTTTAAGCTTTTCAGCCATGGCCCAACTTTTCAACAGGAAAACTATAAAAATCTATTTCTTTAGCCTCATTTCATATTACTTCACATATTCTTCATTTCCATCAAGCTGGACTATTTACTGTTCTCCGAATTCCACATGCCATTTGCATAAGTTTTTCCTCATGCCTGGAATGCCCTCCATCTTCACCTGCATCTTGAGGAATCTTTCTCTTTCTTTAAGACTCAGTTCATGTATAGCCTTCTCTCTTGAAACCTTTCTTGATTTCCTCAGTTGAGAGAGTTCTAGTTCTCCTCCAATTTTTGTAAAGTATTTTGTAGGTATTTCTTCTTTGCTTCTCTGATGGCTTACTGTTTATCACACTTACCTAGGTATGTCTGTTATCCTTCACAAACATTGCTCTCCTTCCCTGCCACACACATAGAATTTAAACTTGAGGGATACATATACATCCTTGTATCCCTAGTACATAGGTATCTTGCACAGAGCTGGTAAATGATTGTTTAAGTGAATTAAAACGAACATGATAAGGACATTGGAACTTTATTGGAATGAAGAAAATGAAGTGGAAAAGTCACATTTGTTGAGTTAATGTCTTTGTCCCATTCTTTACATGATTAGAGAATGGAAGAGTTAATGCAATTCAGTTTTATTTTTAATAGTGAAAGAATATTTAACAACAAGCAAGAATGATTACTGCTTCAATTAAAAAGCTACTCAGTATTCTTCAATCTGCCAAAAGTTAGGGAACAGAAGGTCAGGCAGACATGAACCACAACTACAAAAGAGTCTCTGCATATTTTTCTAAGTGGTTTTATTTCCAAAGCTTCTCATTTTAAAGGTTTTCAGCCTTGGCCTTTAGGAAAGTTTCCTTTTTATGGAGATCTCTGAAAGGGGCAGAGACCCTCAGATTTGACCTCTGTGAAGACGAGTTATACAAGAAACTTGATCAACTACAAGTTTGGGTGGAGAACAACTGCTTTGTAAAAAGTGGTGGAGACATAAATACAGAAGTGACATATTTCTTCCATGCTAAATTACCCAACACATTTTTGCAATCTCTATAGCAACGGTTGTCAAGCAGGTGTTCAACATTATTAGTAACCTGAAAAGTGATAAACGTGATAATGACAGATTGATTGAAAAGTCAATTTGTGCATTAAATTCTTTGTTCTTAAGAAAGAAGTCACAACTCAGATTCTTACTTTGTGAGCAACAGAACTGTCAAAAGTGATGGGCACTAATATAAAAAAGACATTTTATAATTCAAGGGTTATAGGATTAGAGCTGGAAGAGACCAGAGAGGCCATTTAGTTCATTCTCCTCCACAGGAAACTCAAGCCAACAAGAGTTAAGTCTCAATGTCATAAGATGGGGGCCAAGTGAATCAACCAGCCAATAGCCCTACTCCAATTAAAGTACCTACAAGTCAATCTAGCCCTGATACCTTTATGATGATGGCAGTTGTATTGAATCAGTCCATCAGAAGCTTTAAATTTAGTGTGAATGACCTATTCAAACTAGTTGGGAAGGACTGGAGTGCTTACGGGCACTGGATAAAACAAAATGTTCCTATGGAGGAATTGTTTTGGGATTGGCTGAAGAGATTCTATGTGGATCTTGGTTAAGATTCTGGCATTCCAGTGTCTGGCCTGTCCAGTGATGGAAGCAGTTTCAGCACAGCCTTGAAGAAGGCAGTACTGGTGAGGGGGAGGAAAGAGAAAGAGCCTGTCTTCTCTGCTCCATCTAGACCAGAGGAAGACCTTGTAAACAATGAAAGGTGAGGAGCTTTGGACTTCCAATCTGTGAAAGCAGTAGGGTCCCTGGGAATATCTGTGGCTTGTGACAGTGTCTGTGTCAGGAGCCAAGGACAAACTATAGACAATGAGGAAATGCAGTGTCAGGACTCTACGAGGAACCCAACAGAAGGCTACAGCATTCGACATTTCATATCAATGTCACTAACCTGGTTCAGATCCTAATCACCTCTGACCTGAAATATTGGATTAGCTTCACTGATGGGACTTCCAGATTTCTGTCTCTACCCTTGCTAATCTATCTTTCACACAGTTGCCAAACTAATATTCCTAAACTGCAAATCTGACCATGTTCCTTCCCTGTTCAAAAGTCTTTGATGACTCCCTATTACCTTTAGAATGAAATCCAACTTTCAGTCCCACTGTATCTACTTTTCCAGTCATATCACTCATCTTCGCATACTCTGTGCTTCAGCCAAACTAGCCTACAAGTTGATGTCCAAACTCTACATGCCATCTCCTGTCCCATCTATGCCTTTGCCTGGGGCTGTCCTCCATGCACACCTGGAATGTTCCCTCTATCCTCAACTCAACTTCAGATCCCTAACTCCCTTCAAGGCTCGGCTCAGATGCTACCTCGTATGTCCATGAAGCCTTTCGTAGTATCACTAGTTATATCTCCTCCTTTCTCTCCTTCCTGAGATCATTTTTGTATATACTTGTTTTTGTACATCTCTCCTTCCCCCACAACCTTCAAATAGAATGTAAGCTCCTAGACTGTTTTATTTTCATCTTTGTATCTCTAGCACCTAACAAAGTTTTTGTACATTTAAAAAATGTTGATCTAGACCTGTGATTTCACAGATCTGATTTGCACATAATTGGAACTTAATAAATGTTTATTGAATTAAATCGAATCATCACATCATAAGTCAAGAGGCAGAACCAGGAATGAAGCTTACATCTTTTAACTCTCAGAAAGATCTTAAATATCTGCCAACCTGTTTTGCTTTCAAGATTCCTTCCTTTCTTCCTCCCTTCTTCCCTCCCTTCCTCCTCCTTTTTTCCCTTCTTTCCTTTCTCTTTCTTTTTCAATTTGTTGAGAAAATTTTGAATTTCATAAGTAAGTGAATTAAAAAACAGTCACTCAAGGAGTCTTTTAACAGGAAGTCAGTCAAAGTTTTCTTATTTTCTTAGGAGACAAAGAAAAGCAAAGTCTGTGAGATTTGAACCCATGTTGTGGCTAACAGTTGAGTATGTATATTAAGCATTGAATGTGTGTGCAGGGCAGGCTAACTGGCCACAGGTGCAGCTGTCTCCACCTAATCAAACAAGCCAAAAATCTCCACTCACTGCTATTTAAATTCAGCTACCCAGTGAGCCATGCCCAACTAGGAAGCCAAATGGAAGTTTGAGGAGTGTGTAGGAATTTACATTCAAACCAAGAATATTAAGTCATTGGTATGGTTTGTGAGTTTAAATCTGGCCATATTTGGGTTATAGAATGTACATCTGCCTAGTAAGAGGTGGGGGTTTGCCAGAGAGAGAGAATCTACTGTATACCTCTTTAGGAAAATAAAATCTCATCTTCTATTTTGGGCTCAGCTTTCCTAATATTGAGGTATGAATTATTCTAATGGTTTAACAATTAAGTAAAACTTACCTAAAGGCCACCCACCTTCAAGTTCTTTTTTTAAATAGCATTTTATTCCCCCCCAATTACATTGAGACAATTTTTAGCATTCATTTTTACAAGATTTTGAGTTTTAGTTTTTTTCTCCCTCCCTCCCCTCCCCCTAAAATGGTAGGCAGTCTGATATAGGTTATACACATGCTATCATGTAAAATGTGTTTGTCACAGTTGTGAAAGAAGAAAGATCAAAAGGAAAACAAAACATGATAAAGAATAAAGTGGAAAAAAAGTATGCTTAGGTCTATATTCAGAGTCCATCAGTTCCTTATCTGTATATGGACAGTGTTTTCCTTCATGAGTCCTTTGTACTTGTCTTGGATGATTGTGTTGAAAAGGGCTGAGTCATTCATAGTTGACCATCATATAATGTTGCTGATACTGTGTACAGTGTTTTTCTGATTCTGCTCATTTCGCTTTGTATCAGTTCATATAATCTTTCCAGATTTTTCTGAAAGCTGCCTGTTAATAATTTCTTATTGCAAAATAGTGTTATCACATTCATATACCACAGCTTGTTCAGCCATTCCTCAATTGATAGACATGCCTTCGATTTCCAATATTTTGGCACTATGAAAAGGGCTGCTATAAATATTTTGTTTTGCATATATAGATCCCTTTCCCTTTTTACAATCTCTTTGGGATACAGACCTATTGGTGGTATTGCTGGATCAAAGGGTATATGCACAGTTTGGTTGCCCTTTGGGCATAGTTCCAAATTGCTCTCCAGAATGTTTGGATCAGTTCAGACTCAATTTCTTTATCTGTAAGATGAGCATAATAATAGTACCTGCCTCAAAAGGTTGTTATGAGACTTAAATAAAATAATATATATAAAATTCTTTGCAAAGCTCAAAGTATTGTGTAAATTCTAGACATTATTATTATTATTATCATTGTAAAAAGAACCATTTTCTCTTATGACTGGGAACTAACAGGGCTCAAATAATATCTGCAAAACACTTTACAAACCTTAAGGTTCTATGTAGACGCTAGCAATCATCATCATTATTATTGTTTTAAAAAACTATTTTCTGTTATAACTCTGAACTAACTCAAACAACACATTCAAAGACCTTTATAAACCTTAAAGTACCATATAAGTGTTAGCTATTCTTATTATAAAAAAGAAACCCTTTTCTATTATAACTGTGAACTAGCTGAAGCTCAAATAATCCATAATATATATGGGACTTTCCAATTCTTAAGTTACTATGAAAGTGCTAGCAATTATTCTTATTAAAGAACTATTTTCTGCTGTAACTGTGACCCAGCTGGCAGTCAAGTGACATATGTAAAGGCCTTTACAAACCTTAAGGTACCTAAATGTTAGCCATTATTATTATTATTCTTATAAAAATCTATTTTCTCTTATAACTGTGAACTAGTTGAAGCTCAAGTAACATTTGTAAGGACTTTGCAATCCTTAAGGTATTATGTTGATGCTAGCAATTATTATTATTATTATTATCATTATTATTATTATTATTTTTATCAAAGAATTATTTTTTGTTGTAACTGCAAACCACCTGAGGCTCAAATAACACTTTCCAAACCTTACGGTACTCTGTAAGTACCAGCTAGTGTCATCATCATCATTGTTGTTGCTGAAAAAAGAGCCGTTTTCGAATATAACTATGGACTAAGTCATAAGCATGTAGAGTGCACTTGAAAGGAGAATTTCCACTTAGCTCAGAGGAAACTGGTGCCCACTGAACCAGTGTTGAGAAATAAGTCGTGGTAGGAGGCCTGAGTTTGTTTCTAAGGCATGAAACAAGATGACAGTGTTTTGAAGAAAAATATCATTGCTTAGAAAGTGTTAGAATATCTCAATCATCGGAGATTTTAAAATGTGAGATATCTCGATTGATGAGAAAATTGGTTATATTTATTAATTACTTTTGTATACATTCCCCTCCACACATGGCTAATGTCATAAGAAAGTCTCCTGTCACAACAAAAGGATTTGCTGCATTGAGGTAGCTGCGATTATTAAACTATTGAAACTCAGGGTGTTCCAAAGTCAGCAAAAGGAAACCAAAAAAACCTCATCAGAAGTATATTGCTTTGAGGAACCAGAAATGATACCCAGAATTGAGGACTCCAGTTCAGATGAAGATTATTTATCATATTTGTGGGTCCCTGCCCTCCTCACCATCCCAGAAGATCAGCTAATTCTACTACCTATAGCTTAATGTGATAAGAGGATTAAACCCAATAGCAGCCCTAACACCCCAGATGGGAGAGAATAGAATACATCAATAGGGACCTATAACAGCCAGCCTAAGGTATTCAAGAGCTTGAGAGTTACAGTTACATAAGGATAATAATTAAACAGCTAGAATTCTAGAAATTCAGGATGTGTCAGAACTATCAAGTCAGTGGTTAGATAAATGTATGATATACCAAGTAAAAGCAGAAAAACACAATTCACTAAGAGCATGTATGTAACCCATGAAATTATGTTGCATTATGCTTCTTGTGGACAGGGACCATGTTTTTGCCTTTATATAACCAATGCTTAAAATCGCACTTAGCACTTAATCAAAGCTTGATAACTGACAACAGTTCTGTGGAGGAGGTACCCATCTTACAAATGAGGAAACTGAGGCTTAAAGAGACTAAGAAACTTATTTAAAGTCATAACCAGCAAGCATCTGGGCAGGTTTTGAACTCTGGTCTTTCTCCAAGACTCTAAGTCTAGCACATCATCCATTTCCCTGATAGGAACTTTGCTAGTATGACATAGTTCTTGGCAGTTTGTTGGAGTGTCATGAAGACTGTAGGGATACAGACAAGGCTTTAAGGCAGGGGTTCTTAACTCTTTGTTTCGTGGAAGTCTAGTCAAGCCTATGAACCCCTTCTCAGAATATTTTTTTAAAATTCACAATTGTAGGAAATGCTAAAGTTCAGTTAGAGGTTAGTGAAAATAAAGATGGAATTTTTTCACACTGAAGTTTATGGGTCTTTTGAAATCCATTCACAGGTTCTGGGATCTCAGGGATTCCTTTCCTTAAAGAAAAATGTGAACAAAGCTGTGTGCCTTGACATTCCCTTTGCACACATTAGAAGTGGAAAGTCCAATGGTAATTGGGTTGGTGTAAGTTGGATTCAAGATGAAAAAATTCCGTCATAAGAATTCATCCGTGGTCACAGATACTAATCATCATTAAGCTGCACAAAGTGCCACAATGAACAATGTCCTACATTATTTTATGAAGTCACACAATTCAATTAGATATTTTTGGTAATAAGTATTTATTAAATGGAGACTTTGAGAAACTAATTTTCTTTCCCTTGATTCAAATATAATGGTGTATTGTACCCAATAAATGTTTCGTTTGTCTATTCAACAAACATTTTTCAATGGCCTTTTGGGGAATACAAAGATGTAGAAGACATAAGAGAAAGCAGCTTGGCTCTGCAGTCAGAGGTCCTGGCTTCAAATCTACCTCACTACGACCTGTGTGACTTTGGGCAAACAACTGAATTTCCTAGGCTTTGCCTTCCTCGTTTGTAAAACTAGGGGTCTGGAGCAGATGGCCTCTGAAGTCCCTTCCATCCCTCAGGCTCTATGACCACATGTTCTAACTTAGTATTTTATTCTGCTATGGAAATTAAAAAGTAACCCAAATGATGAGGTTATGCAAATTCACATTATTTCTCAAGACCAAAATAGTTGAATTTTAGAAATCATATTGTTAGGAGTTTTCAGATTGTTGAAAGGGAGGAGAAACATGCAGCTTTCATTCGAGGATACTAAAGTCCTAATTCCTTATTGATAATGTAAGTTTATTTGTGCAACCTTACCATCACATTTTTAAGCAAAGGCAATCTGCGCTGATAAATTTGGTTTGACAACTTAAGCTTTTTAAGATGCTCTAAATATAAAATGCAATTGATGTCTTGTGGAGATATGATAATCCGTAAAAACAGAGTATTTCAAAACATAAACACAATTTGTTTTTTTGGTTTAAAAAAGTTGTTAGTGTGATACATCAAATAAGAAAAATAGTGCTCATTTTGGAAAGAATTGGAAAAGGATAGCTCCAGTTTTAAAAACAGTAATATTTGTGTAAACTCTTTCGTCACAGTTCAAAGTTGCACAACATCTTTTTAAAAAAAAAGACAAAATAATAACAAAATAAAGAATTACATAGTAATAGGATTGATGAATGTAATGGTAATGGGAATTTGAAGATCTTCCCTGCCTTTTAATAGGCCAAATGCAATCACATGGAGCTTGTTGAAAGGGCAGAACAGGAAGGGTAGAATAGGAAGGAGTGGGAGAGAGCTAGAACAGAACTGGGAGCAAGCAACATGGAGGTGGAGCAGCTAGTGTGAATGAGAGAGGGGCATTTTTGCTTAAGGGACCTTGTTTTGTTTTGAAGCCCTGACTTGGGAATGTAGGTGCTTTGGCTATGTGTACCAACTTCTTGGTTGCTATGATGGATTTGTCTTTCTGGTGTTGGGATTTGACTTTCTGGTGTCTAAATAAATGTTTTGGTTCTGTCTTCCATGTGGTTATTCTGTTATATTTTGTGATTCACAACTATACCAGTATATTCATAGCCATTGTGGGTGCTGTGAATATTGTATTGGCATTATATTTGGCAACAAAGATGGGATCTGAAACATGAATGCAATATTCACAGCTCCCACGATGGCTATGAATATGCTGGTTTCTCCTGTTTGAACAGATAGACTGGATGTTTTTGAGTGAATATACAAAGTTCTGGGATTTGATTAAATCAGCATAATGTCATCCACAAATAGGAGCAGGACTGTCTCAGAAAATAAACTCCTTGAGGGTAGAGACTGTTTCATTTTTTGTTTTTCTATCCCTAGCACCTGATTCATAGTAGTTGCTTAATACATGCTTGCTGATTAATCTGTTGTTCTAGAAGAGCTTCCTTTTCTATTTGGATTCTGCTAAGTATCCTCCTTGACAACACCAAGCACCTCTGGCAAGCAGATGACCCCTGTTTTACTCCTCACTTGATATTAATAACAAGAGGTCATTGAACGAAATCATTAATATTTTTAATTCTTTCAAGGAATTTGGTATGATTTTTAATAAATTCATGGGACATATCTCTCTGAAAAGGAGGCTTTAAAGTGGTGCTTTGCTTTTCAGAATGAAATGTTTTTTTGTAATAGTCAGCAAACAATAAGTACAGTAGAATCTCATATTCTTCTAGCACAGTGGTTCTCAACCTTCCTAATGCCGCGACCCTTTAATACAGCGCCTCATGTCGTGGTGACCCCCAGCCATAAAATTATTTTCGTTGCTATTTCATAACAGTAATTTTGCTACTGTTATGAATCGTAATGTAAATATCTGATATGCAGGATGTATTTTCATTGTTACAAATTGAACATAACCCACAGGTTGAGAACCTTTGTTCTAGACCTTCAATTATGCAACTGTAAAAATTTGGTCTGCACTAAAATATTGTTTGACAAAGCCTAAATGTTCCCTTCTCACATCTGTCTCGAGGACATTCTTGGTGTGTATGTAGATAATTCTCATAAATTATTTTTAGCAATTGAAAAGTATATAGATTAGTAGTTATTGATATTTTCTTAGTTGCTTTCTTTCAAAACAATGGTAAATCCCATGATTTTTCAAGTGTTTTATATCTTCTCCTTATCCTGATAGCTTGAGTATTGATTACTCAGCATCCTCAAACTTGGGTCATTTCATGCACAATGCTCCTACGTGTATACCTGGTCTAGTATAAATGTTCTTTCACTTTTGCTTTCTCTGGTACTATTTCTCCTTCCTTATGTGGCACATTGGAGATCATAATAGAGACCAAAATGGTGGTTCCATTATCATTGATGGGGAAGAGAGTTTGTCACAGGCTTCTTGACAGATATTTTCAGTTTTTCATCAGTTCATCGTCTTCCTGCCAGAATCGTTCTTAAATGTCCCCCGAATAATCTGGTTTAGTTGGTTCATTTGCTTAGCTTTCTGCCAATTGGTTTTTCCCTTCACTGCTTCTTACTTACTGTTTTATTAGGCACTATTGCTTATAATCTTCCACTAGCCTCCTCTGTAAGATTTTATAAAAGAGTTTTTATCCCAAACCAGTGTTGCCCTTGGCTTCTAGATCTCTCCTCTTGGCCAGAATATCAAGTGTTTTCTTGCTGAGGTGGTTTCTGGTTTCTTTTTGGTTTCCTCATTGTGGCTATTGATTTAAATTGATTAAGCTTCCTTAGGAAATGTTGAGTCTTTGTTGATGTTCTTTTATCCATTTCCCTTTTTTGGCAATAACTTGTTTAGATCATATTGAAGTTGCTTAAATTGTATGCCGTGTCTTTTTTTTTTTTTTATCCTTTCTTCTGCTAAGTTATTGATTTCCATCTCCATTCTGGCAACTTGGTGATCTCACAATACCCTGACAGCTGATTTGGAAATAAAATTCCACATTGGCAATGAGTCATTTATTTTTTAGGATGTAGTTTGATGTTCAGGATATTTAGCATTTTTCAGTTCTCTTCTTGAAAAAGTATCCATACCAAATAGCCCTTAAAAGTTATCAAATTGTGCATACCCTTTGACCCAGTGATACCATACTAAGTCTGTTCCCCAAAGAGATCAAAGAATGAGGAAAAGGACACATATATACAAATGTATTTACAGCAGTTCTTTTAGAGGTTTAAAAAATTGGAAGTGGAGGGTATATCCATTAATTAGAGAATGACTAAACAGGTTATCATATATGAATGTATAGAATTGTGCTACAAAAATGATGAATGGAATAGTTTTTCCAAGAAACTTGGGAACATTTGTATGAAATGATGTAGAGTGAAATGAGCAGAATTGGGAGAACAATTTTTCATCCTCTATGTCTCTATCTTGTCCTCAAAGACAGGATGAGAGGTTTTGTCAAAAGCCTTGCTGAAATCAAGGTATCTTTCACCTGTTATTGCCTTCCCCTGATCTAGCAGTGTAATTAATCATATCAAAAGAAAAACAGGAAAATTAAGTTAGTTCGACATTTTCTGTTCTTGATTTTAGGATCTCAGACTTAAAACTAGAAGGAAATTTAGAGATTACCTAGTTCAACCCCTCGTGAAACTGAAAGATTAAGTAATTGGCCCCAGGTACTGTACATAGTTAGCAACAGAGCCAAGGTTCAAATGCAGATCCTAACTCCAGATCTCAAGCTCCTTTCATTCCTTTATTCTGCGTCCTAAAAGGAGATGAACTTTACAAGGACTTGGAAAGGGACAAAGAGCAAATAAATTGTTCAATCATTTCCTCTTAATTTATCTGTTCCTACTTTGTTAAATCTGAAGAGTTTACATGAAATTTTGTTCTTTTTATGTTTCTTTGATTATTTATGATTGGTGATTGTTACAAAGTTTATAATAATGATTTTTAAAAAGATTTTAGGTTTATAAGAACCACGGACCTATGATACCAACATTTGGCAGGGCTTAAACAAACTAGTCTCTTCTCAGTGAAAACTTGTTAGTGAAGCATTTAGTGTTGGTTTAAAAAAATAAACTTTAAATATGCTTTTACTTTTTAGCAGAAAACGTGCATCTTAATTTTAATTTGAAGGACAAATTGACATAAAGAGAGATTTTAATGAGTGGCCAGGGACTTTTTTTTGCACATTTTATTGCTATAACTAATCCTTACAATAGGATCATGAGAATAAGAAAAAAATATTTGAGGGGCAGCTAGGTGGCGTAGTGAATAGAGCAGCGGCCCTGGAGTCAGGAGGACCTGAGTTCAAATCCAGCCTCAGACGCTTGACACACTTACTAGCTGTGTGACTTTGGGCAAGTCACTTAACCCCAATTGCCCTCCAAAAAGCAAAAAAAGAAAAGAAAAGTAAAAAAGAAAAATATATTTGGAAAAAGTAATACTCCATATCATCAAGTATTATTTATATAGTATTTTTAATACTTTTTCTGTAAATAGCTTCAAATTATTTCTGTTCTTATCCCATGTAATCTAATGGGACTATATGATTTTGAAATCACATTTTTTTGTTTATTAGTATCTTACTTTGAAGGAAAATGGTATAAATAATCTCAAGGAATAAGTAGATTTGAGAATGGTAGAAAATGAATTTCTGTGGTATGTATTTTTTGTTACATAGTCAAAAATGTTGCTTCTGAGTATAATCTTTTACAGATTATGCCTCAAGATATCATTGTTTCTCTGGTTAATAGTTAATTAATTTATAATTAGAAAGCTATAGGAAAAACTATATATAACCAATTCTAAGCAACCATTGAGAGAAAGACACACACACACACGTAGACAGACAGACAGACATAGTTTGGAGAGTGGACATCAATGCAGAAAGGCCTGGATTCATGCCCTGCCTTAGACACGTATTGACTGTTTGACCCTTCTGTACCACTTATTCTGAGTTCTAGGCAGCTCTCTTGGACAGCTGCAAAGAAGGTGCCAACTTGCATTTTTATAGGAAATTTCCTTATCCAGGATATTCTATCAATGAAATCTCAGTTTTAGTCCTAAACCTATAGTTTCTGATAAGTAAATCATTTAACCAAATCTATAGACTTTCTGATATCCAGGGTGGCATTCCAGGCCAAATTTTTTTTTTTGTTATCAAAATATTAGCTCTAAAGTCAAATGGAACATAGCACAGTGTGGATTGGGAATGTAACCATTAGCTGGCAAAAGTAGCCAGGCCAACAGTAAATCCAGAACCAACAAATTTCAAATTAACTTTCTTTTTCTTTGACTTATCTGATTAACTCACCAAAAGTGCACATTTGTTGAATAATTAGCCATTCTCTTTTGCTGCTATATATTCAGTCAGTCAACAAGCGTTATTATGTTACAGATACTATGTTAAACATGCAGATACAAGTGTAAAAATAATAATAATAGTTAACATTTATATACTGTTTACCATGTGCCAGGCATTATACTAAGCTCTTTATAATTATTATCTTATTGATCCTCACAACAACCCTGGGAGGCAGGTACTATGATTATTTCTATTTCCAGAAGAAGAAATTGAAGCAAACAGTGACGTACACAGGCTTGCACGGCTAGTGTCTGAAGTTAGATTGGAACGTGAGGTCTTCCTGATTCTAAGTGCAGTATTCTGTCCATGGAGAGCCTAGTTTTTATGAGCATGCACATCATATTGTGCCTCCTGAAATCCTCTATTTGGAACATGAACAGGTAGTCTTTGACTAGTTCCTATCTACTTTTTGTGTGGTGTAGAGGGGCCTTTTGAATGGTTGCTGAGCCAGAACTGGGTATGTGTACAAAAAACCCTACTCAGTCAAAATAACATCTCCCTCTCCTGGTGGCAATAAAGGAAGGCACTGCTGTAAACACACTCTTGGTAGATAGAGTAGCCATGGCAAAAGCAGCCTTCTGCTGCCAGCATCACATCTCTCCACTCAAGCTGATGCATGGTCCTAATCAGCTGTCCCTATTTCTTAGCCTCTTTGCATAAGTTCTTTCCTTCTTTTAGGTGAATGAGTGTTGGAAATAGAATGGATTTGGTCTATGCCTTTCCAAATCTTACAACATTTTAGCCTCAGAGATAGGAGGAATTTCATTAGAGGCTTGAGAAGAAGTGAAAAGGCTTGGCATAACTGCTGTGGTAAGTGGGATAGTGAGTTAATTGAGTAGGGATTTGTAAAAGAATTGCTTTGTCAAGGTGAGGACCCAGTTGAGATCAAGTAACATAAATTTGCAGTGGATTCAATCAGCGTGGTTTGTGATTTTCTCTTGCTCAATTCAGCAACGTGTGGATAGGAGTAAGGGGGAGTTTGTTGATAGAAATTATGCTAGTTAGCAGTTTGGCAAGGTATGATATGTGATAAGACAAGGGGGAAAGGGATTTGTATATCGAGGACAGGGTAAAGTTGAATGGATTCACCAAAGGGCTGAGACATGGAGATCAGGTGAGCATAGCCAGTACCTGGGAAGGAACTGTAGGGTGGAGAAATTGAAAATCACACTGAGAACAGAGAAAAGGGGTAGCAGTTATATAGTAGAGGAAAAGATGGAGTGATAAATCATTGGACTTGTTCCACAAAGCTAAAAAAAATTATTTTCGCCGAATCAAAGGATCATCGATCCAGAGCTAAAAGGGATCTAATCAGCAATCTAGTCCAACTTTCTGATTTAACAGATAAGGAAACTGAGGCCCAGGGAGATGAAATGAGTTGCCTGAATTCACACAGGTAAGTCAGTGACATAGTTGAGATTTGAACCCTATCTTCTGACTGCAGACCTAGAGCCGATTGCCCTTAATTGCACTTAATTTATGTTTACTTTAGTTTAATAGAAAATTCTGCAACTGATTTTTATTTTGATTTCTTGGAAGGGCTATTTTTGACACAATGGAAGAAATTCAATAGTTGGGGGAAAAAAAGGTTGTATTTATGGTGTGCTATTGAAAACATAATGATAATCGCCCACTCTTAGGTTGCTCTTCACAGTTTACAAAATGCTTTTCACACTCTTGAAGCGAACTCTGTCAGATTACACATGGCTGTGAAATTACCAATATGCCTTGAAAGGAAGTTTGGGAGTTTCTGTACCTATAGAAGGTCCCTATCCATCTGGGATTAAAACATAAATCCAATCCTTATCCCCAGCCTCTTAGATACACGATCTCTAGTCATACGGCTAGTAAGTATCCAAGTCAGGAAGTTCTTCAGACACTTAGGAGCTACAAAGGAGGGAAAGGATGTGGAAGGGAAAAAACATTTATTATGTGCCAAGTACTGTGATAAGTGCTTTACAAGTATCATCTCCTTTGATCTTCACAACAACTTTATCAACGAGGTGCTGTTGGTCCCATTTTACAGATGAAGACACTGAGGCCGAGAGAGATATAAACCTATGCAAGTTACTTACCCTCTCTGTGGCTCAGTTTCCTCATCTAGAAAAGGGGGATAATATCAGCAGCCACTTCACAGGTGTGAAGGACCAAAGGTTGTTGTGAGGATCGAATGAATTAACATATGTAAAGTGTTTTTACAAAATTTAAAGTGCTATATAAATGTGGGGCAGTGGATAGATTGCAAAGCCTGGAGTCAGGAAGACCTGAGCTCAATTTTAGCCTTGGACACTAGCTGTGTGACCTTGGGCAAGTCATTTGACCCTGTCCACTTCAGTTTCCTCTTCTGAATGATCATATTTTCCCCTGAAACATTATACTCAGCTTTACTGGGTAGGTCATTCTTGATTTTAATCCTAGCTCCTTTGTCCTCTGGAATATCATATTCCAGGCCCTTCAATCTCTTAATGTAGAAACTGCTAGATCTTGTGTTATCCTGATTGTGTTTCCATAATACCCAAATTGTTTTTTTCCTGACAGCTTGTAATATTTTCTCCATGAGCTGGGAACTCTGGAATTTGGCTATGATATTCCTAGGAGTTTTCTTTTTGGAATCTTTTTTAAGAGACAATCAGTGAATTCTTTCAATTTATATTTTGCCCTCTGGTTCTACAATACCAGGGCAATTTTCCTTGAAAATTTCTTGAAGAATAATATCTAGGCTCTTTTTTTGATCATGGCTTTCAGGTAGTCAGATAATTTTAAAATTATCTCTCCTGGACCTATTTTCCAGGTCAGTGGTTTTTCCAGTGAGATATTTCACATTGCCTTCTGTTTTTTCATTTGTTTTTATAATATCTTGATTTCTCATAAAGTCATTAGCTTCCATTTTCTCCAATCTAATTT
>CM053585.1:500734266-500755867 GCA_028646515.1 Pseudochirops corinnae
AATGGGGTTAAGGGACTTGTCCAGGGTCATACAGCTATGAGTATAAAATGTCTGAGTTGGGATTTGAACTCAGGTCCTCCTGACTCTGGGGCCGGGGCTCTATCTACCACCCATTGTTTTCTAATGTCCTCACATAAAAGTCACTGTAGAAGAAATGGCACCAACATCTAGTTGACTTCATGACCTCATTGTCAGGCAAATTGCAAAGAGCAACACTGCTGTTTAGGAGGACAAAGCCCAGTCAATCAACATGCATCCATTAAGCACTTACTGTATGCCAAGAACTAGTTGAGCCCATTCAGTTCAGGAAATGGGGGGGGGGGGGAGAAAAGGGAGTCAGGGGAGTTGCTGCTCCCACCAGGCAATGCTGAGTCTTCTCTGAGGCCTGTGGCCCTGCTGAACAGTCAGATGAAATGAACTCCAGAGTCTGGGACCCTGGACTTCAACCTAGCTGCTGCAGAAGCCACCAAGCAGTGACAGCAGGAATGCAGTCAGACTGGCTGATTAGCTGTGATGGGGCTCTCGGAGATAGAAAGAATTCCTATGCAATTCATGTTCCTATGTTGTGGATTAATGCTCCAACCACAATTGTAGTGCCCCGTAAACTGGAAAATAGAAAAATTGTGCCCAGTTCAAATCAGCTCCAGGAATTGGAGATATTTTTCTGAAAAACTGCCAGTCTTAATGTGAGTCCAGGTACTCTTGAGCTCACACAGTTCTAATTAAAGCCTGTATTTGCAGCCTGTATTCACCCAAACAAAGCGGAGTCAAACCACGAGAAAATCTGTTATCACTCAACTCTGTGCATAGTTTTCATGCAAGTAAAATATTACATAAAATTATGAACTGCTAAATATAAGAGCAGAAATTGAATGCAGGCATCAGGTTCACATGCTACCTTTCTCTAACCTTCCAGGGGATACGAAGTATGGGTCACAGCTGTAGGCAGATGGCATGTGCCTACAGAGATCAAAAGCCTTATATGCTGGAGGAAGGATGTGTGTGAGAGTCTAAGGCAGAAAACAAGCCCTCCGCCAGTCACTTGTACTACTTGACTCCAACATTATAAAAAAATGGCCGATGGTGTGCCTGAATATTGTTTTCTTTTTTAAAAGCTCCATATAATATCAAGGAGGTGGAGGGCTAGCTGATTTTCCATGTATGCACGAAACTCCCCATAAATTTAAAGGGCACCTGCAGACATGCAGATTAAAAAAGGGAAAAGCTTTTTCAAGGAGCAAAAACTTCATAAACCTGAGGCATTTTCCCCCTCTAAAACAATAATGATTTCTTTATAGTTAAAGAAAAAAGTCTTGGGAGGAGGAAATAATGAAACCATATCCATTCCATCTTTTCTTGTGCCCAATCTCTCTTTGCTTTTCTAAGATTTCTTTCAAATAAATCTCTCACAAGATTTCCAAAATATTTCCATTGAATACTGCTCATTAGTGATTTCAAAAATGCTTCCTTCTTTCTTTTCGTTAGTTGCCTGTTTTGCTCTAAGTCTTAGTTATATGGATGTTTGTACTGGTTTTAGAAAAAAAAAAAGGTTCCTCTGGCATGTCCCAGTTTGCTTATGAAACTTGTAAGAAAAACAAGAATGCACATTTCAGAGCCTGACTCCAAACCCCAGACATGTATATACAGTACATGCAGTACATATGGTGGTTTGGCCAAAGCAATATTTATTTATTTATTCAATTCATAAAACGTTCAATTCGTGGCCTCTGGGTGCATAACAAAGCAATGACTAACACTCATTGATGTTTAAAAAAATAAAATAAAATGCAGGAAGCAAAATAAGCCCAGCTAAAATCTAACCAAAAAAGATGGGCTTACCCTATATCCCAAATGTCAAAATATTCAAACTCTGAAAGAAAATCCTCAGCTTCCAACAATAAGCCCTCAATTGAGCTTGGCCCAAAACACAATTTTGAAGCTGTTGAGATTTGCTTTTTGGTGCCTCCTATTGGTGTGCCTGAAATTTTCACTCTCTTTTTTCCCCATTGTGTCGCATTCCCATGCTGCCCTTGGGCTCCTCCAATGTGGAATCTAACATGCTCATTTACACTAAGGTGTTAGTGATTTCTCTGTCACATGTGGCCTGGCACCAGATTCAATGTTAAGAGTTACAATGCTCCTTCTCTTACCCCAATCACTCTTTCGTGAGCTCGTTTTGGGTCATTCTAGAATTCATTCTGGGATATCTTTAACTATAGCTTACATATATATCTTGTGTTGGCGTCTCCACAAAAGCGGATACAAAGACGTCCAGTCCCTTAAATGCACTCAGGGAGAAAATGCATATCAGTAGTAAGACAGCCTTTATTTTATACACATAAAACATGAAAAAAAACCACATAAAGGGCTCAAAGTAGATCATAACCAAACACTCTGATTTTCTACCTTCTCCAGTGAGTCTCACCTTTACCTCTACATAATCCTCCAGACTAAAGGCACCACATTGTGATTTGGGCTTCCTTCAGAAGAGAAAAGAATGTGGCAACTCTCTGACAGTCCACTGAGTTCTACCTCTTACCACCAGGATTCCTCCAGTATCAAAGGCCCACCCTAAAACCATTTTACGGGGTAAGTCCAGCACAAAAGGGTTCCTTCAAGTCACAACTTTCTAACTGTCCCCACTGGTGGAGACTCAATCACTGATCCTTAACTAAGTAGATGGGCTAACAAGTACCAGCGTGCATGTTCATAAGGATATTGGTCTACAATTGGTATTGCTGGGTTAAAGGGTAAACACAATTTGGAGACTTTTGAGGCACAGTTCCCAATTGCTTTCCAGAATGGCTCTACTAATTCACAGTTCCACCAACAGTGTATTTCTTTTCCTGCAGCCTCTCCAATATCTAGCAGTTTTCTTTCTTTTGTCCTCCTTTACAATCTTACCTTATCTCTTAAAAAAAAAACACAATCAACCATTATTTCTGGATGCTCCTTCTATTCTTCCTTCTTCTCTTCCTCCTCTTTCTCCTTCTTTCTTTCTCCTTCTTCTTCTTCTTCTCCTTCTCCTTCTCCTTCTCCTTCTCCTCCTCCTCCTCCTCCTCCTCCTCCTCCTCCTCCTCCTCCTCCTCCTTCTTCTTCTTCTTCTTCTTCTTCTTCTTCTTCTTCTTCTTCTTCTTCTTCTTCTTCTTCTTCTTCTTCTTCTTCTTCTTCTTCTTCTTCTTCTTCTTCTTCTTCTTCTTCTTCTTCTTTCTCTTCCTCCTCCTTCTTTTTACCTATACATCCAATACCTTCTAGGTCATGAAAGTACATTGTGGTAGCACTTTTTGGACTTAAGAGGTTGCTGATCCCTGAATTCTAATGTACACAAAACCAAACCAGGCAGCAAATCCCTAAAACCCAGGCATGCTATATTCCTAAATAAGTCTTAAGTGACTGAATTGCTGAAGAATCAAACTTTCCAGCAAAGATCACTGGGCATTCTGATAAGTAAAGACAGAGGTAATTATAAGGAGGTGGCATCTGAAAGAAATTTTTGCAATGTCCCTACTAAATGAAACAGAAATGAGATTTGGGGGAGGTCAGAGACCATAAATCAGTCCCAACACAAAAGCTTAAGGGCCAAACAGAAGAGAACTAATCCTACCACCACAATGTTTTCCAGATATTTTCCCTGTCTACCAGCCTCACTTTCATTGAACCAATTCATCTAGACAAGGTACTTGTTAAAAAATGCCACCCTCTACATAAGATGAAAGGGAAGTAGATTCTCAATGTTTTCACAGCAAAATTTCATATCAAGTGGAGCAACTTTAAGCTTTGCCTCAATTTTTATTCTAATGAAGCACAAAGTATCCTGTGAATAACAGCTTCTCATGAGGCGCTAAGAAAAAAAAGCCTTGCCTGAGGATGGATAAAGAGATAAATGGCGATGGAATGCTTTTAAATTTTGTTCTATTATATAATATGTAAAAGTGCCAATGCAAATGCTCTAAAAATATCGTTTCATGACTCTATAAGATTAGCTTCTGGTTGTTTTGAATTGGAGACAGCTTAATGTTGGGTGGAAAGAGGAATTAAAATGAAATCTGCTATCAGCCTATTTTGTCTGCAGGAGCTCCTGTTGGACTGGCCAAAACAAGCTAATTCAGCCCAGTTATATTTAGAATGAATACATTAGTAAGAGGCCTGTGGTGTCCATTTAAATGACTAAAGACAAAAAAAAGCATTAACTCTTATACTTTCTCAAGTACATTTCTATCAGGCCGCTTTGCCATTTTTATTCCAATGAGTTATTCCAATGGGAGAACTCCTTGTATGGACATGGAACCCCTTAGGGGTAAGCAGACCCTTAATATATAGGTGGAAAAGACATAGTATATCTGCCTTTTATTTAGGGGTGTGGAATAAAGTGAGTGGAGAATGAGTACTACCTTTAAATATTTTAAAAGATAAGGATTATCCATCCTTATCCATTAATAATGGATTCCTAGATGAATGAGATAGCCCTATAATTTTAGTATTATTAAAACTAATTAAAACAATGCAGCTTATTTTTGAATTTAAGGCAAAAGAACTATTTGCTTTAATTTACACCAGTCCCTCCATTTGGAATGCCTTCTCTAATTACCCAATTCCTGTCTCCCTAATCTCTGACTACAGAATCATATCTATATAAACCCTGCCTGCTCTAGGAAATCTTCCATGATCTCCTCAGTTAGATGTGACTCTGAAATTTGATAGTATTTTGTTTATATTTCCCTTATAGCACAAACCACAATGCATAACAGTTACTTGTATATATATTTAATCTTTCCTCCGTGAGGCAATGTGGCTCGGTATCTGGAGCACCGGCCTCCAAGCTGAATGACCTGGGTTTCAATCCTGCCTTGTATCATTATTCCCATCCATCTGACTCTTGGCAAGTCACTTGCTTTCCCTAACCTTTCATTTCCTCATCCAAAAGTGAGGACAGTACTAGCACCTGCCTCACAGTATTGTGGTGAGGAGCAACTGAAATGACAGTTGTAAAGTGCTTTGCAACACTTAAAAGTGCAATATAAACATAGGTTATTATTGTTATTATTACTCAATTCCTTTTAACGTAGCCAAGATTAAGGGATTCCTGTGTGCAAGGCCCTGTGCTATGCCCTAAGAATATAAAGATAAACAACAAAATAGACCCTGCCCTCAGGATGCTTACATTCTACTTAGAGGGCCACAATATACACACAGGCATATGAATTAAAGGGCCACAGAAACCACAGACTTGAGCAGGCTGCGATAGTAAAGATAAGAAATTACATAAGAGAAGTAGTATAAAGAATGCAATCAAGAGAACATGATAACAAAACAATATAATAACAGAAAAAAGTCACAGCAGCCAGAACAAGGGATAACTGATGGCCAGCCTGTGTTTTCCTCTGGTTTACATGCAATTTCAGGAGAACATAAGTAGGGGATCAAACACCCCATAGGTAGACCTCTTCTGGTGGATTTCATGGGGCACATAGATGAAAGTCACATAGATAGGATAGGCATACATGGATGAATTTATTTCTGCATAGTTGCACATGGATGAAATCATGGCTCCATCTCAGTACTGAAGAATATTCCCTAGATTCTAAGGAGGGCCTTCTAGGTCCTCAAGTGCAGCCCTTTAACTGAACCCAAACTTCACAGAACAAATCTTTTTAATAAAAGGATTTGTCCTGCAAAACTTAGACTCAGTCAAAGGGCCACACCCAAGGACCTAGAAGGCCACACATGGCCTCAAGGCTACAGGTTCCCCATCCCTGCCCTAGAACATAGTACAATGCTTTCTGTATATAATAGCTGCTTGATAAATATTTACTGAATAAATGGAATGAAGAGGTATGAGGAAAGTCAACCAACATGAATAAAGTGCCCAATCAACTATTCAGTAATCAAAAGCCGACTATTGCAATGAGCAGAGCAATTTAATCTGAATTATCAATTTAATATATTTCACATGCAATTACATATTATACTTTTTCTGCTGCACAATTATGCCTCAGTCTTTCTCATTTCTAATTGTACAATGCCCCAATCCAAAGGAATATTTCTTACATGCTTTTATAAGCTTAACCCAAAAGAAAAAAATGCTCGAAATAAAAAGCATATGGTAGAAGCATATCAAAGAAAAGTATGAAGTTCTATATAGCCAATATATTGCTAATTTTCAACACCAAACTGCTTACTGGAAAATGCTGGAGAGCCTAGTCTGGACTCTACGTTACACGCATAATTTATCTTTATGAAATATTCCTGAAACAATTAAATTATAATACAACACAGTAAAAATGTAAAAACCCAATGAGCAGCATCCATTGTAACAATTTCATTTTTATTAAAATCTAAGTTGTTGAATTCTCCATCCAACTGAGCATATAACTCAATATTTACATGTGGACTATTTCAAAATAAACATGACTATAAATTTATGAAAGATGTTGAAAGCTACAATGTAATGAAAATGGCAAGTTGGTATCTCAAAGTAATATAATAATTATATAATTCTGTAGCTATTTTTACTTATTATTCAGCAAAGCACCTGCGTATTAAGAACTCTCACTTATTTGAAATTTAAAAAGCATGCCATTCATGATGTTCTAAGTTATTAAAAATAATTTTGTAAAAGATTTATTAATTTTTCTCCATTCTTTTAAAACATCGGTTTAAATTAGTGTTTGCCGTTTTAATAGAGCAGGAGACTGAATGAGTCAATAACCGAATGTTTTACCATTGTTAGCTCCTCCTTCTCTGACTTATCAAAAATGACATTGAAATACCAACTGTCTATATGTTTAAAATGTGTTTTCCTGCTTATTTTTCCTAATCCACCATGGAAAGATAAAAATGATAACAATAAAATATTCTTTGGAAATGCTGGGTGATGAACTCCATAGTCATCTGAAGAAAAGTGAATGCGGATGGATGGACACTGAAAACATGCTTTGGTAATTCATCTTTTGAAATTAATACATTTAAATGTAAATCATTACTAAGCAAGTATGTAGTTGTATTGTTTAATTTCAAGTTTATAATAATAGTTTAATTTTTAAAATACTGTGTGAAATATGCAAGCATGTTTATTTCTTTTTTCTTTTATTGTTTCCCTTTATTGTTGTTTGAGTTACCATTTTGTTCTCTTCTCATTTCTCCTCTACTTCATACTGATTACTCCATTTAATTTCTTTCTCTTATATACTTGTACTGTCACAGGAGAAAACCAGAAGGATCTGGACTACAGTGGGGCACCTGAAAATTCAGGCAAGAGACATAAAAAAGTTATCAGATGACCCTACATAGGGTCTTATACTTACCTGACTCCCCCAGGAGTATGTGAAATCCAGGTAATATTTTGTTTAAAAGCAAGATGATTATAAAGGCGTTTGGGTTTTTGCTTTAACAGGAGCAGCCCAGTGCACCCATGTTATGAGCAAACCATCAGTGCCATGGTTCACTGGACTGTGTCCAGTCAGACAGATGTGGTGGCTTCAGAGAGAGTGCCTCACTGGAAATGCTTCAGTTTCATACTGAATATATATCAGTATATCAGTATGATATATAACAATATATCAGGAACATAGTCTGTTACTCAGATGCCTCTCATAAAAGATAAGAGTCAATTAAAGAACTAAGCCAAGATTCACCTAGTCTTTCTTATCTACTGGGAATGAGTCATACCTAAGAAGTAAGTAAATCCAATGGGAAGGTTCTACAGTAGCCTGAAAGTACTAGACCAATAGGAAGTAAGCACAAAGGATCTTAAGAGATCAGGAAGGAGAAAGGGAGGGGCAGAGATGAGAGGAAGGAAGAGACATTGGGGGGGAGGGAGGGGAGAGGGGAGAGGGGAGAGAGAAGAGAAGAGAAGAGAGAGGGAGGTAAAGAGAAGGGGATGGAGGGAAGGGAGAGAGGGGAAGGGAAGGGGAAAGGAGGAGAAGAAGAGGGGAGGAAGAGAGGAGAAGGTAAGAGAGAAGAGGGGGAGAAAGAAAGATATGGTGAGGGAGAGGAAGTTTTGGAAAGCAGGAGGTGGAAAGCAGGATGAGGAAGAGAGGAAGGAGAAAGAGGAGAGAAAGAAAGAAGGAAGAGAGAGGGGGAGAGAGACAGAGACAGAGACAGAGAGAGAGAGAGAGCAGGACAGAGGGAGTAAGGGAAAAGGAAGGTGCCAGAGGGGGTGAGGAAGAGTGGGGAGGAGGAGAATGAGAGGGGGGAGAGGGAGGAGATAGGGAGAGAGAAACAGAGAGACAGAGACAGAGACAGAAAGAGAGAAGGGGAGAGAGACAGAGAGAGACAGAGACAGAGATACAGAGACAGAGACAGAAAGAGAGAAGGGGAGAGAGACAGAGACAGAGACAGAGAGACAGAGAGATTTGGAAACACAGCAGCTGGAGAATGTGAAAGGGAGAAAGGGCTCGGAAGTTTGTGGTACAAAGAGATATATGATATATGACTGGAAACCAAGAGTCAAAGAGATAGCCAAATAATAATTCTGAAGGATACAACACTAAGAGAGTATTTTAGCCAAGCAGGATGAGTCACAGTATTTTTCCTAGTTAAATAAGATTAAGACTAGTTATTAGAATTTTCTTGATTATGTAATTTTTCTATGGAAGGGAATTTTTAGATTAGAACTCTATCCTAAAAAATATTCAGAGAATTTTGAAAACTCTTAGAATTGTCTGCTACACATTAATTTCCACGGCTCTCTAATGTAAACCTTAGTCTCATCAATCTAAGAATATATACTTAAGGAATTCTACTTAAGGAATGAGCAGAGCACTGAAATATCTAAATATCCCATCAATAATATAGGAAAAGGTAACGGCCATTGCCAATTTTATTTAATATTAAATTGAGTCTCCCTTTTTACACAAGAAGTTGTTTTGCATTCAGACTAAACTCTAATACAGTTACAATATTCAGAAAGTATTCAAAACCAATAACATTCCAAAATGTAAAGTCTTAAGAGTGAGGATATTCATCCCATGCAAGTAATAGGGAGATCTACTAATACAGCCAATATGGACCCAGAATTTAGAGCACACTTTATTTAAACCACTTTCTCAATTTTATTTTTATTTCATTTAACTTTTTAAAGATTTTGATCCAGAAAGTGCAGTGACAGAGAGGAAAGCCACAGAGGCACGTGTCTTATCATTGTAGGAACTGCTTTCTCCTTACTCTTCTTAAATTGGAACTCATTGCATAAAGATGAAAATCTTGTCTCAATTTTTTATGCATGAAGGCTGAGAGGAAAGGTTCTCTAGATGTTAGCTGCTGGAGGAATGGACTGTTAAGCAGTTATTAAGCACTCACTAATTGTCAAGCACAATGCTAAGATGCCAAGCCCTGGGCTAGAAAAACAAAGTGCAAAGACAATCCTTGTCCTCAAGGAGCTTATATTTCATTTTATTTTATTTTATTTTTGTTTTTGGAGGGCAATTGGGGTTAAGTGATTTGCCCAAGGTCACACAGCTAGTTTTGTGTTAAGTGTCTGAGGCTGGATTTGAACTCAGGTCCTCCTGACTCCAGGGCCAGTGCTCTATTCACTGCACCATCTAGCCACCCCCAGAAGAAGCACCTCCTTGGGACGGCTAGGAGCTTACATTTTAAAAGGGAAGACAGCACATAAAGCGAAATGGTGGCCAAGGAGGGTTTTTGGTCAACAGACTAACAGGTGGTTGACTGACATGTCCTTTCCAGGAACTGTAGTATTGCTCTGATTACTGTGTCTTTAGAGCTAGAGAGAAAAGTGGGAAGTGGGGAGGGAGGGGATGGCGGCACCCAGCCTTGTGGCATACAGATAGTGGGAGCAGCCTGTTAACTGGTCTAAATATAATGAACTCACACCAGTCAGAAGCCCATGGTACCAGTGCTAGAGTTAGATTTTCAGGTCAAAGTTGCTTTTTTTCACTTGGTTTGACCAGCTGTACAGTATATATAATGCCTTGCATAAGCAGCTGTTCAGTAAACATTCATTGACTTGATTCTGAATGAGAGACAGGTAGGTGGCACAGTGGACAGAGCACTGGACTTGGAATCAAGAAGACCAGAGTTCAGATCCTGGCATTTAATTGCTATTATGACCCTGGGCATGGCACTTAACCTCTGTGTGCCTCAGTTTCCTCAAATTAAAAATGGGGATAATATTAGCACCTTCCTCTTGTGGTGGTGGTGCAGGTCAAATGAGATTATTTTATAAAGGAGCAGCTAGATGGCACAGTGAATAGAGCACCAGCCCTGGAGTCAGTAGGATCTGAGTTCAAATGTGACCTCAGACACTTAACATAAAACTAGCTGTGTGACCTTGGGCAAGTCACTTAACCCCAATTGCCCAACCTTCCCCCCTCCAAAAAGCAAATTTTTTTTAAAAAAGAGGTTATTTTATAAAGCTCTTAGCACACAGTAGGTGCTTAGTAAATGCTTGTTCTCTCTCCTCCTTCCTTTGCTCTTCTTTTCATCTCATCCTGTGAACATCTATTTTCCCTTATTTTATCTTTTTAATTGTTCACAACTTAGAACAACATTTTCTTAGCTCTTTCCTCTAAAAATATTCAGTGGCTATAAGAAAGAGAGGAAGTGTCTTTTAGAGATGAACGTTATCTTACATTTCTCATATTCTTAACTGAATTCATATTCTCAAGACTTTAAAAATGATGGAGAATATTATGGCAAACTTTTATAATTTAACAAGGTTTATACCCACAACAGAAAATAAAAACATTTTTCTTGTCCCTCTACTCTAAGTTCAAGATGCAAAATCTAAGTAATATTTTTGTTCTTTTTTTTTTTTTTTTTTACTATATAATTTAAGAATTTAAGGGTATTCCCATAACAGAAGCAAAAAACATCTCAGATGTTTGACAAAAGGAGACTGATATAATTCTGAGGCAGGTTATTCTGGCTTTCCCCTGGCAGAGGCCACTTTCAATTAGACCGACAGATGGATAGATGGATGGATGGATGGATGGATGGATGGATGGATGGATGGATAGGTGGATAGATGGAAAGATAAATGATAAATAGATTAATAAATGACACACATATAAATAAATGATAAATAACTAAATGACAAATGGATAGGTAAGCAGATAAATGATAAATGGATGAACACATGACATAAATAAATGACAAATAGATAAATGATAGATGGATAGTTAAGTAGATGGACAGATAAATGATAAATGAATATATGACATATATAAGTAGAAGAATGATAGAAAGAGGAATAGGTAGGTAGATAGATAGACATTGAGAGGTATGACTTTAAAACTGCCTGAGGGGAGATACAAATTTGCAATAAGGAAGATAGGAATTAATGCAGTAATACAATTAATGATAGACAGATAGATGGAAGGACGAATGGACAGACAGAAAGACAGATGGATAGACAGAGCAATCTCCTGGATATTGTCTCAGCACCTTCCACTCAACATAAACAAAGCCAAGTCCATTCATTCTCTTCTACCATATACGTTCCCATGCTCCTAATCTCTCTATTTCTGGTGAGGGCATAACCATTCCCTTCAGGCTGGTTCAGAGTCATCCTTGATTCTTTCTTATGCCTCACATTCCATATTCAATCTGTTGCCAAGTCCTGTCAATTGTACTTCTATTTCTCTCAGAACAATCCCCTTTTCTGCACCCACAGTCTTCATCCTAGTTCAGGCATTTTGTGTCTCACATTTAGACATACTGCTATCCTCCTGATCGGTCTCCATGCCTCCAGTCTCTGCCCTTTCTAATCTATTCTTCTCACAGCTGCCAACATAATCTCCCTAAAGCACAGGCTTGACCCTGTCACCCCTCTGCTTAAACCATTCCATGGCTCCCTACTGTCCCTAGGATAGAGCACAAAATCCATGTAAGGACCCAGATATCTTTCCATCCTTATTTCCCAAAACATTCTGCTTCCCATACTCTCTGTTCCCAGACAGGCTGGTTTTAAATTCCCTCTCCTGCCCCTGTGTGTGTGCATAGTCTGTCCCTGCCATGCCTGGAAAGCTCTGAAATCTAATCTAATAAGCAACTGCATTGTGCTAGGTAAAGGCATCCCTGCCCTCAAGAAGCCTATATTCTACTACTACCGCCTGGGTGAAGGCAGGTAGTGGGATATAGGTCTACACTCTGGAGTATCCTGCCCTGGCTTGTTCTGTCCTGAAGTTGCGTCATACTCCCAAATAAATTCTCCCTCCAAGACCCAAGTTATGATGCTCTACAGAGTTAAGCCATCTCTTTAATCTAGCTTAACAAACCTACTATACATTAGGCACTGTGCTAAGTGCTCTACAATTATTATCTCATTTGATCTGCACAATGATCCCAGGAGGGGTGAGAGCTGCTTTTGCTGTTCAGTTGTTTTTCAGTCATGTCTGACTCATTGTGACCTCTTTTGGGGTTTTCTTGGCAAAGATACTGGAGTGGTTTGCCATTTCCTTCTCCAGTTCATTTTACAGATGAGGAAACTGAGGCAAACAGGGTTAAGTGACTTGCCTAGAGTCACGCAGCTAGAGTGACACAGATTTGAACTCAGGAAGATGTCTTCCTGACTCCAGGACTGACACTCTATCCATTGCATCACCTAAATGCCCAAGTCTTGTTATTATCCCCATCTTACAGAAAGAGATGTTAAGTGACTTGCCCTGGGTCACACAGCTAGTACATGTCTAAGGCTGGACTTAAGTCTTCCTGACTTCCGTCCTGGTATGCAATCTACTGTACCACCTGGCTATCCCTAATAGAAGTCTGTACTAGTTTATTCACTAATGGAGGGACAGGTACTCCTTAGAGTTTCCCCTTAGATAGATGAACACTAGACATGCACCTCTCCTCTCCCATGGTGCACTGATGGACCTTTGACATCTTCTTCCTAAACCAGTTCACCATCTATGACAAAACAGTGCTTGCAAATCCAGAGTGATTCAACCGTTAAAAATCTAGCCTTTGACACAGATCTCAACTGAAGACTTCTTTCAAGGTCTCAGTGCATTTTGCTCTTAGAGCTGATAACTCCTTTTTTCAGTTGTAGTAATCAAGGACTATATGAATGAACTGTCAGCACATCTATCACAAATGAGAGCTCTCTCCCAAGAGATCATAGTAATCTATGAGAAGCTATAATGGATAGAGAGTTGGTCCTAGAGTCAGAAAGTCCTGGGTTTGAGTCTTCCTTTGGACATATATGGACTACATAACCATAACTTCTTAGTGACTCAGGTATCTCTTTGTGACATTAAGAAGCATAGAGAAGGTGTCTGTCTACACTGGTAGAGGGAGTTCTTCATGGGACTTCCATATGTTACTAAGTTGCTATAGAAGGCCTTACCACGTACCCTTCAGTATGGATTGATAGAATCAATCATGCTTCATTCTCTGCTATTAGGTTGTTTCAGTCATGTCTGCCTCTTGATGACCCTATTTGGAGTCTTCTTGGCGAGATACTGGAGTGGTTTGCCATTTCCCTCTCCAGCTCATTTTACAGATGAGGAAACTGACAGCCCTTGAAGATACTTTTTGTGTCCATGTATTCTCCTCTACAGGCTAAAATTCCTAGAACCTGCAAGAAGCCATCATACACTATGGTCTCCAGACCTTTTCATTGTCCTGGTCATATGTGCCAGACACAATGTTACCTCATTTTATTCTCACAATACCTATTGTTGCTATGATTATCCCCATTTTACAGCTGAGTAATTCAAGGTAGACAGAGGTTAAGTGACTTGCTCAGAGTCACACAGCCAGTAAGTGTCTGAGGCCAGATTTAAACTCAAGTCTCCATTCTTGCTTCCAGGTGATGGAAGAGGGAGCGTGAGGCATTGCAAGTGTGCCAGTTTGAATGGATTGTACAGTGTGTGGAGGAGAGTGATATATCAGAAGACCAGAAAGGAAGGAAGGGGCCAGGTTGTGGACAGCTTCAAATGGCAAGGGGAGTTTATGCTTAGAGGTAACAGAGAGTCACTGGGAATTGACTGAGTATCAGGGAATGCAGAGGCAGATCTGGGGTTTTGGAGAGTCACTTTGGCAGCTCACGCAGTTCATGATGGAGCTGAGTTTTGAATCCATGTCCTTTCCTCCCTTTCTGTCTCTCTGGACAGATGATTTTCAAGGGCTTGCTGACTGAGATGGAAGGCCAGCATTAGCATCTCTCTTGGTGTTCATTTCCTCCTTTTAACCATATTGGTTTGGGAATCTTCTCAGTCATCTGTGAGGCATTCTGATGGAGCCAGGCTCATCGCTCACTCTGATGTGTAATGTCAGCTTGAACCATACATTCCATTCTACTTTCCCTCTACTCATCCCCAAGGGTGAGAGGCTCAGAAAATCTCCTCTTGGCCCTCTTCTTGCTCATATTTTGGTTCAAATTTGGTCAGCTTCTTTAATTCCCCTGTAGGGAGCTCCCATGTGAGAAAACATCCTCTACCAATGCAGATCAATATCCTGCAATTAACGGTCTAAGAGAACTGAAGACTAGCAATCAAAAAAGTATTTATTAAGCATTCACTTTGTGTCTTCACTCAACAAATCAACTGATTGAATATATATATATACATACATATTGAATATATATATATATATATATATATATATACACATACATACACACACACACACCATTTATTTGCTTTTGAGATATAACCTCTTGGATTAGAAAATCCAATTGAAATACATTATTGAGACTGCATGGAGGTCGATTTCTGAAAGTAACTTCTTACTGACATTTTGGACAAAACCGTGATCTCATCAACAAAATTATAAAAAAAAGAAGCATGCTGCTCTAGAGGTTTGCTAAATTTCGGAGGGTTCTTAAATCAATTGTGAGCAACCACTTATCATTCATTACCATGTAGGACTTAGCCACAGAGACGAGGCAAATTTAAGCCTCAATGGTCCTTTAACCTTTTTTTATGTGTTAAGACCTCTAGCTGTTTTATAAAATACACTGCCTCTTTATGCCGTCCTTCACATTAATGTGTTTTCGATTTGTTAGCACATTTTGCCCGAAGAGCTCAAGACATTATACAAAGAACTTTCAAAACACCCAACATTCCTCAAACATGGCATTCTGGGGGGAGGGGTAGAAGGAATGGGGAAGAGTTATATTTTCTTAAAATAAGTGGGCTCTCATCTGAGGTTTTTTTCTGTTTAAAAACTATAGGAAAATGAAGTTCTTTTGGGACATTATTCTTTGTTTTCTTAAATTTTTTGAAATTGATCAGATCTTTCTTGAGGCTCTCTGAAACTCCAGTAGAATATTAATTTGCCCAATATAAAAATAGGGGTTAACTTTGTAGGAATTCATTGTAGCAGTATAAGTAAGTGATCACAATTTCTGTCATTATAAATCAGCTTCATTTTCCTTTTTTTTTATTGTGGGATGTGATAATGTTCAGGATTTCATTTAATTTATCAAAATCTGTGATAGTGGTAGAAACTATTAAACCTTTACAAGGGTGACATTTTAGGGCATAATTGTATTCAATAATTATCAGAGCCTACATTTCAATATGATGCTGAAACATGGAGAATTGATTCAATTTAAAACAACAAATAAACGAAAAAAAAAACACCAACCCTGCAACTTTATTTTAAGTTCCAAGCTTGAAGAGTCTAGTTGAGTTAAATCAAGATGGGGTAAGTACTCCAAAGCCTAATTGGAGACTCACAAAACCTTTATAAAAGTGAGTTGGACAGATTTTTGGTAAAGTCCAGCCCTAAGATTCCTTTTCCAGACCAAAATTACCTCTACGACAAGGACTCTTCCGAGACTTGTACAAACATAACTGAGGGCAGAGTTTGGCTCTGAGAAAGTATACTCAATCAGAGGTATAATTTATTTTCAACACAATTTCAATTTAAACCAAACCAGCAACTTTTCTCCTCTGATATTCAGAATGAAAATGTCAGCTTTTCACTTTGTGGTCCATTCTGATAATACTGCTCAGGGTGAATAGTGATGCTGCCATGTTACCTTTCACCAGAGGATCATAAAATGTACCTTGAAAACTGGTCCCATCTTTGGCACATGAAGTAATTTTTAAAACAGCCTTTGTACTTTTCTGCAGACAAAATGGAATGGGGGGAAAATCTGGGCTTAATCTTTGATGACTGCAATCTTCCCTGCCAAGTGGTCATCATGAGGAAAACCCTGCAAAATTAATTCTGCTGAAATTTAACCAATTTAAAAAAGAAGCCATGTGAAGTAAAAGCACCAGCAGTTTGCCAGTTATACAGCGATGAAAACAGGATTCGTATCTTGAAGTTCTTCACTTAATTATCCAATTAATTTACTTAATTAGCCCATTATTAAGTTCTTGCTTAATTAGTTTAAAATACTGTCCAGTCCCTTGTTCTTGTTGTTCAGCTGTGTTGACTCCTCATGACCCTGTTTGGGGTTTTCTTGGAAAAGTTATTGGAGTGGTCTGCTATTTCCTTCTCCAGCTCATTTTACAGATGAGGAAACTGAGGCAAACAAGGTTACGTGACTTGCCCAGGGTCACACAGCTAGTAAGTGTCTAAGGTCAGATTTATTTTACAGATGAGGAAACTGAGGTAAACAAGGTTAAGTGACTTTCCCTGAGCCACACAGCTAATAAGTATCTGTGGTCACATTTGAACTCGGGTCTTCCTGGCTCCAGACCCAGTGCTCTAATCCAGTGCACCATGTCCCTCCCTTAGCTTTTATGAAAGATTATCCCCTTTTAAACCAAAAACCATTTTATTATAGTGATAAATGAAGGAGGGAGTATCTTTCTAAAATTTTAGCTTGAGGGTCTAGAATTATACTTATAGTCCTGATTACAAGTGAATTCCTGTTGAGTGTCTATGAGAAGCTAGAGGTTAAGACCACCAATTATTTTCCTAAGCATTAAAGAACAGGAAACAGATTTAAAAGTTAAGTGACTTTTCTAAAACCTTAAGGAAATCGAGAATAGCAGTAAGGCGAGGACGTGAGGGCTTCTGACTTCTTAGTCATGTGCTCCAACTAGCTCTTTATGCATGATTATTACAGACTCCCCAGTGTGGTTGTTCTCACTGAACTTATATACCCCAAATTCTAATTCCTCCAGTAAATACTGCAGCTTTGTTCAGCACCTGCCCTTTTAAATTTGTATCAAGAGAGGCTTCTAACAAAGGCCTTCACACCATAGAAATTGGTAGGCAAATATTGTGGTGGTGCCTAAGGATCCGAGAGTATTTTTTAAACAAAAAACGGATTGATCCTGCAGAGAGTGTCCGGAGAAAGGTGGGGAGACAGACAAAAGACAGAGAAAGAGAGAGAGACAGAGACAGAGAGACAGAGACAGAGACAGAGAGACAGAAAGAGACAGAGAGAGAGAGACAGCACTTAGAAGACAACATTAATGAATGCATATTTGGGGTACATCAAAGACTCTCAAGTGCTAATTCAAGTGCTGTTTACTTTTTGTATGAAGCAGGGTTGCAGATTTCAAGAGAAAAGAGAAGATACTTTTTCACTGAATGCCAAAAGCTACTTTTTCATGAAGTCTGGAATACCATTATTATTATTATTTCTTACACTGGGCTTCTGTGAATAACTTCTTATACAAGGAAACTATTTTGGGTCATCTGAATGCCAAAAATAATGACCTGGCACCCTGCCTTTGTGTATTAAGCCCAATATCTGCCAATTAAGAAAACTTATTTTTTTTTGGTTCTTTAAGAAGATAAGAACAAATGATTTTTGTAGATTCTTTTTTTAATGTCTGCCAAATTTTTAAAAAATACATATATGTATATTTCACCCCCAAGTCTGAAGACAGAGAGTGCTCTGCTGGTAGCTGAACAATTGCAAGAAGCCACTCAGTGTGTTTCTGTGGTTTAGACCAAATGCCAAGTAGGAAGGAAAAGACATTCCCTGCATTTTCTAAAGCTAGATAAACAAAGGGAGAAAAATAGATGAAAGATGGAACTATCTATGGATACTGCCAGATCTCTTGGCTTTTCTGGAGCACCTACTGAATCTGCCAGATGTAGCAATCTTTTCCGTTAAAAAGAGCAGCATACATTTCGGCTTAACATATTTTGTTTGTGCATTTTTCACCCTTCAAAAATATCTAATTTTTTTTTTGAGAAAATGATTCTTTCTGCACAGTTGGCTACCACTCCATTTATTTGAAATGGTCCATTTATCACTAAGAGAGCCGCAGGGCATAGCTACTGTTGAACAGCTCCAACAAACCTACAGCTTAGTGGGACAAGCTTCTTTTTATAAGACCCAAAGATGCTTTAACATGGGCCAAGTGCAGCCTCATGCCAGCTTCAAGTTCTGTTATCCAAACTTTTCTGAATCTGAGGTTCTCACAAAGCACACAGTTAACTCAAAGATAAGCTGGTCTACCCCTCTTCCCCCCCTCCCTTCTTGCTGAATCCTCCCATTCAGAATCCGACCCTCCATCCAAAATATTCCACAGGCACCTGTGGAATAGTTAAAATTTTAGAAAAATGAAAAAAATTCATTTTGAAATATAATTTTCATGGAGTCCAGTCATTTTTGACCCCAAGATTTTTTTTTTAATTAGGACATGGCCTTTCCATTTGGCTATGGTACAATGGTGACTTTCTTGGTCCATGTGAGCAATCTGCTCCTAGTAAGGTGTAACACAGCAGCAAGTAAGGAGGCAGCAGTTTCCGGATTCTTCAGACCAACTCAGGAAGCAAAATGTTCACACCTGACAGCTCTTTATACAAGTCAAACTGCGATGACTTGTCGTTTTTTACCTTTCTATGGATTCTTCCTCCACTAAACTAAACATGCAAGGAGAGGCATTGCTGCCTGTCTTTGTGAAGTTTCTGAGTGTAGCATGATGGATAGGCTTGTTGGCTTGTAAACAGCCCAAGTTCAGACAGACTCTGTGTAGCTGACAGTCAGTCCTGCGGGGTACTTTTTTCTTTTTATACCATCCAGTACCTTCTTTCTTTCTTAATTTCCAAACAGCAACCAGTTTATAGCAACTGACAACCTTCCACTTAGTGCCTGTGCCAGCCACATCTTGCACTTTCAGCTTAAAACTTGGAGCCAGCAGTGACAGTTATAAAAGTTGGAATCTGTAATTTGCCAAGTCGAAAATCCAAAAGCCAATATGTAAATGCTTGGTAAGGGTATCTGTACCGTAGGCTATAGAATGAAGGCTGTTTTTGCATAAATTTAAAATGTTTAAAGGACATCTTTTCTTAAACTCTAGTCAACAGCGAATAGTGCACCCTACACACAATCATGTTATAAGAAAAAGGGCCAAATGTTTTTCTGTTTAAGTTTCAGAATGCTAAATCCATACCAGCAGTTGGCAAGTGCCAGTTTTGAATACTTTTCACTTAAAATTATAAATAATTACTTTCCAAATTTTGTAATTTACATCAATTTGCTTCACAAAGCTCAACTTAGGAAAGAGGTTCTTTCATAAAGAAAAATAAAGTTAGCCAAAGCTGTCTGCAAGAATTTGTAATTTTAACAAATAAGCCACAGTATTCTGGAAGCAACAGAGGATGCAAAATGTAGCATATGTGTTTTGAATGACACATGATAATAAAATTTAGCATCCCAACAAAGGATAGGAAATGTTATTTGCAACAGTAAGCCTTCATGTTGGTTAAATCTCATATGATAACTGCTAAACAGCTAATCTGGTCTTTTGACCATTTTGGCACTTATAATAAAAATGCATTATAAAATGCAGAGCTCAATCAGTTAATAAACGTGCACTGAGAGCCTACTATGTGCCAGGCACTGTACTAAATGTGACCAAGAATCAATTACTTCATCTACATGGGTACTCTCCCCATGGAGGTAAATCTCATCTCCTCTGCACAATAGCCAAATGTCTTTTCCAGTTTCTAAAGCCAAAAACATTTTTTCCCTTGAGTGGCCAGCCCCCTCAAAGTGAGCCTCTCAATTTTTATATGGTCAATCATGTTCTTCTGGATACCCTCTCCTCCCCAGTTTTTCATGACACTACTCCCTCCTTGTTGGTTCTCCTCCCATCTGTCTGACTACTATTTCTCAGTCTCCTTTGTGGTATCCTCACCACATCATGTCTACTCATTCTGAGTGCTCCCTTCCCCCAGGGTCTCTCCTAGGTCTAGTTCTCTTTTCCCCTACGTTACCTCACTCGTGACTTCCCAGGGATTAATTTATTATCTCTGTGCAGATAATTCCCTGACCTATATACCCAGCCCTACTTTCTCTCCTAACCTGAAGACTTGCATCACCAAGTTTTGGACATTTTGAGCTAAACGTCCCATAGGCATCTTTGTCCCAAACAGAAACTCATTATCTTCCCCAACCCATCTAAACGTTCCCTTCTTCCAAACTTCTCTGTTACTGTAGAGGCCACCACCATCCCTCCAGTCTCTTTGGCCTCATCTATGACTCATCACTCACAATGACACCACATATACAATCTGTTGCCATGTTGTATCATTTATTCCTTCACATTTCTCACATCTGTCCTCTTCTCTCCACTCACAGTCAGCACCTTCATACAGCCCTCGTCACCACATACTTTGAACATTGCAATAGCACTCCCTACCTCCAGGCTCTCTTCACTCCATCTATCCTCCACTCAAACACTCAAGTGATTTTCTAAAAGAATGAGTCTGATCAAGTTGCCCATTCCCTTCCCTATTGCCCCAATTAATAAACTCCAGCAATTCTCTATTATTGCCAGGATCAAATGCAAAATCCTTTATTTGGAATCTAACGCCCTTAATAACTTGGCTACTTCTTGTCTTTCTAGTCCTCATATTTTCTTCTCCTTGAACTTTGTGATTCAGCTGCATTGATCTTAATGTTCTTTGGGTTCCATCTCCTGACTCCATGAGTTTTGTTCATTCATTCATTTGTTTTTAGTTCTCAAGATTCATTTCCACAAGATTTTGAGTTACGATTTTTTCTCTCCCCATCTTTCCCATACCCCCACCCCAAAATAGGAAGCTCACTGAATACTGCCTCCCCTAATCCATTCTCCCCTATATCCTTCCCCATTACCCCCCTAACTTTCTAGCATGGCAAGACACACCTCTATACTCCAGTGCCCGTACATCTTATTTCCCAGTTGCATGTAAAAAACACATTTTTTTAAACATTTGTTGTTAAAACTTTGAGTTCCAGATTTTTTTCCCTTTCTCCTTCCTCACCTGTCTCCACTGGGAAGACAAGCAATTTAATATAGGTTGTACATGTGCAGTTACCCAAATCATTTCCATAATTGTTATATTGTGAAAGACCAACTACATTTCCCTCCATCCTATCCTGCCCCCCACTTATTCCATTTTCTCCTTTGACCCTATCGCTTTTCAAAAACATTTGCTTCTAACTACCCTCTCCCTCAATCTACCCTCCCTTCTATCATCTCTCCTCCTATCCCCTACTCCCCTATTTTCCTGTAGGCTAAGATACCCAATTTAGTGTGCATGTTATTCCCTCCTTAAGCCAAATTCAATGAGAATAAGATTGTTCCATTCCCTTCCACCTTCCTGTACTTCCCCTCCATTGTAACAGTTTTCTCTTGCCTCTTTTATATGAGATAATTTACCCTAACCTATCTCTTCCTTTCTCCTTCTCCCAATAAATTCTTCTCTCACCTCTTAATTTTATTTT
>CM053585.1:500772276-500822079 GCA_028646515.1 Pseudochirops corinnae
ATTTTCATACTTCAGAAATCGAATCTTTTACCTACACACTCAGTTACAGATATTAACTTTTGCTTAGTTCATTGAATAGCTATATTAATTTGGCAATACTTCAATGGAAAGCAGGCTATATTCTTTTCTCATGAGAATCATTAACTTGGTCACACAACGGTGGTCACTGAAACCTGCTTGCTCTTTTCTGCAGTAAGGGGCATCAAGGTAGCAGTTCTCATGCAGGCCTGGTTTCTTTTTCATGTCCCCTGGCTCAGATGTCCACTCAGAAGAAACATGATTGCAAAAATCCAAGCTTTTGATCTTATTACCAAACACGCTCAAGGTTTCTGTTTCCATAATACAGAAATTTTTGAAAGCCAATCTTATATACCTATATAGTTCTTGGAAGAATCAATCTGATCCTGTTGTTTTATTCAAAATTTTTGAATCAAGTTACAAATCTTTTCTGCTTCCTAAAAATACTTCCTCACACACTTTCAATGTACTTAAACCTTTCTGAAACTGATATCAACTGTCTAGAGACAGGAGGGACTTCGATAAAAACCCTCATATTTCTCAAAACCATTATCCAGTTTATTCAGCTTTTCCTTACATTTGTTAACCATAAAACAAGATGGTTCATATCTTTTACTGATTACTTGCTTTGATCATTGAAACTTGCTATAGAAAGAATAAGCAGAGACGTATGACATTCCAAATATGACAGGATAAAACATCCTTGGCTCTGTTTAAATTCAGGTAAAGTCACAGATATCCATCCATGCAGTATTGATACCACCTCACAGCTAGACTCAGGAATAGGTGAGCACATACGACCAAAGGAATTCCATTCTAGCAGAGGCTAAAATTGTTCCTTCAGCTTTTAGCAGATATAGACTTCCACTAGTATTTAACAACATAGGATCACATTCCCTCTGAGTAGCTTGTGGTATTTGATGTAGGCGACTATACCGAAATTCAAACTCCAAACAAAGTTTAGTTATGGTCCCAAATGCCTTTTACCTCAAACAACGAGCCTCACTAATCACAGCTTAGAGCCAGTTTTTTTTTTATCATTAGTCTCATGGAGCTCTGCAATAAGCAATAAAATTTACCAAATCTCACAAATGTAAGGAATTCCATTTTACTATCATTCCTTTCCTTTGCGGAATGACCTTGCCTAATAGAGATGGTTTCTATGGGCTTTTGGCAGTTTTACAACATAGAGAATAACTGTGAAGGACTTTAGGGAGGGGCTGGTGGTGATGCCCCTGCTTTTTCAATTCTCATACATGCAGGAGGACTGTTCAGAATAACATTTTTATCAGTCTCCTCTTTTCTACATACAGTACCAATTAACAACTTTAGATTTTAACATTAAAACAGTTGCCCAAATAACTTTGTTAACATTCTTATAAGTTAAGCTACGATTTTTCAAAGTATAATACTCCAAAACATTACAAAAAAACCTGCTTTTCTTATAACACAGATGATACAAGTTTCAGACTTTGAGATAAAAACCAATTAATTACCAATCTGATGACCTTAAAATTTTACATGAAGTTACACAGAAATAGAATTTTCTTGTTGTCAAACAACCCATCAACTTATCACTAGAAATCAATTACATTTTGGAATCTCACATAGATGGTGAATGTGGTGATTCATAAACTTTCAGATGAACATAGTTAGAAAATTGGGCTTACCCAGTATAGTGGCTTTTTCTCCTCTCCCCACATTGCAGAGCCTGGTTGTGAATCCAGGAAAAGAAGAGGTTCATCTGTGTTCCCAGAGGTGTTGGTTTCAGGGTGCCTGGGGGGGGAGCCAGGGCTGTTGCAAGATGGCCCCCGATATAGCTGTTACTCCTCCTCCCTCCTTTCTTTTCCCAAGGTGGGGGAGGGTACTTTTCAAAACTGACTGGAATGAATTCAATTGCTTTACAGTTGCATTCCCACACACAAAACTTTTTTTCTTTTAGGTGAGGTAGGATATCTGCCTCTTCATGTCTCTTAGCATTCAAAATTCTGGCCAGACAAACACAAAGTACAGAAACCTAGAAACCAGGCAGAAAGAATACCTCTAAAACAGCAACATGTTAAACATTTCCCTTAATTTTCCTTTCCACCAGAAGTCTTTTGTCCTGACAGAGGATAGAATCTCCTGACTTTGACTTCAACTGGCTGTGGGGGCAGGTCCTCTCAGGTTCATTCTTACTGTGCACCTCTTTTAACTCTAAGGCTTCATTGAGTTCCTGGAGTAATTTATAATGATGGCAACCCCAGAGAAGGAGGGTGAAATATTCTCCTTCCATTAGCTCTTTTATTTTATACTGTTAATTTTTAACTTCCTCTTTTTCCCAGTCATTGGTTGAAGGGGAGAAGGGAAAAGGAACTTTCACTTCTAAACCACAGACTGTCCCAGAGACACTTAAGACTGAGACATGAAACAGATGGACAGACAAAAAGAGACACCAACAGACAGATAAGAAGACAAACAGATAAGACTAATGACCCAGGGGTCCTCTGGTTGGCATCCCAACTGAGGACAGTAGGAGCAGTTAAGCTACGTCTAGCCTGCCTTCCTACCTACAATGAGTACTCACCAAACCAGCTGCCAGTGTGAAGCCTTGGCAGAAATTGCCAGCATGAAGGCTTGGCAAAAAAAAGAGACTGCCAGCACAAAGCCTTGGCAGGAGTTGCTTTGTTCCCAATTTACCCAGGCAGGTCTTTAGCCTTCCTGAGAGAATTTAGAGTTTTTTTTTCACAACTGTGGCCACTCCAGGTTGGTGAATGATCTGGGGCAGAGAAAAAAACTTCTCAGCGACCATTCCCCTCTAGTTCATTCCTGCCAACCTGGCCTCCACAGTCTAGTGAATGGTCACTTGAGACGGCCAAAGGCCATCTCGCTGGGGCCTCCAAATGAAATGACGAGTCTTAGCATGAAGAAAAATGAAGAATAGGCAAAGGAGGGAGTTTGTGAGGTAGGGGGTTGTAGGGTAAGCAGAGAGGGGCACAGGGCATGCTGACTGAGAAGAAAAACAAATGGAAAATAGGCAAATTATTCTAGGCCAGTTTCTTGATTCCTATCTTAAGTCCATGAAGTTTCTACTTAACTAGTTCCTGGCCACTTCACTAGTGCCATCATTTTTCATTTTGACATTACTGGATAGTAGCAGAATAGTAGTTAATGTCCTATTTTGTGTGAGGAATATTTTAAAATTATTTTTAATTTTTTGAATCATTATATTGCTTTCTACTAACTAATGCATAAAATGGCAGCCATAGCTTCTGTTCCCTCCCTTCTTTAGCAAATCACTTTTAGCATAAAAAAAAAAATCTATAAACAGGATACAAATGGATTTAATTAGTTCTCTTTTTATAAGTGCTCATGGTAGGGTTAGATGGGCATAAATACATTTCAGTTGAACAAAGTTTATTAAGTATCCATATCCATAACTAGAGCAAAGTCTCTGGGGCTGTGTCCAGGGTGCTGGCATCTGGTAGGGGCACACTTCTTCTCCTGAAAGGGAGGTATATTTCTTACCTATGGCAGACTAGAGACTGCTATATATGTGGCTCAACTCACCTCATGGTCTTCCAACAGTCGACACTATGGATTGGGATCCTGCTCCTTTACCCAATCTCACCCTCAGGATCCATTCACCATGGTGCCCCTCCCCAACTGATACCTCTTTTCCCACCCTACCCCTCTCATGAGTACAGTTAGGTTCTTGCTGGAGCAACTATGCCTATAGTGGGATGGTCCTCTTTGCCACCACTGCCCTCTTCCCATGGGAATCTTCTGGGTATGCTGCCAAGCCCAACCAAAAAAAGGGAGATGAATAATGTAAAATAAATCCACAAAGTTGTATTGGGTCATGGTACAGTATTAAGAGCACTGAATTTAGAGTCAGAGGCTTAGGGTTCACACCCTACATCTGCCACATTGATCCTCTCAACAGCCTTGTCTGCCTTAAGGAATGTCACTCCAGAAGTGATGCTATGGAGAGTGAGTTGGCAATAGAGGAGGTTATTAATAAGGTCAAGGGGACAGATCCAAGATGGTAGAGTGGGAAAAAGCACTGCAATGAGTTCCTCTCTCCCCTAAACATAACTAAAAAATGCACCAGATTGAGTCCAGATGGGGAAATCAAGAAACAGTTCCATTGAAACATTTGTCCAGCCCAATTCAGCATAGGGAAATAAGGAGATCTGTGGACAGTGGGGATGATGTCAGCAGGAGCATGCTCCACATGGAACATTCCAGTGCCTAGGAAGAGCTGTGAATCAAGCAAATAGGAGGTCTTACACTCATACAGGACATCGGTAGACCTATAGTGGGTTGCTGAGATGGGGACAGGTGTGAATCGGCAGCTTTGTTGTCCACTACCCAGTTTCGAGTCACAAATCCCCAGTAGACGGATAAGGGAACCTGATCAGAGGAGTGATGTTTCCAGTAGGCAGGCCAGGGCTGTATCTATAGAGAGGAGAAAGTTCAGAAGCCAGCAGCAGCTTCCGCAGTGATGTGGCTCCTTCTTCACGTACAGAGAACCTTCCTACTTCTAGCAGCCTGCAGAGGCATAACCAGGACAGGAATCTCAAAACAAAGGGGGGCCTACAGTTCTGTTTAGAACCAACAGAATTTCCCACCTAGAAGATAGAGGTCGAGTCCTTTAGCGTTCTCCTCTTACACAGACCCAAAACCAGGCCAGGAACTTGCAGAGCTCAGACAGGGAGACAGAAATCAGGCTTTCCTCTGTATCAGACCATTTTGAAAGACCTGAGAGCTTATAGGTCCCCAGCCAGTCCCTGAGTCCCTGGAATAACACAACACTCAGTAACCTAAAAAAAGCAGCCACAGGACCACCTATGGCATTCCCATAGGTCCGAAGTCAGAAGTAGACTGGAAGAATGGGCAAACAAGAACAGAACCACACCACAACAAGATATTATGGTGACAGGGACACTCAAGATACAAATGCAGAAGAAAAATACTGCAAAACATCTACAAGCAATGCCTCAAGAAAAACACAAATTGGACACAAACTCAACTCAAAATCTTGAAGAGACAAAGCAAGAGTTTAAAAAAAATTTTTTTAATGCTTTTTATAAATGAAATGAGAGTACTCGAGGGAAAAAAATGGAATAGAAATGAGAGCTATAGAAGAAAGATTGGAAAGGGAATTAACAGCTTGGAACAAGAGACAAAACCTTGCCCAAGCAAGAAACTCTTCGAAAATTAGCATGGACTGGGGCGGCTAGGTGATGCAGTGAATAGAGCACTAACTCTGGAGTCAGGAAGACCTGAGTTCAAATCCGACCTCAGACACTTAACACACACATACAAAACCTAGCCGTGTGACCTTGGGCAAGTCAGTTATCCCATTGCCCTACCTTTCCCCCTCCAAAAAGAAAAAAAAAAAGAAAAAAGAAAATTAGCATGGACCAAAAGGAAACCAATGACTCCAGGAAGCAACAAGAAATATGAAAACAAAGTCAAAAGGCTTTTTTAAAAAAAAGAAAAAGAAGAAAATGTAAGGTATTTCATAGGAAAAACAATTTAACTGGAAAACACATGAGAAAAAAATAATTTTCAAACCATTAGTCTATCCAAACATTATGACCAAAAACAGAGCCTAGAAATCAAGAAATCTTAAAAGAAAACTGGCCAGGTCTCTTATAACTAGAGGGAAAAGTGGAAATAGGAGAAATCCCCAGTCACCTCCTGAAAGAAACCCTAAAATTAAAACTTCCAGTAACATCATAGCCAAAATACAAGGCTTCCAGGTCAAAGAAAAAAAAAATACTGCAACCAGCCAGAAAGAAAGAATTCAAATACCAGTGAGCCACAGTCAGGGTCACATGATTTAGCAGCCACCACCATAAAGAAGCAGAGAATTTGGAATATAACATTCCAGAAGTCAAAGGATAAGGGCTTACAGTCAAGAATAACTTATCCAGCAAAATTGAGTATAATGCTATAGGGGGGAAAATGGATCTTAGATGAAATAGAGGACTTCCAAGCATTCCTAATGAAAAGACCAGAGCTTCAGAGAAATTTTGAAGTTCAAACACAGGAGTGAAGAGAAACATGAAAAGGTAAAATGAATGAACATTGTGATGAAGGAATAAACAAGGATAAACTGCTTCTGTTCTCATATGGAGAAATGATACACATAACACCTTTGAACTCTATTATCATCAGGGTTCATAAAGGGAGAACAATTGGACAAAGCCAGGGAGTAGTTCTGTTATGTCTTGATGATTTAAGAAAAGAATGGAAAAAGAGCAGAAGAAGAATAGACTAGGGGCAGGGTTGGGGAAAGGGAAAGGAAGGTTTAGGGGAAATGATCTTACATAATCAGCATGCACAAGTAGACATCTGTATTAAAAAAGCAGTTGGATAGGGAGGGAAGCAGCTGACACTTAAACCTTATTTCCATCTGAACTGGTCAAAAAAAGGAAGAACATACACACAGAGTTGGGTACAAAACCATATTTCACTTAACTGGGAAATAGGAGGAAAAGGAGAGAAGGAAATTGGGGGAATGAGGGGGAAGGTAGATTAAGAAAGGGCTGGTAGGTGGCTCAGTGAATAGAGTACCAGTCCTGGCGTCAGGAAGATTCATCTTCCTGCGTTAAAATTTGGCCTCATACATTTCCTAGCTGTGTGACTCTGGGCAAAGTCACTTAAACCTCCTGCCTCAGTTTCCTCATCTGTAAAATGACTTGGAGAAGGAAACAACAAATCACTCAAGTATCTTTGCCAAGAAAACCCCAAACGAGATCATGAAGATGACACAACAAAGATTAAGGGAAGAATTATTTCTAAACAAAAATCTAAGGATGTAAATATATATATATATATATGACTCAGAAGTAGCAGAGTATGGGAATCTGAGGGGATGTCCATAAATTGGGGAAAGTGGGTGAACAAATTATGGTATAGAAATGTAATGGTATACTGTAATGCTGAACTCATCAATATAATGACAACCATTCCAGAGGATTAATGGTGAAACATGCTGCCCACCTCATAATAGATAGGTGAAAGACTGAGAATGCAGGAGACGAATATATTTTTTTTGGATATTGCCAACATGGAAATTTGTTTTCATTGACTACATATGTTTGTAATGAGGTTGGTGGTGGGGGAAAACCCATAGTAGGCATGGAATAAAGGGAAAAAAGAAGAGTTAATAAGGTTCAGAAATAAGGAGGCAGCAATCAGAAGGAGGGATAGAAATGAGAAAGCTATTGGAGGAGTAGAATCAATTAGGACTTCAATTTACTCTATCTACCTACTGAATGAGATAGGAAATGTCCAAAGGCACCTGGAAAAGCCCTGAATAATAGAAAGTTGTTTATGCCCCCAAACCCTTCCAGTCATCATTAGCAGGTAGACTTTCACTTACAGTATCAGTAAAAACCATCTTCTAATCCTTGTCCATGATCTTCCTAGACACTGATGGTTTGAAATTGTTTCAATCACATGATGGCATTATGTTTAGCTTCTCGATTAATCTTTGGTTCTTTTCTCTCTCTCTGTCTTTCTCCCCCATGCCTTTCTTTTTTCCCTAGCTTCTACTGGATATGGTTGGTTCTGCTGATGAAGTGCTCCAAGAAGCTGCAGCTGGTTGTATCTCAAACATCCGCAGGCTGGCTCTAGCTACAGAGAAGGCAAAATATGGTTGAAGTCTGAACAGATTTTACTAGGTACTAAATTTTATGTGACACTGAACATGTGATTTCATGGCCAGCAGCACAAATAGGGAGGCATTTATTAAAAAGGAAAGGCAAATGCTTAAATGAAAACTCACTTTTTAATCTAAAAATTGCATGTATCTTTTTATTCAATTTAGTGTTTTTGCAATATGTCATTAACAAAATATACCCCTATTAAAAATCTATGATGATTTTCTCAGAAATTAGCCCCAATTAAAAAAAAATTCATTTCAGTGATGCTTTTATATTTCTGTGATTTAAATAAAGATGTGGCCTGCATTTCATGCAGTTCTACAATGATTCATGAATGTCTTCAGAATTCCCTTTCTGCCAAACCTGTCTAATCAGTCTGTCATTATGGTCTTGTCTGTTTCATCACTCGAAATCCACAGGAGAGCGTTTGAATGCAGATGCACTGATTTCACATCTGGTATTGTATGAGTTTAGAGTATGCAGCTGGAACCGTAGAGATCATTTCAAGGTCATTCCAGATTTCTCCTAAATACTACCAAGCATCTAACAAGATGCCATATAATTGTAACTGTATCAGGTAATGCAAAACATGAACAAATAAGCAATGAATAATTATTTTTGTTTGAATTTTAGCAACATAAACAATTAAGAGTGCTGTGTTCCTTACAAGGATCCACCAATCCTTTTATTAAGATAATTAATTATTCTCATGTAACGATAGTGTATGACTCCACATAAAATTGGTTTGAATTTCTGAACCTGTTTTCAGCACACAGAGTACTTTTTAAAAAGTGGCCACAAAAGATTAATAGCATTTTACCAGATTATAGAAACATTAGAACCCACTTAAAGAATCCCATATGTAAACTCAGTGCACTAAATGTTTGGGAACTAACTGTACCCAGCAACTAATACCTAAAAAATTGCTTTGTACATATCAATTCAGGAAACAGACTTACAACACTGACAAGTCTCATTTATGGCTTTGAAGAGCAGGCAAGTAATTTTTATTGAATAATAGCAAGGACTGTGTATATTTGTCATAAGTTGGAGCAGATAACATGCTTAATTGAATTAAAATGTAAACAATTTGTACAAATCAGGGGGGAAGATGAGGACAGTTTCAACAAGATGAGTTAATAATACCAGTGGAATATATGATGAAAAGATATGAGGAGATCTTTAAGAATTTCTGAGTGTTTGTAAAATAAAGCTGATTAATCTTCACAACTTGCAGATTGGTGATAAATGGGGGGAAGTGCTGACCACAGAGTCTGGTCTTCAGAATTCAATATCGTTGCTAACAAAGATTTACAAATGTTCCAGCTTGGAATTAAGAGGTATGGGAAAGGCTTTTAAGGGGTTACCAGCTTTATCCTTCTGCCTTCATGTCAAGTCAAATCGAGAATTATTTATTAAAATAATGTCACGCACTCTGCACACTTCAACCATTCTAAAAGCTGAGAGTTTTAATGATATAAAATTGACTAGAACTCGGCAAATCGAGTATCATTCCATTTGTAAGTGCCAAGGTTTTATGCAATTCTAATGTGAACATGGAGTCCTAACACATAGCATGATAAAAAAAAGTTTGTAATTCAGCAAGTGGAACCAATCTTTCTTGGCAAAACATTTATTTTCCAGAAAAGATTTAGCACCACCTTTATCTGTTTATTGACTAGCACCTGGCCCTGGAAAACTCAGTCTAACTCTATTGATGCTATTTCTGTTAGTTGGTTGAGTTCATTTGAGATGAAATGAATCCAGGCCTTTAATTTACAATAGCCGCTATTTAAAGTACCAAGACCAGCTTTGACTAATTTAATACTTTGAGATCATATAATTGAGTGTGCCCCTTCCATTGGTCCAGATTACAACTGATTCCTGGCTTTTTTTCCTTTGCAATTCTTTTTCAGACCCTACTCAAAATCCTAGGTAGAGAACCTACCCATTATTTGGTAAGAAGCCTGCCTTGGGTCTTTGAATATTTCACTGGATGCCAACATGGCATTCATGCTATCTTTCTGTAAAAGTACACAGATGTTGTCATTTTGCGGTTGTGTCCACCTCTTTGTGACCCCATTTGGGGTTTTCTTGGCAGAGATACTGGAGTGGTTTGTCATTTCCTGCTCCATCTTATTTTACATATGAGGAATTGAGGCAAAGGGGAGTCAGTGACTTGCCCAGGGTCACACAGATTGTAAGTAACGGAAGTCAGATTTGAACTCAGGAAGATGAGTCTTCTTGGCTTCAGACCTGGTACTCTACCCACACAGCCCATGTTTAATGAATGTGGTTTTTTTTTTTCTTTGAAAATAATACCTCTTGAAGTCATGGATCATGGCAGCTGTCTTTCCACTCCCATTTCCAAAGATGAATGATTTTATCAACTTGTAAAATCCATCAACCAACAGAGACTCCAGCTCTACCTTTGCCATTATCGATGGTAAAAATGATATAAGATCATATATTTATAACTGGAAGAAACCTTAGAAGTAATCTAGATGGCACAGTGGCTAGAATGCTGGGCCTCAAGTAAAGAAGACTTGTCTTCCTGAGTTCAAATCTGCCCTCAGACACTTACTAGCTGTGTGACCCTGGGCTAGTCACTTTACCCTGTTTGCCCCAGTTTCCTCATCTGTAAAATGAGCTGGAGAAGGACATGCCATATCACTCTAGTATTTTTGCCAAGAAAACCCCCAACGGGGTCATAAAGAATCAGATATGACTGAAAAACAACTAAATAACAAAAATGCTTCCATGGCACCAAAACAAACCGAGGGAAAGTAAGTGACTTCCCCAGAGCAGGGGTGATAGATCCAGGACTTGAGCCCAGTTCCAGCACTTACCTCCGAGCCCCCACCACTATCACATTCCTTCCAAGTTGTTGCAGCCAAAAATAATTCATTGTCTGGGAGCCAAGCTTCCCATAACAAGCATCCCTGAATTTAACTAGCCTGCTTTTCAGGTGATAGGTTTAAAGTCTGCCACCAAATCTACACGTAGAGTCTTTCTGGGATGGTCAGACCTGCCAGAGTTTGTATGGCACCAGCAGGGTCTATGAAAAATGACTTCATCATTATGAAGCAAAAGATTAAATTTCAATGGAGGATTATGTTTGTAGGATCATAGATCTGGAATGAGAATGGCCCTCCGAAGTCATGGAGTCCAACCTCCTGTTTCTGGGGAGGAGGAATCTGAGGCTCACTTGCCCAAGGTCACACTGCTACTAAGCATCAGATTCAGAATTTGGGCCCAAATACCCTCTATAGCCAGTACTCTTCCCACCATGCCTGCTGAAGAACTTTATGGGACATTGCTTATATGAATGCAATTTTAAAATAACTGACTGAGAAGGAAGTGTCAAAAATCAGTGTTTTGGATCCAGTTGACAGGGAAATGGTGCTGTCCTTGCTAGACAAGGAAGCTAGAGGGATGAGCTAGCTTTGGGAATGGAAGTACTGGGGTGAGTCCAAAACAAGCAAGTCAGGAGGGGCACCTGGTGTGTGTGTGTGTGTGTGTGTGTGTGTGTGTGTGAGAGAGAGACAGAGACAGAGACAGAGACATAGAGAGACACAGAGAGAAATCAGTTTAGTCTTAGATAAATTGAGTTTAAAGTGACATTGAGATATAAGTGGAGCTGTCCAGTAGATATTTAGAGGTTTGAGGGCTAGAGTGGGTGAAGGGGAAGATGTGAGACTCTAGATTTAGTACTCTATATTTTTAAAGATTTATGTACTCTATATTTTAAATATTATAAAGTTTCAATTCGTTTCAACAACCATTTTATGAGCACATACTTTGTGCTAGGGCAGGGGTGGGGAACCTTCAGGCTCAAGGCCACATGTGGCCCTCTAGGTCCTCAAATGCAGCCCTTTGACTGAATCCAATATATCTGAATATTCCTTTCTGTGAAATTTGGATTCAGTCAAAGGGCTGCACTTGAGGACCTAGAGGGCCACATGTGACCTCAAGGCCACAGGTTCCCTACCCCTGTGCTGGAGATAAAAAAAAATAAAGGTGAAAAAGTCTCTTGTCCTAAAAGAGCTTAAATTCTACTGGGGTGGCATGACATATACATTAAATAAATACAGAATAACTATAAAATATCCAAAGTAATTTCAAGGAGGAAAAAATGCTAAAAATTGGCAGGATCAGGAAAAAAAAAAAACAGTGAAAAAGGTATTGGATGAGCTGTTTTTGACAGATGCTAAGGATTCTACCAAGTCAGAGGTGAAGAGGAAGCACATTCTAGACATGAGAGACCCATTTGTGAAAATCCACGGGGTCAAAAGATGGAGCCCCATATATATGGGAAATAGCAAGGAAGCCAATTTAATTGGTATGGAGAGCCCAGGAGTATGAGTGGTATGCCTGACTGTGAAGGGCTTTGAGACCCTTATTGAAAAACTTGCATTTTTATTTTTAGAGGCAATAGGAAACTCTTGAAATTTTTGAGTAGGGATGAGACATGGTCATATCCATGCTCTAGGAATATCAGTTTCTTGGCCTTGAGAGGCCAGATGGAAAAGGGAAGAGACTGGAAGCAGAGAGACCAGTTAGGGCCATGAATGAGCCCTTTAGTTTCAGCACTTCCTTCAGTGACAGACAATAACTTTATTGTTGTGCTTATAGATAGTATAATGATACAAGGTCATCAATTTAGAGCTGAGAGATCTTAGACGTTATCTACTCCAATGCCCTCATTTACAGAAGAGGAAAATGAGACTAGAGAAGTTTGGTGACTTGTAAATTCACATAAATGATAAATAGAACAACTGTGACTTAAACTCAGATCCTCTGACTACAAATCCAGTTCTCATTCCAACAGACTCTACTACACAATCCAAATGAGAGAAGATCAGGATCTGAATTAGGATAGAAGCTGTGTGAGTGGAGAAAAGGTGATGGAGCAGAGAGGTGCTTTGGAGGCAAGATTGACAAGACTTGGCAACTGATTTGATGTGGAGCTTGAAAGAGGGGAAAATGGAAATTATTGATTGTAATTACATACATAGCAGCTGATAGTGAAAGAAGGAACAAAGATCAGATGTGAAAACAAAGAATCAGTGCCTCCTAATCCAGCTAAGATTAATTTTTCAAAATAGGAAGAAATAGGGAGTAAAAAATTCAAAATAGGAAGGAAAAAAAGCATTTCTGTGTTTAAATTTTAAGCTGCTATTATATTAAAGTTAGTGTTTTAAAAAAATCTCCAGTTGTTCTTAGATTCTAAACATTTCCTGGAATTTAGCTGAGGGGATAGTGGAAAGAAGGGAGGAGGGAAGTTGTCACCAAAAACATATTGTTCTTAATGGAAGGAACTAGGCATTTTCATTTTTATCTTCAACAAATTCATAGATCCAAGAATATCAATGTCCCTCTTCAAGGAAACCAGGAAGAATCCTCTTTGAAAGATTCAGAGCAAATTGGTATGAAGATAATCTTGCATATCCCTTGCCAAGAATGGAAAAAAGAATCTTAACCTCCAGGAATTTGTTGGTAGCTTTTTAAAATGGAACATAGTAGCTCAGTAGAATGTGATTAGGTCAACAAGGTCTGTCTTTTGTTAAGTTCTTTTAGAAGTATGCTAGTTTATTGGATTTTATTCCATTAATTTTATGCTTATTTTTAATGAAATGGCATGGCAGAAAATAATGATCTGATTAGCAGAGGTTTCCAAGCCAATGAAAGCACCTGTAGCAGCCAAGGAACATACATATGGAGGACAGCACCATTTCTTCATCCATCCCATTACTAGTCCAGGCATATTTTTTCAATTATTATTTTTTTTTATTTCCACTGTTTGGTGTCAGGACTGTGTGCATGGATATTGTGTATAGTGTGTATCATCTTGTCCTGCTTGAGACTGGGGGCCTTAAAATTAATTCCATATAAGTTAAGGGCAGCTCTGGAAGCTCTCAGACTTTGTTATTCCCTGAGATATGCAGGGATTCATGAACTTGTGCTCCTCTAAACCACAGATCTTACTCTAGCAGCTGCTATTTTGGCTTATTAGTTCAGGGAGGGAGAATTCTCTTTTTTCTGTTTGAGCTTTTTTATTTTCTTTTAAAAATTTTTTAAACATTTTTTATTTAAAGTTTTGAGTTCCAAATTCTATCCCTCCCTCCTGCCCTCTTCTCCTACCTCCCTGAGATGATAAGCAATCAGATATAGATTATACATATGGAGCTATGTAAAATATTTCCATATTAGTCATTTTATACAAGAAGACATGAATAAAATACAAAAATGAAAGTGAAAAATAGTGCGTTTCAGTCCATTCAATCATTATCAGTTCTTTTTCTGAAGATGGATAGTATGCTTCATCGTTAATCCTTTGTGATTGTCTTCAATCACTACATTGCTTAGAATAGATAAATCATTCACAGTTCTTCATCAAACAATATTGCTGTTACTGTGTATAACATTCTCCTGGTTCTGTTCACTACACTATGCATCAGTTCATGTAAGTCTTCTCAGGTTTTTCTGAAATCATCCTGCTTGTCATTTCTTACAGCACAGTAATATCCCATTACAGTCATATACCACAACTTGTTTAGCCTTTCCCCAATTGATAGATATCCCTTTGATTTCCAATTCTTAGCCACCACAAGAAGATATTTTTGTACAAAGAGGTCCTTTCCCCTTTTTTTGGATGTCTTTGGGACATAGACCTAGCAGTGGTATTGCTAGATCAGAGGGCATGCAGTTTTATAGCCCTTTGGGCATAATTCCAAATTGCTCTCCAGAATGATCGGATTAGTTCACAACTCCACCAACAGTGCATTAGTGTCCCAGTTTTCCTACATCTGGAGGGAGAATTCATTAAGTGGTCCTGAGTGCTGCCCACTTTTTCCCCTTGAATATGTGCTCTGAGGCTTTGTGGCACTTTCTGAGAGGATCAGGGACCAGCCAAGCCAGCTAGTTTGTTGAGTTTCCCCTTACAAAACCCACTTCTGGAGCTGATCAGCAGCACGTAGCCATCATTCCTTTTCTGTAGGCAGGATAACAAGTCCATGAAAGTAACTCTTGTGTTCCCATAGCCTTGTTAGGTTCATTGAAATGGGAAGAGTGAACCTGGATGACTGGGATTGGGGACACAAGGTGGACCTATCTGATCACTCCAGTAAATGACAATGTCACTATATAATTGTCTTAAGAATTTTTTTCCAGGTCTAAAAACTGTATTGTCTGGCATTTCACATGGGCATGTAGATGTGGAGCTGGAAGGGCCCTAAGAAGTGATTCAGTCTCATCCCCTCATTTGTTGTTGTTCAGCCATGTCAGCTGTGTCTGATGCTTTGTGACCCCATTTGGGTTGTTTTTTTTTTTTTGGCAAAGATTTTGGAGTGGTTTGCCATTTCATTCTGTAGTTAATTTTACAGATAAGGAAACTGAGGCAAACAGGGTGAAGTGACTTGCCCAGGGTCACACAGCTAGTAAGTGTCTGAGGCCAGATTTGAACTCAGGAAGAGGAGTCTTCCTGACTCCAGGCCCAGCACTCTATCCACTGTTCCACCTAGCTGCTCCATTCATTTTACGGATGAAGAAACCAGGCTCAAAGAGGTTAAATGACTTCTTATGATCACAAAAAAAGCAAACTGGGATTTGAACCCAGGTCCTCTAAATGCAAATCTAGAATTCATAAAAGAGTATTGCATAAAACTGAGAAATAAGAATGCAGTGTAGTGAGAGGTTCTATTGTCCACAAAGATCCCAAACCCACACAGCTAGATCACTTTTTGTCTTTCTGTTGCAGAAGGGATTTAAGCAATTTATAAAGAAAATGTCTTGTATTTAATGATGGGAAGAATTGGTGATGGATTAAGCTATTCTGAAGGGCTTTGAAAATATTATAGGTACTGTTCCCCATGGGATCCTATATGCCTTCTTTAAGTCTATGAGTCTATAAAAAGTACACCAAGATCTCATTCTGGAATATCTCACCATTTATGTTGTCAAGCTAATCAGTGCCCACTGAGTGCTTGGTGACAGAAAGTGCATTTCATTTGCTAAAGCTGTAGAAAAGCCTTTTAAGGCAAGGATTAACCTTGTCCTTCACTTACCAGCTCTATTATTATTTACATCAAATAAAATGGTTGACAGGATAATATAACACTAATAGGTTTTTATGAAAATTACAATGGCTAATGCATATGCATCACCTTCCAAAACTGAACAATTGCCTTTCATAATGCTGTTTGTTAAAGTCTTTTAACTGGGGCAGCTAGGTAGTGCAGTGGAAAGAGCTCCAGGCCTGTAGTCAGGAAGACTCATCTTCCTGAATTCAAGTTTGACCTCATAGACTTATAGCTGTGTAACCCTGAGTAAGTCACTTTACCCTGTTTGCTTCAGTTTCCTCATCTGTACAATTAGCTGCAGAAGGAAATGGCAAGTTACTCAGATATCTTTGCCAAGAAAACCCCAAATGGGGCCACAAAGAGTTGGACGTGATCAAAAATGATTGAACAACAACAAAAAGTCTTTTTCTCTCTACCATATAGTACACAAATCATTCCTTAGGTCACCACACTTCATGCTTATCCAGTAGACCCTGTTTGGGGTCCTCTTTTCTTCTCTTTCTGTATTCTCTCACTTGTTGACCTCATCGGCTCTGATGGGTTCAATGAACATCTCGGCAATGGTGAGGCATCTAGCCTCTCAGATCTTTATTTCTGCACTATTCTCTCTCCTGCACTCTAGTCTCACATCACCCTTTGTCTCTTGGATATTTCCAATGGAACATCCCAAAGGCATTTTGAATCCAACATGTCTATAACAGAACTCATTATGTTTCTACCCATGTCTGTCCATCTTCCAAATTTCCCTATTTCTGTCTAGGAAACCACTATCCTTCTAGTCCTCCAGGTTCAAAACCTCAGTGTTGTCCTTGACTCCTCCCTTTCATTCATTCTGTTTATCAGTCATTCGCCAAATCTCGTTACTTCTATCTCTACACCATCATTCACATTTGTCCCCTTCTCTAAACTCATAATCACCACTTTAATTCATTTTTTATAGTATCTATTACAAAATTCATAATATCTATTGCAAAAATCAGTTGATGGTTACAATATCCTCCTAATTTCTCTCTCCTGCTACAAGTTTCTTCCCACTTTAATGCATAATCCACACAGCTGCCAAAGTGATTTTCCTGAAGTGCAGGTCTGACTGTTTCACCTCATCTATTTAATAAACTCCAGTGGCTCCCTAATACTTCCAGGATCCATTTAAAGCTCTTTTCTACATGACACTATCTTGCCTTTCCAGTCTTGGTACATTCTATTCTCCTCTGCTCTCTGTGGTCCAATCATAATGATTTTCTTTCTATTCCTCCAACAATATATTTCTTCTGTACCTCAGCACTGACTGTCCCCAGTGCCTGGAATGTCCTCCCTCTTCACCTTCTTCTCTTGGAATCTTGGATTTAACTCATGTGTCACCACCTGCATACCTTTTCTGTCCCCCCAGATACTAAGGCCTCCCCCTCCCCAAGGTTACCTTAAATATATTTGTATATATTTTGGATGTAGCTATATACATATATACAAACCAGTCTCATTCTCAGGCCTACAGAAGACTGGACAGACTGTCTAGAAACTAACCAGAGGGGAGGAGTGAAAGGAGGAAGAAGAGAAAGAAAGAAAATGTAAAGTGGGATTAATAATAGGTCCTGTCTCCAAGAGTTGTTAGGTTAAAAATGAGATATTTGTTAAGAGTTTTGTAAATCTTAAGGAGCTATATAAATGTTAGGTGTTGCTATCACCACCACCACCAATACCATCACCACCATCACCACTATCACCACCATCCCATCACCATCATCATCACTGTCAATCATTTTATATGTGCACTTTCTTCGCATTCAAATACTCTTTGAGAGCAAGGGTTCTTTTGCTTCTGTTTTTGGGTATCTAACACCTAGCATAGAGCCTGGCAAATGGTAGAAATGCTTGTTGATTGATTAAGTAACCTAAAAGCTGTTTGCTCACTCAGATCCTGAATATTTCCTCACTTTTCTATCTGCTATGACAGTACTAAAAAGATCTCAAAGAAAATCAGAGAAAAGTTAAATGGGCTCAGAAAGGATATCAGTGTTAGGTGAATGTTCCTTTTTCAGACATTTTCACTGTATTTGGGGAAAAGAATTATTTCTGATTCTCTAGTTTCTGTGCCATTCATTAGTGCTCAAGTTCTGTGATTTCCAGACTCTCTATTTAATACCAAATAAGTGAATCCTTAAGACCAGGAATTTTTAAACTAGGGTTCATGAACTTAACTTTAATTTTTTAACTATTTCATTATAATTTGTTTCCTTTGTAATTTCATATCTCTATTTTATGTATTTACCATTTTATTCTAAAAAAAAAGTCCATAAGCTTCACTAGTTTGCCAGAACACTTCCACCTCTCTATTTGCATAAGTTACAACAGTACAAAAATTTGGACTTCTGGCCTCTTTTTCCTCCTGTTCTTCTGTTTCATTTTCCTTTTTAATTGGCCTGTTGTGTCTTCCTTTCACCTTCCCCTCCCTTAACCTACCATTTGTTTTTCTTCTTTAATTCAAAGCTCCTAATCACTTTTCCAGCTTTTGCTCTCCCCCCCCCCTTTTGGCAAATGTTCATTGCATTTTCTACCTTTTAAAATACTCTGTGCTCTTTAATGGTCACAAATATGAAAACTTGGGCTGACATTTCACTATGTTGCCTGTGCATCATTGTCAAGACTGATGTGAAATCACTCAACAGCTGGAATCTTTCACCTCCTGGTACATATATTTCCTAACTGAATCTTGAAGAAATCGTGAATGGAAAACTGCTCATTCCATCTGTCAGCATACAAGGATGCTTTTACTTTACATTCTGTGGTAGCAGGATGGCTTGCCTGATGAAAGATATCCCCTAGGAATTATGTAATTAGTTGACGATGATGTTCAGAGTTAATATTTGTCAGAAGGGTCCAACTCTATTTCAGATTTTTCCCTATGTCTGATATGCATGCGGAAATATGGACTTTTGAGTTAGACGACTTCTGAACCTGTCTGATCCAACTGCACAGGAATCCTCACCACAACATCTCTGGCAAGATGGTCCTCCAGCCTTTGCTCAGATGCTTCCATTGTTGGGAGCCTCATTGCCTTACAACACAGCCCATTCCTTCCATTTGGGGATACTTATACTCATTAGAAAGTTCTTCATTATGCTGAGCTGAAACCAGGCCTACTACCCTATCCATTGTACCACCTGCCTCTGAAGCTACATAAAATCAATGATTATTCTACATGACGGCCCTTTAAGTGCTTCAAGATGGTGTTCATATGCCCCCGACATTTTCTCTTCCTTAGGCTAAAAATCAAGTCCCATTATTACCCTGATTGGCCTTCTATGAACACGTCCACCAATGTCCTTAAAATACGGTACCCCTAACTACATACGGTACTTTAGATGTTGTTTGATCAGAATAGAGGAGAATGAGATTATCACCACCTTCTATCTGGATACTCCACTTCTCTAACATAGACTGAGATCAATCACATTAGATTTCCTTGGCTTTTACATTACCCTGCTTACTTATATTAAACTCATATTGGACTACAAGTCTTCTTCAAGTGAATGGCAGTCTAACTCTCATTCCCATCCTCCAATTGTGCAATTCATACTTTTTTAATAGGAAATTTCTTATTTTTTTTTGTAAATTATTTTACTTTTTCCTATTACATGTAAACATAGTTTTCAACATTCATTTTCATAAGATTTTTGTGTTCCAAATTTTTCTCCTTTCTCTTCCCCCTTCCCAAGATGTCAAGCAATCTGAGATAGGTTATACATGTGCAGTCATAGAAACATATTTCCATATAGTCATGTTGTGAAAGAAGAAACAGAACAAAAGGGAAAAGCCACAAAAACCAAAAAAAAAAGTGAAAATAGTCTGCTTCCATCTGCATTCAGACTCCATAGTTCTTTCTCTGGATGGGGATAGCATTTTCCATCATGAGTCTTTTGGAGTTGTCTTGGATCGTTGTATTGCTGAGAAGAGCTAAATTAATCATAGCTGATCATCTCACAATGTTGCAGTTCATACTTTTAACCCAACCCAATACTGTATAGTATACAGTACTTATCCATCTTGGATTTTGCTTGTTTGAATTGAATGATATGTCCCAATGATTTTATCGATGTATGGAAGCTCCTGGTGTGGAAAGCCCTTCCTTGACTCGAATCCTTGGTAATTTACAGTCTTAGAGAGTTGCTAGGGCAGTAAAACATTAAGTTTCATACCTATGACCATACAGCCAGTGTATGTTAGAGTCATGTGGGGAACCCAAGTCTTCTTGACTCCAAAACTATGTTCAAACTAAAAATCAGACCCACAGGCTTATAGCTTGCCCACTCCATTCTCTTGTATTTTTTGAAAATTAAGATATTTGCTCTTCTCCACTGCTCTAGCTCCTCAGTTCCAGGTAGGAATCAATGTGAGGTACTGGAGACACTGATACAGGACTGTCCACATCAAAGAAGTTGCTGTGTTCTATGAGCAAAGAGGAATTGTGGTAACTCAAAAGATATGTGTGATGCAGAAATTTAGAGTCTTCTCCATTCCAAATGTTCATATGGACTACTTGTGCCCGACCTTCAGTAGAGCCTTTCGAGTTTGTATTGGTCCGAGCAGTCATCACTGGACACCCTGTACCTTGACCCCAACATACTGATGTCATTTTGGTCCCCTTTGAGAATGAAGGACAACCAATACTCCACAATATTTCATAGATTATTGACCTGGTTCATCTACCGTATCTACCAGTTCTTTCGATACCTGAAGATATGTGCTTGATCAAAGTAACTTAAACTCATGAAAGATGGCCTCCTTACATGATTTTATTTTTATCTTATTTTGCTTTATTGGTTTTGTTATTTATATCGCTTGGACATTAATTTCCAATTAACCATTTTTGTTCTATCCTTTGTAATCCAAAGGTTATGCTCCCTGGCAAAGAAAATAGAATCAAAACAAGAGGGTCAGCTTTGCCTTCTCTATGCCACCAGTTACCATTATCCTTCCTATACCAATCAGGATTCTCTTTCAAATCTTTTTTCTTCTTTGGTTTCACATTAAAATCCTTTTTTATTATTTTTAAATCAAATGCTTGTTGATTTTTAAAGAGGCATTCAACTCAGAAAATAATAGTATGTTAAAGACTCCCCTCAAATAAAATATGCCCCAGGAATACATTAAAATTATACATGGTGGGTGGCTAGGTGGCGCAGTGAATAGAGCACTGGCCCTGGAGTCAGGAGAACCTGAGTTCAAATGTGGCCTCAGATACTTAGCACAAAAAAAACTAGCCATGTGACCTTGGGCAAGCCACTTAACCCCAACTGCCCTCCAAAAAGCAAAAAAAAATTTTTTTTTTAAAATATACATGATTTTATGGCATCTGAATACAGAGATCATTTTCTTCAACAACCCACTGAATAGAGGGATCATGAAGGCATGAAATATGGAATGTATGTTTACCTATGTCTGCCATTTTTCACTGAGGATTCCCTTCTTGGAATCCAGTCAGAGGCAGAACATCATTGTAGATGGCAAGGTTCTCCACATGTTCCTATTAAAAGATGACATTTCATCCCATCGGAACACTACAAAACCTCTTCAGTAAAATCCATAATAATTTAAACAAGATCATTTTAACAATCCATGCAAGACAAATAATATGGATAAAGAATGTATTTTATTTTAAAAACTAATGTATTTTATACAGATTATGATAAGTAATTGGCCAAATTAGGTTGATTTAGCATAAATATGTCTCTTGAGATAGCTAGGTGGCATAGTAATTAGAGTGTTGGCCTAGAACCAAGAAGATCTGAATTCAAATCTGGCCTCAGAAAATTACTAGATGTGACTCTGGGCAAGTCCTTTAACCTCTTCCTCAGTTTCCTCAACTGTAAAATGAAGGTAATAACAGCACCTACTTCTCAGAATTGTTGTGAAGGACAAATGAGATAATATTTGTAAAGCAAATATTCATAAAGGCACAAAGTAGACACTATGTAAATGCTAGCAAGATAGCTAGTAGTAGTAATAGTAAATGCTAAGTCTGTCCATCCATCCATCCTTCCATCCATCCATCCTTCCATCCATCCATCTATCCGTCCGTCCGTCCGTCTGTCTGTCCGTCCGTCCGTCTGTCCATCTGTCCGTCCGTCTGTCCATCTATCCATCTATCCATCTATCTATCTATCTATCTATCTATCTATCTATCTATCTATGTGTGTGTCCAGAATTCTATCTACTCTCTACTACACCACTCTTTGCAGAGTTGAAAGACCTTACTAATGCCCTCCCAAAGTATGAAATGGACCTTCCAAAGTGCCCAACTGATACCCATGAGAGTCATCTATCCATGTGTATGTGTGTATGTACATATGTATGAATGTATATATTATAGTCCAAATCAGCCATATGCATGTGTAGAGTGTGTGTTAAACACACATATAGTCTCTCTATACATATATATTATACATAAGCATATATATATATATATGTATATACTTACACATGGAAACTATGGACAGACATTGCAGAATTGAGATCATACTGAATTACAGATCTCCAGGTATATATAACTGATATAACTCACTTTTAGTTATAATTTAGTTACAAACCCATTTCATATACAGTATGGCACTCAGCCTTCACAACAACCCAATGATAGTAATCATTGTGCCAATACACGCATTTTCCATATGAAAAAAGTGAAGCCTTAGAACAGCAAAATGATTTTCTAGTATGGGAAATGTGGGACTTGAACCCAGGACTCTGAAATGCAGGGCTCCTCCTACTCTGCATTTTGTTAGAACATTTTGGCTAAGAGATTTCCCTTATTTTATGTTATGGTTTTATGGACATGGTTGAGGGAATTTCCTCTGCTTTTTCTCTGAGTGGTGCCAAGTAATCAGCCATTTTGCCTTAGTGATTTTTTTCCCCCTTTGGCCAGATATCTCAGATTCCTGCAGTTTCCATTGGCAAGGTATATGTTGTATCCAAATTTACGTGGGCTCCAGTGTAATTCATCTGTTTGATCTCCTCCTACGAAGACTGTATTCAATTGTGTTTTGGGTACAGATCGCCTATTTTTTAATCTGACTCTTCAATTCTGGGCCAAAGAGGGGAAGTCTGGGAAATTCCACCCAGCAGGCATTAGAGGCTTCTAGGTATACTCACAAGAATCTCTCTACCAGGGAGGTCTGGCTTTGGAGTATCACAACAATTTCACAGTCACAGACAATATCCTCATGGTTTTTTACAGTCAATTATTTTAAAACCAGGTGAGACACATTCCTTCAGTTTGTAAATGACTCCTGTGGGTCTAAATTGGGCACTCCAGAAGATACATTTCATACTTTGGGGACATGAGGAGGGTCTTTCAACTCTGCACTCAGTAGTAAGTGGATAAAGTACCAGACTTGGAGGTAGAAACAAACCTGCCTCCCACCCTTACTAGTTGTGGCAGGGGGGATGCTCCTGGGCTAATCCCTCAGACTCTCAACCTGGCTCCTCATCTATAAAATGTGGCTAGTCATAGCACCTGCCTCGTGAGGTTCGTGGGGTATGTGGAGAATCAAAAGAAAATGTATTAAAGCACTTTGAAAACCTTAATGCATGATAGAAAAGAACTTAAGTTGCTGTTGTTTTAAAAACTGAAACTGTGATTTCATTGATGTAAGGGGCTCCGGGTTCTACCAGTTCAGACCAGCAGCTGCCCTGCTTCTACCGGGAGCCCTAAGGGGCTGTAATATGTCCAGGTCCCATATCTACCAGTGCAGGACCTGAATCCAGGCCCTCCTTACTCTGAGGCCAGTTTTCTATCCACTAATTCATTATACAATAATGTGGTTCCTGAGCCTCTTCTTCCTGCTCCTCCTCCTTCAGGTCTTCTCTTCTCCTTCACCTATTCCTCCATCTCTTCTTGCTTCTCTTTTCCCCTTCTTCCTCATCTCTTCTTCCCCCTCTTCTTCCTCTAGATCTCTTTTTCCTCCATCTCTTCTTCTTCCTCTCCTCCTTCCCCTTCTCTTCCTTCAGATCTTCTCTCTTTATCCTTTCCCTCCATCTCTTCTTGCCTCTCTTTCCCCTTTCTTCCTCATTTCCTCCTGTTGCTCTTCTCCTCTTCCTGCTACTTGACCTCTTTATTCTTTCTCTTCTTTTACTTCTTCCTCCTGCTCCTTTTCCTCTCCTCATTCTTGTCCTCCTCCTGCTCCTTCTCTGACCCCTCTTCTTCCTTCTCTTTCCCTTCTCTTCTTCCTCCTTATTTCTCTTCCTTTCCTTTTCTTTCTCCTGTCCTTCCTCCCCTCCAGCTTCTGGTTACTTCACCCAGTCTTCTGCAGGCATTGAGAACCAGAGCAGTTCACATGATTGAAGCAGCCCAACCCCAGACCCAGGGAGAACCAGAGATGCTAGCATAACCAAACTCTTTAGTCTGGAAACTAAGTCCTGTGGTTAGCACTGTGCTTTCCATTGCCTCTGGAAAAGCTTCAATTTCCAGTTTATTCCCTTGTATCTGCAAAGAAATCCTAGTCTGAGACACACCTTTTTCTTGCTGTAACTTGAATGTGGATCCAGGGGGAGGATCCCATGACTAGCTCTGGTAATTCCCTCCAAACGAATTGGATTTTGGTTTTTTTTAACCTTGATGATATTTTATAAGCCTCAGTGGCCAGGTGTAAATAATTAAGGGATCTTTGCAATTGCTTTTTGTTACTTAAAGCAATAAACAGCTGCTGACAAGGATTTAAAACAGAAGGCGACTTAACACATCTCAATCGCTAAGACCCATTTTGTTTGGGATATTCCCTTAACTGTAGAGATTATAGCTTAAAATAACAAATTGTAGAGTTAAAAGGAGGTAAGGCAAGGTTCCTTGTCTTCTCTCGTGAGCTTTGGGGAAGTGGAGACCATCTGGTTCATCCAGAGAGACTTGCCAGGGAATGTCCCCAGAGCCTTTCTGGTACTTGTGTCCTCGTAGCTCCTGTTGACGGCACTCAGTTCTCACCCAATTGTTGGATACATTTTTTTTCTTATTTTGTTGATGTTTGTACAGAAATCATTGTAACAGGAAGAATGATTCTTACTTCTGCTATTTGACCAAGCCTGTGGGGCTGAGGGCTGGTTGTGGTTCCTACACATCTGGGTTTTGGAAGAATAAGAGGGCTTGTAGGGGGTCCTAATAGCAATGGAAAAAGTTTCACCCCTGAAGCTTTTATCCAGCATCCCAGGCTCTCATGAAAATGTCACCCAGGCTTTCCAGGACTCCTAATAACTGAGATGGTGACCCTAGGAATCAAGATAGGAAGGAGGAGCAAAAGACCCAACTCTGAAATCCTGGAAAATTACTCTTCAGAGACCAATGGCGAAGAAGAATTAAGAGAATTTATGTGTTAAATAAAGGACCTGTAAGGGCTAGATAATGAAAAGTCCAATTTCTGCCCTATTCAACCCAGGTAGGAACTCAAAAGACCTCCAATTCATTTCTTGAGGGAAACATAGAGAAGAGGGTATCTGTTTCTCTCCTCTTCTGTATATGTTTGGGGGGAACAGGAGGGAAAGAGCCTCATAGTAAAATTGTAGAGAGGTAACACAGAAATGGGTGGTGTCTGAAGTCTGTTAAGTTGAAAGAGAAAAATTCAGTTCAATAAATACTTATTAAGTACGTGCTATGTAAGTAAAACACTGTGCTGAGCACCTAGGTGGGTGGGTGGGGAGTGTAAAGAGCAAAAAGGGACAGTCCCACTGTTAATGTTGGAATTGGTTTTTGCCTGTCTATGCGTATGTGTTTCAAGGACTTTTTTTTTTAAGGGAGAAAGGTGAGAGGGTGTGGAGGAAAAAAAATTTTAATGAAAGAAAAATAAGAAAAAGTGGCCTTTGAAGCATCTTTTTTTTTTAATTTTAAAAATGCAAAGAAGGTAATAGAAGGAAGGCCAGAAAGAAGAACAGGCAAACTGGACGTTTTTGAAAGCTGCAAGCTAAACAACTAATATATTTAAAGAAGGTGGACACAATAGAGATGTATAGCTCATGAACAATTATTTTTTCTTTTCTATCATGTATGTGAAAATGCCTATTTTATGTGGTATTTATTAAGTTTAGAATAAAAAAATTTTAAATTACATTTCCTGCCCCAAATATGCATAGACCTACATTCTATTAAAGATAAAGTATGGTATGACCTGAACACATAAGTATAATGCAAATACAGAATAAAGTATGACTGGCTGTTATATAATTTAAAGCTATAGTTGGCCCACATGTGGCATGTGTAGATATCTAATCTGGGATCAAACCCATTCCATCTCTAAGGGAGATTGTAATTTTGTTCTTTGCGGCAAGCATCAGGAGGGCCATGCTTGGTCTTCCAGTCACCCGGCAAGGCAGGGCGGGTGGGATCCAAGACCACCATGGCTCAGTCATCTCTCCCTCACTCTCCTTTCTCCAAGAAGAGTACTTTGCTAGAATTATTCCCACCACATATCAAATATCTGTAGTCTAGCAGTACACTAGTGAGTCAAAATAAAATACACTTTTCACAATTGCTTCCCATTACTTCTGCCTGTAAGGTCATCTGCTGAGACTGTGGGGTAAGGGGTACAATTGGAGGCTTTCAGAGAGAAAAGTTACAGTCGATATGAAGAGTGAGATCAAGAGACCATATGGGATAAAAGAATGGCCATGCATTAGCACCACCCACTTGAGATTAGATAGCACGAATTAGTAGTGGTCCAGTCCACACAATTTCTTGACCTCCAACTGAATTTATTGACTTGAGAGCAAGAACCAAGAAGGAAATTAAGGGTGGGCTTGGGGGTGAGGGTTGACAAGTGAACAAAGACTGAAGAGTAGAGGATAGTGTGGTATTGAACTGTTTTTAGCTGTATGATCAAGGCTATGGAGAGAGAAGAGTAAGGGGAGAATGGGGGAGGTAGACTGTAAGAACAGGGAGGAGAGAAGGTTTAGCATGAGGGAAGCAATGGAGTGAGGTCAAGGTCAGGCAAGACAAGGGGTGGGGAAGCTGCAGCCTTGAAGCCACATATGGCCCTCTAGGTCCTCAAGTGCAGTCCTTTGAATCCCAACAAATCCCCTCAATGAAAGGATCTGTTCTGAAAACTTGGACTCAGTCAAAAGGCTGCACCCAAGGACCTAGAAGGCCACATGTGGCCTCAAGACTGTAGGTTCCCCACTCCTGGATAAGATCATGGAAGTTTCAGATCCTGGAGATGGAGCTGTTCTGTGTGGTGGGGGCCCGAGATGTGACTGATAGGGAGTATTTGGGGAAACAATAGCAGTCAGCATATTGATGATTTAGGACAGTGGTTCTCAACCTTCCTAATGACGCCACCATTTAATATATCTGGGCATATCTGCATGTGGGCAGACCTGCCTGGAGACCGATAGAGGAGCAGTGTCTCCGTTCCTAAGACCATTGGAAATACGTGTTTTCCGATGGTCTTAGGCGACCCCTGTGACCCCTTTGAAAGGGTCGTTTGACCCTCAGAGGGGTTGCGACCCACAAGTTGAGAACCGCTCATTAGGAGGTCATGGCATTAAAAGGGCTAAGAAACCAACAAGGAGAAAGGTGGGCTTTGCAGTAGGAAGGAGTATTGGGAAACAGATATTGAATCCACTGATGAAGGAAGAAGGACAAGGAAGTCAGTAGATGACAACTTCAAGCGTCTACATGGGGTATTATAATCAGGTCAGGCTTGCAGCTGGTCAACAAGTTTTCGCCAGGTCAGGACAGTTAGGTGGCACCATAGTGCACAGAGTGCTGGACCTGGAGTTGGAAGACTCATCTAGCTGAGTTCAAATTTGACCTTAGACACTTACTAGCTGTGTGACCTTGGGCAAGTCACTTAACCCTCAGTTTCCTTGTCTGTAAAATGAGCTGGAGAAGGAAATGGCAAACCATTCCAATGTCCTTGCCAGTAAAACCCCCTAATGGGGTTGTTAAATGAGAGACAACTAAAAGACTAAACAATAACAAAAAGCCAGGTATTGTGATGTGTCAAGAATACACATACAAGTAGACAGTCCTTGCCCTCAAAAATCTTATGTTCTAGTGGGAGAAGTCAACCATAAAAGGAAGATGCAAAAGGCTAGGGGAAGGAACATAGTAGAGAAAGTCCAGAGTGCATGCTGGAGAGGAATAGGTTGTGGAGGGCTCAGGAGTCCACCTCAAATGGAGGCTCTGGGAGGAGAGGCAGGTGCAGGTGTATGCTAGTAAATTTAGGGGAGAATGTATGTATTACACTTAAGTTTAACCTGAATTATTTGTATGCATTACACACTTTTAAGTTTAATATGAATTATTAGTGTTTTCTCCATCATTTAAGTCTAGATAATCAATAAATCAATCAAGTCCTGGTTTGGAGCATTAGCTGATTTCCAAGAGGCAAATCCTCCCACAGAAAATTTAACAATCAGCTCTTGGGAACCTATATGAGCAAGCTCCAGCACACCATGAGGCCACAAAGGCAAGAGGTCCTTCTAGCGTGTAGATTCCAGGACTGGACAAAGATTTCAGGATAAAGAGCTGAGGCATGATAGTTCAAAGTACAGCCTGCAGAGGTAATTTTGGGTGGAATACAATTCAAAGAACAAAAATACACTTAGAGATAATGGATGAAGAAGGGCCTGGGAGTGCTTGTGTGAAAAAAGTCCTCTTCCTGGCTATGTGCGTCAGAGCAGCACAAGAGAAGGTACAGCAAGCATTGGAGAAGGTCACAAGGGATGACACACCCTGCAGCAAGAGATGGAAGGATGAGCAAATTTGGCACAGAAAAGGAAAGGTCACAGTGTGGAGCTTTATTAACACCCCTCCCCCCAGGTCCTGGTCTTTGTATGATGTTGGCATTCTGCTGTTAGTTCTTAAGTGAAATAAATGAGTGAATCGAATGCACTCCCCACCTACCATCCCTCACCCTCAAAGTTACAAAGAACCCACTGAGGAAGAAGCAGCTTGTGCTCCAAAATATGATGTCAAGGACCCAGAGGTGCTACCCAGAGAGAAGTCATCAGATGGACCAGAGAGAAGTCGTGGAAAGTGGTAACTTCCTGCAGAGGGGTCCTGAGTTAACCTGACATGAAGAATAAAAGGGCATACTGCCTTCTTGGACTATGTATGTTAAAGATATAATGGAGCCTCCAAAGATTTGTCAAACCCAACAGTACAAACCATCAAAATCACCAAGATTGATTAGTGATTCCTTCTCATTTTTTTTCCCACCTGTGTGTATAGATGGCCAATCTCTTTTGAGGAGATCCTGTAGTATCCAGAGGCTTAATAGCAGACCGATGCCATCTCCAAAAGGGGAGGAGTATCTGGGGAAACTCCCAAAGCCTAGCCTAGTCAAATGGATTTTACTTCAGTCAAAATGGATTTTCTGAACATCTTTACCATATTTTCCCACCACTGAAATACCTTCCTGCCTTTCTTTATCTGTCAAAATCTTATCTATCCTTAGAGCCTAGGGCAGCGGTTCTCAACCTGTGCGTTCTGACCCCTTTGGAGGTCGAACGACCCTTTCACAGGAGTCACCTAAGACCATTGGAAAACACATATTTTTGATGGTCTTAGAAACTGAGACATGGCTCCTCTATCCGTCTCCAGGCGGGTCCGCCCACATGCAGATATGCCCACATACGAGTATTGAAGGGTAGCAGCATTAGGAAAGTTGAGAACCATTGGCCTAGGGAAAACACCCCGCAGCCATGAATTCCCATACTGATATTGATCTGTCCTTCATTGAAATTCTGATACCCCCTTATTTGCACCTCTCCAATAACATTACATCTTGTCCTGTGTTCTAGCTGCTTTGGTAACAGGTTACTTTCCCCTCTAGTTCTCCCTAAGTATCTTCATATTCCATTTACACCACCCCCAGGTCCTAGCCTTGCATGAAGTTGATATTCAGCTGTTAGTTCTTCAATGAAGTGAATGATTGAGTCGAATGCATTCCCCACCTACCGTCACTCACCCTAAAAGTTTCACATAGCAAATAAAGCACTGGGCTTGGAGTCAGGAAGAGTTGGTTCAAATTCACATCCAGATAATTATTTAGCTATGATCTTGGGCAGATCATATGAGTACTTTATGCCTCCGTAAAATGAGGGGCAAAATTCACTGGCCTCTACGCTCCCTTAAGTCGAGGATTCCTTAATTCTCTGTAGGTTCTTCCTGCTCCTACTATCGGTTTTCCTAAAGTTTGGAAAGACGGTTCATCTTCCCCTGGGTAATTGCTCAGCCGCGTTTTCCTTTGTTTCATTGTAGCTCCAATTTGAGTTGTAAACATGTTCTGCCATTTCTCCTTTCCATCTTCACTCCAAATTTATGATCAACACAGAATTTAGCCATCAGGATTTCTTTTTGTGATACCCGAGCAGAATTGTGTTGCTGTTACACATACTCCCAGGCAGTATCATACCACTAAAACTTTTCCAGAATGTTCCTTTGGACTTTCTTTATTTGGTTACAGCATACACACTAATGATTAACCATGGTGATGATGAATTGCTGGTGAAAAAGTGATAAGCTACAAACTATCAAGGGAGATAGGGACTGGAAGTGTTATTTCTTTGGTATAGGGAAGTCTCAGGTGCTAACTTCCTCTACTGATGCAGGTCTGTTTTTTCTCTACAAGGATGTCCTAGAGAACTGAAAGGTTAAGAAACTTGACCAGTATGTGTCAGAAGTGGGACTTCAGGACTTTCTGCCTCCAAGTATCCATTCCACCAGTGGCACCAAACTCAAATAGAAATGAGGGGCCCCTACAGGGTAAGGATCCCTGTGGGCTGCATATTGCTTTGGAAATGACAAATGAACATTGTCTGTGTTCTATTGTATTTTCATGTATTTTTTTTTTACACATTTCCCAATTACATTTGAATCTGGTTCAGGCCACACTTAGGACAGATGGCCTCTTTGACACCTTTAAACTACAACACTCTGCCTCTCAAGCTATCAAGTCAAACTATCAAGTAACTTTTAAATTATTTTGAGGATAATTACTTGATGGCAAAGTTATCAAGGAAAAGTTGTTAAAGAAGCTCAGAGAGGGATGATTGTCACTGGAAGTGACGCCAAGAAGCCAACATTCAGGCTCCTAAAGAAAGAAAGTAGACGAGAAAATTCACTCCAGAAAAAGCAGATTTCCACAAGCTTAGGGCCTAAACCCAAGAGAAGAAAGTCTGTAGACAAAGGAGTCCCTGCAAATTAAATGCTTTTTAAACAAAGAGTGCTTTGGTCCCAGAAATAAACTCAGTGCATGGGAAGAACAGGAAGGTAACTAGATGCCAAGTTGGCCAAAGAGAAAACTAGACAGAGACCTGAGAGGCAAATAGGAAAACCACTAGCAGTGGAAATTTGGCCAGGTCAGAAGGGAGAAGTATGAAACAAGAGCACAATGCCCCAGGGACTACATCAAGGGTACTGAAGCAAGACAAGAGATAAGAGTTCCAGGGCCATCGAAGAGAAGACGATGAAAATCATTCTGACTGAGAAAAGGGAGGAGCAAGATAAACTCCACACCTTCTCAAAAGTTTGGGAAGAAAACTGAGAATCAGTCATTTCAAAAGTCATAGGCTAAAACCTTTTGTTTTGATGGAAAACACAGTTGTGATCAGATTAAGATTTCTGCCTATTATGGGAAAGTGGGAGGTCAAACTAAAAAAGGGGAAAGAAGTAATTAGAGTAATTAAACTATTGGGAAATGTGTATATATATATATATATGTGTATGTGTACATATATATATAAAATCAGAAATGATTTATTATACCCATTAGCCATTTGCTTTGAGAAACAATGTACAAGTCTCTGAAGAAGAAAACATGGGGGTGGGGTAGGGAATGTTGTGCCACATTTCCATATACATATATATTTACGTATTTTAGAGGCACAGAATTTTTGAGTTAGAAGCTTAATGAACATTGAATGGAATCAATTCTTTTTTAATTAAATATTTTCTTAAAAATCAAACATCGAATATCAACACAACCAATTCTGCTTGCTTAATGGGTAATTATTTTAAATTATCTAATTTCAACACAAAGTATCATCACAACTTTTTAGGCACTCCAGCTCCCCATCAAGGCTTTGTCTATTTATTCTCATTTATTTTTCTTTTTGTATGGCCATAGTTTATACTTTATTCCCTTGTCAGCTTTCCCCCCCTTGGCAATATTTTATAAAGGTTAATCCTTTATTATCATATAATGCAATATGCAACAATACAGTCCTGTGTTAATCACACATATTTGTCTTAAATCCACCGTAGAATTATAGCATCCCATTGAATTAATGTAGTATAATTTATTTAATAATTTCTCTATCGTTGAACATTTAGGTTGCTTCTTGTTGGTTTTTGTTTGTAATTATGTAAAATGCTACAAGGAAAATGTCTTTGAATTTTTATTAGAATTTGGGGGTCAAGAATCACAAATTCCTAGATTTGAAAGGTCTTTTGAAGATCTTCTAACTCACCCACCCTCACAGTGACATGCCATCCAGCCTCTGTTGGCATACTACCAGTAATAAGACAATCATTACTATGGTATCTACTAATTGATCCTACCTTTGCCCTCCAGAATGTGGTCGGTCAGTCAACTAGCATTTATTGAGAATTTGAGGGGCGGCTAGGTGGCACAGTGAATAGAGCACTGGCCCTGGAGTCAGGAGGACCTGAGTTCAAATCCAGACTCCGACACTTGATACTTACTAGCTGTGTGACCTTGGACAAGTCACTTAACCCCAATTGCCTTGCCTTTCCCCTTAAAAAAAAAAGAATTTGCTGTGTACAAGGCAATATGCTATACCCTATTCTAATGGGTAAGAAAACACAGAAACAACTATGTTCAAATAAGATATATAGGATAAATTGGTGGTTGTTCAGTCATTTCAATCATGTCTCACTCTGCGTGACCCCATTTGGGGTTTTCTTGGGAAAGATACTGGAGTGGTTTGCCATTTCCTTCTCCAGCTCATTTTATAGATATAGGAACTGAGGCAAACAGGGTGAAGTGAATTGCCCAGGGTCACACAGCTAGTATGTGTCTGAGGCCAGATTTGAATTCAGGAAGTCTTCCTGTGCCACCTAGCTGCCCTGTAGGATAAATTGGAGGTAGTTTCAAAAGGAAGACACTATAATTTAAAGGGGAATGGCAAAGGCTTCTTTAGAAGGTGGGATTTTAGCTGAGGATTGAAGGAAGCCAGAGAAGCCAGGAGGCGGAGATGAGGACGGAGAGAATCTCACACATTGGAGACAACCAGTAAAAATTCTTAGAGTAGGGAAATGGAGTGTCATGACTGAGAAACAGCAAGGAGACCTGTATCAAAGACTATGTGGAGGGTTATAGATTATAAATGGACTGGAAAGGTAGAGAAAGGCCAGCTCATAAAAGGTTTTAAAAACCAAGTAGAGGATTTTATATTTGGTGCTGGAGGTAATAGGGAGCCACTGGGAGTTTACTGAATGGGAGTACAGTAGGTAATATGTGGCAGAGTCAGATCTGTGCATTAGGAAGATCAGCGATGGATCAATAGGAGTGAGGAGAGACTTAGGGAAGGGAGACCAACTGGCAGACTTTGTGCAATAGCTAAGGCATGAGGTGAAAAGGGGCCACATGGGAGAGATAATATAAATTAGAAAATAAATTAGAAAATGTATATATTAGAAACGATAGAACCTGACAACCAAGTGGATATGAATAGTGAAGGAGAATGAACCCACAGTATAATCCCTTTTCCATTTGACAACCTTTCAAATATTTGAAGATAATAACTATTATGCCTTTTCTTTGAAACAATGTAAATGAAAGAATTGCATCATAGTGCAAATGAAACTGTGCAATTGCAATGGCCAAGTTTGGCCCCAAAGAAGATATTTGAGAAGGCACATCTCTCCTTTTTTTTGCAGAAAGGAGGGACTCTGGGTGTGGAACACCCTACAGAATGTTGAACTTGGTTGATTTGTCATCTATTTTTTCCAAACTGCTTTGTTACCTTTTTTCTTCTTTGTTATAAGAGATGACTCTCTAGAATGAAAATGGGAAATGTAGGTCATATAAAAACAAAGAATAGACATAAAATTTTTTTTGAAAAGAAAACTAGTTCTCCAGCGTTTTCAAAATTATATGACCTCCAAAATGGATTTCTTTTGTGTACTCAGTAGACGAGCTGCCCCTCCTATCTTCATTTTCTTTACCCCCATTGCCATTATTGCATGTAGTGGTTCCACAGTCATTGTTGTTGAAAATAGTTTGTTTCAAAAATGCTAAAGGATCTAGTCCATTTTACATCAGTTTGTTACCATTTTTAAATGCCCTAAGTATGATTTCATTCAATTGAGTTTTATGGGGAGTTTTGTGTAAATTTGTTTCTCCTTCTTTTGCATCTTGCTGTTTCATTAGTCAGTCCAGCTCATAACCTACCAGCCATCTTCACAAGGTTTTGTAAATGATTGCATTGTTAACAGATGTTTTCCTTGACTTCCATGAATCTCCAGTTGCAAGATTAAGCATTTGGTGACTGGGGAAGTTTCTGAGCTCATTTGGCCTCTTTGTTGTGGCAATTGCTTTATACTGATCACATTTCTATGGGATCATTGATTTTATAGAATCATAGCTCCTGGAAGAGAGCTCTGAGACCATCTGTCCAATCTCTCATTTTCAAGGTGACGTGATCATAGCCCACACTGACATTTCTTGTTTGTCCCCATATTGTGTGATATCATCATTTATTTGAATAAATGAGGTTGGAGCTCTTGAAATTGCTTGCAATGTCTTCTGGGTGTGCCTCACCAGCTGCCATCTAGAGTGAAACTAGAGAGCTCCTGCTGACTGATCTGGGAAACATAAACACTAAGTATTAACTGACCCTGATGCTCTGGGAGAACTCCCTACTGCCTCTCTCACCTTGTGAGAGTAGTAAGAGAGTACTACTAAGTAAGCTTCCCAGCCTTTGGAGTGCTAGATCATGGAAGTAGTTACCACCAGGTCTGCTTTGACCCCTTGCTTAGCCATCAAGGACCCTGGAGGGTGGGGCTCCTGATCAACTGATCCTTCTCCCAACCTACTATCAAGCAAGCTCTCATTTCATGCTCCCCTTTTTCTGGTGTCTCAAAATCTTCATTTTCTGAGGCAGAAGTCCTTTTCCTTTGATGCCCCTGCTAATCTCTCTTCTCTATTGACTCAGCTCCAACTCTCAACAGTCCATATATTCCTCTGCTTTCTTGTTCCCTTATGCCCTCTAAAACCTGCATATTGCATTCAGCAAACTCCCCTTCATCCTAAATTTCTTCATTTCATACTCTTTATATCTTCTAGCACTCATAGAAGCCTAGCTTCATCCAAAAGATGCTAATTGCATGATCACCCCTCTCAAATACTATATATTCCTTTTCTTATGGCCCCTGATACACTGAATGTGTGCCTACATCTCAAGAAAAGGTGTAAATCTGTCCTTCACTCTTCACTGCTACTTCCAGATTATTATATCACCAACAACACAGTAACTCCTCCTTCTTTAAGGCTCACTTGCTCTATCTGTACCTCCGATTCCAGCTCTACATTGCTTGCCCTACTGTTTCATGAGTCCAAACAGCTTATCATTCTAAATCATTCTCCTTTCATTTTCAAGGAGTTCAGCATCTAGTTGAACAGCCTTCTCTTCCATTCTAATCCCTGCCCTCAAACTTGGGGACTTTGATATGCATAATGAGACCCCTTTAAAAGCTCTGACCTCCCAATTGATTGACTTCCTCAGCTCCTCTGGCTTACATCTCCACTCTACTTCAGCCACCACTGAGAAATGGTCACAACTTTGATCTCACCTTCGTCTATAACTCTTCTGTCTCTACCATCTTGAACTCTGAAATCCCTCTCCAATCATAACCTCCTATCCTTCCATCTCTCTTTCCAGTTCTGGCACCCCTTCCTGTTCTACCAGTCTATCTCTGGACTTATTTTCCTCCCGCAGTTCAAACACATGGTAGTCATAGAAGGCATTTAATAAATATGTGTTGAATTAAATTGAATAATCAATGCAGTATTAAAGACTCTCCTTATCCAATATGCCTGATGTACATTTTATTTTTTAGATGAACCCACCAAACACCAGCTAAAATAGAAAGATTTACATAACAGCAATGGCAGCTTAAGCACTAACAAACTGTTCTTGTTGGAGCAAATCTTCTTAGGAGAATTTAAAATCATCAGCCTCTGTCTTACTGAAGAACTCCCACAGGGCTGTTTGTTGGCCTTTCAACCTGGAGCCAGGCACTCCCTATATGCACATTTCCCAGTCATAACATTGATATTGATAGGAAAAGGACACCAAGGCCTTTTACATCATCAAAGGACTCAACTGCCTCAACATCAGTTGGGAAAAGTTTTCTCTCTGTCTCTCCTTTCCTCATGGGTTTTTAGCTTCCTGATGAATTCATGAGACCTCCACCAGATCCCTTCTGTTGCTCATATTGCCTTTAGCATATTAAGTGACAATTTTACATAAACTCCCAACCCAGTGATATCTGACTTCACTATTTATTCCATTATGTATCAGAGAAGTAGTCTTTCTGCCCTTATCAGACTGACCATCAGAAAAGATTTCTCCACTCCTCTCTCTTCCTGTGTATTTTTTTTTCCTGCAAAAATGAAATCTTGCCAACAATTGCAAACGAGATCATTTTTATCATGAACTGTGTCACCAGCTGGGAATCCTTGCTCACTGGCAACCTCCTCAAGGCAACATCATGTGCACAAAAGAACTTTGGGCCTCAGTTCCAGTCAGGAGTCCATGGTTAGACTGGCATGGCCAATAGTAACTGTGTGACCTAGGGCAAATTACTTAACTTCTCTGGATTTGTTCCCACATTCTTCAAATGTAGGTATTGGAGTATAGTAAACTTTTCATGTGTCATGAACCCCTTTGGCAATTTGGAGAATGTTTTTAAATACATGAAACAGAATACAAGGATTACAAAGCAAATTAATTATATTAAAATGTAGTTATCAAGATATTTAAAAAATAAATTTCATGGACCCTCTGGTTATAAGCCCAGATAAAATGATCTCTAAAGTCAATTCCATCTACGATTCTTTGAGTTTCTATCTCACCACCTATGAATTTTTTAAAAAGTTAATAAGAAGAAGCAGAAGTAAAATGTTTCCTGCATAAGTCAACTTGGGCAAATATACAACATGCAATTGAATACAAAAAATAGAAACGATTGTGATTTTTTATGGATATACTGAGATTGAGTTGTAAGTCTTTCAGAGAGACAAGACATGTTCTTATCGGTTAAATGAGCATGATAATAATTTCCTATGTTAGGAGAAAATGAGTGGAACGATTTGAGCTCCTGTTAGTTGAAGCACACTGTAAAATAGTAAATTGCTATTTTTATTACAATAAACTTCTTTCTGTGGAAACTTTTTTAAAAGACACAAAAATTTTCATGAATGGTCCCAGATGTCAAAGACTGACCTTTATACCTGATCACATCTATTTCCTCTTTCTGTCTAGGTGGTCTATAGTATCCTCTAATGATATATACATAAAATGAAGCACATTTTTGCCTCTTTTGGTACTATCCTAGGATTCACAAATTTATGTATTGGGTCTGTGGGCTAAGAGAAAGAATGGGCTCTTCGTGAACACATTCCACAATAGTCATTTCATTTTGGTTGGCTAATTCAACATTGGCTCTCCAGGACCCCCATTATATAACCTGGGATTTCCACATTGTTTTTGACAGCAAAGTTTAACAAAAATAAGTTATAAATGCTGATAAAATTGAAAACACATGATGTGGAATTGAAAGGATTTAGTGATGAAAACATTGTCTGATTTTGTGGTAATTAAATCTTGAAATAGGTTTCTTTTTGAACAAGCAAACAGTTCTAAGTATCTGGCTATGCACCAGCATTTTGCAAGCTTCAAAAGATCATGTTGCTCCATCTTTCTCCTATAGTATGCCCACAGCTGTGCTGTGAAATTGGTGCAGTAAACATTAAACTCTTATTTCCAACCATGGGTTGGTTACAGGATCCAATAAGCAGCCTCCGTGAGTCTCTGGCTTTAACATCCAGATACCAAGCACAGCCCTGTTGTCTGGAAGAAAAAATAGCAAGTCTTTGGAAGCCATGGAATGTTGCAATAGATGCTCTGCTTTGCTCGTTCCAAAGAGACGAGACTTTGGAATCTCTCTGACCTCCTTCCTTTATCTTCTAATGTTGTGAAAGAGTTCAACTACATCAGTTCCTGAGACTGGCATCTATTCTCTCTTTGGTCAATAGCTGGACTCCCAAGAAGGCAAGAAGAAAACCAAAAACCTAACAAAAAGTTTTCTAAAACATCTGGGTAACTATATTATCTTCTGTCTTTCCTGCAAAGTTACTTTATTTTTGTGTATGTGGAGAAACGATAATAAGAAATAGAGCAGTTAGATGGGAAATAAGAATTCAGTAGCCAAAAACTTTGGATGTAAAGGTTGCAGGAAGGGAAGGAAATATATGAGGGCCAAAAGGGCTGGGGGAGCAAAAGCCATGGAACAGGACCAGTCGACCTTTCATCTAGCATGCACCAGAGAACATGAAGTCATATTCTACTACAGTTCAACTCACTGGGCCAATGTCTTAACTGAATTTTGTACCTCCTTCCCACCTAATATGGGGCTCTACACACACAGTAGGTGCTTAATAAATGTGAACTCTTATCAATTTACTAGCCCCTGCTCCCTAATGGTCCTATTTTCTCTAAAGCAACCACCCAATTCTATTTATTAGCTCTAACGAGCTTAACAATTATCTAGTTTTAACAAAAACTTAGAAAGTGAAGTCAGTTTCTACTTTTGAAAATGTCCAGTTTTTAAATTTCTCTGAAGACATTACCATTGTGAAAGAATGAGACGGAACTGACTGACTTTGTAATAAAATAGCAAAACTGTTTCCTCTTAAGTTACCCAGTTTAGCGATCAATAGCCTGTTTGGAGATTCTGGGGGGAATAAATGAATATTCATTGTAGCCAAATGACTATTTAGATAGCTTTACTTCTCTGAATTTGTCATTTCAGCAATTAATGTAGAGATGTTGGCCTATCCAAAGGGTGAACCATGAAATTGTTAAGTTCTAAATGACATGATGTAATATGTAAAGTAATTAAAATGAATGCTCAGGCTATGCTACCACTAGTGTGTAGAAAATCCAGAAACCTTACAACCCCACAATCCTATTCAGCAATCTTGTCTGTTTTTCTCCTAGTCTCCCCAGCCTTCTCTTTAATCCTGTTTATCTCCCTAGAAATCAAAACAAAAAACCTCTTAGACTTGCCTTTTCTCCTTCAACACCCCTAAATTTGTGCTGGCTCTTGAACTGAGTAACCAGATACATTTTTGTTACATTGTAAAAAAATGTTATGAACTGACAAAGGTTCTTTGATATGATCTGGGTACCTGGGGAAATCACAACTTTGTTTTGGAATTTTGGAACCTTACCGACTTGTTGCCCCATGAATGTTGAGACTATTCTCTCTTTTGATCATATTACTAACTGAAACAAAGAAAACAAGAAACCTCCTCTTCCTACCGATCACCGCCTTTTCTGAAGTTTAGCTGGCGCACAAAAGGTATGAATTTGCAAAATTGGCTTGGAGTATAAAAAAATAATACTTATATTTTGAAAGACTCGTGATTTCATTGCTATCAACACTCCCTTCACCAGTGCAGATTACAGCTCTTCATTCCCTTTTCTTCCTGGGCAATTATCATCTTGTCTTCCTATGAGTCGTTTGCAGAAGATCTACCCAATATTAGTTTTTTGAGGGTACCACTGTATCCCTGAGGTCTCCTTGTGTGGTCTTGCGTTCTCACTTCATTAATGATCTCTTCCCTTTTACTGGTCATACCCATTCTCCATAACGTCTTTAATGTTACTTTTTGCACAAAAATCTTCATTGATAACATGCATCTGGGATTGTGATATTCAGATTCTTAGCATCATTAAACTCAGTTAAAAAAAAGACATGGACAGAAGATGAAGCAAGGGCAAGTAATAGTATACACACACACACACACACACACACACACACACACACACACACACACACACCATGGACCTATAGGAATGATATCAAGAAAGCTAAAGGTCAAAATAAGCTGAGGTTGAAGAGGAATTTGAGGAATAATTATAGCTCCTTATGGATAGCAAAGTACTTAGTACACATTATCTCAATTTTATAGAGGAGAACACAGGCTCACTAAGGTAAAGTGATATAAACATGGGGACACAGCTAGTAAGTATCAGAGATAGAATTCAAACCAGGCTCTTTCTGATTCCAAGTCCAGCGTTCCTTTAAAAAGCATTTTTTTTTTACTGGTTTGGGGAGCAAGACAGTGATCCAAAGAAGAATTGTACCATTGCATAGGGAAGATATGACAAGGACAATGGATAAGAAAGAGAAGTCAGAACTGCTTCAATCTGCTTCTGTTTTCTCTAACAAGGAAAATGATCTTTAGGGAAAAGAAAGCAAAAATGATTAGCAAGGATTTGAAATAAAAGATAAACGATAGTAACTAGCTGCTCTCAATGAATTCAAGGCACTGAGCCCAGATGAACTAACTATATTTCAGGACATTAAATAAACTTGTGGATGGAATGGCTAAATTGCTGTCAGCTATCTCTGAAAAAAAATCATGTTGTATGAGAGGGGTCCTGCAAATCTGGAGACAAGTTAATGTCCTGATCCTGAAGGAAGCAGGAGCTGGGAACTTCTTCAAATTATAGGCTGATGAGTTTGACTTCCATTCCTGGTGAAATTCTAGAATGTATTATTACTGGATTAAAAAGGGAAAGTGTGATCATGATGAGCCAAAAAAGGACAAGCATTAAGAAGAAATCATGCCAGACTAATCTCCTTTTTCCTTTTTGATGGATTATGAGATTGGCAGATCAGGGAAATGCTATAGACATATTTTATGTGAAATTTTTCACGGCACTGGGCAAAGATTCTAATGAAATACTTGCAGAGAAGATGAAGAGATGTGGGCTGAATGATATTGTAGTATTCCTCCACCCTTATCCAGTGACAAGGCGATCGGTGGGTCCTTCCATAAACTATGGGTACAGGCTGAGAATTGATAGACTGAAGCTTCTTTATTTTGGACTCAGAAGTTCCAGGTCATTTTCACAGACCCATGGATTGGTTGCCAGGGAAAAAGAGAAAAAGCAAAGGGGCCGTAGGCAGGAGAAAGAATCCAGCTCAGAAGTGCACATAGATACCACAAGTCTCAAGGAGTGAGTAAAGAGATGTTGTCTAGCTTGAAATAGAATTTTCAGTCTCTAGGAGAACCTGACAGAGTCCCAGATAATTTGCCAAACTCATCATCCTGTGGGAAGGAGAATTTGTTTTTATCAATGTTGTTGTTGTTATTGGCATGCCTAGGCATGTGAAGCTCGCCTCTGGCTTCCAGGATTTCCTAAATGAGCTGCAGAGCTGGACAGCTCCCTGCTGGCACCAGTGTTACCATGGTGGCTTGGGGTGGGGAGTGAGGGGGACAAATATCTACCCCTAAACTATGGCAAATGGGTTGTACAGTTAGATTGAAAACCAACGGAATAAATGATTGATTAATGTATCACTATCAACCTGAGTGGTCTCTAATGGAGTGCGACATGGCCCTATTTTGTTCAACATTTTTCTTATAACTTGGATAAAGGCAATACTGTGTGCTTATCAAATTTATGAATGGTAAATTTCAGAGAACTAGCTAATTCCTTGGTTAAGAGAATCATCTCGGCAAGAGATTACAACAGGACAGAATGATGAGCTAAATTGCATAAGATGAAATTAGTAAATGTAAAGTTGTATATCTTGGGTTCAAAAAATCAACTACATGAGAACAAGATTTGAATAGTCATGCAAAGTTTTCTTTTTTAGATTGTAAAGTCAACATTTGACATTAATATAAAATAACAACCAAAATATTAAATTGTATCAATATTCCTTCTGCCCTCTGCCCTGGTAAAATGTGATTAGTTTGTTTAGGAAATTGTGTTAGGGTCTAACAGTTTATGAGATTTCAGGAAATTAAATGGCTCCATAGGAGGGTGACATGAAAAGTGAAGGAATAAAAGTAACACGAGAATTAATTGAAGGAACAGGAGAGGTTTAGTCTGGAGAAGACACAGAAGGGACATTTCTGTCTTCACATATTTTGAATGATTGTCATGTGGAATAATAATAATAATAATAGCTAGCATTTCTATAATGTTTTTTAAGGTTCACAAACTTTATCTCATTTGGTCCTCCCAACAGCCCAAAGAGGTATATGCTAGCTATTATTTTCACCATTTTACAGATCAGTAAAGAGAGGCAGACAGAGATTAAGCAAATTGCCCAGAATCACAAGGCTAGCAAAGGTGTGAGGCAGGATTTGAAATCAAATCTTCTGCTCTAGTATCTCTGTGATGCACCACAGACTTGTTTTGTATGGCCCTAGGGGATAGAGCTAAGGGAGGGAGATGTACATTTTAAATAAAGTGCTTTCATCTCAGTGGCAGGAAACACTTCCTAATAGCAAGAACTATCCCAAAGTGGAATGGGTAGGCTTAACATCATCTTCCATGAGTTCCTGGCACCCTGATGTGCAGACACTGAAGTGGTGATGGAAGTGTTTACTAAGCGTAGCTGTGGGAAAATACAGCTCAGAAAAGCATAGGGGTTGTGTCTAATCTTATAGAGTTGAACTTCAACTTTAAAATTCGAATATGCTAAGATAAAATAATTATAAGCCATGAATAAGTGGAAATTTTTAAAAAAAAATCCCCCTTGGTTTTTATTCCCCACCCAGAAGTTGTTACTCCCTTCCATAATTAGAAGAGCTCAATTGCAATATGACTGCTTAGCTATTTTAGATCTGAAAGTAACCTTAGAAATCATTGCCAGAGGCTGTTAGGTGGTGCAGTGAATAGAGCAACAGGGCCTGGAGTCAGAAGGACCTGAGTTCAACTGCGGCCTCAGACACTTAACACTTTAGCTGTGTGATCTTGGGCAAGTCGCTTAATCCCAATTGCCCTACCTTCCCCCCTCCAAAAAAAAAAGCAAATAAATAAAAAAAAGAAATCATTGCCAATTAACCCCTCATTTACAAATGAAGAAACCTAAGTCAGAGGAGTAAAATGATTTGTCCAAGATCACACAGCTTCTTAGGTAAAAATTTAAGACTAGAACCCATTTCCTTATTCTATTTCGTGTTCCTTTTTTTCTATCATATTGCCTACTCACCTTACTGAAATGACCCAAGGGGACCTAAGCCCTTGGCTCAAAACCAAAATGGTGCCTCCTCAGTATTCAGGGGTCCTGGGGCCCCTCTCTCTAGGGGGAGAGGGTGGAGAGGGGTGGATCTTGTCAAGCTCCATCCAGATCCTCTGCTGTTTAAGGAGGGTACCCAGGGAATCCACCTCATCATTTCCCACCTGACTACTCTTCCTGACTTCATGATCTTTTAAAACTCATTCTGCAAGATGAAACTTTCACCTCCTCAGATCATTTCCCACCCTGACTGTGGGATAAAGTCCCTCTGCCCACCCCCATCTGTTGTGGCTGTTTCCAGTTGTTCATTTGTGTCTAACTCTTCATGATGTCAGGCTCTTCTGTCCTCCATTATCTCCCAAAGTCTGTCCAAGTTTCCATGATGCTGTCCACCCATCTCATCCTCTGCCATCCCTTTTTCTCTTTGCCTTCAATCTTTTCCAACCTCAGGGTCTTTTCCAATGAGTCCTGTTTTCTCATTGTGTGACCAAAGGATTTAAGCTTCAACTTCAGTATTTGACCTTCCAGTGAACAGCCTGAATTATTTCTTTAAGTATTGGCTGATCTGACCTCCTTGCTACCCAAGCGACTCTCAGAAGTCTTCAGTACCACAATTCAAAAGCACTGATTCTGTGGCACTCAACTTTCCTTATAGTCCAACTCTCACAGCTATACATTGCTACTGGAAAACCATGGTTTTGACTATGTGGAGCTTTGATGGCAAGGTGATATCTCTTCCTGACTTCAGGCCCAACCCTCTATTCACTGTAGCACCTAACAGCCCCTCCCCCCATCTGTGCCCCTGCTTTTCAACTTCTTTTTATGTTTTCTTCCCCCATTTTATTATGGGTTCCTAAAGGCAGGGACTTATACCTTACTTTGTATCCCTGGTACTTAGCACAGAGCCTGGCACATAGTAGGTACTTTAGTAAAAGTTTATTGACTTCCTCTGACTCAAGACCCAAAGAAGGCTACTTGGCCATCCTATTGTTTGGCCACTTAAGTAGATCCAGACCATGTCTTACTACTTTCCAGGGAAAATTAATCTTTACCCATGAAGCTCTCTATTCAAGCTTCCCTCTGATATATACTGTGTGACCTTAAACAAGTCACTTGTCCACTCCATGCTCTAGACAACTCCCTAATTGTAAGTTACAGAGAAGGTGTTGACCTCAAATAGTGCAGGGAATTTTCTCACTCTAGTATAGTTTCCTATAGTAGCAAAATTATAGGACCAGTCTCCATTCCCTATAGGATATTAACAGAATAATAAATTTTAAAAATATATTCTTTTTTCAGAATTTATTTATTTTTAGTTTTTAACATTCATTTCCACAAGATTTTGAGTTCCAAATTTTCTTCCCATCTCTTCCCTACCCCCCATCCCAGGATGGCAAGCATACTGATTACTCCTTCTCCCAGTCTGCCTTCTCATATATTCCCCCCATCTTTTCCCTTACTTTCTTGTGGAGCAAGATGGATTTCTATACCCCATTGCCTGTATATCTTATTTCCCAGTTGCATGTAGCAATAATAAAAAAAAAAATATTCTGCCAACAATAGCACATTGTCATTCTGATCTATATTTTGAGGACAATTTTGGTATTACCGTCAATAACATCAAAGGGCTAGTAATTATTCTAAGAGAGAAGGTTCAAGAAGTGCCTTTGACTTAATAGTTGTGTCTAGCAAATCACCTAACCTCCAAGGGCTCTAGTCAACTCCCTAAGAGTAAAAGTGTAAAGATGGTGTGAGTCTGCATGGGTAGAGGGAGTTTTCCTATCTGGGTGTTCCCTGGCCAAATGAAATCAAAAGTCCTTTTCTTATCCCTATTTTAAGATCATATTAACAGCCGATTCATTCCACTTTGCCATATTTGTATCTTTTAAAAAATAGTAATATTGATCCTCTAACTGTTTTTGAATGATTGCAGGATGTTCAACCATAATCTAATTTTGGAAACACATTAATCAAATCACTTAATTCTTGGGAGAGTTTTTTGATGTTGCATTTTTGTTGTTGATGTTGCATTTTGATGTTTCATAACAAATTAAAGTATTCCACAAAAGTAGCAAGGCCAGTATTTATCTCAGCCACTGTCTTCACACCAGGTTGCTATAAACATCTTGAATGCTTGAATTGATTTTAAAGAAACTAGGTCATTTAAAAAAAAACTCAGAAAGTAAGATGATATTGTTGGGCTGCAAATGTTCAGACTTGGATTTATTTGACCTAAATATGTAGAATACAGCAGTCCTTGGTTTTGCTTCCCTTCCCCCTTACAAATCACTGGTGGTTTACTTTGGTAAGCTTATCCAGAGAATAAAATTTTAGATCTCTCTCCTCACTCCAGGGAGCATCGTATTAGCACCCCAGGAAAGGAGGTGTAAGAAATGGTACCTGTTTTCTTTGTCTTTGTAAAAGGAAAAGAGGAAGACCCATTCACCTTGTCTAGATGAACATTCAAAAATATTGTGATCCTGTCTCAAATTTGGATGAAAAAGCCCGTGATTTTATCAATGCTGCCATGGCGCAAGTAAAATTGGATCTTCTTTCTCCACTCCTCCCCCACTCCCTCACATCCTCACAACAAACTCTCTTGCCCTCGTTGAAGCAACTACTATTTACACCTGCAAGGTCATCTGTGAGGGTTGTGCACTCTCACAGGAATTATCTGAAAAAGTTCCAAACTTGCAAGTAAAGAGTGAGCTCCCTGATTTGGAAATGTCAAGGTCTCAAACTGATGGATTTGCAGAGTACCTTCCAGTTTCAGTGAATTCCTTGATTATTTTTCAAGTATTTTTTTTTTTAATCTTGGAACCCAAAACGGGAAGGCCTCTTTTCAGAATGTCTTGCTCTTTTGGTCATGCGTCCTTCAAGCATCTCTAAGGAGGTGACGATTCTAGAGATGGATGCCTGTTAGTTTCAGGCAGAAATTCCTCAGGGCTACTCTCCTTGATCCCTCCAGGGTTTTGCAATGGCCTTGAGACTTGTGGAGGATCTTCCTTTTACTGACAAATTTAGATTTGTAGGAACAGGAGAAGACTGAACTGGAAGAGGATGACATAACAGAGGAAGGCAGCTATCACAGGAACATCAGTATCATTATTCAGGATGGAAATTGTGTGGGCAAATCATACATGAATCACATGATTATGATTTTTTCACTTCTGAAATCTGTTTGGACTGAGATGCAGCCTGGTGATTTTTCATTTCTTCCCCTTCTTCATCAATATCTCTTTCTCTCTAGAGAAGTCAAGTCCTGGTCTATAAATTTAGTATTTCCAACAGGTGAGTGTGGTGTAGAAGAGGAGGTTTATGTTTGTTCCTAAACATTTATCTTCCTGTATTTAATGTTTACTTTCTCTTATAGGCTGGTAAATGTGATCCAAAAGTGTTAACCATACAAACTAACATTGGCCAAATGTAAAGGAGAGAAGTGTTTGGGAGTTCCTGGGATAATAGAAAGAGATTTAAAACTGTTATATTTTGTTAAAGCTTGATTACTGACTAGGGGCTCAGAGCCAGGACATAAGGAATTAATGATTCATTTTTATAATTTACCAGTCAATCACTTAACAAGCATCTATTAAAGGCGAAGGGAATATTTTTAATCAGGGTTTCTCTAGGTGAATGTTCCAACCACAGTTAGCTAACTGGCTAGCCTGGCATTGAGGTGAGCATTCATTATTTTTTTCCACGGGCTGGTTTGAAAGAAAAGCCACTTCTCCAGAGGAGAAGGGAGGAAGTAGCTAAAGAGATAAACATGCCCAAGGTGGAGTAGTAACTCAGCCCACAAAAATGTAAGGACCCTGACTACCTGCTCACCAGCTCAGCACCATAGCCGCCTGCCATACATTACACTAAGCCATCGGTCTTTCCTCCCTACGGGTGGAGTGATTGTGATCCTCCAGAAGTATTGAGAGATAGATAAGGGGGAGCAGCAAGAAAGTGTTTAAACAAAAGGCAGTCAGCAGGACGTGATGGTGGCACCTTCAGAGATGTTTCTGAAACAAAGAAGAGACCAGAAAAGAGGAATTTGGAAAGAGAGCAAAAGCAAAGGGAAGAAATGGAAAAACAGTAAGGAATGATCACGATTGCATAGTAACAATGCCTCTCCTTGCCCAAACACCTGTGTGTCCTTGTTATATGGTGACATCAGATTCTGAGGCAATTGATTTAAAGGGGATGAGGTGGGGACTAAATGAAACTTTTGAGGAGAAATGGGGGTAATGAAGCTGCATGAGGGAATCTTGTACATTCTTACTCAGTAGCTAGGTGGGACAGTGAATGGTAGAGATTTAGGCCTAGAGTCAGGAAGACCTGAGCTCAAAGCCCAAATCAGATGCTTAATGACTGTGTGAACCTGGATAAGTCACTTAACCCATATTTTCCTCAGTTTTCTAGACTGTAAAATGGGGATAACCATAGCACCTATCTTTCAGGATTATATTAAGGAGATAATTTTTGTAAAAAGCACTTAGAACAGTCCCTGGCACATAGTATATGCAATCTAAATGCTTATTTCCGTCTCTTTCTTATTTTCCCCTTCTCTACCCTTCCTTCTGCCTGGTGGTGTGAGCCAGTATTATTGGGGCAGAGATGCAAATCGAATGAGTCACTTGAAAGCCACTGGGGACTCAGAAGTACAGGAGTTGCTACCTCCCTGTGAAATCAGGACCCAGGGAAGCCGACCTCCATAGCTGCACCATTCTCAAGGACACACGTGAAGGCTCTTCCAGTTTTCTAAGACACAAAAGCCTAGACACTGACCTATTGCGGAAGTTTTGTGTTGAATGGAAAACCTTGGGTAGTGGCTCTTGCCAGCTCCTTACTGGGAGCTACTCAGAATTGATCTCCCAGGGCTGGAGGCAGCCTGGTCTGGGGAACATTGGGTTGGGAGATATTTACTTACTGCGATCTAATACTCTGATTAAAGTTGTATATATCTTTTGTAAATGACTTAACAGAAACACAGCAGGGCAAGGGGAAAGCAGGAGCTTTTGCCAGGAAGATAGAGTCTCATCATGGGCTGATTGGATGATCCATGCCAAATCTTAGACCACTGTTGGGAACTGGGCTGCTGCCCACAAAGGAGGTAGAGACACAAGAAGTCTAATGGTAGCTCCCTGAGAACAAAAGTCTGAAAGAGTCACAAAGAACTAGGCTGATACTCCAGAGCAGGCCTGCAGAGCCTGCAGCCTGTGGAGATCTTATGGCCTGAAGGCTGGATTTTGGGAGGTTCCCTGAAAAATATCCTCCACATTTTGGGGGCTGCCCGGAATCTTTTGGTATGCTACAAGCAGCCTGCAGGCCAAATGTGCAGGCCTGCTCCTAATTTTGGAGGTGAGTGTTTAGTTAACATTCAATTCCTGCAATTGTAGGAAGTTAAAGGACACACAAACCCCAATACTACCACTATGTATAACAAGGTTTAGAGATCAGGTGTGGCAGGGTTACAAATGGTCAACCAACCTCATTGGTTGGTCATTCTCCCAGGGTGCTGCTTTAGTCATTCCCATATTTAATCTCACCATCTTGTACTCTAGGATGATCCAAGAGAACATTTGGATATTAACTACTAAAATTTCAGCATTTCTCTAAGTAAGTTAATTAAGCTCAGTGCTCCTACCCCATACATCAACTATTATTTACTTGACGAACTAGAGAAATCTCTTTTTCCAATAATAGTTATCATATGTCATTATACATTAAGTCCCTTAACCTCCTAGGATTAAATAAACACTAAAGTTGTTGAATATGTAATTTATTATCAGTGAAATGAATAATAAAAACAAGTAATTCTTTTCTCTATTTTAGCTGTGAGAAAGAGCACAGACGCCTCGAATTCTCTGTAACTATAAATAACTTCTTTTTACTTCTGAGAACACATTCTCACACCATTAGGTTCATTCAGGGTAACAAATAAGGTCTCCTCACGAGGATTCTCTTCACCCTTTTTGTAAGCTAAGGCTTCTGATTGTTTCACAAACAAAGAAGACTTCTCCATCTTCCTCATCTCTGTTCTTAGAATCTCTGCAATCCTTATAGGAAAACTTTATTTTCAGCTTCTCTAAACTCTCACTCTTAAAAACAGTATCTCTCGGGGGTGGAGCCAACATGGCGATGTAGCAGCAGCAACATATCGCAGCTCTCACATAGCCACCCCAAAATACCCATAAAATAGGACTCTAAACCAATCCTAGAACTCCAAAACGCACACAAAGATACTTCCCACTAAAGTCAGCTTGGCTACAAGGAACCATATCAACACTGCGAACCGAAACCAGCCTGGCCTGAAGCTGCGGCTGTGCCCCAGAGGCGGCTGGACTGGAGCAGCGGAGGAGCCTCTCAAGTGAGCAGATTAGCACCAGCTGCAGTGGGGATCGTGAAAGGGGGAGATAAGCAGTCTGGCCGAAAAGGCCTCCAGAGTGGAAAAGCGAAAGGCAGAGGTTTTACACCCGCCTCCACGTTGTAGCTTCCCGCCCATGGCCTGCAGACGGCAGGGGGACTGAGCGATTGTTCTCAGGCCAAGAGCTCTTGTGTTGAGCGGCCTGGATCTGTATCGCGGTCTTGGGCCTCGGTTCTGGAGTCTTCACTATCCAGTCAGCCGGAAGTAAATAGGAAGAGTTCCCAGCCTCTTCCTGAGAGCTACGGCAGCCAGGAGGACCCCAGCAATTTGGGACAGAGCTTTCCCTTCTGGAAGCAGAGCCCCACAGAGATTTAAAAAAAAAATCACGGACTGAACAACCATGAGTAAGAATAA